>JARQOC010000002.1:387708128-388439953 GCA_033576535.1 Allobates femoralis | reverse complement strand
CTGTGAAGATGGTGGATCTTCACTATGCCGGTGTTTACTGTCCTGTCTGTCTCAGGCACAGCCTTGGATCCGGTATCCGTCTTAAGCGCCTCCCCGGGGTCAAGTTTTTGGGGTAACTCTCTATCCCGGGTATGTTCCTCTGTTCCTCTGTCTCCTCTCCTCAGACCTCTCAGGACCTCCACTTCTACTTGACTCTGCTCCTGCTCCAGACTCAAACTGAACTAACTGTCACTCTTGCTCTGTGGTAAACAACCTAGCTCCTCCCACTAGTGCAAGTGCCACCTAAGCTCCTCCCACTTTCTAGTGTAGTGTTGTGTGGGGATTAAACCTGTGTTGATGTTTCTGTGGCACATTAACCCTTGGGGTGCCACAGTAATACCTCATCAGAGTAGAGAAAGATAATTTGCATATATGACTAAGGGCAATAAAAGCTAGTTTTGTGGCGATGGGACTAACAGATGGTAGATTAAGAGTGTGATTGTATTACTTAGTTATGGCTCTAACTCATTAAGTAGGTACTTTGGGACAATTGTAGACCTGACAGGTTTCCTTTATTGCAGGCTTGTGTCACTCAGCATAACTAATAACTGTTACAAGTACCATTCAGTAAACCATGGGCACTTTATTACTGGAGCAGAACTCATTTTCTAATTTGGGTGACTGTCTTGCCGTTAAAACAAATCTGTCTGCAGGATTTTTGCTATGTAATTTGAAGACAGCAGGAGGTTTTATCACCTGGGATTAGCATTGCAGGATTACACTAGTCCAACCACGCTCACTCCACCTCTGCATAGCTGTTCACTTTCTATAGACATTGTATATAGAGAGCCTGGTGCAGGCGGATTAACTTTCTGAGATGTGCTGCATTGCTGAATCTAAAAACTGATTGTGTACCAACTGCAGCAACCAGTAAACTAAGTAACATATTGTTGGATTCACAATCTCTTGGCCTACAACATGCTTTTCTCAGATGAAGTATCTTAAAAACCAGCTGACAGATTCCTTTTAAAGGTTTTTTTCTGTGTCATAGGATTTTGCATTAGCCAGTGTGCAGTTACCCCTTTCACAAACACATGAATGCAACACCTTCTAACCAGATGATGTGGTTTGGGTCCTTCAATGGGTTGTCACTGATTCAGGTTAAGATGTATCCAATTAGGTAAGATACATGTAATAATAGATATGTAGACTATTATCTCCTCCATAAAATGCACTACCTTCTTTCTGGAGTTAAAGAACAACTGACACAAATCTCCCTGCAGCATTACAGAATATTTCTTAATTTGGACTGTTTCTTTACCTTAATGCATCCTATGTTTTAATACATACTTGTTTAGTCCTTTTTATTTTTTTGCAACAGCCAAACTAGTAATTGAGTGGGATAACAAGGATCTCAGCTCAAGGTAATTGCCTTGTGTACCCTGTTCCTTTTATTACTTCTCACTCCAATGAGAACATACATCGCATTTGATGGTAAATCCTGAGATTCTGAGTAAGCTATCTAATTACATTTCCAAATACTTTAACTGTTAATTTATTCATCTTCTGTACCTCATTTACTTCATCCATTTATTTATTGTTGTTTTGTAACAATTTCATAAAGGAAGAAAATGAGTGGCTGTGCTCTGCACCCGGTCCGGTCTGCTAAGCGATTCGATTCTTTTAGACTGATCAACGAAAGCCACTGTATTTCAGCCACTTTCACCAACTGAGTTAGAAGAAAGATTTAATTTAATGATTCATATGGCAGTGGCATAACTCTTGCAAAAAGGATAGAGGTTTTGGTATGCTCATTTATTCTTTACCGTGTCATCCATATCAAGGGGTGGTTAGAAGAGCACATTAGAATGAATGCCAAAAATATTAATGGGGAAAACATTATTATTATTATTTATTATTTATATAGCGCCATTAGATTCCATGGCGCTTTACATATGTAGAGGGGAGAAGGCGGACAAGTACAGTACAAATACAGTAAATTGGATAATCAAGTCTTAAGATACAAGAGCGGAGGGGACCCTGTCCACAAGGGCTCACAATCTACGGGAGGTGGGCAAGGAGACAGTAGGAGGGGGAAATGCCGATCATGTGACGGTGCAGCAACTGGGTCTCATTGTAGGCCATAGGCATGTCAGAAGAGGTGAGTCTTCAGGTTTCTTTTGAAGTTACCAACGGTAGGCAAGTGTCTGATGTGTTGGGGGAGAGAGTTCCAAAGTATGGCGGAAGCATGGGTGAAGTCTTGTAAACATGCAAACTCTATGCATAAATTTCTGATTCAAAAGACTGAATGAATAGATGAGTGTTCATTTAAATGTACCAACTGGCAGCATGATATGACCACTGATCGGTGAACTGTTATGGCCGTTTACAAAGGAGGACCACAATAAAGGATGTGCGCTGTCTACATACTTTACTATATTAGATTGCTCAGTGCACATAGGCTGCCATGGTTCTCGACAATACAAGTTTGTTTCAGCAGGACGATGCACCACTGAGAACAATGATCTTTTAGGTTGCACAAGATAATTGCACCTGACGAACGATCGTTTTCAACTTCATCGAGGGTCTGGCAGCCTGTTTATGTACCAGAATAATAGGGAAGCAATCATTTTTAACAATACTTATTCACAATTATCTTGAAGTGTTAATGGCCCAAATGCTCCTATCAATGTCCACTAAACTTCCCAAACCTTTCTTGGAGTTCTTTTCAAAGGTTTACTTAGCTCCCAGTTGATGTTGATATGGTCTGGCAGCTGAAACCCATAGTGATATGTAATTATCTTAAGGGATATTTACTGTTCTCTGCAGAATTCTCCTGCAGTAATTCCACACATATACTATGATAGTACATAGTGCCCATTCAACATAAATTACAACCATGTAATATAGCACTATAGGGCTATGTTTACATCCTGTTGGCCCATATGTTCAGCTGCCCTATCGGGGTTTACATGCAAGGCCCCGCAAAACTATGCCATAGGCTGTAAAGATGCCGATGGAGTCACAGTGTGCTCTGTTGTACATCATTTTTGCCGGTATACACCTGGTTGAGGCAGGCATCAAGACATAGTTTACTATGTCTTTCTGCCAACCTACAATAGAAATATATGGATGAAAATAATACATAACAGAGCACACGTTGACTCTATCTGCATCTTTATAGGCAATGGCCTTGTTGGCTCATTTGCTTGAATCCTGATTTGTGGGAGGTCCTGATTAGGAATGAGCGAACTTTTCAAGGTTCAGATCGAGTCGCCAAACTTTTAGGTGTTGATCAAACTTGTTCAGGTTCAGAGTTCAAGAGCATCGCTGTAGTTGGGTTCAGTTAGTGCTTGTCCCAGTGCAAGCAACTTGCAGTTTTAGATTGCACAGTTTTTTTGGTGTAGTGTATGTCCAAAATTAATTTGAAAAAAAAAGACTCTCCTCTGCCCCAGAGGTGTTTACTTACGGCTAGCTGTATGTGGCGGAGAGATGAACCGCAAATCAGTTACTTCATTTGAGGTTTGGTTTAATTTCAGGTTCATGAGCGGTGCACCAAAAGTTTGACTGCACCGCCAGAACTTCAAAAGGTTGGCTCATCTCTAGTCCTGATGTAAGCCCTGATGGAGCCAACTGAACGTAGTTGAAAATGGTATGTGAGATCAGTCTTTGCAGTTTGATCCCAACTCCCAAGTGAACAATCCCTTTAAGGATATTGTGCAGTATTTCATTTAACCTTGGTTTAGAATCATGAATAACTCCTGAGCACTAAATGCTTACTTGATATATCGTGTTTAACCTTCACCTGCCCTGTTTAACATGGTTAGGCTTATTCATTTATTGGAATCTAAATGCACATTTAAAAGATGATTAATCCCTATTAAAAGAGACTAAGCACAGCATACTTTAGCACATAAAGGGCAACTTCACAGAATTGTACTGTATCGAAAACCATCATAGCTGATTACTTGTACATAATAATAGAAAGCTTGTTATAATAAAATCAGTAGCATCTTTGCTTGCTATAAAGTTAAATGATGTGTAAGTTAAATGGCAACAAAGTAAAGAAAAGGCAAAACAGAAGTTACAGCCCCTGTAATGACCTATTTTTATGACAGCCATATGCACTGACCATATCAATGAACAGCAGGTAAGAAACATGCATTAAATTGTTAAAGAGATTGCACCGTTTCATGGAATATAATTTGTTTGGAATTATGTGCAAGGGAACGAAGAAAAATTTAGTTTTTATTATTAAGAAAAAAAGACAAGAAATTTGAAGAAGGACCACAAAAAGCAGACTGAACGTGGTGTGTGTTTGTGTGAGGGGGGGAGGTTGCGAAAGGGGTTTTGTCAAGTTTCAAAGTGATCCCTTTTCAATTGTATTACTTAATGCCTTTATGCTTGATGGACTTCCATAGCTCCTGGCAATCCTGATAACTGGGGCTCTGAAGAGCCCCAGCTGAGTGGGTGGTTGATCATGTACACTACCTTTTTATTCATTCTAATGTGAGCGCTGGAGATTACTGTACGCTGTGCTTGGCTTCTCTTTGGCACTTCCTTTAGATTGAATGGAAGCGCAGTATACTTGATTGATCATTGCTCCATTCAGCAGGAATTTCCCTGGATTTTGGGATCACCGTGGGGGATTAACGGTTGGACATCTTGGAATCAAAAAGTTATCACCCATGCAATATATAAAGGATAACTTTAAAATGTAACCACCGTTTACATATTTATTTCATAATAACTTCATAAGTGAAATCTGGAAGAAAACCTTTTAAAAACCTTCCAGAAGATGTCCCCACTAAGCTGTTTCTAAACCTGACATATGCTGGTTGTCAGGGCTTGGCACCTGTCCACACAGGCAAAGGTACCAATACCTGGTTTAATAACCACAGTATCACTGTGATTAGTCAGCAAACTTGCCTGACCTAAACCACATAGATAATCTATGAGTTATTATCAAGAGGAAGATGAGAAACACCAGACGCAACCAATGCAGATGATCTGTAGACTGCATTGGGCTTCCAATGCAGCTGTAGACTGCAACCTGGGCTTCCATAACACTTCAGCAGTGCCACAGGCTGATCGCCTCCATGCCACGCCGCACTGATACAGTAATTCATGCAAAAGGAGCCCCGACCAAGTATTGAGTGCTTTTACTGTACATATTTTTCATAAAGCCAACATTTATGAGTTAAAAATCATTATTCAAGTTGGTCTTATATAATATTCTAATTTTCTAAGATAATGACTTTTGGGTTTTCATTGGCTGTAAGCCATAATCATCAACATTGAAAGTCAGACATTACTTTTTTATTGTTGTTCAACAGAAAAATTAAAAGAAAGTCATGAAAATGGCCTGTACAAAAAGATGTTACCCTTAATTTAATGTTTATTAAACGTTTAGAGGCAGTTGCTGCAAACAAACAATTTCTTTGTGTTACCTTTAGCATGTTTGCCTACAATTTTCTTTCTAATTCTTTGCTTAGCTTTCTTAGGTCCATGTTTCGTGTGGTACATACCATGATACTAAACAGCACATTGACTATTTTTCACCCTTTAAGTAGGCAGACTGACTGATTACAAGTTTGTATTCAAGTGATTTTTATTAATATTTACATCTTATGGTACCTTTACACGCCGCTACCGAAGGTTAGAAACCACCGGGTGTCGCACGTGCACGTGCACGTTTCAACGGTTCCTAACGGTACCTGATACCGCAATTACACGCCGCTACAAGGTGCTCCACAGTAGGTTTTTTCAATCCCTGGAAGCACCGACGGGTGCCGCAGGTTACCTTCTGTAGAGCACCTTCCCTGATTTACACGCCGCTACCACAAGGGAATATGGGCGGACCTGGGGCAGCAGGGACAACACATAGGCGTGCCAGAGTTGTGGATTACGAGACGCTCGTACGGTGATTGGACAATGCAATAGCATCTTGATTGGCCAGCCAGCGCAAGAAGGCTGGCTAATACATGATGCTATTGCAATTGTGTTGTGTGACTGGTCATCTCCTTAAATATGCCGCCCTATGCAGGGACAACGAATCATAATGCAGGAGCTTCCACCAATGATCGCTGATGGAGCGCGGTATCCCGGAGGCTGTGTCACGCCCCAGGGAGTTCACTAGGTGACGAAAATACCTTCCTGTTCCTCGATTACACGCCACTACCATAGGGTTTATACCTACTTGTTTTTGAGCACGGCTGGGAAACAGGTATCCAAAGTGACCGGTGGCAACAACCTGAATTACACGCCGCTACCTTGCGGTGTTTTGAAGGTACAAGATACAATTGTCTCCGACACCCGGTGGTTACTAACCTTCGGTAGTGGCGTGTAAAGGTACCATTACAATGCTTAATAATGTAGCTATTTAGTTTCCAATATGTCACATAGAATTGTAATCCAGAAAAAGAAAGTACAGAATAATACATAAGTATGATACATACATAAACATAAGAAATTGCGGAATTCAAAGATATAACATACTTTTAAGTAGTCAACCTAACGCAAAGCTTGCAGAAATTGTATAGAAACATGTAGATATTATGTTGTAGAGCTTGGGTACTTTCTTTAAAAAAAAAAGGAATGGAAAGAATTGCAGAAAAGAAATGAAAGAAAAGGGTAAATAAATAAAATAAAGAAAACAGAGCAAACTATATACAAATCATCTGGAAGTCAATATTCAGTATTTAAGAGTCATTATTCAACACAATATATAATATTATTTTATGGTGAAATTCTATCTCTACATCGACCTAAAGAGTAAATTATTGTCAGACTACTACTGTACAATGGCCTGAACTTAAGGTAGTGATGTCCAGTTATCCCAACATTCCCATTTAAGTAGATATTTGTGCATGAGATTGTTCCTAATGGAAAATGAGTGCTCGCAAACCCTGTGACCTGCAAGCTTCACTGTAAGTTCTTGGACCGAGGGTGGGGAAGTATTCCTCCAGTGAGATGCAATGATAGTATTTGCAGCTAATAGTATATGGATAGTATTTGCAGCTAATAGTATATGTATGATAATATATCTGTACTATCTGGGCATGTCTTCTATACCAACTAAGAGGATGACTAGTTGTGGAGTGAGTCGTACAGTCAGCCCTGTAACATTTTGGATAAGGTCTTGTATCTGGTCCCAGAAATTTCTAATAAATGCACAGCTCCAAAAAACATGTCCTAAAACGTCCCTACATGTCCACACTCTCTCCAGCAAAGGGGAGAATTCTGTTCTCTAATCACATGTAATCTAGTAGGTATCTGGTATTTAGCTTATAATGCGTCTCTATCATGGAAAGACGCAGGACAGATTTATACATATATTCTAGTATTTTGTGGATCTGTTCAGTGAATGTTGTAATATGTAGCTCTTTTTCCCACTTCTCAATATACGGGGATTTAGTACAGGAATAATCTTGATTTATGTGGTTATATATAGCGCCTGTTCTCCAGAAAACCATATTCCTCAGATATTGCAGCATCTGGACAACATTCTTTGGTAGGGCTTGGATACACTCTCCGAATTACATGTGAGTCTCTCGGACGAGACTCGGAACAGGCTGGAGCAGTGACCCTGAACGGCTTCTCTCTCTCTGGACGGGGAATGACAGCTGCTTGTGTTTCTGGGCAGCATCACATTCCCTGTACAGACAGGGAGAAGCCGTTCAGGGTCACTGCTCCAGCCTGTTCCGAGTCTCGTCCGAAAGACTCGCATGTAACTAGGAGAGGGTGTCCGAGCCCGTAGGAAGAGATCCATTTTGCGATTCTCAAATCGGTCGTGTATGTGTCATGTGTATGTGTATGTGTTGTATGTGATTACAAGTTTGTAGACACCTGTGATGCTACTTACAGACATACCTTCCTTTATCGTGATCCTTTGGTCAAATTGATTTCAATCATTTTTAGGAGTACGATCATTTTTGTCTAGGCCATTTTCATAGTTTTTTTCTATTGAACCACAATTCAAAAGCAAAGTCTGATTTTTCTTAGTTAATATTCAGAAACTGAAGTAGAAAATTATTTTTTTTCAACTTTAAGTTATGTTAGGGACTGATGTGTTTTTTACTTTAAAAAAAGAGTGCCACCAGTACTTACTATGTATGTACTTCTAGCTCATCTATCTACATGTATTTATCTGGAAGATTTGTAAAAATATACGCAATATTTAAAAAATAATGCAATTCATCTCTAAATTTAAATATAATTATTTTAGTAGAAAGATAAAAAATATTTTATTTTTTTGTTACAAATGTCCCCACTTTTTGCTATATGATGCAGAACTGTGTTCTGCGGTACTAATATTTTTGTAGGCAACTACCGTAACGGTTATCACTTACTGTTGATGTTCACTAGATTATGCCATACAATTTCAGTTTACTTGTATCCATAAAATAGGGAGTAAAGTATTTTATTTCCATCGCATTATTATTGACTCGTTTAAATAGGGTCATTAAGTTAGGCTCTGCTGTATCAGAGATACCATTAGTCTACATGCACAGACAGACATTAGCTCTTCTATTGCCTTAAAAATATTTTAACATATATAGTCCTGATAGACTAACCTCTATATTGATAGAACTGCTTAAAAGGAATCTGTCATGTAAAAAATGTCATTAACCTATACATATGGGGATAATCTGCAGGTTAATAGCGTTCTGACGACTACCGTATTGGGAACCCGCTGCCAGGAGAAAATAAACTTTATTCCTCTTGATAGCCTCAGAATTTCAGTCATGGGGTTTTGGCTAGCATTGCTTCAGTCATCGCTCTGTGCATTGTGAGTGGCGGCTGTCATCACGCTGTGGCACTGACAGTTCACTCTGTACTGATGGAATGTGGAGATAGCTGTCATTCAGTGCCAGGGGTTACAGCTGCCACTCACTATGCACAGAGTGGTGGCTAGAAGCAACACAGCCATGGCCCTCTTACGGAAAGGCAGATGGTGCTCTGGCTATCAGTGCAGCAGAAACAAGGCTTTGGAACACTATTGACATAGATTAGCCCCATATCTGCATATTAATAACCTTTAACAATAGATTATCAGTTCAAATTCAGAATTTTTTTTCTAAGCGAAAAGGATTCAAAGCAAGTGTATGGTACAATGGTTTATATAAAGAATGTATGAGGAAAATAAAAAGACATTAAAGTGTAACCGCCATTTAAATTTTTATTTAATAGTAACGTAGAGCAAGTGATTATAATCAATTTTCAAATATACTTCATTGATGAAATTAGGAAGGAAACACCTTTAACACCACAAGATGTCCTCAGTATGGAGAGCAAGGTTCAATGGTCACCCACCTGAGGAAGACAGCGGGCCACTATTGAAACGCGTAGTGGATAACCTAAATAAACAGGTCTGCAATAATAAATTTGTTTATACTAAGCACTCCCTGATAAGACCATTGAACTTTGCTCTCCATATATGTTTATTCTCCCCGTGGGATCACTGGCGCTGCATAGTATAGGGGAGGTAAACACCAAGGAACTGAGCTGAAGGACCTGACGTGACATCAGCAAGCCCTAGTCAGCTGACATGGTCCGAACATGTGACTGGAGGAGGAGTCTGGGAACTCAGAAGCCTGGGAGAGAGGTCCGGATCTGTTTCAATGCCATCAGACACATGCTGATACTGTGGTTGTGCGCGGACAGCACAACCACATCAGGTGAGTGGTAAATTCACTGCCACCAATAATTAACCCCCACTAGACCACTGGGTACTGTTCAAGGTTGCACCTTTCATATTTTGTAATACATGCAAGATGTCCTCAGTAGGCTGATTCTGAACCACACATTTGCTTTTTTTTGGCAGCTTTGTCTTCAGGGGGTGTGGCCTACACTGTGTTCACAATACAGCTGATAATCTCAAGTTACCTCATGCTGACACCATGCAGAGCTCAAACAACTCATGTGAGATGTTATCTGACTCCTCATTCACATGGCCACTGCTCTGTGCTCTTTGATAACACCTAGCAGAGTCATTTGAAAAAAGGGCATGAGGTATCTTTAGAATCTTACCATCTGTATTGTCAATGCAGTGTGGGCCATGCCCCCTGAAGATGGGGCTGCCTGACAACGATGTGCATATGTGTAGTTCAGAATCAGCCTACTGAGGACACCTTGTGGAAGTTTTTTAAAGGTATTTCATTCCTGATTTCACTAGTAAAGTATATTTGAAAGATTATATTCAATTGCTCTACATTACTATTAAATGAAAATGTAAACGACAGTAACGTTTTAAGGTTTAAAAACCAAGATAGATAGAAATTTATGTTAATTGTTTTAGGAGTTCGCTCAATCTGAATTTGCTTGAATTATGGTTTCCACGATTTTATACATTTAAAATGATAGATTGCATCAGTCAGAGAAGGTTTACATGACCATGAGCTTTGCTGGGCGGGCTTCCCTATAATGCCTTTCAGCTTTCTCATCATATGGTATAAGATAACGAATCAGTGGGACTATCATAACATGCATAAAAACAGGGAGTGCAGCAGCCTATTTAGAGTGAATCTGGATAGTAAGATCACATCACAGCTGACGGTTTAGCAATAGAGAAAGGCTAGGGTCACACATTAGATCTGGATCCATTATTGGCATCAGTTTTTTAACTTTATTTTTCCAAGTCCAAAAACTGATGCTAAAAACGGATCCTGGGATAAAGTGTGACTGCATTGTTAACAAAAGCTATTTGGTTTTTTTCTGGACCCAAAAAACGCTGCAAGCAATGTTTTTGGGTGCAGTAAAAAAAACGGATCCGTTTTTTTCTAGCATTTTTTGGCAAAAATTGGCAAAGTTCAAAAAATGCGTAGCTGCACAGAAGGCTCAAAAACAGCCAAAAAAATTGATTTGTTATTGAAACCAGTGGAAAAAACTGGCATGTGTGACCCTAGCCATAGGAGGAGAAAGTGGTAAACCACTGAATAAACATTTCAGATATTGTGTGATAGCACAGAATTGAAAAAACAATTCAGCGAGCTTGGTAAATTCAAATTCACAAAGATTCACTCATATCTTAGGCTGTGTGCACACGGCCCAGAGGAGCTGCGTGTTGGATGCAGCTCCTCCAGACCTGAGTAAAGCCGCAGGTGGCCACAGGGAGACCGCAGACGTCCTGTACTCACCATGTGCGGCGGGTGGGGGGCGGCTTCTCCCTGCAGTCAACCGATGGGAGCCGACTCTACAGCATGAAATGAACATGCGAAGGAGGAGCAGAATACCGGCAACCCGCACCGCAGCTAAAAGATCGCTGCAGTTGGGTTAAGCATGGTGAGGATGGGATTTCTTGAAATCCCATCCACTATGCTTACACTGTGCTATGCAGCATTTTGGATGCAGCAGCAAGATGCTGCGTCCAAAACGCTGTGTACACTGATCGTGTGCACGCACCCTTTTGGTACCTTTACACGCCGCTACGGAAGGTTGGAAACAACCGGGTGTCGGAGACAAATGTATCTTACACCGTCAAAACAACCCGAGGTAGCGGCGTGTAAACTAGGTTGTTGCCACCAGTCACTGTCGACACCTGTTTCAGAGCAGTGCTCAAAAACAAGTTGGTTTCAACCCGATGGTAGCGGCGTCTAAATGAGGTACAGGAAGGTTTTTTCGTCACCTAGCTAACTCCCTGGGGCGTGACACAGCCTCCGGGCAACCGCCCCCCTTCAGCTATCATTGGTGGAAGCTCCTGCGTTACGATTGGTTGTCGCTGCATAGGGCGGCATATTTAAGGAGCTGACCAGTCACACTACACAATTGCAATAGCATCATGTATTAGCCAGCCTTCCTGCGCTGGCTGGCTAATCATGATGCTATTGCATTTTCCAATCATCGTACGAGCGTCTCGTAATCCACAACTCTGGCACGCCTATGTGTTGTCCCTGCTGCCCCAGATCCTCCCATATTACCTTCTGTAGCGGCGTGTAAATGAGGGATGGTGCTCTACAGAAGGTAACTTGAGGCACCCGACGGTGCATCCAGAGATAGATTAAACCTTCTGTAGAGCACTTTGTAGCGGCGTGTAAAGGCGGTATCGGGTACCGTTTGTAAGCGTTGGAACGTGCTTGTGCACATGAGACACCCGATTGTTTCTAACCTTCCGTAGAGGCGTGTAAAGGTACCATCTGAGATAGAAATATAGATTGGATGCAATTCTTTTTTAAAACACTGTTTAGATATAATCTAAAACATTTTGGGGCATTTCTCAAGTCTAGACTTTTCTATACCCATTGGACAAATATGCACCTCATTTCTTACCAGGAGCACGCAAATCAAATACATAATTTTTCTTGGCTCAAGTCTATTTGGCTAGGGTCATACATGCCAATCAGTTTTTTCCACTGGTTTCAATAATCCATTTTTTAGGCTGTTTTTTTAGCTTTCTGTGCAGCTATGCGTTTTTTGGACTTTGCCATTTTTGTCAAAAAATGCTAGCAATAACAGATCCGTTTTTTTACTGCACCAAAAAAACAGATCTGTTTTCCCATAACGGCCCCATGTTAAAAAAGTGGATCCGTTTTTTTACTGCACCCAAAAACATAGCTTGCAGCGTTTTTTGGGTCCAGTAAATAAACAAATAGCTTTTGTTAACAATGCAATCACACTTGATCCCAGGATCCGTTTTTAGTGTCAGTTTTTGGACTTAGAAAAATAAAGGTAAAATGCTGATGCCAATAACGGATGCAGGGCTTATGTGTGACCCTAGCCTTTGAGTTTCATTTAGAACTGTGTGGGTTAGAATACTGCAAGTTTGACGGTCAATTCCCCTTCCTTCAAGATTTCAATCATAATTCTTTTGGTGACTCTATGTGGCAGCTTTTTATTTTTTTTGCTAAATCCAATTATAATTTTTCTCCTTTTTTCTGTGTGCAACAATAATGGAATAGAGTATCGGGCAAGTAAAAATGTGTCTGCTTGTACTTATATATATATATATCTTTTTATTTTTGTGACTGCACAGACAAAACGTATACTGTGATTGACTCAGAAAGATATCCTGTGCTCTGACATTTGTCACGCTGAGGCCTGTTCTGCAAGGTTGACGTCGGCAGAGCGTATCTACATTGACATACAGTTGCATAGCTGAGAATGTGTCCTCAGCAGGGGGTACTGGCACATAAAACAAGGCTTGGGACTATGTGTACAGTGAACGGAGACCTCTCTCTAGAGCAGATGAAAGAGATCCAAAGGAACGCATGATACTGCTGGGCAAGATGCTGTACTGAGCAGCTAAGGTGTATTCTGTGTGGAAGATCACAGGAAATCATGCTGTCTTTCTGAGGAGAATAATAATAGCATTGAGGAAAATGCAGGCAGGTTTGAATGTTTGCAGTGTGTCGTTATTTGCAGCATGAAACTGTACAAAAACTATAATGATGAGCTTTGGGAGAGACCAGAGCAGCCAAAAGAATATTATGCCCAGAACAAGCTCCCAGCAACAGTTTCTTGTCACGGGCATCAAGCTATACACGGCAACCTAATCCTGGCCTTGAGGAGCTTACTTCTTGATTGTGTAATTTATACCCTTCTGTCAACTGCCTTTTTCCTATTATATGTTAATTCTGTAAGAAATATAAATGCCTATGTACATAATAAAGTAATAATAAAAAAGACCAACACAGAAGTGGTTGTTCTTAATAATCACTTTATTTCTAGCTGTGCATAATCCAACGATATATCACATAGTTTACAAAGAGCAGCAGTTCTGAAACAATCAGAGTGTTTTAGATTTCGCAATGTAACAAATTTGAAAAAGCTGACCCCGCGCACACCAGGCTCTCTATACAAAGTCCATATACGGTGACCTGCTAATCAAAGAAGGGGGAGTGGCAGGTCTAGGAAGTGAGTGACAAGTAGGCCAAGCAATGCTAAGGTCCTAGTGCTAAAACAATAATTGCAAGTAAACAACAGCACATGCCTTGAGAAGAGAGCCACCACTGAAATTCATGTTTTAACCCTTGCAGCAGACTGTCCTCAGATTGCATAACAAAAACCTGCTGACAGATTTCCAATAACTGAATGCTACTATGCTAAATGACACCAGGCAAAAGAGCTGTCAGTAAAGCAGTAGGAGGTGGCGGTGCTGGGCAAGGAATAAGGCTAGAGCAACACAGGATTCAGATGAGCAAATTTACTGGAGCAGGAGTCACACAGTCATATGAGGCATGAGTGGATTGCTCCTCTGACAACGTGACAGCCGCACAGAAATACATGAAGCTCTCCCGCTAAATATGAGTTCAGATTTACTTAAATTAGTTAACAGGATACAGTTTGTGCATGTCTACATAAAGCATAATAGACATAGGGAAAAAAAATATTAGTATTCTTTTTTCAGTCCTCAACTGACGCTCTCCCAATTAGATTTGATCTTTTTGGGTATTCTTCTGTTCCCTTTATGGTGGGTTTACACACACCAATTTCTGTGTCCAATATCTGAACAGATCTCTGGTTGCAGTGAAATCATGAACACATTGCTCCATTTTGTACACAGCCACAAAATAGAACAATGTGTCCATGATTTCACTGCAACCAGAGATCTGTTCAGATATTGGACACAGAAATTGGTGTGTGTAAACCCACCATCAGTCTAGTCTTCAATTCTAACACTCAGGAGGGAGCAGCACACTTAAGAGAAAATTGAACTAGAGGGAACACCAGGATTTCTGAAGAGAAAAACTGGACTGGAAGGAGTGGCTGATGATGGCCAAGAATAGGCAAATGTTATATTTGTATATTCTTTTTCCTACATTTTCTAGTCCTTTAGAAGCCAGCAAAAGTATGTCATATTGCTATATTTGCACAAAGCAAATTGTCCCAATAATTGGACTCTGACTAATCCAAATTATTATTGAAATTCAAGGCTAATTCAACTCACCTCAAATGACTTTGCTCACCTTTAGTCCATATCCTTTTATATTTCATATGAGCAACGAAAAGAAAAATCATCAGTCTATCTAGTTCATTCTTATAGTGAAATCATGTACCAATTCTTAGCTTGCTTTAATGCACTGATAAATGGAGGATATGATTAATAGCTGTTCTGGAGCCTAGGGTATGAGAACACTTTATTCTACATAATGAAGTTCATAAACAGGAAGTTTCCACTTAGTACAAGGTCCCGGTATTTGCAAATGAAGAGCTTTGGTGATTGCGGGAGGCTGCTATGTTCTGTTGTTCTATTTGAAAGGGAAGGCAGCAAGAAGAGCTCCAACGCATAATTGTGCCTTGACATTATTCTGGTATGTGCACTGAATGCTAGTTGCTGGGATGTGTGTAGTCAGAAAAAAGAATGGGCCATGATCCTTAGAACAACATTCCCAATATATGATTTCACCTTGTGTCATGTATTAGTTGTTTCTCAGGGATAGACATTAGTTCTGCACTTGTGGAACATTTTTTAGGTGAAGTTATGCTAGTGATAAAATTGTATAAATAAATATGATATAAGAGGGCCAGCTCAACCTTGATCCAATTGTGCACGGTATTTTCAATTCTGGTACACGAGCAGTGACGCCCGGTGATAAAAGCATGATTTCAAGAAGTTCCACCACTATCTTGTTACCTTGAATAAAATGTTTATATTGAACTTTTGCCTCCTTAAAGCCCTGGTTTGGTTTGTTTTGGCATGAGTAAGAGCACAGCTAAGAGCACAGAGTGTTATCATAAAATTGCACATATAGTCATTGATGGGATTGTGTGTCACTTACCTTACCTTTTTTTCAGTACCTGCGTGAACCTGACCTTACTTTCGCAAATAATATGTTGTCTTCATTTCAAATGCTGAAAGAATTAATATGCTGCAGATTTGTAAAGAAAAAATACTTTGAATATGCAAATATGCAAGCAAAAAAAAGCAGCATGTGCTTGAGGCTTCAGAAATCTCTTTCATTTTGATGGCACTGTTGCAGGTGCGTCATGTCATGATGTGACCGCTAGGGGATCTGAGATCAGAAGGTCACAGAGCATAATTCATCACATATCCTCATTGCTACCAGTTTGACTATTATCATGTATTGGAGTGGTTTTACTTTCTTTTAGTGCTGAAAGGGTTCAGGACGCTTTCCCTGCTGGGTGAGAACTTGTAGCCTTGACCTCAGCTGGAGACCTTGTGACCATGCCCTTCCACTATAAATAGGCACCCCTGGCTGCTAACTAGTGACAGTTATATTCTTTTTACTGACCACAATGAAGGAGCCTGTCTATGGAGAAGATTAGATGTTCTTTGTGTATTTTACCATCTTTCTGTCTTACCTATCTCATGTTGTCTTTTTGTAGTAGCAAGGCTAGTGCCTCAAAGGCCTGCACACTAGTCAAGGTGAGTCTAGGGCCAGTAGGGGCCTAAACATATGGTGGTGACAGTGGGAAGTACCCATGTAGGGATGTTAGGGGAGTGCAGGCTTCAACCTCAAGTGAGCGTTAGGAGATGATCCCTAGCCCCCTTTACCTAGCACCAGGACCTCTGTCTTCAACTTTCCTGTGTTGCACCGCATGCTTGGTGTTCCCTCTCTTGGCCACGACAGGTACTGTAAAGTGCAAAGTTTTTTCCACAGTAAAAATGTACAGAAAAAAAACTCCACAAGCAATTCAACAGAATTTTTATAAACACTACATATTACTCATTTTGATGGATGGTTCAATTCTAGTTTCACAAAGAAAATTGTTAATTTGGCATTTTTCTTCTGGTAGACAAATTGCATTATCTTTAATATAATAAGTGGAAATTTCAAGGCTTAAATTCAGTTGCATATTTACTATTATCTGTTTAGTCATTTTACAATTTTGTTTTGTTTGCATAGCTATATTAACTGGATTTAGTAAAAATTTGCATTTCAATGACATATTTCTGATTCTGGATTGCAGACTAATATTTCACAAAAGACCATGCTTGCGCTGAAATGTTTCAAAATACATCAGTCTTCTTACCTGTAAGCTTTTTTAGTGTACTCAAGTCATTCAGAGCTTAGAAGGACCTATAAATTAAGGCAGTATTTTGAAGTAGGGTGTATAACAAGGATGAAATTTGTGCAAAATAAGAAAGAGAGAGGGGGGCAATGTGTAGGATTATCATGAACATAAACAGTGGCAAGGAACAGGTGGTCGCTCACCTTCCAGGGTTGTGCACGCCCTGCACAACCCAGTTATCAGGTATGTGATGGCCCCTGCTGTGTTAATCCTCCTCATATCACCGCCGCAGCTCCGGTTATAACGGCCGTCTGGTCACGTGATGCAAATGCCGGAATTGCGTCACCGCAGGTCCTTCAGCGCTTGTCTCCTGTTGCCAGGCGACGCCAGGTCCTTGCGGTGATATGGTGGTAGCGTGTCCAGCTGCTCCTGCCGCTTCTCCCTCTGAGAGGGAAAGGGTATATTGTATATGGATATAAGTCATCTATTAGAAGCGCTTTGGATACAGACTTCAGGAGCCTCAGATGATATTGAACAAACCTTTATTTCCTCCCCTCCACAGCTCCACAACGCGTTTCGATAGAAATGCTATCTACATCAGATGGTATCCTTCTAATAGACCACTTATATCCATATACAAAGGGTGAAATTTGTGAAAGACATAAGGCTGGGTTCACATTTGTGGACCCCTCTGCAGTGTTCTGCGGAGGGGATCCGCAATGTGACCGCAGCGGCCGCGAGCTCCTATCTTTATAATGGGAGCGCACGGTGCTGCACTTGACTGCGCATGACCGTGCGCACCCACTCACTCCCTTATGCAATCTGTGCGCAGGCGTATGCCTGCGCACAAATCACACAGTCTTGTCCGCACCAGGAATGCAACATGTCGCGTCCCTGGTGCGGACGAGACTGTGTGATTTGTGCGCAGGCATCCGCCTGCGCAAAGATCACATGTAGGTGTGAATGGGTGCGCACGGTCATGCGCAGTCAAGCGCAGCACCGTGCTCTCCCATTATAAAGATAGGAGCTCGCGGCCACATTGTGGATCCCCTCCGCAGAACGCTGCGGAGGGGTCCGCAAATGTGAACCCAGCCAAAGGCTGTATCATTGGATTTGCACTTTTTCTCATACTCATTCTTTGGATATGCTAGCATCCTTACTTGTCTTTAAATGGGTAATGTTTGTCAAGATTCCAATCCACTACAACGTTGTGTCATTCAGTGAAAAAAAGTGTATGTTAAAGATAACCATTTTTTTAGTATAGGAGCCTAGGGGTGAATGTGTGATATCTGATGGATGCCATGACTGATGGCATCTCTGATGTACTTTTTTTCATGTTTCTTTAACCCCTTTACGACTAATGACGAGTATACTCGTCATGAAAAGATGTCAGTTCCCGCATCATGACGAGTATACTCGTCATGGCTTTGAACTGTCACTGCTTCTAAACGAACAGTGACAGCTCAAATCTAAAAGCTGTCAGTGACAGCCAAGGGTTAGGGGCAGAGGTGTGGGCACCCCTGTTAACCCCTTCACCCACCCCCCCTCCCCAATCACACTTATCTGCCGGCGGGTTGCACCGCAGCCGCCGGCCATGAGCTGATGCTCCAGCTCCCCCTGTGTCCTGTCCCCGCCCCCTGTGTCCAGCTCCCCCTGTGTCCTGTAGCCCCCCCCCTGTGTCCTGAGCCCCCTGTGTCCTGTCCCCGTCCCCTGTGCAGCCCCTCCTGTGTCCTGTCCCCGTCCCCTGTGCAGCCCCTCCTGTGTCCGGTCCCCGTCCCCTGTGCAGCCCCTCCTGTGTCCTGTCCCCGCCCCCTGTGTCCAGCTCCCCGTGTCCTGTAGCCCCCCCTCGTGCCCTGAGCCCCTGTGTCCTGTCCCCGTCCCCTGTGCAGCCCCCCTGTCTCCCGTCCATCCCCGCCCTCCACCCTGCATTGTTTGGCTGCAGGGCCCCCTCCTCCTCCTCCTCCTCCCTGCTGGTCCCGGTCCCCAGCCCCCGGTCCCCGGTCCCCAGCCCCACTCACCTATCCCGGCGGGCTGCACGCTCGGTGCACCCGCCCGCACCGTCGGCCTCCTCTGCAGTCCGGTGTGGCTCCTCCTCTTCTCAGGGGCTCCTCCTCCTCATCGCTGGGTAAGTATGAATGAATGAATGAATGGATGGATGGGTGGATGGGTGGATGGATGGATGGATGGGTGAATGGATGGATGGATGTGTGCGTGCGTGGATGTGCGTGCTTGGATGTGTGCGTACGTGGATGAGCGTGGATGTGGATGTACGTGGATGTGTGTGTGGATGTGCGTGGATGTCAGCATGCGTGCGTGGATGTGTGCATGCGTGGATGTGGTTGTGTGCATGCGTGGATGTGCGTACGTGGATGTGCGTACGTGGATGTGCGTACGTGGATGTGCGTACGTGGATGTGCGTGGATGTGGATGTACGTGGATGTGTGTGTGGATGTCAGCATGCGTGCGTGGATGTGTGCATGCGTGGATGTGGTTGTGTGCATGCGTGGATGTCAGCACGTGGATGTGTGTACGTGGATGTGCGTACGTGGATGTGCGTACGTGGATGTGCGTACGTGGATATGTGCGTATGTGGATATGTGCGTACGTGCATGTGCGTGGATGTGGATGTACGTGGATGTGTGTGTGGATGTGCGTGGATGTCAGCATGCGTGCGTGGATGTGTGCATGCGTGGATGTTAGCACGTGGATGTGCGTATGTGGATGTGCGTACGTGGATGTGCGTGCGTGGATGATGGGTGCATAGGTGGATGGATGGGTGCAACAAGGGATCGAGTGTCCTCTTGTTATAGTCTCTGGGATCATAGTCAATGGTGCACTGTATAACTGATCATTGTCATACAGTGCACTATAACTCTGACCCCTGAGACTGTAGGAAGAGGACACTTGATCCCTTGCTGCAGTCTCTGGATCGAGCGTCGTGGGACCTTCGTTGTGGACTACGTCGGAGGCGATCGGGCGTCGTGGGACCTTTGTTGTGGACTACGTCGGATCTTTATAATAAAGATGGAGTCCGAATTTTGTTTGTGTTTTTTTTCAAATAAAAAGATTTTTCTCTGTGTGTATTTTCTGACTATTTACCAGAGATTCCTAATGGCGGGTCTAACATTGGCCCTATATTATGAATCTCGGGCTTAGTGCCAGCTGCCAATAAAAAGCTGGCATTAACCCCTTTATTACCCAGTTTGCCACCGGCACCAGGGCAACTGGAAGAGCATGGGTACAGCGCCAGAAAATGGCGCTTCAATGAATGCGCCATTTTCTGGGGCGGCTGCGGGCTGCAATTCGCAGCATGGGGGGCCCAGAACGCTTGGGCCTTTCCATGCTGAGGATTCCAGCCCCCAGCTGCCTAGTTGTACCTGGCTGGGCCAAAAATATGGCGGAGCCCTACGTCATTTTTTTTTCTAGAATTAGTTCTAGAAATAAAAAAAAATAGGCTTCGCTGTATTTTTGGTTGCAGCCAGGTACAACGAGGCAGCTGGGGGTTGCTAGCAGTCTGTAGCTGCCAAGTTGTACCTGGCTGGACCAAAAATATGGCGGAGCCCTACGTCATTTTTTTTTTCTAGAATTAGTTCTAGAAATAAAAAAAAATAGGCTTCGCTGTATTTTTGGTTGCAGCCAGGTACAACGAGGCAACTGGGGGTTGCTAGCAGTCTGTAGCTGCCAAGTTGTACCTGGCTGGACCAAAAATATGGCGGAGCCCTACGTCATTTTTTTTTTCTTCTAGAATTAGTTCTAGAAATAAAAAAAAATGGGCTTCGCTGTATTTTTGGTTGCAGCCAGGTACAACGAGGCAGCTGGGGGTTGCTGGCAGTCTGTAGCTGCCAAGTTGTACCTGGCTGGACCAAAAATATGGCGGAGCCCCACATCATTTTTTTTTTCTAGAATTAGTTCTAGAAATAAAAAAAAGCCTTCGCTGTATTTGTAGCCAGCCATGTACAACTTGGCAGCTGCCTGACTGGAATCCTCAGCGTGGAGAGACTCAAATGTTGTGGGTCCCCCACGCTGCAAATTTCAACCCACAGCCACCCAAGAAAATAGCACATTCATTAGAGGCGGCATTTTCTGGTGCTGTACCCCAACTCTACCAGTTGCCCTTGTGCTGGTGGCACACGGGTTCTCCATATGCGACATGGTGTCCGCTAACAATTTCAATAGAAAATTAGCTCCAATTGTTAGCGGAAACCATGTCGGGTATGGAGAGCCCCTCCCTGTGTGCCTGAACATTGGAGCTCCCCCACAAGTGACCCCATTTTGAAAACTAGACCCCCGAAGGAACGTATCTAGATGCATAGTGAGCACTTTGAAGCCACAGATGCTTCACAAATTCATCCATAAAAATGAAAAAGCACGTTTTTTTCCACAAAAAGTTTCTTTTTTCATTTTTACAGATCAATTTGTGAAGCACCTGGGGGTTCAAAGTGCTCACTATGCATCTAGATACGTTCCTTCGGGGGTCTAGTTTCCAAAATGGGGTCACTTGTGGGGGAGCTCCAATGTGGAGATACACAGGGACCCTCCAAACGCGACATGGTGTCCGCTAACAACTTGAGCTCATTTTCCATTCAAATTGTTAGCGGACACCATGTCGCGTATGGAGGGTCCCCGTGTGTCTCCACATTGGAGCTCCCCCACAAATGACCCATTTTGGAAACTAGACCCCCTAAGGAACGTATCTAGATGCATAGTGAGCACTTTGAACCCCCAGATGCTTCACAAATTCATCAATAAAAATGAAAAAGCACTTTTTTTTTCCACACAAATTTTCTTTTTTCATTTTTACAGATCAATTTGTGAAGCACCTGGGGGTAGAAAGTGCTCACTATGCATCTAGATATGTTCCTTTGGGGGTGTAGTTTCCAAAATGGGGTCACTTGTGGGGGAGCTCCAATGTGGAGACCCACAAGGACCCTCCAAACGCGACATGGTGTCCGCTAACAATTTGAATGGAAAATGAGCTCAAATTGTTAGCGGACACCATGTCGCGTTTGGAGGGTCCCTGTGTGTCTCCACATTGGAGCTCCCCCACAAGTGACCCCATTTTGGAAACTAGACCCCCAAAGGAACATATCTAGGTACATAGTGAGCACTTTGAACCCCCAGATGCTTCACAAATTGATCCGTAATAATGAAAAAATAATTTTTTAGTGGAAAAAAAAGTGCTTTTTCATTTTTACGGATTAATTTGTGAGGCACCTGGGGGTTCAAAGTGCTCACTATGCATCTAGATACGTTCCTTCGGGGGTCTAGTTTCCAAAATGGGGTCACTTGTGGGGGAGCTCCAATGTGGAGATACACAGGGACCCTCCAAACGCGACATGGTGTCCGCTAACAATTTGAGCTCATTTTCCATTCAAATTGTTAGCGGACACCATGTCGCGTATGGAGGGTCCCCGTGTGTCTCCACATTGGAGCTCCCCCACAAATGACCCCATTTTGGAAACTAGACCCCCTAAGGAACGTATCTAGATGCATAGTGAGCACTTTGAACCCCCAGATGCTTCACAAATTCATCCATAAAAATTAAAAAAACACTTATTTTTCACAAAAAAATTCTTTTTGCCTACATTTTTTCAGTTTCACATGGGCAAAGGGATGAAATACATCCCAAAATTTGTTGGTCAATTTCTCCTGAGTACACCGATACCTTATATGTGGTCATAAACCACTGTTTGGGCGCACGGCAGGGCTCAGAAGTGAAGGAGCGCCATTTCACTTTTTGAACGGAAAATTGGCTCTAAAATTCAAATTGTGCTCCTTCCCTTCTGAGCCCTGCCGTGCGCCCAAAGAGTGGTTTATGACCACATATGAGGTATCGGTGTACTCAGGAGAAATTGCCCAACAAATTTTAGGATGCATTTTATCCTGTTGCCCATGTGAAAATGAAAAAATTGAGGCTAAAAGAACATTTTTGTTACAAAAATTAAAATGTCTATTTTTTCCTTCAACTTTATTTTAGTTCCTGTGAAGCACCTGAAGGGTTAATAATCTTCTTCAATATAGTTTTGAGTAGCTTGAGGGGTGCAGTTTTTGGAATGGTATCACTTTTGGGTGTTTTCTGTCATGTACACCCCTCAAAGAGACTTCAAATGTGATGTGGTCTCTAAAAAATTGGTTTCGTAAATTTTGCTGGAAAAATGAATAATTGCTGATGAACTTTGAACCCTTATAACGTCCTACCAAAATTTTTTTTTTCTTCCAAAATTGTGCTGATGTGAAGTAGACATGTGGGAAATGTTATTTATTAACTATTTTGTGGCACATAACTCTCTGGTTTAGCAGAATAAAAATAAAAAATTTGAAAATTGCTAAATTTTCAAAATTTTTGCCAAATTTTTTATTTTTTCACAAATAAACGCAAAAATTATCGACCTAAATTTAATACTAACATGAAGCCCAATATGTCACGAAAAAACAATCTCATAATCGCTAGGATCCGTTGAAGCGTTCCAGAGATATTACCTCATAAAGGGACACTGGTCAGAATTACAAAAAATGGTCCGGTCATTAGGGTGCAAAGTGACTCGGTCCTTAAGGGGTTAACATCATGCCATAAACTGAGGTTAAGGGCAAGTGAATGCTTCATGGCAGCCACTCAGGAAAATTGAAAATGAACTTGAGATCTCAGTAGCAATTCCCTTACAGTGATAGGTAGATTATTCCTGGTTCTCCTGCTGTGTGAAGATGGTCTAATAATATAACAAAAAATATTCATTTTTACAGCGCTATTAATTCCACAGCTCTTTACATATATTTGCAACACTGTCCCCTTTAGGGCTCACAATCTAAGGTCCCATCAGTATCTCTTTGGAGTGTGGTAGGAAACCAATGCAAACACATGTAGAATATACAAAATCCTTAAAAATGTCATCGTTTGTTTGATTTGAACTCAGTACTCCACCACTGCAAGGCTGCAATGCTAACTACTGAGCTACCGTGCTTTATCACCACAGAAAACTGCATTTTGGCACATAACATTTAAGGTGACTGTGTGCATTTGGACTTCTCTGGGAAATTCTACAGTAACTTTGGAACAAAAATACTATATGTAAATTAAAAGTTCATTAGTACCACTCATATTTCATGCCCTTCCTCTCCTCAACATATCCCATCCAGTTCTTAGTACATTTTATTACCACAGCTGCCAAGTGCTAAATTCCTTTAAAGAACCTAAAGTCTTGTCTAATCGGGAAGATGTCTGGGATGTTTCTTCCAAGTGTCACAACACCATGAAGTCATGACATGCACATAAACTTCTTCATCACAGCCATACTTCCCATCTTAGTGTGAAAAGGCCCATGAATTCTGTACTTGGCAGAATTTGCACTGAGGATAAGATGGGTATAGTGTAGCTTGAGGGGAGTCAGAAAGCTGAGTGGTAAGGTGAGTACCATTACATGCTTAAATGTTGTAACAATCTCACCAACGATTTCACGGAAGCGCGGTCGTTTGAACATCGTTTAGAGATCATTGGTGAGATGCCACACTTATAGATATCGTGAACGACGAACCAACGATGCAGCGAGCATCTATCGTTCGCACAACCCAGCAAATGATACTTGTTCACTGTTGTGAATAGGCAAAGTTGTTAACGAGATAATTATCATGGTGTCATACTAGTGATGGGCGAATCCTAAATTACTCGGCCCATGTAATTTTTTTTCTGAAAAATCAATAAAACAATCCTAAAAAAGGGACTGCATCTTTATTAACCCCTCACCCATGGTCCAGGGGTTAATAAAGATGCAGTCCCTTTTATTTACATTGTTTTATGGATTTGTCAGAAAAAAAATTCACGTGGGCTTCGCCGTATTTCTGGAACCAGCCGGATCCAGCAGGCAGCGACGGGCTGCCCCCAACCCCCAGGTGCCTATTTGTACCTGGCCAGACACAAGAATATAGGGGAGCCCTTTTTTTTATTATTTCATGAATTTCATGAAATAATAAAATAAAAAATGCGTGGGGCTCCACGCAATTTCTATGTCTAGCCAGGTACAGCTAAGCAGCTGGGGGCTGGAATCCGCAGCGCAGGGATGCCCAAGCTTTCTGGGCACCCCCCGCTGCAAATTGCAGCCCACAGCCGCCCAGGAGATGGCGCGTTCATTGAAGCGCCATCCTCTGGCGCTGAACCCCGCTCTTCCAGCGGCCCTGGTGGCGGTGGCACGCTGGGTAATAAAGAGGTTAGGGCCAGCTTTGTATTGTCAGCTGGCCCTAAGCCCGAAATTTATGACGGTCACGCCAATATTAGACATAACCGCCATGAATTTCTATTAAATTGTTTTAAAAAAAACACAACACAGAGAAAAATTTTTATTAGAAATAAAAAAAAAAGCCATTAGGGACTCCATCTTTAATTAAAAAAATCCTCTTCTGTCTGACGCAGTCCAAAATGCGATGTCCTCTCTGCTACATCCCCTGTGCATAGATATAGATGTCTATGCACAGGGAATGAGCAGACTGAGAACAATCTCAGCACTGCTACATCATCTCTGTGAGCAGGCGGGCTCTAGGACCCTGGAGCTGCGGCAGCCAGCACACAGAGAAGACAGCCGGACTCGGCTCGCAATGTAACAGCAGTTACTTTGCGAGTTTCCCTGCTATCACTGGCACAGTAGCCGAGTCTAATGCAAGACAATGGCAATCCTAGTTTTGTCAGCGTTTGCCATTGATTTGCATTGGACTCGTGCGAGTAAATGCTGGGAAACTCGCAAAGTACCGAGTCCTGCGAGTCCCTTACTACTCGCCGAGTAACGAGTCCTAGCGAGTAGATTCGCCCATCCCTATGTCATACACAACGATGCAGCAGGTTGGCTGAACGACCATCGACTGATTTAGAACATGTTCACAAATCTGCAATCAGCAATCCAACGATTTATCATAGTCGTATCTCGGTGTCACATGCAATGACGTACTTACAATGTCATTTGAACGACTCTAAACCTGTGACGTTTCAGCGATATCATTCACAATAACGATTGTCTAACGGTACCTTAAGTATTTTTGCTTAATTTGTGTGTAAACAAATTGCAGTGAATACAGATTTTTGTAAAATTGAAGTAGAATTCAATTCTATTCAAATATACATTCTTTCATCTCTAGTTTTTGGACATATTTGATGATTTGATGTTGTTTATATGTTGATAATGCAGTGACTAGCCTTTTGTGCAAAGATATCTGTGGAATGATTTCAAAGGAATCTGTCAGGTAATTTTCTATTCCAATATTAATGATATCTAGAAATAGTGCTTGGGCAGGCCTTTCAGGATCAATAACTTTTATTGCTGTAGCTCCTCCAGTTGTCTTTCTGTAAGCTCTGGAGAATTCAGTGTCACGCGCTGGTTAGTCAAGTGTTATAAATTCAAACTGAATAATCACTGCTTCCTATGCACATAAACCCACAAACCTCTCAACAGTGACAGTAAATGACAGTGAAGATTTTTACTATCACTGACACCTGCACCAAGCAGTGTGGGGATTATGGCATGGGGAGAAATGATTATTCACTTTGGATTTACATATGCTTGAGCAGTCATTGAATTTTATGGCACTTAAAGCAAGACAACCAGAGAAACTATGGCAGTAAAAGTTACTGATCCTGAAAGAGCTGCCCAAGCTTTATATCAAGATACCATTAGAATTGTGTTAGAAAATCACCTGACAGATTCCCTTTAAATCTAGGTAAAATTCTATGTAGTTATCTGTGTAAACCATATATTAGCAAAATATGTTATTTGGCATCTTATCCTCTAACAGACCTCATACAAAATCCCACAAAGCAAAAAAGTCGTGTAAACCTTTTGTCCCGCATATAGAAAATGTGAGCAACTAACCACTTACAATAGAAGACCAAAATCCCATCTAACAGTCTTGATTGAAAATGAAGTAGAAAATTAGGAAATTGCCAAAAGACCTCTTCACAGAATGATCTGTATGGCAATCTTTTATAAAAATGGAAATTGTGACTCCAAGTTATACAATTGTGCAGTATCCTGAGCTGTTACCAAAAATGTAATGTACAAATGATCAACTTGACTTAAAAAGTTATCAATATTCTTTTTAATTAGTACGGTATATAAATAATTCCTATATGTCTCTTAGCAACTGTATTAAATGAATTTCCAGCCAAATATCACTCTTTCCAATAAGTGTGGTATAAATATAATGACAAAAAGTAAAAAAATGGGTGAGGATATATCAAATAATATAATATATCTCCCCAAATTGATTGAATTATGGAGTGATCTTGATGGTGCATGTGACATTAATGGCTAACTCACAATCCAGTTCTGAGATCATTTCGAACAAAGCAATAACCAGTTTCTTTACAGAACTCTTGAAAATCATCAGGAAAGAAAATAGATCAAGTAGGAGAAGGAAATGTGATTTTAGTAATAGAGAAGATTATTTTTCCTAAAGGACCAGGTAGAGCAGACATTGGTATATCCCATAGAAATGAATGATAATGAGGTTTGCATATTTTGTTACACATATTTCAATTTATTTGTAGGCTTTATTGTATATTATGGTAAATTAATGTCTTTAGTCTGTGCAGCTCATCTTCATAGCATTCCATTTCGAGGGGCTGCTTCTATCAAACATCATTTTACTTTCAAGTTATCTTTGTCACTTGCAGTACCACTTGTCATCACTCGCTGCGACAGATGTTTTCTATCAGCATCATTATAATAGTGTCATCACCAATGTGATTTATTTCAAGCAAAATATGGAATGTTTTAACGCAAAACTTTAAAGTAATATAACCACATAATATAGAGGATGTCACATTTTTCTCCTCATTTCAAACTACCTCCTTAACACTCATTGATGATGTGGGAGAATACATAACGGCTACTTAAACTCAAACAAATATAATAAAAAAAAATGTATTGGCGTGACAAATGGTAACATACAGTATATAATAGGCCAAGTAGTGAGGGGCATACTAAATGTCAGCATGAGAAAAGAATAGCCAGAGAGAGACTTACAACAGCTTTGGCAACACTAGACATGGAAAAAAAAGCAAAAAAACTGGAGTTTAAAAATCAAGTCTGTGAAACGAGGCAGAAGAAAAAAAAACTTGTGTGGGAATTTAGCTATTTATTTGATTTACTTGAACAGGTCTAGAGAACACAGACTTAAAGTGTTCAACCCTGCATTCGGGGAAAATAAACAACATCCTAGATATCAGAAGCTCGCTCCTGTATTCCCACGTCAAGAGACTGCAAGTAAAAGACTATATGAGATCCTTAAAGGGGTCCTGCAGCCAAGTGAAAAGTAGTTATTTTAAGCACTGGTTTCAGCAGATTTATCAAACTATAATACTGAATTAAGCGGGTCCTTTATGTACTTGGCATATACAGTCATTACTGAAGGGGTGGCACCCACATTGTCATACACATGTTTATATCCTTTGTGTGTATTGGAACAACACAAAAAAACACCAGATAAAAAAGCAAATTAGACACAATTTCACACACAAACCTTTAAATGGGCCAGATAAAATTGTTGGCACCTTTCCAGAATTGTGGGTAAACAACTTTGCTTTAAGCATGTTACGCTTATTCAAACTTACCAGTGTTAAGTAACAAGAGTGTACAATATGAAAAAAACACCATAAAAAATGGGAGAAGTTGACTCAATCTTTACATTGTGTGCCTGTACGTGCCACACTAAGCATGAAGAACAGAAGGAGGGGAAGTGCACTGTATGAGGACTTGAGAACTAAAACTGTTGAAAAATATCAACAATCTCAAGATTACAAGTCCATCTACAGAGATCTTGATGTTCTTTTGTCCTCGGTGCACAACATCATCAATACGTTTACAGGCCATGGCACTGTGGCTAATCTCCCTGGACATGGATGCCAGACGAAAACTGCAATAAACTGGAAAAGAAAAGAGCAATAGTATCTTACCCAGGGAGAGGAAGGATTAGCAGGGAAGCAAAATAGTGCTCACCTTGTATGGTTGTTACCCACAAATAAATGAAAGCGTTATAGGCTACTGACATAAAAAACACATGCACCAAGGTAAGTCGATTAGTCAAGATATCCGAAAAATAGTATCAAATCCTCACTGCTGCCAAATATTCCAATTCAAAGTGATTGCTGTGGCAAATAGTGGTTTAGTCTACGCATAACCCCACTTCTTCATCAGGAAATGTACACCCGTTAGAGAAAAACTGATGAAAGGTTTCAATGCAGGATAATCTTGCAGTATCAGTCAAATTCTAAAGAAATTCAAGCTTTCCTGCAGGCTCAGGGTGTATCAGTGTCACTGTGAACTATCTAATGGACCCTGATCCTGCAGTAAAATACGAAGGCTCAATGATGTTTTGGGGTTCTTTTGCTGCCTCTGACACTGGGTGCCTTGACTGAGTGCAAGGCATCATAAAATGTAAAGATTACCAAAGTATTTTCGGTCACTATGTAGTGCCCAGTGTCAGAAAGCTGGGTTTGCATCCTATATCATGGGTCTTTCAGCAGGACAATGACCCTAAACATACTTCAAGAAGCAAACAGAAATGATGGAAGCAAAGTGCTGGAGAATTATTAAGTGGCCAGTAATGAGTCCGGATCTAAATCCGAATCTAGATCCTAAAATTGCTGTTAAGAGAAGGCACCATTCAAATATGAGAGACCTGAAACAGTTTTAAAAATAAGAGCAGGCCAAAATTCCAGTTGAGAGGTGTAAGAAGCTTGTTGATTGTTATAGGAAGTGATTGAGTGCAGTTATTTATTCCAAAGGGTGTGAAACGAAATATTAAATTGAAGGTGCAAACAATTTTGTCCTGTCCATTTTTGAAGTTTTGTGAGAATTATTGCCTAATTTTTTCTTTTGCTTGATTTTTTGTTGTTCCAATACACACAAAGGAAATACATGTGTGTATAACAAAGCACGTGTAATTGCAATAATTTTTTTGGAGAAATACTTAATTTTCTGGAGTAACTTCAAGGTTGTCAACACTTTTGGCAATGAGTATATCAGATGCAGCACTTTAAAAATTTTCCTTTTTAAAATGTATAAGGCAGGAAGTCTTTGGCTAAAAAAAAATTGATTATTCAATGCATTTGAATTAAGCTTCCAGAAATCTATGCACATGCTTTACATTTGCAGAAAGGTCTACAACAATAGTCTCAACAATGCTCTATATTTTTTAGCTGGATTTTGCTACCCAAGACAGATGGGCTTACCATTTGTTTTTTACTCTATTCCTTTTCAATGAGCATTTGCCTGAAACCTTTACCTCCTTACACTCATACCATTGCAGCTCCTTTAGATTCTAATAGATCGCCCACACTTTACTCTGCACCATAGTTCTTAAAATGCCAATGCAGAGTATTCATCTTGCAAGAGATTGTCCAGAATGCGTATGGAGAAGCAGACATAACTTATTAGCATGTCTGTCTTCCTGATCACTGTGTACACAATGCTGACCAATAACTGATGGTGCTTCTCCCTTCAGACCCAGCAATCACACGTACGGAAAGAACATAAGTGGCTATGAGGCTGAATTTCCCCTGTAACTGGGGCTAATGTACCCTTTCCTGATATAGGGGAAATCAGCAATAAAAAATAATGTATTATTATGTTCACATGCCCACCAAAGGTCTTAAAACAAATGAGTAAATAAAAAAGAAAACACAAGAAAAAAACGTAAATAATAAACAAACAACAAACACCACTAGTCTGAATTGCTGTTTATAGCCCCTGTCAAAAAGAAATGTCTAAGGTATAAAAATTATTGTTATGGAAAGGGGAACAATGAAATAGAAAAAAATGTGAAAAATAGACTTATTTCTCATGACATTTTCCACATAAGCAAAAAAGAAGGATTATGAAAATGACATACAAATGAAGATGCAGATATTGCAAAACAAACAATGACAATAATGTTTTTTAGGTATAATAAAAGTTCATGTACAAAACAAACCCCAAAACCACACCTGGTCAGGAATGTGGAAGAATGATCCAGCCCTGAACTGAATAAAGAAGGGTCCATTTCAAATAGCTCTTTGCTCTCAGTAGAAGATACTATTGTACACCTATTTGTCCCATAATTGTTTCTAAGGCATATATGTTCTTGACTGTTTCAGAGATCTCATTGAAGTTTTCATATATTAAAACAGTATGTCTGTCCAGGGGCATAACAGTTACTGTCACAAGGAATACAACCGATACTCGTACAGAGGTGCCAGAGTTCTTCTTTCAGTGAGGTATGTTTTGCTGCAACAATACTTACAAGAGAAGCAAACAGCACTCCTTACTCCAGCACTCCTTGGTCCATGCACAGGGACTGCTTCTGGCTGAACTGTAAGATCACTGTCAGTAAGATCTATTTCTGAGCTTTATACTAAGCAAAAACATGCAATAAATATAAAAGCGTATAAAAAAGCAGTCTGGGGACAGGGAGTGATGTAGAGCAACGAGAGGGGGATTGGTTTACCTGTGGGAGCAGAGGCTATAACTGATGGCTATAACTGGGGTGTTAAATTTTAGATAATAGCTAAACTTATAGGATACGGTCACAATAGTGGGAGTGCCTCAGTGTGTCACGTGATTGTTGGGAGGCATTTTAAACCTACAATATGCTTTCCTTAGTTGATTGATTATTCAGTCATGCTGAGTGGCTAGGGCAGTGCTTGGCGCTCTGAGGTTTACTGCTATGATTCAGCTTAATCTTTTGTTTATTGCTGTGATTCATCATAAACTGTAATTTACTGCTGAGATTCAGCTTAAACTTTTGTTTATTGCTGTGATTCAGTTTAATCTTTTGTTTACTGTTGTGGTTAAGCTTTCTCTTTTGGGTCTTTTTGCATTGTGCTTTGCCTTTGTGTGTTGTGACCTGCCTGCTGCAGTGTGTCCAGTCGCAAGACATCATGCTGTTCACCACCTGGAAAGCGCTCTGCCAAAGCCCCCCTGCCAGGATCGGCAGGTGGGTGCAGAGTATCCCTGGCCCCCAAGGGTGCATGGCAGTGTGATGGCTTGTTCCAAGTGTGACCAATATGCTGCACTTGCTGGCGTTCAGCTGGTCTCATTCCATCACCTAGTATTAGATAGGCATCCAAAAATCATTGATTGTGCGAGTGAGACCTTAAACAGATCAGACCCTTATCAAATACAAAACTTCACTGAAAAATGCACAGCTCAGAAGGCAGATGCCCATAGCTACTACGCTACTACCTGAGCAGGCACACAGTTTCAATACTAATATGCCCCCAACTAATCAAAGAAAACTAGCATAAAACACTCTGAAAGGTCGCAAAATTTTGTAACTTTTGTCATTTTTACACCAGTTTCAGACATCTCTGCCAAAATGGACTGAGCTTGGGTAGGAATGGACTTATGAAGAGCAGTTATGTTTCTTATGCCAGAAATGCTGTTCTAGTCACTCACTGGAGTAACATTGCTGGTGAGGTGCTCACCACAGTTCTAAGATTAGTAATGCATTTAACACATCTTATTCATGTGTGGCGCCCCTGCGTCCAGGGAGGCCACAGGTAGAGACTGCAGCCAGGCAGGAGGGTAGACAGTTTTTTTAACAAACACCTCAACACACATATCCACTGTCATGGGGACCTAACCCTGAGTCTGGGACTCTAGGCAGACAAGGGGTAGTAGGTTAGATATGAGTGGATGGAGCGTAGCAATGGTAACGGATGGGTATATAAGGGAGCAACAGGAAGCGGTTAGTAGTAGGCAGGTGCCGAACAGCAAAGCCAAGATCAGTACCATCAGGTCCAGAGAAGTAGTGAAGGCCAGCAACTAACTGACAGAGGAGCCTCCCTGATTATACTAGGAAGTTACACGGGAAGGAAAGGACCCGGTAATCTCTTGAGAAATAGGGATACCTATGGTTTGGCTGAAACCAGAGTGTCAGCTCTGAGGGGGGCTGAAGATTAATCCGGTGCCCCAGACAACCTGACGGGGAATACAGACTCCAGATCTATATTCCCACCAGAGGATTGGGAGCACAGCAGCAACAGAGAGGACCCGGCTTACCGCCCAGAGACTTAGGGGGAAGCTGCTAATAGGGACCGAGCTGGCGCTCCGCAATCCACTTTAAGGAGGTACACTGAGAAATAGCCTGAAAGGACACGTAGAGGAACTGAGGAGTCTAGGGAAGATAACCTGGCTGCAGTGGGTTCAGTATACCGGATTCAATATATCAAAGCTGTAAAGAACTGTATTATACCGTGCCCTGTTTGACAGAAGAATAAGAACAGTAAATCCGGGTGAACCCTGCTACGTTGTCTGTGTCTGATTTCAGGTATGAAAAACTGTCAGTCCTCCATCTAGCCCTGTCAGGAGCCATCTCCACATCATCCCCTTTTCCTGCAAAGCCTACAATTACCATCACTGACTTTTATCACCACTGCCCCGGGGAACCCAGTTCTACCCACAGGAACTATTTCATCCTAGCTGCTATAACATCATCCCCGGAGGTTCTGCAGCAGCGGTGGTCCCCATTATTGACCACACAATGTGGGTGGCGTCACGACTGACAAATCCCCTGTAAATAACCCCCATTTTATTGTGCGGGCCCGGGACACGGTCCGGACCAGGACCGCAGTGACATCCCCCATCAGTACCCCGGTCCAGCACCGAGCACCCCGTCCCAGTGGGCTCCACACATGCATGACCCTTATTAAGACAAATGACATACATGTCTTAATGAATGAGGACCATAGGCAGTCCATTGAGTTTATGCCACACACTATGTTGGCAGGAGTTGTTCATTATTGGATCCCTTCTTCACTTCGTGTGTGTGCTCAGGCAACAGATTACAAGTGTTTGCCCTCGGGCCTAGAGTAATTTATTTCTGTCACTGAATCCATACAAATACATTTGCCATGGTTGTGATACTTGTAATCAAACAACGATGTTCTCTCTGTAGTCCCTGAATCTGCTTTGTGGTAATTAGGAAATATCACCAAGTATTAATTACTGCATTCTTTAAAGTTGTTTTTTAATGATCTTACCAAAAACATTGTCAATTTGTGTCAGAGTCTACCTTAAAGTAGTGCCAGGAGGTAGTTATTCCTTCACTCATGGTTAGCTGTTGGTTAATTCATTCATTGCTATGAAGGTTTGTTTATCAGGTTAGCATCTGACATTTTCTTTCTCTTGCATTAATAAGATGTGCTTATAATATGTGTCATATTTGGTTATATGTTAAAGAGGTTGGCCACTACTAGGACAGCCCCTTCTGATTTCACTTGTTTCCCCCAGCTAAAATAAAAGATTCTCTTTTTTTAACTGGGTGAAACAAGTGGAATCAGATGGATTTGTCCTAGTAGTGGCCAACCCCTTTAAAGAAAGTTGGATCAAAGGGTATTAAAACGGATCTGCCATCACAAATAACAGTGCATATCTTAATAAAAAGACTTGGTGAAGGCGGTGGACTTACTTTGGAAATCCACGTCAGAATGGGTATGTATTTTTGAAAGTTTTTCTGACTGGTATTAAGATAAGCATTTTTCGACTCTTGCTGACCTAGACTTCTAAACTATTTTTGGACTTATATTATTCGGTTTTACACCTGTGTGCAAACATTAACATGTCAAAATGGCTTGTCTTGTGAAAGAGCATGTTTTTTGCTGAGGGAGATGGGTGGGATGAAGTGATATATATGTTCTCATATGAAACTACCTAGTCACATTTCTGCCAGTACTCACACTCCTAAATCACTAAAATGAGATTTTGTTATGTGCCAGAGATACAGACTCGCAGCAGATGGAAGATGTCACATACATACAAGTACATAAATGCAGGATAACAGTTGCCTGACAGTCAGAGATATGTACCATTTTCTTTCATTAGTGAAGAAATATTACTCAACAGCTCAGGAAAAATTAGTTGTCGGGTTATATCTTGTATTGAGGTGCTGAGCGGTTCACAGTGACCTACAGTAAATATTATTGTTTTTATTTATGAAGTACTAAGTCTTGCATGCCTTTAATAGTTTTGAGTATAGTTGTGCAAATAATGTTTTAAGCCCACACAATGCAAACTTGAAAACTATGCATTCAGCAACTCTTTAGATTGATAATAATGGATGCAACAACAATTTTTCTTAAATTGAAAAAATTGCCAAGTTTGTTGTGTGGCATACCCAATTTTAATATTACAAAGTTGTATCTGTTTATAACAAGAATAGACATCATGGTTGCTCAGTGGTTAGCACTGTAGACTTGCAAGTGTTGGGGTGTATTACGTTCAAACCCCACCAAAAACAACTTCTCCTACTAGTTTGTAGGGGTTTCCTCCCACATGTCAAAGACATACTAATAGGGAATTTAGACTGTGTGCAGTAGGGACACTGATGATAATGTCTGTAATCCAGTGTGGAAATCATTGACACTAAATAAGCAAGTAAAATATATAAATGAAGTCAGCATCGCTTTCTTCCACCTGGGATCTGAACTCATCATGTACTAAAAAAAGCAAGAGATAAAAATTGCCCAGCTTTGGAAAATATTAATATTTAGCCTACTGAGGTATCAGATTATAGATGCCTATTGAAGCCTAGGAAGAGATAGAAAGATATGGTGCTGCTAGTTCTAGTATTTTACCAATTCTCCCCCGAGCTGGACTCATAGCTACACTGCTCAGTATTGCTGGATAATATCACTAATATTGATACTGATTTTTAATGTGTCCTACAGAGAGAAAAGGGAACAGGCTCTTCTCTTGGTGTGGAATTTTCACCTACTAGCTCAGGAAAAAGTTACTATTTTATGCAGAGTCTGCAAATCTGGAGTCACTAAATGACAAAAAAAACAAGAAGCACTACCTGAGGATAGCATGCAATGAATTCCAAACTGTATTCATATTATAAAATTGAGTTTTTGGCAAATAATTGATCAATTTTTTTGAGCCACTCTGCCAAGTCAAGGCAAATCTCATTAGGGCGGTGATACTCTATGTATTTCTTATTTCAGTTAAGTTGCACCATATGGCCTCCACATAGAAAAAAGCAAAACCCAAAAAGCAGTACTTTCCAGGAGCATTTAAGTACCACTTCTATGATGCTAGACAGGCACCATGTGAATTAATGCAGAACAGGCCCAAGCATATTCAGCTGATGGCAACACATGCCTGCTGGACATTTCAGAACTGACTCTCACAGCGCCAGGCCAGCAAATTCATGAATAAAGGTGGGGCAGGCCCAAGCAAATAGTGCTTGCAATTAACAAAACCTGTGGACAGGGTAAGATATCCGAGTGTGAACAGCTACCAAGGTTTGCCACAATCAAAACAAAAGAAATAGCAAGCTAAACCAGGTGTGGGTCAGCCGAAAACCAGTATTAAATGCTGCAGGTGAGTACTGCTTTTAATGACTTTGCTATTTTCCTATGTGGAGGCCATATGGCACAACTTAAATAAAATAAAACCTTCATAGAGTAGGACAGCCCTAATGAGATTTGCCTCAACATGGCAGGATGGCTCAAAAATTGATCAAATCTTTGCCATGAATCTCAATTTTATACTATAAATACAGTTTGGAATGAGTATGTGCAGTCACACGCTTTACTTTGCATGCTATCCTCAGGTAGTGCTGGCTCTGCTTGTTTTTTTCAAATACATGACAGCCTATTTGGAAGTCACCCGAAACAGCGTCTTTGATTTATGTTATTTTGACTTAGAATTTTATGATTATGCACAAACAATGCAATCTCGAAAACATAAATAACCATGACTATAACTATATTATCCAACTTTTTTCATTACTTTTCTTCTCTCATCCTGTTTTACTTGTACTTTCATGTTGAGCTTTACTGTGTCATTTTCTCTGTTTAATTCAAAAGATGAAACTCAGGCATTGAACACATAAAGACTCCAAATTAGTCTGTAAGTGACATGCCTCTAATAGCTTTGCTGTAAACCTATAAAGCAATACACTCTAACACAGTATATTTAGTGTTTCCACATCTATTTACTAGAGAGTACCGGGTGTAAACTCTACCTGCTTCTTGGTGCACCAGGAAAGGCCTTGCCACAGTCTGTTCTGACACTGACCCTGGAGACTGGCGAATGGAATAGGATAACTGATTAATGTCTTAGATTACTAATACATGGCCAGTTTTACATATTGAATGATAATCCACTTTTTCTAGGAGTAAGAATTTAGACATTGATTTCTTAGGTAAATTGTCATTCACATGATTATTTCTCAAGACTTTACAGGCAAAATAAATTGGAGAAACGTCTTTCGGCAGTCGACTTATATGCAAAATGAATAGAAAATGAAAAATAAACACATAACAATGTTTCTTCCTCTAAATTATTTTGTACGCTAGATTCTCTAAAGCTCAGGTATGCTTTTAAGCAATTAACCAGGAGTTTCAAGCTGTAGATGCACTAAATGGGCAAAGCTGAGAAATGTATTGTGACAACTTGCTATGCACAAGAGGAATCAGTGAGAAGGCAGTGGAGTGAATCGATCGGTAATATTGATACATTTTGCTGGCTGTGTAATGACTGTGTCCTGTTGTGTTTTTGGATATGTCTCTTTCAAGGGTGGGTTGACACTAAAAGAAATGTTAAAATCAGAAGGATGCTAGCCACGTTAAAAGCAAGACATAACCTTCCAGAAACAGCTTTAAATGACAAGAGTAACGATGAAGAGAAAGCCAAGATTTCACTTTTTCTTTTTGACTGAGGGAAGGGCTCCTACAGAATATACAATACTCCCTGAGCTAAATTGATAATTGAGCATAAACGGTCATGTTAACCCTTATATTCATTTACCTACCAAAACTGTGGATGTATAACAAATGGATAATATAAATTCATGTCACAGATAATTATCTGGTAAATTTCCCACCAGACTAGTTGCAGTGTGTTTCCAATAAATAGTTGTATTGATAAACTCTGTCAAATAAATCCAGATAACATAGTCATTTAGGTCAATTTAATGCTGGTTACTTGTGGTATTTTAAAAAGTTTATAGATAGTGATGAGCGAGTGTAATCGTTACTATTTGCGATTTACACAAATAGTACGGTAGTCGGATACTCGTTACTCGGTGAGTATCACTGATGCTTGTGACTGATGTGACGATAATTATCGATCTGACACAAATTAACAATCCCTTCTCTACATAAAGTGAGCTGGGACCTCAGTGAGGGCAAATTGAATGTTAGGGTCTCTCTGGGGGGTACAAAAAGGTGTTTTATGCAGTTGAAATGTGAAAAAGCCCACCCTCCTGCCCTGTCTCGGAAATACTAATTTTATAGCCGGATGTGTGTGGGTGGAGCTAATCACTCATTGACTTACATTGTACTCGCTATTTGAATATGTACTAAAAAGTACTCGTAACAAGTATAGCGAGTGCAAATATTACATCACTCACTCATCACTATTTATAGAGTGTTAAATTTACTGTTGGTTTATTAAACAAACTAAATGTTATGAACTTGAACAAAACATCAGTTATGGGTTAAGCCATCAGTGATCTATTAGGTCGGCTACCTTATCTAAGCTCTGCCTGTTATTTATTTTACTCACTTATAAATTTTCACAATGCTTTACAGATATGATCATCACTGTTTACATTGGGATTACGATCTAAATTCCCTATCATTATATCTTGGGGGTGTGGTAGGAAACAGGAGAACCCAGAAGAAATTTACGCACAGAAAGAGCATACAAACTCATTGCAGATGTTGCGGAATTTGACCCTAAGAGCCCAGCGCTTCAAGAGTGCAGTTCTAACCACTGAGCTGCCATCTTTTAGCATTTGCAGGCTGATTGAGCAATGTTAGCTTAGCATCAGCCTTCAGATTGCATGTGAGGTAGCACAATAAGAAAAATAGCATTATGGTGGATCCTCTCATTGTCGCATAGAAATGAGTAAATTTAAAAGAAAAAATGTTATTTGATGATAAAACAAGACATTTCGGAATCTGTTTGATTTCTTTTCAGGCCTAACATGCTTTATTTCTTATTGTGTTACTTCATATGTATGAGCCCCTTCTTCGCTGAGTTGGATCATTACATCAGAGTTATGGCTGTTCCCACAACTCAATCAGTTGAGTAACCACAATTGCATTACTTGTTTTTTTCTATTGCTATCAGGGTTACACTATATTTAGTTATTTCCAACTACATGTGACTTTATGTATTGCTGACAGTGGGGATGGAGGTTGACAGAGGGGTTATAGCTAAGCCTTTGTATATCATATTTGACTATTGTAGAGACTATAAAAACTGAAGTCGACATCTGTAACTAACAGGTGTTGCACTCACTCAAAATAAAGTGCCAGTAACATATAAAAAATCTGCTGAAGATACTCTTTAATGCCGCCATGCACATAAAATTAAAGCTTATTACATATGCCGATTTCTGAAGGACTCTGCAGCTTTCTCAATGTTTCTGGTAGTGACTTACTGGCATTTTCTTTTACAAGCTTATGCATACCCAGCTGAGCCAACTGTGTGTGTGTAGATGGGGTACAGAGCTATCTGAGGTGAATAGCTTACTTTAAAGTTAATTTAACCTATTTTTTTTTTTTTTTTTTGTCTATCAAACCAGGAGATGAAGTACTTTCCTGAAAAACCTTTACCAGAGTGGTGTTCTATTGCCTTACCTGACGCCATGCGGTACACACATCTCTATGTTGTCTAACACAGGTGTAAAACATCCATTCCTATGCCTGTTATGGCATCTTTAGTAAAGTTTGGGAGTCCTGGAGTTACTATGTTGGCACAGATAACTGTTATCACATCACTTACTGATAAGTAATCGGGCATCGTGATATGTTCTGTCTGTTATCATCCCGGTATAGACTGTTACCCAGTTTTTGTAAACTTTACAAAGCAAATCTGCTGAGTTTTGTCATACATGCCCTTCTTTCTACTAGACAGATTTGGTAGCCTTACGATAGGGCTTGTGTCAGCATATAATGTGACAAATCCATCTAAAACTTAGTCTCTGGCGGGCACAGCGCATAGCGTTAACGGAATGTAACGCTATGCGCCTCCTGCCTATGCATCTTTATGCATACCTGAAGCATAGCACAGCAGCCGGCTTCACACACAGGGACCGGATATGCGCTATTGCAGAGCGCACAGGAAATGTGGTTCGCAGCGTTTTCCTGTGCGCTCAGCAAAAGTGCATATCCGGTCCCTGTGTGGGAAGCCGACACCTGTGCGAATCATCAGGTATCAATAAAGATGCATAGGAAGGCAGCACATAGCGTTACATGGCATTAACGCTATGCGCTCAGCCTGCCAGAGACTATGTTTTTGACAGATTCAGCAAGCTGAGGCCTGACGCAGGTCTGACCATAGCCTTATTGGATCTTTCCTAGATACAGTTGTAGCTAAGAATTAGTAGAATAAGCTATTACATTAGGACACAGCATGATGATTAGTGGTTAGCATTTAGCATAGTTGCTTTCATCATTGGGGTCCTGGTTTCAAATCCCACCAAGAACACCATCTGCAATTAGTTTGTATGTTCTCCCTGTGTGTATGTGGGTTTCCTCTGGGTTCTCTGAATTCCTTCTACACTCCAAAGACATACTGATATGGAATTTAGATTGTGAACCCCAATGAGGACAGTAATGATAATTTCAGTAAAGCACTGCAGAATATAATGCACTATATAAGTAAAATAAATGTTTTTTCTTAAGATCAATAAAAAACTGAAATAATGCATAGTAATTTCCGCTGTAAACTACTGGTCAATCTGTAAATCCCACAATTGGACCAGTTGCATAAAACCAGCCGACATTTTTTGGCAAAGCTGAGAAATATATTGAGACAATTTGTCATTGTACAGGAAAATCAGGCAGAAGGTGAAGCGAATTGATTCGCAATATTGATGCCTTATCCTGGCTGTGTAAATCCCATCTTCTATAGTGATATTTGATGTTTGCCGCTGTGATACATGTTATAAAAGTAATACAACGAGGCCTATTAAAATCAAGACATGTTGTCGAATTTGAGAAAGAAGTTGTTTAGTATTCTTGTATTGTTCACATTTTCTACAGTTATATTTATTTACATTTCTACAGTAATTTCAGTAAAAGCTCATTAGGGCTTGGATAAATGAGGTCGAAAAAGGTCCTCATTTATACGGAATTATTCATATAAATCATAAATGGTAATATATTTAGGGAACAAACATGCCTGCTGATAAACATCTAAGTACAAACTAATCAAAGGAGTTCCCAAAAGAAATATTAATCATAGAAGAGTAAGGCCTGGGTCACACTAGCGCTATCAATGCGTTCAGAGGGGTTCCATTATAAAGATAGAATTTGGCACCATTAACGCAGTGTTACCGTAAAGGTAAGGCAGCGTTAACGCTGACAATACATTCCTAAGGGTGACGGAATCCCGAGCGCAGGTCAAGCGCCGACATCTAAGTGCCAGAGCTTGAAACCTCGTGCTATTCCCAAGAGCATTACATGGTGCAGAACCCCCTGAATGCAATCCAAAATGCTAGCGTGACCCTAGCCCAAGCACTATTGCAGAGGAAATGATCTAAGGCTATGTTCACACTGGACGGTTTTGATCCCTTTTTTTTTTTACTGCACCAAAGACAGATCAGTCAAAACATCTGCCAGCGAAGTGAATGTGATTTTCAATTTGCTATTCAGACGCTGCATTTTTTGACTACTGTATTAGTGGTGCAGAAAGGCCATTCAGAAAATAATGAGCGTCAGTTTGTGAATTGAAGAGACAGAAAACCGTCAATCCACTGCTTTTCTACTTTGAATAAAAATCATCTTTATTAAAGGTTCATCATAAAAATATGTTTAGGCACAGGTTACGCCTGAAGCTATATTCACATTGTGCATTTTTGATCCGTATTTGCAGTGAAAATGCAGTGAGCGGATAACTCAAATGGAATCCCAGGAAAGTCATTGGGTTTTCATGTTATGCTGTTCTGACAAGGAATTTAAGGTCTGCTGCATTTTTTCCCGTTGAAAAGTGATCCTCAGGAACAATAAGCATGTTAGTTTCTGTGGCGTTTTTCTGATCCCCTTTTCCCATTGAAACCATTGTATATGGGGAAAAAAATGCACCAACAAAAGCGGATCAAAAACAGATGATCTGTTTTCTGATGCATTGTTTTTGAAAAGCTGATCCTTTTTTGCAGTTGAAAAAGCGAGAAAAACACTCAGAAAAAAAACGGATCAAAAGCACACAGTGTAAACATAGCCTTACGTGTTTCGGAAGTTCCTTATTCATAGGCCTATTCATTCATGACTATGAATAAGGAACTTCTGAAACACGTAAGGCGTAATCTGTTCCTAAAAATGTTTTTATGGTGAACCTTTAAGAAAGTAGATTTTAATTCAATTGATAATAGCAGTGGATTGCTGGTTTTCATTCTCTTCAATTGATAATCTTCAAATGCACACCAGCCACCTCACCAGTAACCTAATGAATCCGAGGAAAAGCCAGTGGGGAGCAGTATTTCTCTTCCCCTTCCCTGTTTTATACTATGTCAATTTGTGCTCTGTTTTTCTGGTGCACTTTCCACACTACAAAAACTCAATTTCTTACCCTTCTTAATGAGCCCCAGTGATGTCTTCCTCCTGGCCACCACAGGACCTGTCTGTGAGTAATACGGTAGTACGGTACAGTACTTCCAGGACCTACCCATGTGAATGGGTCACATGGTGAAGTGTCCTGTAAGCACTCGTACTGCTCACAGACAGGACCTGCCAGTGCCTGCGAGGAAGACATCACTGGAGCTCACCAAGGGAGTGATAGGCTATTTAGTAAATGACTAAAATTTACTAAAATCTTAATTCAAAGAGAATCTGTCACTAGGTCAAAAGTGGACAGATTTTGCTTTTATCACGGCTGTTCTTCTGAATATTATTATTATTTCTTTTTTAAAAACTGCCTCAAATTTCCAGAGATATGGGCATTTTATATTTGTTGCCAATATTTATGGTTTTCACTAAGTGGGTGTGTCTCACACAGTAATAATACAAAGCAGCCTAAATACATGCCCCCATGGAACCCTGTGAGCCATGCCTTCGTGGAACCCTGTGAGCCATGCCCCTTTAGTTAAGATCGGAAAGAGTAAATTGTAAGGTCCATACCTCTGAAAACATATGGCATTTCAAAAATGAATGGAATACTTGATATGAGCACAAATACAGCAAAAGCAAGAACTGGTCACTTTTATCTTGTAGACCGGTCCTCTTTAATGCAGATAAATGTAACTCCATGAGATATACTGTATTGAAGTTTGTGGAGGAAAACTCAATATTTTGGTTCAAAATTGAGTAGTTATAAAAACAGAAGAGTGAACAGAGGCTAGTAAACTATATCAAACTGTTACCATGCTGTTATATAAATATGTCATTCTTTGATAATTACCGTATATACTGTACGTGACCGGGATCGGAATCATTTTACTATATTAATACTATATTATATTATTTTTACATCTAAAAAACACTTATATATGCTTATAGATGTTACACACCATTGGAAAAACTTCTAAATTCAGCATATATTCTTGCTTTATATGTTTAATTATCATATATACTTATACACACCGTCCCCTTCAATTATTGCTATTGAGAATACATAATGTGGAGCCAACAGCTCTGCAAACAATGAACATGAACTTATACCCTGCACTTCATGTCACATGCCTCATTAAGCATACATGGTAAATACGGCCTTGAATATAGGATATCTATCTATAGCTCCCGCATTCTGAGCCTCTTCTAATTATTGGCCTATGGTAAAAACACATGTTGAACTCACAGGTGTTTGCTGCAGCAACAAATGCCATAAAAATATAAGAATCTGAATGCTAGTGATCCAGAATTATCTGCTATCAAACATTTGTATTCATTTTTTGCGGTTTAGGAGCACATTAACTCCTTCCTGACATTTGACGTAAGTTTAAATCATGATCAGGAAGGTGTTCCTGCAAAGTGACATAAATGTACGTCATGGCGATCGTACGGTTACAGGAGCTGTGCCACAACAATTGCCACCGAGAGGGCGGCAAATGTTATACCAGAGCTCCAGCTGTCATAGCCAGGGATGGTCTCCGTGCCACCCCTGACTGTTTAACCCCCTAAATGGCGATCACAGCATTTAGTAGGCTGAGAGAGGAAGTGTGCCTCCTCTCCCAAGCAATTGTGACCCCCGCAACATGATCACAGGAGGACTAATTGTTGCCATGGCAACCTGTAGTCATCAAGACAAACTCTGGATCAATCAACTATGGCAAGCCTGTTTGAGCATGCCAGGACTATGGTCTATGAGGCTTGTCAATACAGGACCGACAGGTATATTGTATTGCAATGCTGAGCAAGCTGGGTGAGGCACGCATCGGTGTGGAGGGACATTGATCAAAGACAGCAGCGCACAGACTTAATGTTTTCATGTTAGATCTAGTATAGACTGCGTATAGCACTCATCCAATGCCTCTGAGACCTATTTTTGCATTTTGGAAAACTATTTAGGCTCTGCATCATTTAGTTTTGCATTATTTTCTTTATATACTGTACTTACTTAAATACCAATATAGTTCAAATCCATTATTGCTCTGCAATAAGCATTCTCAGTATATTTTTATACAGTGTATAAACCCAATTCTGGATAAGGCCGGTTTCACACTAGTGTTCATCCGCGCTGCATATGGAGGCGGGCGAAAGCGCGCGGTGACACATGCATTGTTTGTCCCTATGTGTAACATGGGGACGCATTGTGTATATGTTTGCCTGCGGCTGCATACGTTTTTGTCTGCATGCGTTTTTCTCAGAGCACAGGAAACGCAACTTGTTGCATTTTAGTGCATCCGAGATGCATGATATGTGCTCAAGCCTCTGCAAGCGTACAAATCATACATGGAAACCAATGGTGACTCAGTACTATCCGATGTCACTGCAGGCAAATGCTACATCTCTCTCCTCTGGCATTATAATGGTTTCCAATGGCCGGACAACTTATAATGAGTTCCTATGGACTTTTCTTTGTGAACGCATGCAGATAATCAACACTGCGTTCACTTCACTGTATATGCGTTTGGCACTGCTTTTGCGCCTGCGGACCAAACGCACGCAGATCGAACGCTAATATGAAACCTGCCTTAGAAGCTGTTGTATTTCAATTACTATATCTATTAACCTCATACAAAACTTTGCTGCTTGTAATATTTGTTTACATAGTTAGAGTCACCTTTTTGCAGTCAGCACTTCTCTGTAAGCTTTTCTCACATATAAATGAATACTACAATATACATACCTAATTATGCTGCGCTTTTCTGCTTTATAATTATCCACGCCCCTTTACAGATCACTTCTACTTAAATTGTTTTATTACTGTATGTTTAATTAGTTTCATAATAAAATCATAGTTTTATTTGATATTCTTGCAAAGTTTCATTGTTCTTGGTATATATCTACCAGATAGTGTATACGGTAATTAGTGTGATATAGTACATGGTGACTGTGACTGCTTCCTGCTCCACCCTGATCATTGTGTGTGAGTGCCTGCAGTGGGAAGAAAACTTTATTTTTTCCCTGTAGCAGCGCTTGCAATAAACTTTCCTTACCTTATTCAAGTACTATTTTTCTTCAGATGGCCTTTATATCTGCAGGTAAACAGTGTTTTATGAAGTGACTGGTTCCCATTAACAATTATTCATCCTACTGCAGGCAGAAAAACAGGCTGCTGCAGTCAGTCACTTTACAGCCACACACAAGAAAATCAGCAGGAAGTGGGGAGACATGGCTTAGTTTCATAGACACACAGAGAATGTTACTTATATACAACATATTTCTCGGTCATAATTGTAATGAGAGAAAACAGGATGAAATATAAGGAGGATATTAAGAGAGAAATTACTGTCATAGCTGTTTTTGTCACTTTTCTCTTTAATTAGGTTAACAGCCAGACAATTAAGATAACAACTTCACATCAGTACAGGCTGAGTATGTAGTATATTGTCAAAGTTACTAAGTATTCTATATAAATTTAATCTCTATAAAATTCTGTATGCATATCATGTATAAAGCCTATCTTATTTAGCTACTGCTATGTGTCGAGCCTACTGGGACGAGGGTACTCGGTACCGGACCGTGTCTGTTTCAGGGGAATGTCACGGGGTCCCGGTCCGGACCGTGTCCCAGGCCCTGGCAAATAAAAGGGTGTATTTACAGGGGAGAATAGTCTATCGTGACGCCACCCACTATGTGCAGCCACTAATGAGGCCGCTGCTGCTGCAGAACCTCTGGGGATGATGTAGTAGCAGCTGAGATGGAATAGTTCCAGTGGGCAGAACTGGGTTCCCCGGGGCAGTGTTGGTAAAGTCTATGATGGAGGTGAATAGTGGAGACAGGTTAAGGAACACACACTCACATTTTGTAGTTTCCAAAGCTTTACTGCGATGTTATTACAGATTGTCCACGGAGTCTGTAGGGGCCGGGTTTTCCTCCCACCCTGTCCGGGTCATCAGCTTCCTTGTGCTGCGCTGTGTGTGTGTGTGTGTCCTGGCTGCTGCGTCTAGCTGAGCTGCTGGGACTGTCTCACTCTCTCTCTCTTCTGCTGCTGGTAGCACTTGGCTAGGCAACTTGAGTCCTCTGTGCTGTGCTGACCCCGCCGTGTTGCTTTGCTCTGGTACGGTGGCAGTCTAGAAACTCTACTACTTCTGGATTCACCGTGCTGAGTGTCAGACACAGTGTCGGATCCGGTGTCCGTTCTGTGTGCTTCTCTGGGGCGAGTGATGGTGCCACTCAAGCTCCCAGAAGTGTCTCTCTGCTGGTAGTTCTCCTTCCCTCAGACCCTAGCTAGGCCTGGAATCGAGTTGCGGATTGTGGAGAAGCCTGACGCAGCTTCTTTACACCACAATCTCCTTCTCTCAGTTCTCCAGTAACTGAATTAACTACTTCCTGTGGACCTGGAGTATATAAGAGAGCAGGTTGTGCTCCCCCTCCTGGCCCAGAGGTGCTAGTGTAAGTCAGTGTGTTGTGGGGAGGGAACCCGTGTGATGTTACTGTGGCACATTAACCCATGGGGTGCCACATATGCACACATGGTTTATCACACGAGAAGACAGGGCCTATCACACTGCTGCACTTGGCCCTACTGGTTCCTGTACAGACTATAATTCCTAGCTGCACAGACCCCTGTGCCACCTAAATGAGCTGGAATAACCCTGATCGCAAAAACAGAAGATCACAACTGGGACCTGGCTGCCATCAAACTTTCCTTGTAACACTTTAGATGGTTCCTAAGAGGTGAGAAGATGCAGAGCACTTAGATCCAGAATAGGAAAGACGTACTGAAACAGACAATAAACTAAGGTAATAAAACACAATACACTGTGTCAAAAGTGAAGTTGTTACTGCAAGCAAGAGTAACCTTCTACTTCGTAACTATTGACAAGAGGAAGGACAAAGAAAGATGACAGCAGTGACAGCAAAGAGATTAACCCTAACCTTAACTGGTGTCTATCTGGCAGCATAGAATCTTTGCAGTGTGGCTGACACTCCAATCAGGATCCACATTGGAGAAGACAGACAGGGGAAAGTATAAATAGCCACACCCACAATGTAATAGGTCAGATTAAATGAAAATTAGAAACAACTGTTGACCAAAAAGAATGAAACAAAGATAAAAGATAATCATTCATACAGAGATTGAAACTGCTAAGGCTCAGCAGAGAAGTAAGCCGATGACACAGCACAGGGTCACCAGATCGAATTCTGAGACATGATAGCAACACATAAATGCCCCAAGTATGTTTTCAATTAATTTGTACTTTTTCAAAAGTAATTTTTCTTTTTTGTCTTGAAATATTTGCTGATGTTTATTGCACCAAATTCATCAAACTGGCACATGCGGTTCATAAATTTGGTGTAAAGTTAAATAAAAGGGGAAACTATTTCCCTTTCTTTTACCAATTTTGTGACTTTTTGGGCAAAAAGTAGTATCTTTTTCAATATGTTGTAAAAGATTCACCTTATGGAAACTAGAAGGGTACTAGAGTAGAGTCGTCTAAAATGTGCAACCTATTATGACCTATCAGGTGAAAACATCTCAAATCACTTACTTCACCCACAAAGTAAAAAAAAAAAAGGTAAGCACTTATAAAATAGACATAAAAAGTGACCCAAATAGATTAATTATGTGCAAAAAGTGCAGTAGACAAAAAACAAGCACAAAGACAATCATTAATCAGGGCTATTGTATATTACTGTCCTAAAACAGGTAGAAGAAAGTTCAATAGGCCAAGATTGTGATTCAGAATCTTTCCTTCTGATTCCAGGATTCTCCTTCAATGTTTTTACATGAGTTTACATACCTGCAGATTTCTGACTTCTTAAAGGGAACCAACCACCTCAGATGACGACTATAAGCTGTTAATACATGTCCCTGCACCCTACCTACACCATTCCACCTATGTTTTTCTTAAGAATATTGATAAATGTAAACCGAAATATACACTTTATAAAATTACATGCCTGTGTACTTCTGGGCGTCTCCTTCTGTGTCAGTTACTAGAGGGCTGTGTCTCCAGCAGCATGACTGGCTTCTCTAGCCCTCCCTCTTACTTTGCAGGACGTCACATGAAGGGCGTGATGTTATCTATCAGTGGGCGGGCACGCAAGGCTGCTCCCGTCCCTTCATGTGAAGTCCTGCAAAGTAAGAGGGAGGGCTAGAGAAGCCAGTCATGCTGCTGGAGACACAGCCCTCTAGTAACTGACCCAGAAGGAGACGCCCAGAAGTACACAGGCATGTAATTTTATAAAGTGTATATTTCGGTTTACATTTATCAATATTCTTAAGAAAAACATAGGTGGAATGGTGTAGGTAGGGTGCAGGGACATGTATTAACAGCTTATAGTCGTCATCTGAGGTGGTTGGTTCCCTTTAAGTAAAAAGAGCTAGAATAGAAACCCTCATACTGTATAGATCATGAAGTTCTTTTGACAACCCTTATTGAACAAATGGCATCTTTCACTTCAAAGCATTTAGGGTCATAAATAGATAAGGTGCAAGTTAATTTGCAGACCAGGTCAGTAATCTGTGGCTGTTAGACAAAAACTGCCTCCTACTTTGACAAAATCATTGTTGAATAAGATGACCTGTGGATGCTGGGAGGTTCTCAGGTCTCTGTTCAGATGGCTACAAAATACTGACCTGACCTATGGATTGAGTCTTACGAATCGATTTTCATCAAATCTAGTGTTCAATCATTGGTTAGACACGTTGGGCAGGAATCTTAATCTAGTTTTGGCCTGTAATACCTTTGTTTTTGGCACCTTTGATCAATAATCTGTGGCTGTTAGGGGTACGTCACACACAGTAATATCGCTAGTGATATTGCTGAAATCAGCGACCTCACCAGTGATATCTCTGCTGTGATATCGCTGATCGCTACACATCGTTCAGGACCATTTTTTGGTTCTTGGTCTCCCACTGGTCAGCACGCATCGCTGCGTGTGACAGCGAGAAACCAGCGATCAGCGACCTCACAGGCTTGTAACCATGATAAACACCGGGTAACTAAGCAGCGCGCGCTGTCTAGATACCCGCTCTTTATCATGGTTACCAGTGTCCTGCCGCTTACCCAGCAATGTGGAGGTCGGCTGCCAGGTCCCTAATCGCTGAGGAGATCAGCCTGTTTGACAGCTCCCCAGCGACCACAGAGCGATGTTCCAGCGATCCTGGTCGTTGTTGGGATCGCTGGAACATTGCTGCGTGTAACGGCACCCTTAGACTTGAGCTACCTCCTATTTTGACAACATCATTGTTAAAGCAGATGACTCGTAGATGCTGGGAGGTTATCAGGGGTACAGGATATTGACCTGACCTCTGGATTGCATCCTATAAATCAATTTGCACCAACTCTAGTGGTAAATTGTTGATTGGACAGATTGGGTAGAAATGTTAATCTAATTTTGGCCTTTAATTATTTGTTTTGGGCAACTCTGGTTTACTGTTGTTTATATTAATGAACAAAAAGAATAGCAATTTGTTTGCAATTTTCATTGCACACATTACATATTGGCAAATACTTAACATGTAGACACATTTCAGAAAGTTTAGAAATAAATTATGTAGAAAGATTTACACAGTTTATATCTGCTCCTAATTGGCATGAATTAACCACTTAGTGACAGATCTAAATTTCACCTTATTAACCAGACCAAATTTTACAATTCTGACCAGTGTCACTTTATGAGGCAATATCTCTAGAACGCTTCAATGGACCCCAGTGATTCTAAGATTGTTTTTATGACATATTGGACTTCATGTTGGGGTGCTTTCACATCAGCGGTTTTCGCCGATTGCGGCAGTTGCAACTGCCGCGATTACCGCATAACCACTGCACTTGCGGCACAGTTGCGGCAAGCCCCATACAATGTCTATGTGGGCTTGCGGCAGGTGCAGCAAGTGCGGTATCGGCACTTGCGGCAGGTGCGGCCGCAACAAAACCTCGGCTGTCCGCGTTTTTTTTCACAGCTGCACCTGCCGCAAGTGCCGAAAGCGCACTTGCCGCATCTGCCTCACACTTACTGCAAGCCCAATAGACATTGCATGGGGCTTGCTGCAACTGTGCCGCAAGTAATCGCGGCAGTTGCGTTTTTTCACCACACCTGCCGCGATCGGCGAAAACTGCTGATGTGAAAGGGGCCTTAGTGGTAAATTTTGAACAATATTTTTTGCATTCATTTGTAAAAAAGATGGAATTTTACTGAAATTTTTGAAAATTTAGCAATTTTCAACTTTAGAATTTTTGTTGCGTTAAACTAGAGAAGAATATAATAAAAAAATAGTTAATAAATTACATCTCCCACATGTCTGCATTACATCAGCACAATTTTGTAAACATTTTTTTTTTTGTTAGGAAGTTAGAAGGGTTCAAATTTTATCAGCAATTTTTTATTTTTACATGAAAATTTACAAAACCTTTTTTTATGGACCTCATCACATTTGAAGTGGCTTTGAAGGGTCAATGTGGCAGAAAATACCCCAAAAAAACATTTTTAAAACTGCACCCGTCAGACTCAAAACTACATTCAAGAAGTTTTTAACTCCTCAACTGCTTCATAGGAATGAATGCAAAGTGGAATGAAAAAAGAAATATCATTATATTTTACCTAAAAATGTTGCTTTAGCCTCAATTTATTTACCGTATATACTCGTGTATAAGCCGACCCGTGTATAAGCCGACCCCCCTACTTTTGCCCCCCAAAACTTGGAAAACTTATTGACTCGCGTATAAGCCGAGGGTGGACCCCAGCACAGGTATACAACCCCCAGCAGTGAGGTATACAGCCCCCAGCAGTGAAGTATACAGCCCCCCCAGTGGTATACAGGCCCCAGCAGTATGGTATACAGCAGGCCCCCAGTGGTATACAGCAGGCCCCCAGAGGTATACAGCAGGCCCCCAGAGGTATACAGCAGGCCCCCAGTGGTATACAAAAGTATGGCTTATATTGGCAGCCACCAGCCTACTTACATACACATACCCATACATACACACATATATACACACACACACACACACACACATATATACACGCACACACACACACCTTCCTACCTTGTCCCCCCGTTCTGCAGTGCCTCCGGTGTCCTCCGTGCCGACCGCTGTGCTGCCTCCTCGATCCTCTTCTACTGTGCTGGGATCTCCTCTGTGCCTTCCGGTGGGATCCTCGCTCCGTTCCCGGTCTGCTGTGCCTTGTGTTTCCCCCTGCTTCAGTTCCATCATCATCGGTGCTGGGGGCCGCCATCTTACTTCTTCCCTCCGCCCCCGGCCAGTGATGTCAGAGCAGGCCGCGCTGTGATTGGCTAGCACCTGCCAATCACAGCGCGGCCTGCACTGACATCACTCTGACATCCCTGGCCGGGGGCGGAGGGAGAAGAAAGATGGCGGCCCCCAGCACCGATGATGATGGAACCGAAGCAGGGGGAACCACAAGGCACAGCAGACCGGGAACGGAGCGAGGACCCAACCGGAAGGCACAGAGGACACCGGAGGCACTGCAGAACGGGGGACAAGGTAGGAAATACTGCGCAGCGCCCCCCACACCCCCGCACCCCCCCCACCATAGGATTACCGTATTGACCCGTGTATAAGCCGAGGGGGGGACTTTCGGCTTATACACAAGTATATACGGTACTTTTACAAGCGATAGTATGACAAATTGAAAGGCAAAATATGTTATCCAGTTCCTTCTGAACATGCCAATGCCCCACATGTGTTCAGAAACCGCTCTTTGCACAAACCAAAAGGCTCAGAAATGAAGGAGCACTATTTGAATTTTGGAAAGCAAATTTGGCTTAAATAGATGGCGGGTACTATGTTGCTTTTCCTGGACCCCTAAAATACCTAAACAGCAGAAACCCCAAACAATTGACTACATTTTGGACACTAGACTCATCAAGGATAATATCTACTGAGCCTGTTGAACCCACAGGTACTCCACAGAATTTGATAACAATAGGTCATCATATTGAAAATTGTGTTTTTTTTTCACAAATGCGTTGCTTTAGGACCAAATTTTTCATTTTTAGAAGAGTTAACACCAAAAAATAGACCACACAGTTTGTTACTCGCATTCTTATGAGCGCGGCAATACACCACCTGTAGTTAAAAAGTTCTGTTTGGACAAACAGCAGGATGGAGTAATATTTGAAATTTAATAAGCAAATGTGGCTGAAATAGATGACGGGCACCATCTTGCATTTCCCAGACCCCTAAGGTACCTAAACAGCACAAACCTCCACAAGAGACCCCATTTTGGATATTGGACCCCTCAAGGATTATATCTAGGGTTATAATGAGCATTTTGATCTCACAGGTACTTCACAGAATTTGATAACAATAGGTCATTATATTGAAAATGTTCTTTATTTCACAAAAGTGCTTCTTTTGCACATTTTTCAGTTTTACAAGAGGTAAAATTGGACCCCACAATTTGTTATCCACATTCTTATGAGTATGGTGATGCCCCACATGTAGTCAAAAAGTTCTGTTTGGACAAATGGCAGGACTCAGAATGGATGGAGCAATATTTGAATTTTGGAACGAATTTGGCTCTATTTGCTATAAATGTAAATTTTACCCTGCAATGTATTTATCTAAGGAGGTACTGAATAGTTTGATCCCACAATTTTTTATGTACCATTCCAGTCTTCAGGGTAAAATTGATTGAATTCCAGGATGCATTCAAAGCTTTCCAAGACCTTGCGCTACCAAACATCAAAATCCCTCCAGGAGATATTACTCACAAAGGGAAGCATGCCCCTAAAAACATTTGCTGATGATCAAAATTAGTCTTGCTAAAAAAACAGTTGTCCTGCAATTGCGTATAATACAGCAGGAACAAAAAACTGTAGTTGAGTGAAGGGCAAACTGTGGAGGAAATTGCAGCAATCTATGTGACAAACGTGTGCTTGTTCCAGAGTTAAAGGAACACCAGTAGGGCTAGAAGGACAAGTTAATCTTTTAGAGACTGGTCATACAATGTTTAGCGCTATCAATCCCTATATGAGAGACGAAAGTGCCAGTCAACGTGCTACACCATAACAGGTTTCTACCCACCAAGGTCAAAACTACTATATGCATAAAACAACCAGTCCCCTACAGGATTCTAAATGTATTGTCTCTTACAAGAGGTTCAGTAAGGACCCTGCAGTAAAACCTAGTGTATGAATTTGGAACAGCCTCATTGTTGGCGATCCTCCAATAAAATGATTAGTGATGAGCGAGTATGCTCGGCGCTACTCGGTACTCGCACGAGTATCTCGGTACTCGGGGTGCTCGGCGAGCACCGAGTACTGCAGAGATGCTCGGACTGCTCGGTAATAAATAGCGATCTGAGACACATACACTGCTCCCTTCAGTGCACACAGTGAGCTGGCACCATACAGGGAGCAGATTAATTGATAGGATCCATCTGGGGGCCACAGCAAGGTGTTCTATGCTGCGGCGATTTGAAAAAGCCCACCCTCCCGCCTTTTCCGGAATTACTCGTTTTATAACCGGAAGTCTGTGGGCGGAGCCTGTCACTCATTGACTTACATTGGGCTCAGTGCTCTGGCCGAGTACAAGAGTATCTTGAGATGCTCGGCCAGAGCACCGAGCACCCGAGCATTTTAGTGCTCGCTCATCACTAAAAATGATCATTCCTATATCACCAATAAAAATATATAAGTAATGTAGATGCCAAGAATAGTTTGGTGTAGCAAGACATAGTTGTAATACCAGTCAAAATAAGATATCTTGTGAAAAAACTTTATCAGTGCTCATGTCCTGGATTTATTTGTCACATGGGATCAGACTTCTCAAGAACATTTGTGGGGTCCACATTCTGGAGTACGCAGACATGGGCATGTGGATGAGAATTTGTCTGAATAATAGTTTGGTATGTGAGTGATCAAGACTTGGAATTATTTGGGAAACGGGGTAAAATGTGTTTTATTGATGACAATAGTAAATTTTATTTGGCAAGTAAAAAGTCCAATCTCTATAGGGGCCCACTAAATGGAAAATATAAATTTTGTGAAAAAAAGCCTGACACACAATTTGGTTTTATTTTATTGATGACACCTAATAATTTGGAGATGTGTGGTAGATCCCGAAGCAGGAGGTAAGTCAAAGTCCAGGTTGGGATGGGCACACGGGGCAGTAGTAGCGGGATTCACCTCTCACACCCTGCTTCGTATAGACTTTACACCTTTTTTTTAGACAGTTTTGGGTGGCAGTGGGAGGCATGAGGTCCATAAAATGAAGATCTGTAAGTCTGCGAGCAATCTCCGACTCAGATGCTGCCTCCGATTCCGTTGACTCAAACAGGAGAGACTCAATAATTTTCTCATAATATTGCAGGAATGTGAGGGCCCCATGTGATTTTTTTATAAAGCACAAAACTATTGTAGGTAGCAATATGTAAGAGGTTGATTGCTACCTGTTTGTGCTAGACCCTCATCTCCTGCTTTACCAAGTATGGTTGCAGCACATGGTCAGACAGGTCCATGCCACCCATGTGCTTATTGTAGTCTCTCACACATTGGTGTTTTTGTTTTTCCCTGGTGACGCCCCTGTCTCTGACCATAGCAGTGGCATCTGCATGCAGTGTGGTTAGTATGTAGATGTCCTTTTGGTCTTTCCACTTTATGGCAAGCAGTTTGTCTCTAGCCATTGAAAATGACACCCCCTTTTCTAGATGTCTGGACACCAACTGATGGCAAGCCCACATGGTGTTTCCTTATTGCCCCACAAGCCTCTGTGTTTGCAGTGTGGAGGGATTGGTATCGGGGATGCTTGTGTAGTAATTGCCAGTGTACATGTTGTATCCTTGTTTCAAAAATGGGGTCATTAACTCTGAGACAATTTTCCTGGGATACCAATTGTCTGATGAGAGTTAGGTGGGGTTTTTTGTCAGTCCCTACCCTCATAAATTAAAAATGAGCTTGTGTACCCGCTTCTACTTTTGCACATTTTATATGGTGTTATGCCATATTTAGCTCATTTGAAAGCGGCTCTTGTAACACATTAGGTACTCATCGACTGAAACATTTTGCTCCAGGGTATAGGAATTTAGGATGAATTATTTCAGGGGGTAATTAGGGGTCTGAATTTATTAAGGCATCATAATTAGGGTCAGTTCTTGGGGGGACTTGGGAATTATCATGGAAATGAAGGAATCTTAGTAGGGTCTCATAACAGGTGCGGGACATTACGGCTGCAAACACAGACCTAGATGCCCAGTAAGAGCGGAGACTGGTTTTTTTTTCCAATGTCCATGTTGAGGTTAATGCCTTAAAATTTTTACATTTCTGTGACATCAATGGGGACCCAAGAATGGTAACAGACAGAAAGAGGTTTTTGGGCAATATATTGACAGATATATAAGTCTAGTGAGTGATTAGATTAAGAACATTGGGTTTTACAAAAATTGAAAAATTGAAGGGGGCAAAATCAGTGATGTTAATTTTTATACCGGAAGCTGCTATGAAAGGAGTAATTTGTGGGGAAAAGGACAGGTCAAGATACCACAGAGGACGGGTGGCTGCTGAAATGATTCCTGCCTCTGCAGCATCAGCAGTGACGACTGGTGGGGTGTAGGACCCCCTGGAGGAAGCCGAGTTGTCACTGCCTCCTGAGAATGGCTCTATTTCAGAGGCAGTTTTAGTCTCCAGGAAGCATGCAGATCATATGCTTCCTAAGCAGAAAAAATTCTGTGGGTCATTTTTTTTTTTTTAGATAACACCATATGAACAAAAATAAAGTAATCCTAAACCTAACACTAGTTTTTTTTGTTTTGTTTTTTACCCTAACCCTGGATTTAATCACTAACCCTAACCCTAGCTAAGAAAAATATAGATAAAATATAAAATAAAATAAAAATTATTTGATTAGGGGAATGACTGAGGGGGATGACCGAGGGTTGGATGAACAGGGGAATGATCAGAAATTTACTGAACAATTTTAGCTTGTTAAAACTATTTTTGAAAAATAAATGGCAGCAAGTAGTCTTTTTATCTCTTCTCTCCAAAAACAACTACAAGGGAGAGAGGAGAGAGGAAGACCTAAGTGCTGCCATATTTACAAAATTTTGGGTGATTTGATCTCTGTGATAGGATCTATTACACTGTTCAAATAATTGAAGCTAATCAGATTTTTTTTTTAGTTGCTAGGTGCAGGAGGCATATAATAGCCAGTACGCCATTTTGCCAGAAGAGAAGGGGGGCCACAGGGGATCCAGTAACTTTTTTCAAGTATTGGGGGAGGACCGGAGGACACCAGTGGATACCAGGGAACAAAATATTCCCTCCCATCTGATGTTTGATCAAACGTCAGATGGGAGAGAAGAGACGATCACCTCTACTGGGGGCGGTGGAGGGAGGGTGGACCTGATATGTGACTGGGGCACTGGAGAGGCACCGGAGGGGGACAGGGATCTGCACACTCTATCCAATCTGTCATTTGATCACATCAGATCGGATAGAGCATTAGAGAAGTGTGGATGAGGGAGCTGGTACCAGGGCGGGGGAACTGGAGGCTGGTGACTCTGCGAGGAAACTGGAAGAGACTGTGGAGACCAGGGATAGCATTTCAATGACATCTGACCTGTTTGACCATGGTAGATCGCATATAGATGCAGGGGAGGCAGCAGTTTTTTGCGTGTGCCTCAGCCATCTTGGATTTACTGAAGGAGGGGTAGGGGTGGGAGAAAGATTTCAGTGCTCAGGATCTTGGGGAATAACATTTCTTTTTCATCCAAAATGTTTGATCATGTCATATGAAAGAGAAATCATTTTTATCTGACATGTCTTTTTTTTGTAATGTGATAACCAGTAACAGTGTTAAGCCTAGGTCTCACATAACGATATCGGTAACGATATCGTCCTATTTGTGACGTAGGAACGATATCCTTACCGATATCGTTGTGTGTGACTGATAGCAGCGATCAGGCCCCTGCTGTGAGGTCGCTGATCGTTGCACAGGGCTCCTGACCATTTTTTGGTCGTTGGCCCCCCCGCTGGTCACCACACATCGGTGTGTGTGACCGGCGGGGGCAGCGATCAGCGACCTGTCAGGATCCCCCCGCCATGTCACAGCGCCGCACAGCAGCGCTGTAACATGACATCCAGGGTGACAAGCGGGCTTAGAGACCCGCTTGTTTACCATGGTTACCGGCACCCGCCCGCTTCCGGGTTGCGGGGAGCGAGCGGGTGCCGACCTCTCCTATCCTGTCCCTCACTATTCTCATCTCTCCCTGCTATTTCCCTGTTCCCTACTCTATCCCCTATCCTAAACCCTAATCCTATCCCTCTCCTTGTTCTAAATAAAGAAAATCCCCCCCGAGGCTCACCGGCATCAGAGGCTCCCATACCGGCATCTCTGTAATGGAGATCTCAGGGGTAAAGGACCTGTAATGAGGTCACAGTCATGTGACCGGCCTATACTGTACAGTATAGGCCGGTCACATGATACTGACCTCATCATAGGTCCTTTACCCCTGAGATCTCCATTACAGAGATGCCGGTATGGGAGCCTCTGATGCCGGTGAGCCTCGGGGGGGGGATTTCTTTATTTAGAACAAGGAGAGGGATAGGATTAGGGTTTAGGATAGGGGATAGAGTAGGGAACAGGGAAATAGCAGGGAGAGATGAGAATAGTGAGGGACAGGATAGGAGAGGTCGGCACCCGCTCGCTCCCAGCAACTCGGAAGCGGGCGGGTGCCGGTAACCATGGTAAACAAGCGGGTCTCTAAGTGCAGGAGAGACCCGCTGTTACCATGGTTACCAGCGTCCGTCCGCTCCCAGGATGCAGGGAACGAGCGGACGCTGGGTACCAACGATCTGGCTGCCCAGAGGTCGCTGGTGAAGTCTGTCAGTGTGACAGCTCACCAGCGACCTGATAACGATGTGTCAACGATGCATCAACGATGCTGATCGTTGTCGGCATCGCTGACACATCGTTATGTGAGACCGGGGCTTTACCGGCGATCACATTACCAGTACAGGGAAAAACTTCCCAGTCCACAATCTCCAGGGTCACAGCTACCCCGGTAACTGAAACCCTAGAGATATTATGACACTGGAGGGCGTTAGAAGGCTTTTTATGTTTTTACGTCTCTACCCTCATTTTCACATTTTCAGACATCTAGAGATGTTAGGCCATTGTTATCGGGTTAAGATAATCAATTAGAGTGGCATATTTACTTATGTGCCAGAGTCTACTGGCGGACACAGACAGAAGAGGGCCCCTGTGCAAGAACAGTATATGGGCCATCTCAGTCTATTATCTTATCGTAATCCACAATTTGTTACATTGATCTTTTTACTCTTAGACCTGAGACGGGGACAAGGGGGCATTCTCTACGTTTGGAGGAAGGAAGGTTTAATCATAATCACAGACGTGGATTCTTTACTGTAAGAGCAGTGAGACTGTGGAACTCTCTGCTACATGATGTTGAAATTAGTGAGTCACTACTAACATTTAAGAATGGCCTGGATGCCTTTCTTGAAAAATATAATGTTACCAGTTATATATACTAGATCAGGGGTCTCAAACTCGGCTGGGTTGGTGGGCCGCACATAGAAAAACATTTACAGCGGGGGGCCGCATCCCTTGTAGGATGAAGTGATTGTCACGTCCTACCGACGGACTACACACGTGGACCCACTGGACCGCGTAAAGCGGATGCTGACACCGGGTGACAGAGAGGCAGACAGGTACCGTAGAGTTAACGGGTTTATTAAAGGCAACAAAAACACAGAACCACACGCCCCTGGAGAGGGCCACAAGGCCGCAACACTGGAGACCCAGCGAGGGAGACCCCGGAGCGCTTGACCCCTATACAGGGGTATCGCCGGGATCAGCCTCGAAGGGGCCAATGCAACGGACACGAGTGTTCAACCGACCCCAGGCGACGTGGTAACAAAACAGAACCGGGAATACAACGAGAGACGGGAAGCAGGAACACAGAGGACCAGGAACACGGGGAACTAGGAACGCAGGGAGATCCAGGAACACGGAGAGATCCAGGAACCAGGGAGATCCAGGAACACGGAGAGATCCAGGAACCAGGGAGATCCAGGAACACAGAGAGATCCAAGAACCAGGGAGATCCAGGACCACGGGGGATCCGGAGCCGGGCGAGAACCAGCGATCAGCTTGGAGGGAACCAGGAGGTCGTCCAGGAACACGGTGATCAACCAGGAGCCGGCAGGAACAAGATCTGGAGGAGGTAACACGGAAAGATCAGGTAACAGACCAAACGAGGAGCGACCTGACAGACCAGTAGTGGCAGCTTCCCTAAGGGGAAGGGAGAAGTTGCCCTGGCCCCGACTGATTGCAAACAGGAGGTTTAAATCAGAACAGGGCAGGCCTGATTGGCCGGGCACTGAGACCTGGTGATTGGCTAGAGGGAGGAGCCAGATCCCTGCAGTCTCTCCCACAGAAACCGAGTAGGAGACAGTTTCATGCACATAAGCAGTGGTACCAGAAGTGAGAGGAGCAATGTTGCTCCAGCAGAGGGAGTAAGGGCAGCAGGCCGCGGGCACGAGCGGCAGACCCCCGAGGGGTAACAGTGATATTTTTAGTAATACCAGAATTTTTTGCTCAATGTAGTAAAGTACAAATTCTGATCCCTTTCTTGTAGTAATGTCCCCATCCTGTAGTAATGTTCTTTTCTACTGATGTCCCCCATTCTGATTCCCTTTTCTAGTGATGTTCCCCATCCTGATCCCTTTTTCTAGTGATGATCCCTATCCTGATCCCTGTTTCTAGTGATGTCCACCATCCTGATTCCTTTTTCTAGTGATGTCCCTGATCGATCATGGTCCCCTTTTGTAGTGATGTCCCCCATCCTGATCCCCTTTTCTAGTGATGTCCCCCATCGATCATGGTCCCCTTTTGTAGTGATGTCCCCCATCCTGATCCCCTTTTCTAGTGATGTCCCCCTTCCTGATCTCCTTTTCTAGTGAAAGCCCCCACCCCATTCCCCTTTAGTAGTGATGTCCCCCATCTTGATCCCCTTTAGTGATGATGTCCCCCATCCCGATCCCCTTTTATAGTGATGTCCCCCATCCTGATCTACTTTTATAGTGATGCCCCCCGTCCTGATTTACCTTCTTTTTACACACTCAAATACACACTCTATCATACTCACACACAAACCTACTCACAACCCCCCCCCCCCCACACACACTCTCTCACACATCCTCATACACACTCTTACACTCACACTCATACACATACTGAAACTCGCACACACTTTCTTATACACACATCCTCACTCACACACTCACCCTCACACACACAACTTCTCACACACACTCACACTTTTCTCACTTTAATGATGCATCGCTCCAGTGCAGGGGGCCGCCGCAGTCCCCGCTGTACTGACTTCCGGCCTCCGCTGTGCTATGACTTCCACCAGCCGCCGCTCAGACAAGCTCTGTTGCTCATCAAGATCAATGCAATCTGCCAGCCAGAGGCCTGCAGGTGACGTCATATTCTGCCGTTAGCTGCGGGCCTCTCATTGGCTGGCAGCTTGCATTGATCTTGCTGAGTGGCAGAGCTTGTTAGTGCTGCGGACAGAAGTCATCACACAGCAGGGACTACAGCAGCCCCCTGCACTGGGCAATGCATCATTATGTTGTCCAAAGTCCCGCGGGCCGCATAGTGAAGCCCCAGGGGCCGCATGCGGCCCTCGGGCCGCGAGTTTGAGACCCCTGTACTAGATTCTTTGATAGGGCTTTGATCCAGGGAATTAGTCTGATTGCCGTATCTGGAGTCAGGAAGGAATTTTTTTCCCCATTGTGGAGCTTAGTGTTGCCACATGTTTTTTTTTGCCTTCCTCTGGATGAGCATGTTAGGCTATGGATTGAACTAGATGGACTTAAGGTCTTCCTTCAACATTAAATGCTATGTTACTATGTTACAATTTTAATTCCACTTGTTATGGAGGTAGAAGTGGGCCCCCTTACATCTTGGAGCCTTGGGCAGCTGCACAAGTTGGATTAATGCTAAGTTTGCCCCTGTCAAAGCTATATACTGACGTCAGCTGCCTTAATTAAGTACTCCAAATCATTACTAAGGGCTTCAGAACTGAACCCCATTTCAGACAATACAACACATCTTTAACAGGTGGGAATACATATTTGTTTTCAAACTGCATATGAAAATTTAATTAAAACAATCATAACATGAAAACATAGAATAATTACAACAATGCTTTAATTCGAGTTTCACCATAGAGCATGGGATAATCAAAGATGATCCTGACATTAATATAAAGTGCATTTTATTATCTCTATAAAATATCGGACTCAATACAAAGATATTGGAGGATGGGAACTATAAAAAATCCATCTAGTTTCTTGCACACAGCGTATTATAGATCCATCCATAAATCCCTGTATCACCGAGAAGCTGGTAATGAAAACTCGGGGAAATACAACCAAATCTATGAGATAGAAGAAAGATCATAATCTTGTTCAAAAGTTCATCCTTAAGTATAAGCAGGTCTGTAAATTAGCTGCCAGGAACTAGGGACAAAGCAGTGTGAATCTGCTCCTGATATAAAAGATGAATTACTGTCCCATACACAGTTCACTTTATCTCATTGCATGTTGGACGCAGAGTTATTGGACCTGTAATAAAAAAGATTATTCCTCCCTCCTGTTCTGCTGCTTTATTTTCCTGTACTTTCACTTCCCTGTGCGCGCCATCACGCTGAGAAATGCACACAGCTCAAAATGAAAAACCTCCCCTGTTATGGAAATTTGCATTTTTTGTGCGGCTCTTGTTTGCACTGACATTGCAAACAACAATTATACAAGAGCCAGAGTCTTTGAAGCTGAGAGAAATTGTACAAGAAGCATTAATCTTAAAGTCAGCGAGACAGTCTTTTCAGCTTTATGTGTGTACGAAAGGCAAGCTGCATTCGCTAATCAAGATGTGTCCAGGACCTGAGGATAGAGGTCAACTATAACAATCTCTCTGAAGTGCAGAATGATTCCTATAAATTTATAGAAATGTGTGTTGGGCAACCTTGGTCACTTGGCTGGCCCTTCATTCTCCAGGTTGCATTAATGAAGACCCTATTGACCCTTGTACTAATTTATTACCAACAGTAAGTGACAGACAGATTGACAAATTATAAGGAGTAGGTTGGTTTGGATGCCAACAAAGAAAATGTTTGGAACGTGCTGTTTTCATGCTCAGGAATAATCAATTTAAATACTACTATGTCCCCAAATTAACTAAAGTATTCTAGGAATAATTCCTTTTGTGTCTAATTATAAACGTTCATATCACAGAGGTTCCTTTCTCAGGTATACAACTGAATGACAGAGACAAAAACACAACATTTAAGAGATATCATTTTTCTGGTTAGCCAACAAAGGTATCACTCTTAGAATACTTTTGTCTTTATAAATCGGTTTTTCTAACTAACTCAGTACCAAAATATAATTTTTTATTGTAAATTATGGTTCATTAATGAGAATATTTTCAATCTGAATTGATATTTGGCATATGCTTTACATAAATATTTGCTAATATACTTGTATTTGCGCCATTGGTTGTGGTGGTGAAAATGTTCATATATCTATGTAAGGTTTTAGTTTTACACTCAAAAATAATTTTTGATTCACTGTAGACTTACCCAGGACCAGGAATGTTCAAACACTAATTCAGCGAGTTTGCAGTGATGATTTTTGTTTTCCAAGGGGTAACGTTCACCTTATCGAAAGCACAAAGTTGGTCTAAGAAGACTTTTAGGACATCCAATGCTACCCCTAAAATTGAAATATGCTAATTACCTCTTCAGAGAGGACGTGCAAAGAGCTTTAGTGCTATCAATTGGATGTAACAATACTAAAATTCAATATCAACTATATAAAGGGCCTTGTCACGTGACTTAAGGCCACATTACACACACAGATATCTGTTCAGATATTGGTCACAGATCTCTGGTTGCAGTGAAATCATGGACACATTGCTCCATTTTGTGGCTGTGTACAATGGAACAATGTGTCCATGATTTCACTGCAACCAGAGATCTGTGACCAATATATCTTTGTTTGTAACGTGGCCTTTAGGATAAGAAGCCAAAGCAAAATCTCCATTTTGGAGACAAGTTTCAGAGTACGTCATTACAGGCAAACACCCGGAAATACATGTCTTCAATTGAAGTTTTTTATTTGACTTCTTTCTTAAAGATTTTATTATTTTTATTTTAGTTATTTTAAATGACCGCAGATCAGTAAATACTTACCGTTCAAAGGTTGTTTATTAGCCTGTTTACATTGGCAGACTACTCTTAACAATGCGCACTGGACAAACTGTTATAGCTCATTCAGTGCTCACAGACTACCATTGTTCTCAGCAGCGCAAGTACTGTTTACAAACAACGATGCGCTGCCTAAAACCTTTATCTTTTGTGCCGCACAAAACATAATTTGACCAGGCAAACAATTTTATTTTTCAGTCATGTAGTTGATAGCCCATGTAGACTGCAAGGTTACCATGAAACAATAATCTTTTGGTGTCTGTGGGCGTTAAAGGGAACCCGTCACCATGAAAATGCAGTCCAATCTCCAGGTACTATGCTACGGATGAAAGGGGCCTGAACAGACTGATACATAGTTTTGTGAGAAAAGATTTAGTTTAACCTGTGATTTAAGCATTTAAACCTCTGCTCTTTCTGGGATTTACAGTATATTGGGCGGTCCGATCAATGACTAACAGCCATCTCTGTATGCACATTTATATAAAGGGAGCTGTCAGTCACTGATAGGATCGCCCACTGCTTTGAAAATCCCAAATGATATTTAAATAATTAAACTATGGGTTATACTAAATCTTTTCTCACAAAACTATATATCAATCTACTCAGCTCCTCCTGCTGTGTAACATGATGTCTGCAGATTGGACTCTATTTTCATGGTTAGGCTGGGGTCACACACAAGCCCTTGGTCCGTTTTTGGCTTCATTTTTGTCTTTTTTTTTTTCTAAGTCCAAAAACTGACAGAAAAACGGATTGGATGTAATAAACACCCTGTCCGTTTTTTTCTGGACCTCAAAACATTGCTCTGTCCATTTTTGAGCCAAAAACGTTGCTAGCAACGTTTTTGGCATCAGTTAAAAAACGCATGCGTTTTTTTAACATGGGGCCCTATGGGAAACACATGCGTTAACGCATGGCACATATAGGCACCTGCGTTAACGCATGCGTTAACGCATATGCGTTTTTAATGAAAAAATGACTAAGTCCAAAAACGTTCAGGGGTGCAGGAGGCTCAAAAAGCACCCTATAAAAAACGGATTGGTGATGAAAATCACTTCCAAAAACGGACTTCTATGTGTGACCCCAGCCTTACAGGTTCCTTTAAGCCATGTGCCAAGGCCTTTTATCAGCTCGATATTGACTTTTAGGATTGCTACTTCCAATAGAGGTTCTAGGCCTCTTTCCCTCCAAAAGGCTATTTACATATCTGCATTTTCTAGAATAGCAGCTTAGAAAAATTTCTGAAAGTTATTCATATGGTGCATCATTAGTGTTTTCAGCCTAGAACCTTAGGCTGCATGGAAACATTTTTGCAGTGTAGACATTATACAGTTTATTATTTTTTCAGTATATGCTGTTGACAGAAACGAATAGCATTGTTATGTTAACATTGGTATGAAAGTGTTATCCTGCAAAAAATAATATCCAGTCAATCCAATAAAATAAATTTTCTTTATTCCAACATCACCTTGATCTGCCTCCCCAAGATGATGTTGTAACTTTAAGGCAAAAGAATAAAGAAAATGTATTTATTTGATTGACCGGATACTCTTGTTTTCTGGATATTTGTATTGCCTAGGGGTGCCTGTGGGCTATCCGGGAATCTTCAGAAAATGAGCAACTGTGGAGACATCTATGTAGTGAGATGAACTTGTTACTTTTGGTGTATGAAAGTGTTATGGAGTCAAAATTTTGCCAAATTTTGGTATCATCCTTTAAATAATAAAGTACTATTTGGCAAAGTTACTTATGCACAACATGGCATTACATAATTTAGACAGTGGTGAATAGGGCACCATTCAACATAAAGCTACTAACTGATTATGGTAGTCAGAATGCACAGATTAACCACTAAATTATTTAAACTAGTGCCAAGCACACCTAGGAGTGAAACTGTGTTAAGCAATTAAAATAATAAACACACAAACTGCATTTTATAATATATAGTTGTGGCTCCAGAATTCTTTAAAGAGCACTTTGGCTTTAAATACACATCAGTGTAAAAACAGCCATAAATCTGCATATCAATATCATTGTGTAGCGAAAAATATATATCTTTAAGGGAATGTAGACCACAGCAATTAATGGACTTTTGTTAAATTCTGTGTCACTGTGTCATTAACTGTGCTTATCTGAGCAGGAACTGTAGTCATCCTGGTTGCAGGATCTGGGACCCCGGGTATTCAGAATTGGGATTAGAATATTAAAATTAAAAGGCTGTGCTAGAAATTTGACCTGAAGTTTATCCCTATAAAAAGGCTTCCATACAAAGAAGTCTTGGTTTACAGTTCGGGGGATCGGACGACTGATTGCGATCCATATTTCATCTTTCTTCCCCTCAGGAAGCAGAAGACATTAGCCTGGAAAGTTTAGGTATTCCTTAATTTTCTCCCTTTTATTTTACAACTGTTTTGAATATGTATGTCCTTTTTATTTTTTATCTTTTATATCTTTTTATTGTAAGCACTGTGACTTTTATATTAAAGCCTAAAACTTTAGTAAGTATCACCCTTGTATTCTCTACAAGAATCCATATCCTTAGAGTGCTTGATCTGGGTGCAGACAGTAGTGTATTTCAGGGACTCCTCACCCTGTGTATACGAGGAGTGGTGGCAGCATGTTGTGAAGCTGGGAGGTGTGTGATCTGTGTCAGGGTGTGATTTATGCTCACTTTGCAGCCTAGAACAGGGGTAGAATGCTAGATTGAGTAAGAGGAGATAAATTAACCCTTGCAGGCACACTCTAAAATCACGTGCTGAGAAGTGGTTACGTGACACAATGTTTTGTAATTCTCCCATCATGGTGCTGGGTATACCCGTCAATTAAAAAAAGAAGCACACAGCAGTAGCCAGTGGCTAGCAGGAATATTTGCCAGTGTAGAATGAACAACTCTTTCAGCACTGAAGATGTAAATTACATTCTTTATTTCATAAACACATTAGAAATAAACAGACAAAAGTACAGACTGCTCTCACAGTCTGTTACGGTCCATTGTCATTTTTGCATTTTCTACTGTGCAATTTTTTCGTTTTAACTCAGAACACAGGAAAAGAAATTGATTACTTCAAAGAGGAAAATATGCAATAACTGCTTAAAATGAATACGAAAACTGATGTGACTTATAAATACTGATAGTCTGGATCATAAACAGCTGAAAAGATAGAATGGTTACAGAAATGCTAGAAATCAGTTAACATTATATAACAAATAAGAATAAATGGACTCAAATACCAAATGATAGCAAAAAATGGAAATGACACCAGTCAGGTATTGTCATTTTTGTAAATCAAGAAACTGGGTGAGTAGGCAGATATCATACACCACCCTGAAGTGAATGGAAAAGTGGATTCAGAGTGATTGGCACACAAAAAAATCCCTCAAAGTACTCTGGCTGAGATTACTCAGGTTCTTGGCTCATTTCTAAATTTGCATTGAAGAAGTGAGAAGTGACATGGAAGCTTGGCAGTGCTCAAACTACACTTCTGTCTCTCTATTCCATGCCAATAAGATGTTAAAGGAGTTCTCTGGCATATATATATCATAGGGGGGAAGCCAGCCTGGGCAAAGAAAACATGCCAACAAAATCTAGTTTTGGCTCTAGCGCTGTTGCTCTGACAGTCTCCATCGGATCGGACGTGATGCCAGGACCACCAGTGTCCTGACCATTGAGGCCACTGATATTCTGCAAGGTCAGGCGACCTGTGGTCTAAACGTTATTATATTTCTTGCCGGAGACACTGTGGACTATGGTGGTAAGTATATCTTCTTTTTCCTTTCTTCAACCTGGCTTCCACCTGTGAAGTATGGAAATATACCGGAGAACCTCTTAAAAGTAAATTTGAATTGAAAACACTTACTAGAACAGCAAGAGAAAAATGCTGCAGAATTGATATTTTGTAAGAAATGTCAGCATTAACACATTTCAAAGACCTACCCGGTGCTCTTTAATGAGCATTTGCTCTAAAATATATGTCTAATAATTACTATGAGTTTTTGTTTTCAGAATAGTTTCTATTTTTCTTAGGTTCTATCTCTATATATTTTCCAAAACAGATATATTAAGAACTAACTAAATTGGGCACACACAAATGCAGAGTGAACAGGGCCAACTACTTATTTTTAGGACAAATGTATGTTGGTATTGTCTGATTGTAGTGATTAAATTGGGCATACACAGAAATACAGTGTGAATAGGGCCTAATACTTATTCTTAAGTCGAAGTCACACTGGCGTGTGACATGCATGAGGGAAATGTGAAAAATTTTTGCATGTTAAACAGTCAGGCAGCTCAGACCTATGCGTTTTTCTTCAGCCCTAATCAGACTGAGGAAAAAAAATTGCAGCATGTTGCAGTTGTCAGCGAGTCTCAGATCACTCTTACCTATAAATGTCTATGAGTGCAAGTGAAATATCGGACTGCACTCAGATGTCATCCAAGAGCAGTGTGATATATATGGCAAGACTGGCAATGGAGGGGATGGAGAGATTAATCTCTCCCTCTCCTCCACAGCTGTGATCTGATCACAGGATTGGGTCACAGTAGATGACACTCGGCTCAAGCTCGTACCACAGCCTGGACCATGTGTTGTTAGCATATCACATCCGATGCCATACACCAGTGTGATTCCAGCCTTAGGACAAATGTATTCCACTTCAAAACCACCCAGAATTTCCCTGTAACGGGCTCTTAGATGAATGATGAGTACAATTATTTTTAAATAAGTGATCACCTTATTAGTTTAAATCATATAACAATTCATAAAATATTTTTAAAAACTACACAAAGGTACCCAAGTGATTACCAATAATTTATAACCAGGTCTAGGACTGAGACGAAATATAAATAAATTAATTATACAGTACCAGTTATACCAGGTTCACAAGGACATATTGCTTAGATTTACTTAGCACTATAAGTGGCTGCACTATCAATTGTATTAATTATGGGACTCTAATATATATTGCCTTGTGCCTACGTACCATCAGGTGAACCTTTCTCTGGACTAGGTCACCCGTGTACGGTGCTGCCACAGTGCTCCAGATGTGATTGTCCCTGCTTAGTTCACATACCTGGTGTATAGTAACACTGTACTGGTCGTGGCTTCAGTCCTAGTACCCCACCGCCAACGTACATTTTGTTATCTTCTTCAGGGCGCCCTGAGGAAGATAACGAAACGTACGTTGGCGGTGGGGTACTAGGACTGAAACCACAATCAGTACAGTGTTACTATACACCAGGTATGTGAACTAAGCAGGGACAATCACATCTGGAGCACTGTGGCAGCACCGTACACGGGTGACCTAGTCCAGAGAAAGGTTCACCTGATGGTACGTAGGCACAAGGCAATATATATTAGAGTCCCATAATTAATACAATTGATAGTGCAGCCACTTATAGTGCTAAGTAAATCTAAGCAATATGTCCTTGTGAACCTGGTATAACTGGTACTGTATAATTAATTTATTTATATTTGGTCTCAGTCCTAGACCTGGTTATAAATTATTGGTAATCACTCGGGTACCTTTGTGTAGTTTTTTAAAAATATTTTATGAATTGTTATATGATTTAAACTAATAAAGTGATCACTTATTTAAAAATAATTGTACTCATCATTCATCTAAGAGCCCGTTACAGGGAAATTCTGGGTGGTTTTGAAGTGGAATGTAATGTTAAGGTGAGATACGGTAACAGTTTGGTGGACCATTGAGAGAATATTAGGACAAATGTATGTTGGTATTGTCTGATTGCAGTGATTAAATTGGGCACATGCAGAAATATAGTGTGAACAGGGCCTAATACTTATTCTTAGCATGGATAAATGTTAGTAGTGTCTGAATGAACTGACTAAATTGGGCAAATACAGAAATACCGTGTGAACAGGGCCTATTACTTATTCTTAACATAGATATATGTTCGTATTGTATAAATGCAAAATAAGAAATCAACGTTGTGTATGCTGAGAAGGAAGCATGTCCGCTGATGCCAAGACCTGTGCGTTAAGCATGCCAGCAGAGCATATGCTTCTGGAAATGAGGAGACATAAGTGAGTGACCTTTGCCTGGCACCAGATGTGCAAGAATCCCAGCAGCTTGATGTAGGTCACGACTGCTACAAGGTTGGCCAACTCTTCCTAAGCAAGCTGCAGTCACAGTCATGGTTTAGGGATGATGGGGCAGATGCCATGTTTTCGTATTTTTATTTGCTAGTTCGTAAACTTTAGTGTGTTTGGCTAGTTCTGAAGTGCAGCCCATCCAAGCTGTTTCTTTTATGCAAGACTGCCTTCTGGAAATGAACCCCACGAGAGCTGTTTGAAGATAATATCACAAAGCTGAACTGCTGCAGGAAATGGAGAGCGATGTAGCTGCGCTGGGCAAATGAACCCGAGTCTATGACCGTCAGCGGTGCTGCAAGATAACAAGTGCCATGTAACATCAGTGTCATTAGTGTGTGTGTGGCATGTGGGTGCCATCTACCAGGCCTAGAATATTTTAAACCAGTGAACGAAAATAATGAAGTGTGTTTAAACCTACCGGGTAATGAGAGAGAGATGTGTACCATCGGGAAATGTCAGCTCCCTTTTCTCAGTCACTCCGTGTGACCTTTATCAATTGATTCATAAGTATATGGATAGTATAAAAATAGTTTAGCATATCTTGACATCTTTTTTATGCTTTGTTTGAGATTTCATTATTTTCTATTCCTACCAAGGTACTGTATGACACCAGCTTCAGTCATCCACAATCTCCCTTCCCCAGCACTCAATGCCATGCATCGTGCAGAAATGCTGTAATCCTACCCGGAGCTGACAGTAGTGCCTTGTTCTTGTGAATTATCATCATGGGCCCATCCAGGCAAAACTAGATAAAACAAATACCCACGGGAGATATAGGTGTTCTTCATGAACACATCTGTTCTGCCTGTCCCAAAATAATCTCCATCGTCTTTCAGATAACCTCAGTCAACTCTTCTCGCAATGGCAAGTGTTTTTGTCATCATGAGTACATACTGATACTGAGTGTACGGTGTAAAAATTTGTATGCATTCATTGTAATTGCAGCATAGAAAGGAAATGTGGAGTGGATATGCCTGTCTATTAGGGAATTGCATTTCCTAACATATATATCAATTATCGGAAACACTCTCTTTATTAGCGTGCTATTGTCTGGCATTTAAAAGTAGCTAGTCTTGTACTTATGGCGGAGCAAACAACAGTTTGTCTTTGAGCTTGGAAAACAAAGAAATCTATTTCCCCTTCACTGTCAAGATCTTTTATCAAAATAATTTCTGCTAACAAAAATCAATCCTAATAGTAAGAATATTGCTGTATGGATGGATAAATATTCATAAATAGTATAATTGACTTAAATACCAAGGCTTTGGGAGTCTGCACAACATACACCAAGTGTTTTCAACTTGTGGCTCAAAATCCACATATGATTTGTGGGTTTATGATGTGTGGCTCATGGCTGTGTGCCAGATTGGAGCATGAGCTCCAAGTCTAGGAAGCATTTGTAAAAAAAAAAGGGCTCCATATATTGACTTCTGTGAGTTACCCTGTTCGTAGAGTAAGTCTGAAAGCACATATGCTAGCCATGAGGTTAATGAGGTAATGTTTAAAGGGGTTGTCCACTACTCAGACAACCCCTTTACTGGCACAATATTTCCCTAAAGTAAAATAATAACAGCTATACTCACCTCTGCTGTCATTCTAGCAGTGCTGGAACTGTCTCATCTGGGACCAACTTGACATTATGTCACACAATACCTGTGGCCAATCAGCGACCCCTTCACTATCTCCTCCTTCAGACTAAGCAGACATCTGAGGAAGAGGGAGCAATTGCAGCTTTCATTTCCTCTGGATATCAATTACATCCCAGTGAGAGGATAGTGAAGTTAGTCAATCAGACACTGATTGGCCCCAGCAATTGCATGACATAATAATGGGAGTGATGGTGTGCCACGGTCCGCGCTGCTTCTGGATTAAAAACTCACCAAAGAGCCCAACAACCTTTCATCCTCTTTATTCCAACGTGTTTCAACGCCACAACCCGGCGTCTTCCTCAGGGATCCCTGAGGAAGACACCGGGTTGTGGCGTTGAAACGCGTTGGAATAAAGAGGATGAAAGGTTGTTGGGCTCTTTGGTGACTTTTTAATCCAGAAGCAGCGCGGACCGTGGCACACCATCACTCCCATCATTTCTCTTGGAACATACCACGATCCAGTGGTAGGTGGAGGTCCTGCAGCAGCTTGGAACATTGATTCCTAAACGCAGTTAAACCAGTTGTGGGGACCACAACTGGATCAGGTGAGCTGCCACACAGCACCACCGTTTACATACTAGTGTCACTAGTGATAGGGCACTATTGCGCCTCTTGTCCCCTCCCTTTATATTTTGCAATGACATAATAATGTCATGTGAGCCATGGGAAAGCCAAAGCTGACAAAACAGCACTGGCAACAGAGGTGAATATAAATGTTATTTTACTTTAGAGACACATACTGATTGAAAAGAGGTTGTCCAAAAAGAGGACAACATTTTAAGTTGGATATAGGATGGTACTGCCAGTTAGAGGGCAGTTCAAAGCTGGATGCAATAGTGTGGAGAGAATGCATGATGCAAATATACTTAATAGGGGCAAGGTGGGAACCTCTAGATATAGGTATACTTCTTATAAGGTAGGGAGGCCACATGGTTACAGTGTGATTTCTGTTGGGAAGCTTTGCTGCCATTAATGGGGAACTCTTTGTGGCGAGGAGGTCTGTGGATATGACTCCTGACTATGTCTCAGAGAAGAAAGGGGCTTTTAAGGTAAGAAAGATTGGGCACCACTGCCATATGCTGATCAGTCATGATATTAAAACAGGTGACGTGAATAAGACCTGTCAACTGGTGAGATATATTAGGCAGCAAATGAACAGTTTGTGAAGTTGATGTGTTGAAAGCAGAAAGAAAATCATATCCAGATTTGACGAGAGCCAAATAATGATGCTTGTGTCAGAATATCTCTAAAATGGAAAGTCTGTTTGGTTGTTCATCGTGTGAAGTGTGCCTACCAAATGTAGTCTAACAAAGTACATATGGTGAATGAAAGACATAGGCCAGGTTCACGCATACAAATCCATATTTGCCTTAAATCTGTTTTTGGGAACATTTTGGATGTTTTTTTTCAAAGGCCAAAAACGCATATGCGTTAACGCATGTGTGTGCATTTTTTAAAAAAATGCATGCGTTTTTATGCAGCAGCCCAAAAACGATACTGGCTGCGTTTTTGGGGTGCTTTCAAAAAACGCATGTGTTTTTTTAACATGGGGCCCTATGGGAAACGCGTGCGTTAACGTATGGCACATATAGGCACCTGCGTTAATGCATGCGTTAATGCATATGCGTTTTTAATGAAAAAATGACTAAGTCCCAAAATTTGCCAAAAACGTCCAGGACCTCAGGGGACACTATTGGCACTGCATGCATTTTTTTTAACATGGGGCCCTATGTGAAACGCATGCGTTAACGCATGGTACATATAGGCACCATGCGTTAATGCATGCGTTCTTTTTGGAAAAAATAACTATGTCCAAAAAACATTCAGGGGCACAGGAGGCACATAATGCAGCCTAGGAAAACGGATTTGCATGTAAAACACTTCCAAAAATGGATTGGCGTGTGTGACCTCAGCCATAAATACCCAAAAATTCATTAATGTGCACAAAGGATAAAGATTATCTTGCCTGGTCTGATCCCAAAAAAAAACTATTGCAAAAACTGCTGAAAAAGGTTAATGTTAGTATTATGCAAAGGTGTTAGAACAAACAGAACATCACAGCTTGGAACTATGTAGTTGCTTAGTGGGCATAGTACACAATCTGATTCATGTATACTGCTAAAATCATTTATGATTGGCATGTGGTCATCAAAAATTGACCACGGATTGATGAAAGAGGGTGGCTTGGTCTTCTAGATCACACTTTCTTATATATGGATGGCTAGACAACTGTGCAGCTCTTTGGGATGAGGCAGGCAAGCAGAGGCATATTCTGCCTGAAAGCCTTGGGTCATGGGAGTCATGTAAATGAGTCTTTCACACAAACCATCTACCTAAATATTGATGCAGATCAAGTATACCTCTCTGTGACCACAAAACAGGCTAATAATTATAGCCTCTTTCAGCAATGCTGGCACAAGGGTGACCTACACAATATGGCACTGGTGGTGTTAATGTTATGTTGATCAGAATATGAAGAAAATCTTTCAACTCTCCAGACATGTCTATTGGTCCCCTAAATACTTTAATTTTTAATATAATATAAGGCCAAATCATTTGAAACTCTGCCCTCTACAGTTCCTCTTTTATTATTCCTCGAAATGTATGAATACATTGACAACTTGGTGTTAACTATTGGGGGCTCATCTTCAAACATTCTCACCGAGTCTAATGGGATTCTGGAATGATAGAAATACAATAAGTATGAATCAAGTTTACTCATAAATATTCAAGTGATCTGTGTATTTAATTTTCTTTTTAAATCTGACATCCAGAGATATGGACTTTTCTATTTACTCAATATGCCTATTTTTATGATTCTGAAAAAGAGGAAGTTGCTCACAAGATTCTCTGTGTGCTGCTCTATGTGAGCGACATTCCCCTGTGAAGACCATAAAAATGACCTGGAAATGAAAACTTCAAATCTGTGTAGCCATATGGCATAAAACCTGAATATTCAGTGGGACGACAAATATAAACTAAAAGCAAAATTTGCCCACTTTGGAATCTGAAACAATGGATACTGGAAGCCTGTGCTAGCATTTCTTCTGCAGTGTTGCTATCAGTGTATCAGTGGGAGAAGAGGGTTGCATTGACAATACAACACAATGGGCAGCACTTTGAACACATTTTATAAGTGGTCATAAATTTGTATATAACTCATGAACGAATGAAGTTACATTGAAAACCAAGCACACATTGTTTTTCTTATGAAATTCTCAATAAGTTTGATGTGTCACATGACCCTCCTCCCATTGAAAAAAATAAAGTTGAATCAAAAATGGCTGACTTCAAAATGGCCGCCATGGACACCACCCATCTGGAAAAGTTTTCCCCTTTCATATACTAATGTGCCACAAACAGGAAGTTGATATCACCAATCATTCCCATTTTATGTAGGTGTATCCATATAAATGGCCCATCCTGTATACTGTAGTTTGATTTATACATGTGTGATAGTGTGTACAATAGTATAATACATTACAGCAGTATTATTATTAATACATGGTACAGCATTATTATTATTAATACATGGTACAATAGGACTATTTTGAAACCCTGTGAATCTACTGCTCTGTAAAGTTGGCTTTTCATTTCTCATTTCATCATATGGTGTTGTGTACATAATGAAGACCTTACTCATAAATTCCTATTTACTCTTCCTATAAGAATATATTATAAGACATCATTAAGTGACACACATGAATGTAGGAAGGTGCACATATTAGATGTCATGTGGATTTAATATTTGTTCAGAGACACTTTTATGCATTATTGATGTGTTACTATGTTCTTTTGCTGTGTATTTTTTTTAAACTGCTACATTACCCATAATTCACTGAAATACTCCCCATATAACACATAATGCTTTTCACATTACAATCCATTAAATACAAAGCTATACCGCATAAAGCTACTGTACATCCATGAAGAACACAGCAAAGCAAATTACAAGTTGACGATGCATGAAAATGTGTGTGATCCTTCCTCTACTGCAGTTATTCCTAATGTTTGTGCATGTCCATTGCTAAAATAATTACTGTGTTTTTTATGGTGGAAGATGAATGGCTATATCAGCAGATGATTTGGGTTCTTACTGAATACTACTTTTATTTTAATCTTTTTTTTCTAACTAGAAATTGTTAGGATAACAATAATAAAAACAGAATGCATCTGCCAAAAAATAAAGTTTGAATATTTTGCCCCAAAAATTTGATTCTTGGTAAAAAAAAAACAATAAATAGAAAAAGTGGATGAACAACAATACATGACAAAGTATTCCATGTCATACAAAATCTAGGGAAAAATGTGTAAGAAGAATTAAGTACACCTTATAAATTCATGGATTGTAGAAGAACTGTTAGGAGCAGTAATTTGAAGTAATCACCTTCTGTAGAATATAGCATGTGTCTAATATAGCATGCTTTCAATTAACTTTTTATAATAAATTGTTCAGTGGGTGAACTTGAGGAAAAACACTATTCCTGTCCATTACATGGCTTGTATCTGGTAAACATGAACAGTTCTGAACTTGCAGGATATGTACTAACAATTGATGTGAGGAAAAAGACTTGTTAGAAAACTCATCATGATCATATTGTGTCTCCCTCTGCCGGTTTCCTCACTCTGCTCCCCATTTTTCTTTCCCTCTCTATAGAGTTAATTGCCTGCTTGACATAACACCCCAGTGAGCTGTAAGTCTGCCTCGTCTGACTTCAGGAGGCAGGAGAGAGAGATGGAAATGGCTGACAGGATATATTGCAACGTTTCTTATATTCTTCTGTAGTATTGATTTATTAAAAGTTTATTGAAAGAAAATCTCTTTTTAAGTTTATTGAGGTTTTTGGGCATTTATTTACAAACTCTTAAGGCCACGTCACACCTGGCGACATTTGCGGCGATATTGTAGGCGAGGTGGGGAGTGGCCTATTGCCACCGACGTTGCCAATGCGTTGCCCTATGTAACTGGGCGAATGCGATGCATTCGACTGGTCGCCAGGTTTCACATCAGTGCTGTGAAACCAGGCGACCGATTTGGGGCGATGTGTACAGGCAATAGGAGCCATAGGCTCTCATTGTACTGCATCGCCGCTGAGGTTTTGAGACACCCCGACGGTGATGCTGCCTGTCAGCTCGCCGGTGCCTTGCCGGAGGTGTCTCCCCGTGTAAATGGCGATGCTGACGGGGCGCCAAAAACATGCGCTCCCGCTAGTCGCCGCCGACATCTCTGGTGAGGTGGTACCCTGTGACGTTACCCTTAAGGTTCTGCCACAGTGTTTCAGGTGGGTTGAGGTCTGAACTTGTCTGGAATATTGCAACACTTTGATTTTTTTCTTGCTCAGCCATTCTTATGTATATTTCCTATTGCACTTGGGATCATTATCTGTTGCCTGACCCTATTTCAGCCAAACCTAAGCTTTTGGACAGATGGCCTCACAGTTGACAATAGAATACTTTGGCACACAAACGAGGTTATGAATGACTCAATGACTTCAAGGTTTCCAGGTCCTAAGGCTGTAACACAAAACCACATCATTACCCTTCCACCACCATGTTTTATAGTTGGTATTAGGTGTTGATGTTAATATGCTGTTTTAGGCTAAGAGCCCACACAAAAGAGTGATCAGTTTGTGGTCCTGAAAATTCTGCATCAAAACCTCATCAGGTTTACCTCCAAAAACACACCAAACAGGCATCACGTTTTTTGTTGCGCTTTTGAGGCTTTTTTTGTTGCATTTTAAAGCATTGAGCACCAGACAAAACGGAACACTTAATTGACATGCTACTTATTTTGACTGATTGGGTTCCTACACAAAAATGCATCAGATAAAAATGCAGACATTGGCACAGCATTTCCAAAATGACATTTCAAAAATTGATCAGTTTTTTGTGCAAAAGTGCAGCACAAAAAAAGAATAAAAAACACAGCGAGTGCACATAGCTTTTATGTGGTGCAGGGCATTAAGGTAAACAGTGATGGGTTCATCTGATGATTTTGAATCTCTATAGGCTGGTTTACATGCACAGATAATTGTGCCAACATTGTTCGCAGATCTCTGGTTGCTCTGAAATCATGGACACATTGTTACATTTGTACACGGCCACAAATGGAACAATGTGTCCATGATTGCACTGCAACCAGAGATCTGCGAAAAATCTTTGCACAATTATCTGTGTGTGTAAACTGGCCTTAAGCCATAAGTTAGGGTGAGCAACTTATACCTGCTGTAGTTTTGCAGAAGAGCCATTTTGCCAGTCAGCAAGTGAATTAGCAAGGACCTCGACCGCAGCATATGCAGTAGGGCAGACAGACAAACCAAACAGAAAATAGCAGATGAATTAGGCTGGGGTCACATTTGGATAGGTAATTGCGGTTACCGCATCCAGATCCGGATGCGGTAACCCCAATTGCCTAAAGACACATTTTTTGTCAAAAATGTGTTCTGCAAACCGGAATGCGGTAACCGGATTGCTCCTGATGTGTAATCCGGAGCAATCTGGTTACCGTATGCTTTGGTCATCCCTGCTGCTGCAGGGATGAACATAGGGTTAATTTTAATAATAGCTGTGGGCAACATGTCTCTTAGGGTACCGTCACTCCTGGACATATCGCCGGCGATTTCATAGGCGACGCTGAGGCATGGCCGGCGACATCGCCAACGCGTCGCCCAATGTAAATGGGCGAGGGCGACACATCTGAGTGGTCGCCTGGTTTCACATCAGAGCTCTGAAACCAGGCGACCATTCTTGGGCTATGTGTGCTGATCGCCCTGTGTAACGTTTCATGAGCGATGTCAAGGGCAACAGCACACATCGCTTATACCATTCCGGTAGGCGTTTCAGGGCGTATTTACTAGCTCAGGCGGTCTGCATGGATTGGTGGCAGCTCCAGTGTTGCGATTGGAAGTCTTGTTCTTCGGCACGGTATTTGATGATGTGTGCGTCCTACAGTAATGTAGTCTTCCTTTCCATGGTGCTGAAAGGTGTATTAGGCCCCTTTGTCATCTGCGATTACCACAATATGGCCGCACTTGCGGTTCACTTGCGACAAGCCCCATACAATTCTATGGGGCTTGCAGCAGGTGTGGCAACTGCGGTTTTGGCACTTGCGGCAGGTGCGGCTGGGAAAAAAAGGCAGCATGCCGCAAGTGCCGAAACCGCACTTGCCGCACCTGCCGCAAGCCCCATAGACATTGTATGGGGCTTGCCGCAAGTGAACCGCAAGTGCGGCCATATTGTGGTAATCGCGTCAGTTGCAGGGTTTTTTTACCGCAACTGCCAAAATCAGCGTAAAACGCAGCTGACAGAGGGGCCATACCCAGGAGCGTACATACTATTAAAAAGCAGCGCATTGATGCGCCAGTGTGTGCTACGAAGTGCAGAGATGTGCCATTGCCAAATGTGTCTTTTAACACCAACACAATTGTCAGTACATGTCAACTCTGCATCAAACACCAAAGCCAATCACACGTCTTCGAGGCGTCACACAACATAATGTTAACGCCTATCTCCGAGATGCGGCTCAAAATTACGCCCACATCACTAATGTGGTTGCGCTGTGTGACGGCCAAGCGGCCACCAGCGACATGATCGCCCGTGGGCCTTGGGTGACGCTCAGGCAATTTCCGGTTAGATCATCGCCTGAGCGTCGCCTGAGTTGTCGCCCCGTGTAAATAGGCGACGGCGACCTTGGGCGACACGCAAAAACGGGCGCGCGCACGTGCGTCGCCTGTGAAGTCGCCGGCGATATGTCCAGGTGTAACAGTATCCTAAGGGGTTCCCACCCTCCCTAGAGACATGCTGTCCACTCAAGTGGGCATGAGAGGGGTTAATGTTGTCAGTATAGTAATGCTGGCTATTGTCAGCTTTGTCAATTTTATGAATGAATGTGGTGGCTCCTCACAGTAGAGGAGATACTGTACGTAATGTACGAACTGTATGAGCCCCTGTCCTTGGTTCTGAAAGTTGTAACATTAGGTCTATGGCGGTGCGCTGCCCATAGAACTAATGTTACAACTTTCAGGGCCAAGTACAGGGGCTCATACAGTACGTACATTATGTACAGTATCTCCTCTACTGTGAGGAGCCACCGCATTCATTCATAAAATTGACAAAGCCGACAATAACCGGCAATACTATACTGACAAGATTAACCCCTCTCATGCCCACTTGAGTGGACAGCATGTCTCTAGGGAGGGTGGGCACCCCCTAGAGACATGTTGCCCACAGCTATTATTAACATTTAACCCTTTGTTCATCCCTGCAGCAGCATTCACATATTTCTTGCGGCAGCCGCATGGGCTTCCATAGGAGTCCATTATAACAATCCCCGCTGTGGTTTCCTAACCACTGCAAAAACTGCAGCCTGCATAATCTTTACCGCAGGCTGAGATCCGCAAGCGGTAACTGGATTGCATGCAGTAAAATCTGGTTACTATAATGGGCTCCTATGGGGAGCGTTTCCTGATCCGGTTTTGAGCTTTTTAACAGCTCAAAACTGGATCAGGATCTGAAAAGTTTACCGCATCTGTGACCCTAGCCTTAGAGTAGAAGAATAAAGAATAAGAATCTGCTTTATGAAACTCTGACTCTCATGTGAGTTTTCTTGGACTTGAGCAGCGCGGACCGTGACACACCTCTTTTTCCCATCATCTTCTAGCCTTAGAGTCAGGTATACAGAACAGATGGAAACAGTAGATTTATAGATATGTATAAATCCAGGATTTTCCACAGACAAATGGTTAATAGCAATAGCAGAGATGTATTAAATAAGAGACTTGCAGCAAACAGTTGGTTAATGGCAGAAACATATACAGTACAATTAGCAAGTTGCAACAAGCTAATACTAGTTAACCATAAGACAGCAGATGAATAGGCATTCTACAGATGAAGCCAAATTTAACTATACAGGGTAATGTGTCATCTTCACAACTTTTCTGTAAAAGGTTATTTCATTTCAGTGGATTAAGATATTGCAAAAGCACATAGGGAATGTGTGGCGCCATGCTCACTCAGGTAGCCACAGCCTTCCCTACTGCACAGCTGGCTATCCTCAGCAGGTACCTACTACCCGACACAGTAGGGGGAGCTAGACTCACTGACTTTAGGTGAGATCCCCTATAAATACTGCTGCTGGGGGATGAGTTAGAGTGTGCAGACGCTAGTGCGAAGACATCCTGGAGTCGGTGACGCAGTTAGGCCCTAGTCAGCGACCCGGATTGGCCCTTTTGCCGTTGAGCCAAGCCTAGAAGTGGGGACAGAAGACACGGAGTTTAACCAAGGGAGTAAAGGAACTAGTGGAAGTTTACCCAAGACGTACCGGACTTCGGGGATCCGCACCTACAGGAACACTTTAGGACTGCAGAAAACCCTGGCACACGGGGGAGACTTCAGTCACCCGGTCCCCCCTACCGCGTAACCAGCAAGATGGGAATCACACAGCAGTGATCAGAGAGGGTAACCCGTGGACCGCGCAGGAGTAGAGATAGGAACCAGAAAAAGTGAGGAGGCCAGTCGTCTTGCATACAGACAGGGCTTCAGCAACAGCAGGGAACCTGAGGAGGCCTTATACCCACTTGCTGTGGAGACTCACTGTGCACCTGGGCATCTTTACCTGTGAATACCATCAGTAAAAGAGACCTTCTTCAGAGTGTGTGCATTATTCCTCTCTGTCCCCAGACTCCCTATAGACTGCCTTACTGCTTCTTACCCTGACCTCAAGTCCCACTCCAAGCTGCCCCTTTTTTCTACGCTGCCCCGGAGGACCAGCTCCACCTGCAGGGAGCTTTGCCATCCTTGCCGCGATACCATCGCCCTCCGGAGGACTGTGGCGGTTCTGGTGATCCATCACCCGGTACTACAGGTGGTGTCATGTGACAATAACTCTTATCTCTTGTACATATCCTCTCTATTGAAGTGTCACCCAGGCAACGGGCTCAGGCACAGACACCCGTGACATCCCCGCGAACCCTTCCGAACCTGATACCCGAGTACCCCAGGGCCTGGGGCTCGACAAAAGGAAAGAAGGCACAATGCCTAAGCTGTCACAGGTACTTACAGACATCACCCCGTTGTTTTTTACTTTATTTCCAAAAGACATTGTTCCAGAAATTTTGTGGTGTGTAGTTTGTTCACATGCAACTTTGTAAACTTAGCTTTGCTGCCATGTTCTTATTACAAAGAATATGCTTTTTTCCTGGCAAATCTGACAAACAATACAAACATGTTCAGTCCATTTCTAATTGTACTGTTGTGAACTTAAAGAGGACCTGTCACTCCCCTGCTGCATAGCAATCTAAATGCAGCACTGAATGCAGCATGTCTGCTGCATTCAAGGAAGGGGTCCCCCATGTGTCTGTGTGCTGTGTACCCCAAGATATAGCCTTAGTAAAACTCACTGTTAGAAGCCAGAAGCCATGAGGGCATTCCCTGGTGCAGGAGCCAGCTCGATTGGCAGGGTCCATTCCCTCCCCCTCTGCCTCTCTGTGCTGCTTCTGGTGTTCTAGCTCTGCCCTCCTCCTCTCTATCACTCATCCTGTCGCACACAGCATGCAAATCATTTGTCCTGACGTCAGCTCCAGATTCCTGCACTGCTGTCTGAACTAAGCATAAACAGCACAGCAGGAGGCAGCATAGAGAGGCAGATGGCGAGAGAATGGCCCCCGTGAATCAAGCTGACTCCTGCACCAGGGAATGCCCTCTTGACTTTTAACAGTGAGTTTGCCTTAGGCTATATCTTGGGGTACACAGCACACAGACACATGGGGGACCCCTTCCCTGAAAGCAGCATACGTGCATTCAGTGCTACATTTAGATTGTGTTGCAGCAGGAGGGTGGCAGGTCCTCTTTAGACATATCTCGTGCTGAGACCTTTAGTGTCTTAGTTTTAGGTATTGTTTTTATAGCAATTTCTCTGAACATTGCAAGGTTTGACCTCGGGGTAAATTTACTGTGATAGCCACTCCTGGAAACATTATCAACTATTTTGAATGTTTTCACCAAAAATGATTGTGTCTAAATTGCTTGAAACTTCTTTTATAACTTTCTCTGATTAATAAACAGCAACTAATGATCTCTAGGATATTTGCTGATGTCTTTCTTCTTTGGTATTGTGTTAAAACATTGACTAAATGCTCCAGACCAGCAAACTGCTTAAACATCTATCTTTTATAGATGTGGTCACGCTGATGATTGAGCCATTAATCAAGAGCATTTTATTACCAGCACCTGGCTACTATTTACCTTCTTAATGCCTTTGAAATCTGTATGGGTAAGGGCAGGGCCGGCGTTAGGGGGGGGCAGACTGGGCAGTTGCCTAGGGCCCCCACTCTCTTAGGGGCCCCCAAAGGAGCTGAACTGAAAATAGCAATAAAACAGTGAAAAAAATGTAAAAATACACATATTTGGTATCGCTGCGTTCGTAAGAATCTAAGCTATCAATATATGAAGTAAATTAATCCAATTGGTAAATGGCGTAATGGGAAAAAAATAAAAACGCCAGAATTATGTTTTTTAGGCCACCACGTTGTTACAATAAAATGCAATAAAAGGCGATCAAAATGTTGTATCTGACTCAAAATGGTATCAGTAAAAATGTCAGCTCAGGGCACATAAAGTAACCCCTCACATATCTATGTATCTTCAAAAATTAAAACATCATGGGTCTCGGAAAATAAAAAAAATATATATTTTTTTTTTTACAAATTTCAGTTTGCTTTTTTTATGATTGAAATAAAAATGATGTTCAGTATGTTCTTATTCTGACCTAGATAATCAACTTATGAAGTCACTCTTACCATATAACTACGGCCTGTTCCACATCTAAGGTTGGTGTGCGTTTTGCTAAATTTGCCTTTCTAGCCGTTTTTACCGCTAAAAACGCATTAAAAACGCTAGCGTTTTTTCCCCCATTGATTTCAATGGGAACGCATGTGAAAACGCATGCATTTTTGCGAACGCAGCACAAAACGTCTTCCCCGATGTTTTGGGCAGCGTTGGCAAAAACGCATGCGTTTTCTGTTTTTGAAAACGCACATGCGTTTTTACATGCGTTTTTGCATGTGTTTCCATTAAAATCAATGGGAACAAAAACGCATGCGTTTTGATGCGTTTTTGCGGTAAAAACGCATGGAAATGCAAATTGAGCAAAATGCAGCAAAGCGTTAGATGTGAAAGTGGCCTGAGCATTTAGGGCCCACTTTAACCTTTTGCCTAGGGCCCCACTTTGCCTAAAACCAGCCCTGGGTAAGGGTTTACTTAATTTTTCACACACTGCTCCTGCATTTTGCCTTGTTGTATTTACCTAATGTGACTCAAGAATCCTTTTGTATACAGAGGAGCTCATCATAGTTGGTTTAATAACTGTGCCCAGGTCTTGAGTCTTCAGTACAAGCCCAACTCCTGCATCATGCCTGACAGGTGGTGTGAGGTGTTCGTCTTGACATAGTGTGTTTGATTTTTGCCAAACTTGCTGCTGGGAATTATGGCCAAACATCTCGGCTTTGGTCTTATCTTTCCAATGAACATTCTTAAGTTTTGTGGTTTGCTTTCTTTTTAGAAATAATTTTTTTTCTGACAATGATTGAAAACAAGTCATACTTGCTCAGATTTTTCTAATCATACTGTACTGACCAGATTTTTTAAATTATAGTGTCATAAAATCATAGAAATAAAAGCGGTTGTATTTTGTTGTTTTATGACTGTATTAACGATACATTGACTATTTTGCTCTGCAACAGATATCAAGATAACAATTAGATTTTAGCCTGATGAAGAGGCCTTAGAGTTTCGAAAGCTTGCTATTGTTTACCATCTTTTCAGTTATCCATTAAAGGGTATCAACCACTGAGGACCCTCAGATTTTAATCATTTTATTTAGAACAATTGTGAGTTAACTTTTGTGTTTATTGTTTGTTTGGTTTTTAATCAATTACTGGTAATTAAATTTTAATAACAGTACATGCTTATACTGTGGGGGGACCTGGGCAGCACAAGTGGTTTCAAACCACAACTTTACTATAAACAATGATTAAAGTACCCCTCGGCTTTTGCTGTAGTGGTTTTTACGCTCCTGACGTAGAGAACTGTCAGAACTGGTGTAATAGTCTTATCCAGCGGCTACAGGAGATACACAACCTCTCTGCACTGATGGGACATACGCTACATCAGGAGTGAGAGATTGCGTATCTCCTGTAGTTGCTTGATAAGGCTATTATGCCAGTTCTGACAGTTCTCTCCATTCGGAGCAAGAGGTTGCGTGTCTCCTGTATCTGCTGGATGAGGCTATTATACCGCTTCTTACAGTTCTCTACATCAGGAGCGTAAGAACCGCTTTAGCAAAAGCCGAGTGGTACTTTAATCATCGTTTATAATAAAGTTTTGGTTTGAAACCACTTATGCTGCCCCTCACCAGGTCCCCCCATAGTATAAGCATGTGCACATACATTTTTAAGAAAAGATAAGATAAGATAAACTTTATTGATCCCGGAGGAAATTACAGTATTACAGCAGCAGAACAAAGATCAAGAACATTACACACTTTACAAAATAAGTCTATATGGACAGCAGATGCGGGTAGACTGGTACATGTGCCTCACCTATTCCCCCCATACACTTAGAACTTCACTTAGTCTTCGGATGCTTTACACTTATACATTTGTTAAACATCCCTACAGCTTTTATTAACCTTTTCACAGAATAAGATGGGGCATAAACCCTTCTTGTTAGGCGGGTGTCACATTCACACAGCTGGCCAGAAATCCAACACACAAGACAAAATACTGCACCCTCCCGCACCAAACATACTACCGTTCAAAAGTTTGGGGTCACCCAGACAATTTTGTGTTTACCATGAAAACTCATATGTTTATTTATCAAGCGAGTTGCAAAATTAATAGAAAATATAGTCCATACATTGACAAGATTTGAAATAATAATTTTCTCTTCAGTTGTTCTGCGTCTCACAAATGTGCTGTTGTGTGATCCAAACACCTAAACTTTGATTCGTCTGTCCATAACACTTTTTTCCAATCTTCCTCTCTCCAATGTCTGTGCTCTTTTGCCCATATTAATCTTTTCCTTTTATTAGTCAGTCTCAGATATGGCTTTCTGTTTGCCACTCTGCCCTGAAGGCCGTTATCCCGGAGTCACCTCTTCACTGTAGACGTTGACACTGACATTTTGCGGGTACAATTTGATGAAGCTGCCAGATGAGGAGCTATGAGGTGTCGATATCTCAGACTAGAGACTCTAATGTACTTGTCTTGTTGCTCAGTTGTGCAGCGGGGCCTCCCACTTCTCTTTCTACTCTGGTTAGAGCCTGTTTGTTCTCTCCTCTGAAGAGAATAGTACACACCATTGCAGGAAATTTTCAGTTTCTTGGCAATGTCTTGCATGGAACATCCTTCATTTCTAAGAACAAAAATAGACTGTCGAGTTTCACATGAAAGTTCTCTTTTTCTGTATTTCTGGCCATTTTGAGAGTTTCATAGAACGAACAAGCTGTGCTAACATACAGTACTTGTAGAAGGGTTTTCTAGGGTTTTCTACATATCCATTAGCCTACACAATGTACCATTAAAACACTGGAGTGGTGGTTGTTGGAAATGGGCCTCTATACACCTATGTAGATATTGCATTAAAAACCAGTCATTTGCAGCTAGAATAGTCATTTATCACATTAACAATGTATAGAGTGTATTTCTGATTCATTTAGTGTTAGCGTCATTGAAAAAAAATTAGCTTTTCTTTCAAAAATAAGGACATTTCTAAATGATCCCAAACTTTTGAATGGTAATGTACGCACAAAAAAACGCAGCATCAGCATGACATTTTTTGGTGCATATTTTTGTCAGGGGTTGTGGATTTTTGTCTCTAAAAATCTGCACCTACATTTTTAGTGATGGCACATAGCCTTAGGGTGCTTTCACATCTGCGTTTTTCGTAATTCGCGGCAGATGCGGTGAAAAAAACGCATCTGCCGCGTTTACCGCATAACCGTTCCACTTGCGGCGCGGTTGTGTTTTTTTCTATGCAATGTATAGGGGGACTTGCGGCAGATGCGGCAAGTGCGGTTTTGCACTTGCGGCAGGTGCGGCCGCGAAAAAAACCGCAGTAAGCCGCGGTTTATTTCGCGGCCGCACCTGCCGCAAGTGCAAAACCGCACTTGCCGCACCTGCCGCAAGTACGTCTATACATTGCATAGAAAAAACCGCAACCGCGCCGCAAGTGGAACGGTTATGCGGCAATCGCGGCAGATGCGGTTTTTTCACCGCATCTGCCGCGAATTACGAAAAACGCAGATGTGAAAGCACCCTTAGAGGCACTTTTTAGCAAAAATTTTTTTAAAGAACACAGGCCACTTCCTATGATTGAGCAGACCTTTGTCACATCATTGTCACTGAGTAAAGTGGCATATAACTCTTCCTGCCCAATACTAATCTATCTGATCACTGCAAGGAAGTAGAGAAAACTGAATGTGTTCTAGACATCATAGTTATCTGCACAGTTGCTGCACATCCTGTTTGTTAATTAGATCCTTTTAAATCATTCGATCAGTAACAGCGGCTATATGCAGTCTGTTGTTGCATTAAAGGGACACTGTCAGGTCATTTTTCAGTATGATACTAATATGACCCTTGAATAGTGCCTGGGCAGACTCTTAAAAACATGTAAAATCATTATTTTACCATTTGTAGTTTCCATATTATTACCATTGTTAGACCCAGAGAGTTGCTGCATTAGTTCTGTCCCATTATAAGCAGAGATGATTAGTCCTGTGCTGTATAAACTGTCATGTAATTATGCACTCCCTTCTCAGCAGCTCCCTCATCCCTTTGCTAACAGTGCAGTGTCAAGTTTCACTTACAAGTCTGTTCAGTTGATATCACCATGGAAGGAGAGAGCTACTGCAGGTCCCTGCCTTATCTAGACTCCATTTGTTTCCGTAAAGCATATACCCTGCCGGGCTGTGACAGTTTTTGTGTTGTAGTTCACCTCTTGTGATGCTGTACACAATGAACAGAGAGGAGAATACAGTCCCCCCCCCACTGATCCCCTTTGTGCTGTGATGTGACATGAATATTCATGCATGAGGAGTGGATAGCAGAGAACTAAGTGGATCATTCACTGTGAGTGACAGATGGAATGATTCTCTTTATTTGAAGTTTACAGAAGATAGGGGTGAATATAAATAAAAGAAATACTTGAATAGAGAGAGTTTAAGGGAGGAATTAGAAAATGATATCAGTTACATGTGGATTTTTGACCTGACAGTTTTCCTTTAAAAAACAGCCAATGTGATACTTTGTAGAAATGGTTCTCCCATTAAACCATTGTAACACTGAACTGTTAGTGTACATGGAATGAAGATTTGAGGTTTTGGCTACAGTACTTTATGCTATCCCACACCATAATCTAGTCAGCAGTTAGAAGATGCATACAAAATGCATACAAAAAAGGTACCCACAGAGTAAATCTTTTTAAATATAAATATAAAATATTATTTCTAACAAAAAGCAGAAGAGGATAGATCTCCATTTCAGTCTTAATTGCTCCAATCTAGCCTCCAGTCTCAATCTGTAGACCGTGTGGGCAATGCCATAAAGAGTCTTTCATGAGGGAACATTACATTGGTCCAACATCCAAGACTATAGCACATTATAACACAATGTACTATGGCTGGACCCCTGATGTCTTTATTTCAGGTACACTAACAGCTTGGAATAACAATTTTTTGATTGGGGGGAGGCAATGGTACGGCCATTTATGAACATTCTTTCAGGAGCCGTTTTTCAACGCAAGAATGTCAGGCCGTATATTCCTCATGCTACTTTGAGTAGCCTGCCCGATTTAAATGTGCTACCATGGCCTGCAGCATCTACAACTTTTCTCCCATCGAGCACATCTGGTGGTCATGAATTAGCAATTGCAAAGAGGGCTGCCTGCAGCGGATCTTGAAGATTTGTGTGTCTAAGTATATTAAGCTTGGCACAACATTCCTCATCCTCTAATAACCTCATTAATTTCATGCCAAGGCCTGTAAGTGCTTAAAATTTGTATGCATATCACCCATACTTGTTACTAAGTAAATTTAGATGTTTTTTTTTCAACTTTACTTCTATTTTCTAATTATTTACATTAACTTCTTTATTGATCCCGTGATTTCCATAGTTGCACAATGTTCCTTCTTGGTGTTTCCACACTGAGGAATGTTTATAGATCATTACAAACCCAAAAGTAATTTAAGTAGGGTCTGTTTTAGACAGTTTCTAGACCGGAGATTTACTATCCACATCCAGCGCTTGTGATCGATTAGAAAATGAATCATGGTGGTCAGTAGTTAATCTATAAATGGTGTCTGGTAAAAAATGATGACTTCAGTGGTTCAAAATATAGTCATCTTTAAGACTCTAAAGATGTGTCTATATATGAAGGGTATATTTGTGAAACAAAGTGTCCAACAAGTGACGGACAATGTTATTCTAAAGGTACCATTACACGCTTCAATGTCGTAACGATCTCACTAACGATCTCTCGGGCGCGCAGTTGTTAGGACATTGTTTAGACATCGCTGGTGAGATGTCACACGACTAGATATTGTGAACGATGCACCAATGATTCAGCGATCCAGACATCGCCCGAACGACACAGCGAACAATCTTGCTGGTCATTATCACGCTGTCACACACCAACTATGTGAACGCTCCAACCGCAATGTGGGCTAGTTTGAGACACAGGCTAGGAATAGGCATGCGTGATTGTGTTTTACCGCGTCTCTACAACTCCGATTGGTGGCCACAACTGCGTTACCATTGGTCAGCCTTGTCAGGCAAGATGGCCACTTCATTAGCGCTCTTGCCCTTGCAACCATCTCACCATTCAAGTCAGTTTTCATTTGGTGACGCCTGTGCAAGCCATTGCTGCGTCCTCAAAATGTTACACATAAACGTTTGTGTGTGCACGTCGCCAAGAGAATGTATGGTTATGTGTACGTGTTCAATTGAAGTTGGTAAGCTACACACAACACGATGTACATATGTAAATGCATATTAGGATGCATGTAGTAAGTATGTGTCTTGTGCAGACATGTATGTATGTGTTATGTATGTATCAGAACCACAATGTGTCCATGTGCATACACATACATATTATGTGTTTATTAAGTGTATCTGCTTGGTTATGTGTAAAAATGTGTGTATGTACTTTTCATCTCTGATTTGTAATCATATATGTTGACATAGTTTAGGTAGCAATGTGGCAGACATACATGACCAATGACGTTCAAAAGGTTTCCATATGTGTCTTAGTTATTGATATATGATGCACATGTTGGCTCATATATTTAAAACACAGCAAATAGGGATTTCAAATAAACATATATGTATATAGATGCCAAAATTTTTCAATAGTACACATTTATATTTGCGACCAACACTGTACCTAAACGCCTAGAGGAAAGGATGGTGACTTCAATGAGTCTCCTTGTTTAAATGTATTTACTGATAGTCTAAAGAATAAAAATGTGAATGAGTCTACTGATCAACGCACGGAAGATCAAATATGGCTGCTTTGCCATGAACCAACGCCAGCCAATCGGAATGCAGTACTGGCCACCAATCGGCGCAGACGGAACTGAGAGCGGAAAAAACAATGCCAAGGCACGCCTACAGGATTGGTTTCACGATCCCAAAAATCCCAAACGTCTTCGTTATCGCGGTGTCACACATGACAATGCAACAGGTTGGCTGATTGCAGATCGTCAGATTTGAGAACGTTCTCAAATCGTAGTCATATCTTGGTGTTACATGCAACAACGTCCTAACCATGTCGTTTCAACGCCTTCAAACCCGTGATATTTGAGCAATATCGTTCACAATATTGTAGCGTGTAATGGTACCCTTAGAGATATTCTCATTCAAGGTGGTTAGTTGTTTTGTGAGAAAAATAACCATCAATGACCTACATTTTAGTGGTTGCTCTTATTCCTAGTGGTTTGATTTGTACAACTGAGAAAGAGATTGGTATTTTATCTATATGTTTACCTTGTAAAAAAGAAGACTGAGAGGAGACTTAATAGTGGTCTACAAATATCTCAACAGCTGTCACAATGATGAATGATCAGCTTTATTCTCATTTGCACAAGGAAACGCTAGAAGCAATGGGATGAAACTGAATGGGAGGAGACACAGATTAGATATTAGAAAATACTTTTTGACAGGGCGATCAGCGAGTGGAACAGGCTGCCACGAGAATGGTGAGTTCTCCTTCAGTGGAAGTCTTCAAACTGAGGCTGGACAGACATCTGTCTGAGATGTTTTAGTGAATCCTGCTTTTTTTTATCATTAATTTTTATTGAATTTTAAACATAAACCTCAATGAAGACATTTTAACATCAATACCAATCAAATGAGTGGGGAATGGGAGAAGGGGGAAAAGAGCATAGAGGGGGGAGGGGAAGAAGTCTTACCAATGCAAGCTGTCATACATGCGAGCACAACAATATATATGAGCGGTCCCTCTCACCTCGGTGGAATAGGAGCAGCAAGACAGTGACCCCCCAAATCTTCCAGCTCTCTTGCAATGAGCGTCTACTTCTCAGGTCCAACCTATATAATATTTATGTTGAAAAGCGGAATTTACCTTAGTTACCACATCACTCAAGGTGGGGGGAGCAGGATGTCCACCCCGCCGCCATACACAACTAGCCGCTGTAAGTATTTATGAGACTACCCCTCCCAGTTCCCTGGGGACCTGATCTATACAATGTTTAAAAGGGCCAACTTAGGTTGTAGGATTTGTCGGATTCCTGTAACTGAGCCAAGAAGACTTTCAACTACCACCCAATACCCAGCTATTTTAAGACACGTCCACCACATGTGAGAAAGCGTACCCTTACTTCCACACTGTCTCCAACACAGCTGAGAAGGATTAAATTTAGCCAGCTGTGCCCGGTGAGAGGTGCCATCTAAGGTGTATTTTCTTTCAGTTTTAGATGGTTGACACATCTAGTCGCCCTCTGAACTCCCACCATAGCTGCACACTAATCCTTCCATGTAGATGAGAATCCAAGTCGACCTCCCACTTAGTTATATAACTGAGCTTCAAAAGCGCCGGGGGAAGGGTCAGTCTTTATATAATGAGGAAAGTTCTTTTTTACGACTGGGATCAGCTGTAATAAAAGTCTGAAATTGCAAGAGAATACTCCGGGGGGCCCCCAACCCACTCAGGTAGGGAAGAGACAAAAAGCAGTGTTTCATCTGTAGGTATTAGTAGAACATATTGGCAGTCAGAGGAAATTTCGATCTGAGGACTTCAAAGGGTAGGATCTCCCCTCCGTGGAGAAGGTCATCAACAAAGCACACCCCCGCACTCCCCCATCCCCCCAAATTTAAGTAGGGGATGAATGTATAAAGGGTTCTAATGTGAATTTCACTTGGGGGAGGTAGATCCACTGTTCAGCCACCTCTCTCCAGTGAGAGAGCATGGCTTGCATAGAAGCAAGAGGGGGAAGGCGCTCCCCAGACACAACACCTCGGAGGTGAGCATTCCCCTTAAGGAACCATCCGCAACAAAACAGGATTCTATCTGAGCCCACCCAAACTTGGTAGATCATCCCACCACATTTTGGCTTCTCTAAAATAATTACTTTGTGGTACGCAGCTAAATCTGGGACACCCATGCCGCCTTCATTATAAGAAAGGAACATGACCTTACGTGCCACTTGGGGGTGTCTCTTTGCCCACACATAGGAGTAGACTATCCTTTGAAGTTTTTTCAACAAATATTTGGGGATATACTGTATATCGGGAGATATCTAAAGCAGTATAGAGTTTTCAGAAGTAAGATCATCTTCAACGCATGTACTCTCGCAATCCACCAGAGGCTATTTATGGGTTGGTGTCTATGTGCTTTAAAATGGGCTTTATGAGGGCGGCCATATTACGGGTTGTGGCAACACAAGATGGTGTCAGAAGAATGCCCAAATAAGGGGTACCCTCGGGAGACCAGGTGAAAGGGAACTTATGCTGTAAACGCCATCAGGGATTGGGGACCAATACAGGGAAAGTCACTGATTTTGAAGCTTTAAGCTTATAATATGAAATATGTGAAAAGTCAGCTAGGGTAGTCATTACGCTCTGAAGGGACAACTCTATATCAGTGCATGGTATGATGATATCATCGGCATACAGGCCAATCACGTGGTCCACTGGGCCACACAAATACCCCTGATCCCCGAATTAGGCCAAATTGCGACTGCAAGGGGCTCCCCAACCAGGGCAAAAATAGTGGTTGAGATTGGGCATCCCTGGTGGGTGCCATTAGTGATGGGGAAACTAGGAGAATGGAAACCCGACGAAAGCACTCTAGAATTCGGGTTAGAGTAAAGCGACAAGACAGCTGGCAAAAAAGGCCCAGAGAAACCAAATTTACCTAGGACCTGTTTGAGGTACCCCCAGTGTACCCTGTCCAACACCTTCTCATCGTCAAGAGACAGGAATACACTGGGGGATCCCCTAGTTTCAGCTATCCAAATCAAGTACACTATTCTCCTAGTTCCATCTTTCACTTGTCGGCCCGCCACAAAGCCCACCTGATCAGAAGCCACCAAGTCAGACAAAACGTCTTGAAATTGCAGCGCCAAAATTTTGGCAAATTTTGACATCGCAATTAAGTAACGATATAGGTCTGTAAGAACTGGGTTAATTAGGTGATTTTCCTGGCTTGGGGATGGTCACAATTGTAGCTTCCAAATGCAGAGGAGGAATAGATTCTGCTGTTTACCAAATCTGCAAGTTTTTAATGAGATAAGGGGCAAGGGTGTGTGGGAAAGACCGAGAGTAGTCATTCGGGAGGCCATCTGGGTCGGGTGCAGAGTGGAGTTTAGTCGACCTAATCACCTTAACTACTTCATCAGTCGTAAAAGGGGCATTGAGAGACTCCCGTTGGGCATCCGTCAGTTGTGGAAGGTCTAATTTTGCCAAGAAGAAGTTTATCTCCTCCTGAGCATGCTGGGGACCGAAGAGTCATCTCAAAGGTTGTAAAGGGAAGAATATTGGGCAAATACTTTAGCAACATCACATGGATTTCTAACCGACTTCCCTCCTGCATCTACCATAACCTCTATCGAATGTTTGGCGTCTCTTTTTTTATTGCATCTGGCGAGCATCGCACCCGCCCTATCTCCGGTAGCATAAAAAGAAGTTTTAAGGCGCCTAAGAGAACATTCATGTAGGGCCAGGAGATAAGCCCATAGTTGAAAAAGGATCTGCATAATCTGTCTGGGGGGTCGGATCCAGTTCATTAACTTTCTCCAGGTGATGGAGTTTGGAGAGGAGGGAGTTGTTAGCTTTTCTTAGTTGTGAAGATTTTTGGAGGAAAATCCCTCTGATAAAGGCCTTTTGGGAAGCCCACAAGGTGTCATCAGCTACTTCACCGTTGGCATTACGTTTAAAAAACTCGGCTAGACTTCTCCCCACCTCATCCACCACACCCTCAGCTGATAGAAGGTCAGTGTTCAGTCTCCAGCTTCGTGGGAGGTTGGTCTACTGGTCAATTTTAGTTCCAGACTCACTGGAGCATGGTCAGGCCAAGTAATAAGTCCAACTTCCACAAAGACACAGGCCGGGAGGGTGTTGCCAGCAACTAGAAAATAATCTGTTCTGGAGTATGACCTGTGTGTGCGCGAGAAGAAGGAGAAAACCCTTTCCTGCACATGTAGATAGCGACACACATCATGCAGCCACATCAACCGGCGTAAAGGGCCAAGTTCCTGTCAACATGACGAAGACCGAGGTGAACGGTCTAACTCACTAGACATAATGGAATTCAGATCCCCACAGATTATTTTCATACCTCGGTCCACCTCCATAACCGTTTTGAAAAAACTTTTAAGGTATTTTACCTTTAAACAATTTGTCACTTGAACATTTGCAATAGTCACTTCCACCCCAGAAATTGAACCTAAAATTATAATATATCTACCAGAGGAGTCCACAACCAAATGTGTGTTAACGTGAAAGCGACTAAGTTCTTAATTAGGATACAGACACCTGTCTTTTTAGAATAGCGATTGGAGAAAAAGGCTATGGAAAAATGCTCATGACGGAGTCTGTGATTGCCCTTTTGAAAACAAGTGTGTCTCCAGGACACAGACTATGTCCGCCTTGGATTTGCACACCTCTCTCCAGAATAAGGACCATTTCAATCCACACACATTAAATGATAGCATTTTCACACTCATCATGAATGGACAGCAAACTATACATTGCAGGACTGACAAAGGGGGTAAAGGGGGAGAAAAAGAGATAAAAGGTGGGGAGGGGAAAATCAACATACAATGGAAAGACATATAAAAAGACTTATATGTAAACCAGAAAACATATATATATATGTAAACAGCTGAAAAACCACCAGCAGAGGCAAACAAAATCACGTATTGAAGCGCAGTAGTCATGCCAGAGTATAAGATCCATATGGTAAAGCGTGACCAAAAATGGGGACCCATGGGCAAATTCCTGTCACTAGTAAGAGTCCGACCATAGCTGACAAAAATGTTCAGGGTGAGAAAAAATCAACCCAAGGTCTCCACTGAGCTCAAGATGAGGAGGGGCTATCACCCGGAGGGGACTATCAGCCCACTTTTTCCTTCTCCTGGGAGGTCTTCGTGTTGCGTCGTACTGAGCTAGAGCTAGAGCGAGGCGAGGTCTCCCCTGAGTCAGGCAGCATGTTCCACGATTTCAAAGCTTTTTTCAGTAGCTTTGGGAATTGAAAGCATTGATTAGCACCTTTATACTGGAATCTCACCATGACTGGGAAGCCCTAGCTGTAAAGGATCCCTTTCTCTCTAAGTATTCTGCAGAAAGGAACAAATTCTCTCCACTTAGCCAGAGTGCCTGCACATAAGTCTGGATAGACCGAGAAATCAGCAAAGGGCTCAGGGAGGGTAGGTTGTTTCCTCATGGCTTGGAGAATGACTTTCTTGGTCTTAAAGTTGGGCATACACACCAGAACATCCCTTGGGAGAGATGGTTTGATATGAGAAGGTTTAAGCAGTCTATATAGCCTCTATCCCCAATTCACTCACTGGTGTGTCTGGTAGAACTTGTTGAAAGAAAGCTGTAAGGCCAGGGTTCCACATGAGCCCTCAGTCAGTTTTTGGCTTCAGTTTTGTCATTTTTTTTTTCTAAGTCCAAAACTGACAGAAAAACGCATTGGGTGTAATAAACACCCTGTGCGTTTTTCTCTGGAGCTCAAAACATTGCCCTGTCCGTTTTTGAGCCAAAAACGCAGTAAACAGCGTTTTTGGCATCAGTTAAAAAACGCATGCGTTTTCATGCGTTTTTTTTAACATGGGGCCCTATGGGAAACGCATGCGCAAACGCATGCCATATTTGGCACTTGCGTTTGCGCATGCGTTCGCGCATGCGTTTTTTTAATGAAAAGTCCAAAAACGTTCAGGAGTGCAGGAGACACAAAAAGCACCCTATAAAAAACGGATTGGTGATGAAAATCACTTCCAAAAACGGATTTCTATGTGTGACCACAGCCTAATGCTGGTAGACAGATCTATATCAGCTACTGCTTCAGGCAAGCCTCTCACTCTGATGTTACTGATGTTACACCTCCTCATTTTGTTCTCCAAGTCCCATACCTTAAAGTTAAGTTGTTCCATAGTGCTGTCCATCACTGCAAAATCATCTGCAAGATTATTGTGAGCAGAGACATATTCTACCATCTTTTCCTCCATGTGTGAGGTACGTTCACCCAGGGACACCATCTCAGCTCTCATTTCCCCATCATACCTCGCATATCCTCCTGCAGAGATCATCTCAGGGACCCCAGGAGGCTGCGCAGCATGTGCTATGTGACTAAGGCATCTTAATCCTCTTGCTCCGGGCTCCCTGTTGGGCTGTCTGAGGCATTAGAGGAGGCTCCAGGGGACCGCATGATCCAGGTGCTGCCAGTGTCCCAGCCCTTGAAAGAGAGATTCTGTGGTCAGTAAGCAGGATTGCCTTAAGGAGCTTCTGGCTTTATAGCCGGCTCCATTAGCTTCCAGGCTACTTCCCCCGTGAATCCTGCTTTGAGCAGTGTGATGGACCAGAAAACCAGGAGGTCCCTTCCAATTCTACCATTCTATCATGACCAAGAAGGTCAATTAAAGTTGTGGTTCTTGTTATTTTTTGATTGTGCAAGTTAAAGAGTTGGTTGATAATGAATAAATTACTTTGATAGGCTGGATATATTAATATAGGTGCCAAATTAGAATGTATTTCTCTATAGATATTATACCACTGTTATTTTCTCCCATAGTTTGCGTGGTTTTCCTCCTATTTCCTCCCACACTCCAAAGACATACTGATAGGGAATTTAGATTGTGAGCCCCAATGGAAACAGTGTTGCTGATGTATGTAAAGCAATGTAGAATTAATAGCGTTATATAAGTGAAACACAATATTATTATACTGCCATTGTAAAAAAATAATAGAAATCAATCATTTTGTACAACATAAATTCTCATTGTACAGCATGTCTACCCATACTAAATCTCTGCTATATTATATAATATATGATATGCATAAAGATGACAGAAAAGGTGTGGTATATGTTAAAGTCAGATAGTATAATATAATAAAACCTTTTCCAATCTCCTAGTTTATATACTGTATAAGTACAGCACAAGCCTCCACATCATACACAATGGGATGACTTAGGTGCAATGCTCTGTAGACACTGAATCAGCTGCAGGACACATCTGCAACTCTCAGCTCCGTGTCTGGGAGGTGGGTACAGTTTATCCTGAGAATTATGTGACAGCTTTGAACTTCTCTGAGTGTCAGAGGAAAAAAAGGAGGAGGGGGGCCTTGTATTAATTTATTAGATCTCTCCCGGGAAATGCGCAACAGTGGAGGAGAAACCCCAGCACCCTATAAATATTTATAATGCACATGAAAATTTTAAAGCACTGCAGTAATAATCTTGTGTAGGGCTATTGGAAACAACACGCCGGGTGCCTTTTCAGTCTGCATATATGTATGGGGGCTATGGTTATTTCTGACACATGGAGAGCACTGGTGGCTATGCAATATTAGATACATATTTGTCGAGGCTTCAGAAATGCTAAGACCTTGCTTTTCTTACAGCTTGTTAATGACACTAACATTACTGCAGAGATGCTCAGCAATCTATTCACATACAGTTTTCCTTTCCAGCGTTCCTGGTTTTTAGAGGGAACATTTTCCTATAACGACAGTGAAGCCTTTATACGATGCTCGGCTCTATGTTTTACATGGAATAAATTACATTAATAATACTAAATAGAACTAAATACATAGAGAAAGAAAAATAATTTATCCCAATCCTGAAAGCGAAGAATGATGAATCTGTTGCCACCACAAACAGGATCTCTGCACTCTAAAAACGGTACCTGAAATCTGATCATTTTTTTACAGGGAAATTGGATTTATCTATTTTTTCTATTAATTTGCATTCTAAGGAATCTGAAGTTTTCACATCACCTTGCAAAAAATATTAGTATGCTGAGGCAGTGCCATTAAACCGGGCCTGGTACTAAATTAGTCAAATTAGGCCACATGCACTTATTAAGTATTTGGTCAGTTTCTTTACCTCAGTATTTGTAAGGCAAAACCTGGAGTGGGTGATAAATACAGAAGTTTTGATGTATTTCTATTATACTTTCCCTCTACAAATACTGAGGTAAAAAACTCACCAAATATTCATCGTCTGCACGTGGCGATAATCACGTCCACTTTGCTGGAACTGTTAGGCCATGGTTACACATTGAGTGTTTGGTGAGTTTTTTACCTCAGTATTTGTAAGTCAAAACCAGGAGTTGGTGATAAATATAGAAGTGGTGAAGTCATTCTATTATACTTTTCCTCCAATTCTACCATTCCTTGTTTTGACTTACAAATACTGAGGTACCAACTGCTCAACGTGTACCCTTGGCCTTAATCACATCCACTTTGCTTTAACTGTGAGGCTGGGGTTACACATAAGCCCTCAGTCAGTTTTTGGCTTCAGTTTTGTCATTTTTTTTTTCTAAGTCCAAAAACTGACAGAAAAACGCATTGGGTGTAATAAACACCCTGTGCGTTTTTCTCTGGAGCTCAAAACATTGCCCTGTCCGTTTTTGAGCCAAAAACGCAGTAAACAGCGTTTTTGGCATCAGTTAAAAAACGCATGCGTTTTTATGCGTTTTTTTTAACATGGGGCCCTATGGGAAATGCATGCGCAAACGCATGCACATGCGTTTGCGTATGCGTTTGCGCGCATGCGTTTTTTCTGAAAAATATTACTAAGTCCAAAAACGTACAGGAGTGCAGGAGACACAAAAAGCACCCTATAAAAAACGGATTGGTGATGAAAATGACTTCCAAAAACGGATTTCTATGTGTAACCCCAGCCTTAGGCCATAGTCACATGTTGAGGATTTGATGAGCTTTTTACCTCAGTATTTGTAAGGCAAAATCAGGAGTGGGTGTAAAATCAAAAAGTGGTAAGTGTTTCTATTATACTTGTCCTCTGATTGTTCACTCCTGATTTTGGCTATAAATACTGAGATAAAATATTCAACAAATACTAAACATGTTTATGTAGCCTTAGTGGTTTAGTATGAAATGCTATGTGTGGTGCTTTATTCCCCCGCTGGTGCTCCAGCTCAAGTTTGTGTAGTGTAAGGGCTTGTTTACACATTGCGTTTTAGTCTAGTTATTCCACCCATTTTTTTTTGGAGCAACCTCCCCCCCCTCTGCACTGTACAAGTGAAGCGGAAGAGCTTTGTGAAGTCTCATGAACAAGTTGCTTCTTTTCTTCTTGCAGATTTGAGGCAGTTTTAAGTCTGCATAATATCAGTTCATTTCAAATGAATTGGGGGAAGAAGCACATACAATATGCTCAATTTTTCCTGCCAACACCACAGGATTTCCAGCAGATAAATCTGCAAATATAGATTGTGGGCCCATACCCTTAGTCCCCTTTTAAATATCAGATTTGCCTCTACAAATAATTGGGTTGTGAAAAAAGCGAATTATAGGAATTGGATAAAAAACAGTCATGTAAATGAGGCCTTATACCAAGCCATTTTTTTCCTGTTGAAGGTGCACAATTACAAAATGCAGGCTATGTAAAGAGGCGGATAAGAATAATGATGTGGCTCATGCCGACTTGTCAAATTTCATTTATGTAATGTAAAAGTGAAGGGTAAAGCATGAAAGCAAGCATCTGGTCATCTGCCATGGGCACAACTGCTACATGTCTTCACTAGTTTGAATACAGGGCCCCAAAATGTTCATAGGACACTTGTCAGCAAGATACTGTTGGGTTCTGAAGTGAAGATGTAATAATAACCCAGAGCTCAGCTATTTCCATCCTCCGTACAGACAGCGGCAGCTCTGCTACTTGTACTTATGAAGCCGCTTATTGCTGCTGGCCAAAGTGATGTTACTGGCATCTTTACAAGTATGAGGAGGTGGATTGAAGAAGCAGATGGGAACTGAATACAGAGTACTGTACATTCCTCTGAAACTGAAGGTGGAGATGGCAGCATTTAAAGTGTATCTGCACACGAAATAAGGACTTCTTTAAGATGACCTTCTATGTGTCCTTAGTGCTGCTCAGAATACACCCTCTAAAATAAATGTCTATATATGATACTGCTATTGGTTTAACTTTTAAATGGTTAGCTACAGTACGTATAACAGGAGGTAATACGTAGGTCATCAATCACAGTACATTATGAAAGGATTCAGATGCTTTACATGTCAGGCTGAACAAATTCTCCACAACACAGCTACGAGATCTGGTGCAACACAAGATGTGATTTCATCTGATTTTGCAGTCATACTTAGTAATTAAACATTCCCGCAATAAAGTTAAAAAAGCTGAAAAAGACCTAGGTCCAATAAGTTAAACCTTTCTACACCGCTTACGCCCCATACCCACTATCAGGTTTTGCAGAAGTTTGGACACAGCAGATTATTACTGCATTCAAATCACTGTATTGTACACTACAAGCACAGTGGATGGATTTATAGAAATCTCTTGTGCCTGTTTTCTCTGCAGCGTAAACTGACATCCGGGGCGGCTTCCCGAGCTGCAGCATATCAATTTGTTCCTGTGGAGACTACTGCGAGCTCAGTGGTGAATGCAGCAAAATGCTGCCTCTCCTAGAACACTGACCATGGGCACAGATAACTACGTTCATCCGCGGAGATCACTGGCTTCCCTGCAGGGGCAGGACACGGCGCTTGTATGCACTGTCTACAGATTGGGGGCATGTACCTTTGTACATTTTTATCTCAAATTATCTTTAACGAACAATGTTATGAGCGCCTACGAAAGCATTCAGTCCCTTTTTAAAAGTTGTTATTGTTTCTACCATTACTAACTTTTGCTGTAGGGTATTCCACAGTCTGACTGCTCTAACTGTAAAGAACCCTTTCCCACTCAGAGAATTCTTTCCCATTTAGAACATTAGCATTGTCCCAACATTACAGTAAACATTGCTACCCTCTTTATAATCATTGTGGCGTCCTCCAGTTCTCATTGTCCTCATCTCAGTGACAGGTACTTTCTGCATAAATTCTGTTTTATGTGCCTTTGCCTATGGAATACTAAAGTAACTATATATTATATGTTAGTGTATTCTGGAGCAGACACAGATAGCAAAAAGTTGCAAGAAATGAAGAGATGGCTATTTATCGTACTTGGTCTAACGGATTGAGCACCAAGGGTGACGCTGCACTATACATGGACTTTAACGCCAGGCTCCATTGACATAAGCTTCCTGAATCAGCCTTGGTGCCCTTTTTCCTCTGTAAGTTCGTGACAGATAGCAAAAAGCCCTGTGCAAATAGCGTGAAAAGCTTCGGGCCCTTGGATAACTTCTCAAAAAGTCCCTTTTTGTGCAAATCCACCATTAATTCTGAGCTATAAATTTAATTTTCTTAAAGGGAACATGTCACCTGAAAAAAAATCTACCTACAGATATAGGGTTAATCTGAAGATAAATAATATTACAATGTTGCCCGTCCGCCTTACTGAAAGAGTAGCTGGGAGAAAATGAACTTGTTTCCTTCTGGGAGCTGCCAGCTTTCAGTCACGGGGGTGGGACTATAGTGTCAGCAGTGAATGTAAATATACCCTGGCACTTTGATTGAAGGCTTGGTCTGCATAGAGACACTTCAGAGCCAGCTGTCAATCAAAGTATTGGGACATGCTCACAGCATAGTGAGCGATGCATGCACCACCGATATGACAGAAAGCCAGTGTCTCCCAGGAGGAAACAAATTCATTTTCTTGAGGTAGCCACATTTTTCATCAAGAATTCTAACACAGTTTACTTGTAAATTAACCCTATATCTGCAGATACAGCTCTTTCCGAGGTGTCAGGTTACCTCTAAACCCTTCATGAAACCTAGTAGGAAGCTTCAAGCTGCCTTTAGAGTGGCAGTGCCCATATTTACCTACTGAGCCTCAGCTGCCCAGGTTGTCCTGCTTTTGAATATTTCTATTTTGTAAATGAGCAAGACCTATGTCCTTGGAAGCATAATTTGCATTGAATATACAGCCATTTTCTTGTAAATTGGATATCAGATGTTTCAAATCAAACTTTATCTTTTTCTTGTTGAGATGGATGTTAGGTTCAAAATACTGTAAATATCTGAAACTTTTATTTTTGAGGAGCTTTGATAAAATATGTTCTCATCCTTTATGAAAATCCTATAATAGTCCCAGCTACAGTATGTGTAACTGTTACAATGGGCTATGTTCCTCCCCCCTTCAGTGGCGTCTTTTCTTGTGTCTACAGGAACACATCAAATGTCAGTGGCATTGACATTCTCTCATACAATTCTAACTGTTCTTCAGCTTCTTATGAGATGGGGGTTGCTCATAACTAGGCTTTAGCTCTCCAGCTTCCGGCATATATAACTTTAAATAACAATAGGCTTATGGATTCAGCCATATTTTTCCATTACCTTTCTGCTTATAGCAAAATCGCAATGTTTATTTCAAATCGCCAGCACATTAGAATATCAATTGTACGATGTTTCTTTAGAAAACCTTGCGTATTAAGGTAACAGAATAAACAGCAGGATAAATACTGGTGCTATAATGAAACGACGTGGTTGTAGGAAATGAATAGCCTTAAAAATAGAGTTAGTGGAAAATCTCCTGTGGTTGTAAGTTGCCAGTGATAGGATCGCTAGGAAATTGTCTAGTTCTCTTCTGTTCACAAAGCACACACAGAGACTTGCAACATCAGTATGCAAACATTTGCTGAGCACAGGAGGAACACAAGAGACAGGAGGACAGGGAGCCAAGCAGCATCCGAGCCTATTCCTCCAGTGACTACAAAGTACCTGTCATACAGGCTGTCTGGCCATACATTTCACTATATTGATTCGGCATGACCCTAGTCATGGCACATCAATTCCTATTTATTTCCTTTTCATATAAATCCCCATATTTCCTCATACTGCTGGATATAGTGTCTCATGTTTCTTGCTCCCTTCATACAATTTAATAGAACGCTCCCTATGATTGTATCAATGAATAAGTATTTTTCTCTACCAGCGCTATCAGCGCAGGTCACATTGCAGTATACATTTATATCAGTACAATTTATTATTCTTTATCTCCCTTTTATTTACATGGCAGGGTAGTGTTATCCTTCGCACGCACATATTTTGCCCTTTTTTAACCTTTTAACCTGCCTGTTATATTCAGTTAGCAGTAGTAATGGGCTGACCATGAAATATTTATTAAAGCTGTTAAAAGAAATACAGTCCACATTCTAACTATTTCGATAACTTAAAAATTTGTTGTAGGTCAGAACAAAAAGGTCATAGTTATCTGCTATTTGTTTTCTTTATTAGATTTTTCTTGTTTGCGTTTTCCTCAAGGTGCTCATAGTTTCATAGTTTTTAAGATTGAACGTAGACTATAAAGCCATCTAGTTCAACCCATAGTCCTAGGCCTGTTTCACATCACAATGGGCGTTTCCGGGAGCGTCTGAGCAGGCGCATGCGCCATGCGCTCTGCCACTTTCACTTGTGATTCTCATTATACAGAGCGCGCGCTCAGCTGTGCTCGGCCATAGGCTATAATGGGGGCACCGAGCGCAGCTGAGCGCTAATGAGGAGCATCTATGCGTCCCTGCACTAAGCTGCCCAAGCCCCTAAATGCCCCTGCGCTTGCATTTGCGCTGGCACAGGGCAACCAGAGCAGCCTAGCGCAGGGATGTCATAGATGTGAAACCACCCTAACATATTGATTCATATGTTTTTAATAGTTGTCAACCCAAATGTTGGTCTGCTTGACAGCTTTTATGGTACTTCACATGTAGACTTAGGACCTGATTCACCAAGACTAATCTTGATGAAGGGCGTGCTGGATTTAGACACTCTTGATCCATGAGGAGGTGTGTGCCATTTAATAAAACTGTAGTGTTTGACATGTGCCGTGTGCTTGCATGTGTCAGGCACTGGACTGAGATTTCTGGAGTACAAAATGCCACAGCTCGACATGAATTAGACAGCCTGTGGAGTAATGTTCTGTCCCACCATGCTTCTGCCCATTTTGTTGGAGGTAGGAGGAACTGGTGTGAAAACGTCGTTTGTCATAAAATTTAGGCCCATTCAATTACGTCTAAATTTTGTGACTTTTCAGACAATTTACACCTAAACAATGATTTGAGAGCTTTGATAATCTGGGCCCTTGATTCTATTGACTGTGAATGTATTTTAGAGAAGAGAGTAAGCCACCGAAAAAAACCCTCTGGTACGAGATTATCTTCCCTTAGAATAAAAGGATTGGGCATGTTGAAATCCAAGAGCATGATTTTTATCTCCAAATTATTTATTGAGAAAGCTGGGAGAAATCATAATCGTAATATAGTCCTTTGCTCTGGTCAGTATTAGCACATTTACTTCTGTTGCATTAGGTAACAGTTATGCTCCATGATTTGGATTCTGATATGGCCTAATATTCACCTCAAATGAAATCCGTATCTCAGATTTCTGCTTTCTTCATTTTTAACTCATTCTCAACTTTTCAAAATGTGACATGAGCAGGGGCGTAACTACAACAGGTGCAGGGGTTGCGATTGCACCCGGGGCCTGCAGCCTAGGGGGGCCCCATAAGTCCCTTTGGCCCATAGAAAAAGACTAATACTATTAAAGATTTGCAATAATTGGGGGCCCCGTTGGAGCTTTCGCATCGGGGTCCCAGGGCCTGAAATTACGCCACTGGACATGAGCCTTGCATGTAAAGCCCCTCACTTTCCTTGATCAGGCATGGCATACACTCTGAAAGATTCCATAGGCATTGTTCACACACAATTTGCGTTTTTTTTAGCACTCCTAAAACCACATGCGTTTTTTTAAGAGTGCTAAAAAATGTCCCTTTTGTGTCTGAAAGGATTAGAATCCTTTTTGGACTTTGTCATTTTTTCTTTAAAAACGCAGACAAAAACGCTAGCGTTAACGCAGGGGTGCATAAATGTGCCATTTAAAAACGCATGCGTTTCCCATAGGGCCCCATGTCATAGAAACGCATGCGTTTTTTTAACATGGGGCCCTATGGGAAACGCATGCGTTAACGCAGGTGCCTATATATGCCCTGCGTTAACGCATGCGTTTCCCATAGGGCCCCATGTTAAAAAAACGCATGCGTTTTTGGAAACAACCCCTGCGTTTTTTTCCAACACCCAAAAAACACTGCATGCAGCGTTTTTTGGACTGGGGGAAAAAAACGCAAGTGGAGGTGAAAAACACATGTACACTCAAATGCACCTTGCGTTAACGCACCTGTGTTTTATTTAACAGCCCAAAAAATGCAGAGATGGTCAAAAAAGCTCATGTGTGTGAACAAGGCCATACTTAGCTGAACAAATTAATCTTTCAGGAAATAACATTTCTGTCCCAGCAGATGTTACCACCTAAATTATTTCATATAGTACAACGAGTAGAGTGCAAGGGTACTGGGGACACTGTACTTGGTTCTGTGGCATAGTGTCAGACACTGAGGGAGCTGTTGTTGGTTCTGTGGCATAGTGTCTGATACTGAGGGAGCTGTTGGTTCTGTGGTATTAGTGTCTGATAATGACAGAGTTGTTGTTGGTTCTGTGGCATAGTGTCTCATACTGAGGGAGCTGTAGTTGGTTCTGTGGCATAGTTTCAGATACTGAGGGAGCTGTTGGTTCTGTGGTATTAGTGTCTGATATTGACAGTTGTTGTTGGTTCTGTGGCATAGTGTCTGATACTGAGGGAGTTGTTGATTCTGTTGCATAGTGTTTGATACTGACTTAGCTATTGTTGGTTCTTTTGCACAGTGTCTGATACTGAGGGAGCTGTTGCTGGTTCTATGGCATAGTGGCTGATCAAAAGGGTTTTTTTGTTGGCTCTGTGGCATAGTGTCTGATACTGTGGGAGCTGTGGTTGGTTCTGTGGCATAGTGTCTGATACTAAGGGAGTTGTTGGTTCTGTTGCATAGTATCTGATACTGACAGAGCTGTTGTAGATTCTGCTGCATAGTGTCTGATACTGAGGGAGCTGTTCTTGGTTTTGTGGCATAGTGTTTGATACTGACAGAGCTTTTGTTTATTCTGTGTCAGATACTGAGGGAGCTGTTGATGATTCTATGGCATCATGTCTGATAGTGAGCAAGCTGTTTTTGGTTCTGTGGTATAGTGTTTTATAAAAGAGGGCACTGCTGTTGGTACTGCGGCACAGTGTGTAATATTTTGGAGAACTGTTGTTCTGTTGTTGGTACTACGGCACAGTACATGACAAGGAAGACACTGTTGTTGCAGTAGGACATTGCTTACCACTGTTGGTTCTCTAAATTTGTTACATTTTTTGCCATGGATGCTGACTGATGTTGAGGCCATATTCCACTGTGGTTTGATGGGTATGACCTCAGATGAAAAGTCTTTGCAAGTGTTGCATTAAACTCCAGTTCTATTTTTTTCATTTGTTTTTCTTTTGAGCAGAAATTTTTATGTAGTGAGTACAAAGAGAAGTATATACAATTATGTTAAGGATAGAATGAATAAAAAGATCAGCTCAAGTCAATGATATTAATAGAGTTCTGCTATGCTGCATACTTGTGTATGGGTATATGTTGTCCTATGTTCTGCCTCTTAACCTTCACCTTTTTTTTCAGCTACTGACAATTAATGATTATCGGAGAATCAAAACAATTGCTTTGTGCAATAATGAACAAACCGAAGACTTAATTCTGCCTCACATTTCCTGCTCAAACTAAAAGAGATTGAGAATGGTAGTTCAAACAGCGTATTTATAGTCCATCTGTGCAGATACTTTGCATGATCATTGCAGATTTCTCCCTGTAATTCAAACTGGCTTGCCAAGAAACTGTGGTCTCAAATAATTCTACTTTTACAGGCAAATAAAGAGCTATACAAATATTTGTCATATTTTTCTATTCTACACATTGATGTCCACCAAAGGTTTATGGAAAAGAGTAAAGTTATAGTTTGGAACACAGACATTGAAAGAGCCATTTCCCCAATAACATGTGATAACTATAGCTTGTCATACCTCTCATATATTCTACACAATGCTACGGTTGATCTCTTTTAGTACTAGTACATGATGCAGAAAAACACCCAGTGCTTTGTTGGATTTTAGTGATTCACATACAAAAAAGACAACCAGACAATGACTTAAGAACATGGTGTGACATTATCACAGTATTGCCACTCAGTTTACAGTGGCAGCAGAAGAGATTAGGGGGGCTCATGTTTACATTTTATGACTGTCACCCCTAGCATTGACTAGACTTCACAGACTGTGAGATGGGCCTCACCGGTGAGGAGCCCCATAGTTATTTGATAGAAGTAATCAACATCCTATGGCTGCAGTCATTTTTGTTTATTGACATAATTGATTCATAATTCTTCCAGAAGGCTAAAAAAGGTAAATTAAAATATATTTTAAATTTGAGCATTACATTCCACTACCGATGGTGGTTTCTTGACAGTATCTGTGTCAGGCCTCAGTAGAAAACTTTTGAGAAACTCATGTATGTAGACAAGTAGGTCCACTATGACAGGCAGAAAACATGGTTTCTGAGCATCTTATATGTTTCATTTTTTTCACTTGTATTTTAGAATGTATTTTTAAACATTTTATAACTTACAGCATTTTAGAATACCTTTGGATTTTATACATTGTCAGTAACCAATATCCTTTCCCTAAGTTGTTCCAGAAGCCACTGAATTGTGTCTCCATTGCCTTATTTTCTGTGCTGCGTGAGGTTTAGCACTGGATTGGTAGATGGACAGAGCAAGTAGAGCCATTCCAAGGCCTGACCATTAATGTATTTGGAGTATATATATCCATATATCTATTGCAATGTTTTACTAAGGCCCTAAATGTAATGAAAAAGGTAACAATAATTAGAAAGCAATGTTAATAATTGATAACAAGTCAAAGATGTCTTGTAATGGGTAGAGTTATGCACTATGATGACAGCTTCGCCCAACTAAAAAGCAAAAGTGCAATAAGTAATAGATTCCTGATTTTATATGTATCAAAAATAATACTAAGATTAATGAGAAATATAAAAATGGTTATATTTTATAAAAAAAATTGTATCTCCAAATATTACAGTAACTGTATTGGTAGGGTCACATGTCAGTGAAGAAATACCCGTGAATTTATTAATTTTCATACTTGGAAGATCATCACTAGCTTTATGTGAAATGCACTTTGGCACTACCCATTGGTTTATTTTGTTAAAGGGAATCTATCAGCAGGTTTATGCTATGTGAGCTGAGGATAGAATGCTGGAAGGGTTAAAAATAAAAATCATCCATGTCTCTATCATCAGGCTTTGGGCGATTGTTTAAATAAACTAAAGGCTTTATTACTTAGTGATTACCATTTCAGGACTACTTTGTCACGTATGATTAACACCTCCCTGTCAATGCACAATCTCTATTGAGAGCCTAGTGTGGGTGGTGCAACTATCTCAGCTCTGTTGTGTTCCTGAAGATAAGTTCTTTGATTGTGTAAGAACAGCTACAGCCAGTAATCTATGTGATACATATTTGTATTCAGAATCTCTTTGCCTACATTATGTTGCTGTCAGATGAGGAAGCAAAACCTAGTGGCAGATTCACTTCAAGTCCCGGTTGGACCATTTAGGTACAGAATATACCAGTAAAATATAGTTATAGTAAACTAGTAGGAATTTTAGTATTGTATATATTTTAGGATTATATTGACTCACTTAATTCTGCCATTAGACAGGGACAATTAAAACAGCAGCCTCTACAAAGTGCCTTACATATATGGTTATGGCAGCTGTAAGGTAGGATGTCTCAACTCTTACTAAGGGTAGAAACACACTATTCAAGAAGCATGCAACATACTCACATAAGTCTCGCATGACTCACCTAGAATGGCTGCCTGCTCTCTGAACGAGAGCATGTCAGCTGCTTGTATTACTATACAGCTCCACGCTCCAGCCCAGATAGGCAGGGGCTGTACCGGATGAGTCATGCCAGGCTCATGTGAGTATCTCGCATACATCTCACATACTGTGTTTCCACCCTAACACCTTCAACTTTCAAATTGTGTTATATGGATAGAGCCTTAAGTATTATTGTATTTCTTTTTACCATTTGTGTTTTTACATTGTGGAAACTGGAAAAAATCAAATAAACTGGTTGTTAATAAAAATAATCTGATTTAAAACATGGTGTAGTAGAACTACATTCATTGTTTTCCTATTCCCAGTACATACCTTATTTCAGTACTGCCCAGAGTAAAGAGCCAATACCTTCTTGTGCTGAAATCAGCACTATTATGATGCATAAATCAATACAAAAGCCACAAAAAACATGTTGTGTCATGAAAAAAAGCAGTAAAGGCAATGAGCGACTACTGTCCATTTTTTGTGTTTATATGCATCATAAATGAACCCAAAGCTGTCATGACTATTACTCTTCTCCACATTAGGTCATACTGTATAATTGTAGGTTTTACTTGTTGCTACAATCCCATAAAGCCACATAACCTCCAGTGACCACAAATGGAAATGTTAAACCTTCTCCACACTTTATGATTAATGTAAAGACATATAAAGGAGCAGATAATGATTGTGTCAGCAGTATTTTTAGAGAACCCATAGGTCAACTTAATTAAGGGCAGTTCTATTGAGACAATTGTCAGTATGCAATTCTTTAATTTATTAAAACTGTTATAATCAAAATGGGAAAGCAAAAGAAAAATCCACTTATTTCTCACGTGGGGCTCACATACTCTTATAGAGCTTAAGATGTAAAAACATACACTACAGAAATCTAATGGAAAGTCAATTAAGCTAAATTCAACATTGGGTGTGGGATTAACCATATGCTTATAGGATACTCGTGTATTCAGGTGTGCGCCCAACACCTCAGGGCAGCACCGTGGGTTTGCTAAAATACTACATTTTATATAAAGACGTTATATAAAAAAAATTGTGGAAACAGCAGAGCTCTAGAGATGACTTTAGATCTTTTCTTGTAAAAATAAAGTCATTTCAAGTAAGTAGTGAGGAAATAAAGAACGGCAGACGACTCTTCAAACTAAATAAATAAATTACTTAAAATTAAAGTAGTAAATCAAGACTTGAATTACATTTATCCCAAAATACAAGGATTCTGTACATGTATCTGAATATATAAAATACACACTCTTCATATTACTTACTGAACCTGTGAATTAAAGGGAATCTGTACAGGTTTTTGCTATTTAGCCTAAGATATTTGGAGACCAAAAAGCTAAATGCGACCAAAAACAACAGTACACTGCAGTAAAAGTATTAAATGCAAGTGCAGTATAAAAAATAGTATAACAAATACAGGGTACTTAGTCTATCCGTTTTTTTGCGCAAAAAAAGTTATATCAAGCCACGTCACTAACTTCAAAGTGTACCCATCTCTGACGCGGTCCTAACTGTTGTATTAAAATACCTGACTAGTGTGTATACTTACCAGTGAGCAGGAACCAGCAAGACCTGTGTCTGAGATGGACTGAAGGCGACGGGGCTCTATATGTGCAGGGCCCAGAGAGGGGCGGGAACTCAATCTCTTGCAAAGCAAGAGGCAACTTAATTAGAAACAAATGAGTCCTGCACACAGAGAACAAGTCTGTAAGAACATGTTCACACCGCCAACATATTTGGAGACCAAAAAGCTAAATGCGACCAAAAACAACAGTACACTGCAGTAAAAGTATTAAATGCAAGTGCAGTATAAAAAATAGTATAACAAATACAGGGTACTTAGTCTATCCGTTTTTTTGCGCAAAAAAAGTTATATCAAGCCACGTCACTAACTTCAAAGTGTACCCATCTCTGACGCGGTCCTAACTGTTGTATTAAAATACCTGACTAGTGTGTATACTTACCAGTGAGCAGGAACCAGCAAGACCTGTGTCTGAGATGGACTGAAGGCGACGGGCTCTATATGTGCAGGGCCCAGAGAGGGGCGGGAACTCAATCTCTTGCAAAGCAACAACAGTTAGGACCGCGTCAGAGATGGGTACACTTTGAAGTTAGTGACGTGGCTTGATATAACTTTTTTTGCGCAAAAAAACGGATAGACTAAGTACCCTGTATTTGTTATACTATTTTTTATACTGCACTTGCATTTAATACTTTTACTGCAGTGTACTGTTGTTTTTGGTCGCATTTAGCTTTTTGGTCTCCAAATATGTTGGCGGTGTGAACATGTTCTTACAGACTTGTTCTCTGTGTGCAGGACTCATTTGTTTCTAATTAAGTTGCCTCTTGCTTTGCAAGAGATTGAGTTCCCGCCCCTCTCTGGGCCCTGCACATATAGAGCCCCGTCGCCTTCAGTCCATCTCAGACACAGGTCTTGCTGGTTCCTGCTCACTGGTAAGTATACACACTAGTCAGGTTTTTAATACAACAGTTAGGACCGCGTCAGAGATGGGTACACTTTGAAGTTAGTGACGTGGCTTGATATAACTTTTTTTGCGCAAAAAAACGGATAGACTAAGTACCCTGTATTTGTTATACTATTTTTTATACTGCACTTGCATTTAATACTTTTACTGCAGTGTACTGTTGTTTTTGGTCGCATTTAGCTTTTTGGTCTCCAAATATGTTGGCGGTGTGAACATGTTCTTACAGACTTGTTCTCTGTGTGCAGGACTCATTTGTTTCTAATTAAGTTGCCTCTTGCTTTGCAAGAGATTGAGTTCCCGCCCCTCTCTGGGCCCTGCACATATAGAGCCCCGTCGCCTTCAGTCCATCTCAGACACAGGTCTTGCTGGTTCCTGCTCACTGGTAAGTATACACACTAGTCAGGTATTTTAATACAACAGTTAGGACCGCGTCAGAGATGGGTACACTTTGAAGTTAGTGACGTGGCTTGATATAACTTTTTTTGCGCAAAAAAACGGATAGACTAAGTACCCTGTATTTGTTATACTATTTTTTATACTGCACTTGCATTTAATACTTTTACTGCAGTGTACTGTTGTTTTTGGTCGCATTTAGCTTTTTGGTCTCCAAATATGTTGGCGGTGTGAACATGTTCTTACATACTTGTTCTCTGTGTGCAGGACTCATTTGTTTCTAATTAAGTTGCCTCTTGCTTTGCAAGAGATTGAGTTCCCGCCCCTCTCTGGGCCCTGCACATATAGAGCCCCGTCGCCTTCAGTCCATCTCAGACACAGGTCTTGCTGGTTCCTGCTCACTGGTAAGTATACACACTAGTCAGGTATTTTAATACAACAGTTAGGACCGCGTCAGAGATGGGTACACTTTGAAGTTAGTGACGTGGCTTGATATAACTTTTTTTGCGCAAAAAAACGGATAGACTAAGTACCCTGTATTTGTTATACTATTTTTTATACTGCACTTGCATTTAATACTTTTACTGCAGTGTACTGTTGTTTTTGGTCGCATTTAGCTTTTTGGTCTCCAAATATGTTGGCGGTGTGAACATGTTCTTACAGACTTGTTCTCTGTGTGCAGGACTCATTTGTTTCTAATTAAGTTGCCTCTTGCTTTGCAAGAGATTGAGTTCCCGCCCCTCTCTGGGCCCTGCACATATAGAGCCCCGTCGCCTTCAGTCCATCTCAGACACAGGTCTTGCTGGTTCCTGCTCACTGGTAAGTATACACACTAGTCAGGTATTTTAATACAACAGTTAGGACCGCGTCAGAGATGGGTACACTTTGAAGTTAGTGACGTGGCTTGATATAACTTTTTTTGCGCAAAAAAACGGATAGACTAAGTACCCTGTATTTGTTATACTATTTTTTATACTGCACTTGCATTTAATACTTTTACTGCAGTGTACTGTTGTTTTTGGTCGCATTTAGCTTTTTGGTCTCCAAATATGTTGGCGGTGTGAACATGTTCTTACAGACTTGTTCTCTGTGTGCAGGACTCATTTGTTTCTATTTAGCCTAAGAGCAGCATAATAGAGGGCACAAGAACCTAATTGCAAGGATGTGTCCGAATTAGTTGCATATTGTAGTTTCTATACAATCAGTATTTTATCAGCAGGAGATTATCACGTCCTGACTATATCTCACAAGCAGCCCTGACCAGCTAATCTGTGTAACCCCAAGCAATCCACTGATTAGCGGCATTCTGACAATAGACAGTATACACAAGAACCTGCCAGTCTGGGGTGTGGGCAAAGTTATACACGGCAGAAGACTTGGCTCTCCTACATCTCTATACTACAGACAATACAGGTTTTCTATCGAAACTACAGCAAGCAGGCCAGTAAGTGATGCATACGTTAAATCAGGCTTGACCTATATTAAGTCTGCTCACAGATTATATAGCAAAAACCTGCTTTAATGTTAAAGCAGATTAAATATATCCCTTTAATGATAGAGCACTTTAATGATATCCCTTTAATGTTAGAGCACTTTAATGATTTCCTTTTAATAATACGGTACTGTAATGATATCCCTTTAATGTTAAAGCAGATTAATGATATTCCTTTTTTGATAGAGCACTTTAATGATATCCTTTCAATATTAGAGCAAATAATTATATCCCTTTAAAGATAGAGCATTTTAATGGTATCCCTTTAATGTATTTTAATGATTTCCTTTTAATGATAGAGTACTTTAATGATATCTCTTTAATGTTAAATCACATTAATGATATCCCTTTACTAACAGAGCACTTTAATGATATGCTTTCAATATTAAAGCAAATTAATTATAGCCCTATTATGATAGAGCACTTTAATGATATCCCTTTAATGTTCGAGCACTTTACTGATATCCCTTTAATATTAGAGCACTTTAATGATATCCCTTTAATGTTACAGCACTTTAATGATATCCCTTTAATGTTACAGCACTTTAATGATATCCCTTTAATGTTACAGCAGATTAATTATATCATTTTAATGTTAACGCAGCTAAAGAACTGTCTACTGGACATTGATTTTATAGTAATGCTCTTCTTTATTAGGCTAAAAGGCATATTCTAAAGACAGGGTATGATTAATCTAGCATTATGCAAAGAGACCTGGAAACAAATGAAAATCTAGGGTTATTCTATGCAAAGACTGCATCAGATTTAGGGTTTACACATAGACACTGGCAAGATTAAACTGATATGTCAATAATTCCAGCATTTTTTGTACAATTATATCATTGTAATCACAAAAAAAATGCTGCAAAAACGCAGGTACTTGATATTTTTGGTGCCGAATTTCTGCACAAATTCTGCAACATGCGCACATACCCTTAAGTATTTCAGGCAGTTCTAAAAAATGTTGCAGAAACTGCTTCTTTGTCGACTGCACTTAAATTTTACATATGTGTATTTGTGCCAAGGTTTGATCTCATTTAAGCAAAAAAAATGAAAGCTCAGTGCAGATAAGTAACAGATGGAGTTATAATTTAATTTAGAAAAAAAATAACACAATTATCTGAAATTATTCAAGAGTTTGTAAAAATATAGTTGTATTTTAAAGGATATTTTATCTATAAACATTAGTAATATCAGAAATAATTGTTCTCAGGATGGAAACAGAAATCATCGAAATCTCCTGCTGGCAGCTTCCTTTACAATTGCTGACCAATGGCATCAAAAATACGCCCAATGGGAGACAAGTTCAGAGACACCGTAGTTCATAGTAGCATGTTTAGCCCATGTATGCTCCTAACAGTAGCATGAACAAATTTCATCCTGACGTTGTGTTGAAAATAGTTAAGATGTCTTCATGGTGTTGCTTTAGAGGCGGGCCAGCAGGGAAGGGGTTACTCGGTGCCCTGGGCCCTCAATTGGCTGATGGGGGTGATGATTGGGGAACTTTGGGATAGGGAAACATGACGCCACCTGTGGTAACTAGTAATGTGGTTACCAGCACTGCAGCCGGCCACTGAGGTGATGGTGAAGCAGTTTTGGTAGTACAGCTCCCCACAGGTGGAGCTTTACCTCAGCGCAGCGGGTGGATGAGGAAAGTTGTACTCCTTGGCTCTGTGGTGCTGTAGGATCCTCTCAGGCGATGAATAATTGATGCAGAGACCAGATTTGCTCAAACCGTTCTTTACTGGTACCAGGTGGATAAGGTACACAGTACAGTCTGATTCACCTGGGGGTTGTAGCTGCAGATTTTGGAGGCTTTCCAGAGTCTGTCAAAGGTGTCTCTATAATAGCTATAATAGCGGTAACGCTATGCGGTGCTGGGAAAAGTACTAAGTTTAAACCACATTCCGGTAGGCTAGGGTCAAACCGTAAATGGGACCCTAGCCTAAGTGATTGTATTTCTTCTTTAGGCCCTCCTTGCTATGTGCCCATGTTGCAGATTTGGTTGCAGGAATTCTGCACCATTTCTGCATCTCTTGTCAGGTAAACTGCTGCGGCCTGCTTTTTTCATGAGAAGTCAATGGGTGAAAGAGGTGAAAAACGCAAGCAAAAATTCTGAACCAATCTGAACAATTGCGAATGATACATGAAAAAATACTGATGACGCTTTCGATGCACTTACACATTTGACAAAGGAATGATTTAATTCTATCATTGTCGTACTTGCCAGACTCTTGGTTTTCATCTAGAGATAGTTCAGATGGGTGAAAGAGTTAGCTGATAATACCGGCAAGTAAATAATTGACTGAGATTAATCGCCAATGCACAAAAAAATCATGACACGGTGGTGCATGGAACCTTGCGGGGGGTGCACATTTGCACTGTCATAGCTAGGATCGGGGGAGTGCTGTTGGGAATTTTGATTCCCCCTCATGCAGTGGTGAGGAGCGGGGTTTGCTGTCAAGCAACCCTCAAGCAAGGTAATGAGCCGGGGGGGGGGCGGCGTGTATGAGGGGGTAGTAGTGCTAGTGGTGCACTTGCCGTAATGGTGACTGCCTCCCGCGGTCAGCTGCCCTGCCGTTGAGAGGAGGGGGAGGCGCAGCTGCAGGAAGTGAGGCTTCACTCACTTCCCTCCTCCCTCCTCTCCTCAGACACACACGTCGTGGTCACGGCGGGGGCATCTGGAAGCACGGGCCCCCCTACAGGGCGGGCCCAGTCTCAGCCGCGACTGCTGCGACCTCGATCGTTATGTCACTGACTTATGCAATGTTAATTTACTTTTTTAATCCTGTAAGGCTGGCTTCACACAGCGGTTTTGTTCCTGTCCATGGGATCCTTTTTTTTGCAGGACCCCATGGAAAGAAACGGACAGGACAGATGTGTAGAAAAGTGTGGTCCAAATATGGTCTTGAATCCTGTTTTTTTGTAGGATTTGTTTTCTGCTGCTGTCCATGGTGCCGAAGTCTGCCTGTGTCTGCTCTGCCGCTTGGTGCTGAATTCACAGGCTGTGCATGAAATACTGCTGTCCATGGTGCTGAAATTAGAACGGCAGGATTTCTGAGCATGCTCTGTGCAAAAAATTGGATCCAGAAAAGAGACTTCCATATTATAGGTGCCGGATCGCCCAGATCCATTTCTGTCTGATTTTGTCCGATATTTTCACTAGAGCCCAAAAATTCTGCAGGATCCAATTGTGGGCATGGTGAAAAACCGGATGAAAAAACGAATCCGGCACAGAATACATAAAATCGGATGGCCAAATAGGACCAATCCGGCACCATAGGGATACATGGGAGGCAAAACCGAATCAGATTCTGTCTGGTCAAATCAGACAGAACCTGATGCAAAAAACAGTGGTGTGAAGGGGGCCTAAGGCTAGGGCCACACTTAATACTTAAGTTTCCAAATCCTGTAACTGCACAGCCCAGTCTGCAGGAACACACAGTGGTAACGTCGGTTGTTTCCTGTGAATGCTGCTCCATAATAACCCGATGTTTACCATGGATGCAGCTACACAGGAAGCTCCAGGCAGTGCATTTTTGCAGACGCACAGGAATACGTTGTCAGCAAACATCGGGTCACTATGGAGCAGCATTCACAGGAAGCATCCAACTTTACCGCTGTGTGTTCCTGCAGACTTGGGCTTGTGCAGTTACAGGATTTCGGAGAAACTTAAGTATCCTGCTAAGTGTGGCCCTAGCCTTAGTCTAATACTGGACAACCCCATCTTAAAGCACCACTTCAGTGTTTTTTTATTGCCCCACTGGAGTGGTGCTTTTTATCTAAGTGCCCTAACTCTTGTATGATACACACTTTGCAGAGACTTCACTTTTTTCCAGTGTTGCTCCAGTCAGTTTGCAGGGATTTATTTCCTGCCAGTAGCAGAGGCACGCTGGCGGTCACAATTCAATACATCTCTATGAGAGCCTCATTCTGACCTCGGTCTGGCTCTCATAAAGTTGCACTGAGCGCTTGTGACGTAACTTCTGATTTTTGTCTAGTCAGAACTTATGGGCACAAGATGGCAAAGTGGGACTGTAGCAGTGCTGAAACAGGACGAAAATGTCCTGTTTCAGCACTGGGGTGTTATATCTAAAGTGCCACTCCAGCGCTGGAAAGAAAATTGGTGGAGTGCTTTAACCAGTTCAGGAGCCCATAGAAAATAACAACAATGTATGCTCACCTCCCACATGTTGATTCTGCTGTTACCCTGTGACAGTGTAACCACTGCAACCAATCATGGCCACTGCAGCCAAGTAGGGGCCACAAGCTGACTGCAGCCTTTAATGTTTTGTCTATACAGACATATGCTGTGAAGAAAACTGATCAGCTATCACATAATCTGTAATGCCAACATTGCTGGAACGGCACTGCTGTGTAAGGTGAGTTGTTATTTTCTAGGAAGCTCTGAGATGATTAAGCAGGTTGGGTAAGTAGTGCACCACTTGTTTAAATTAGATAACTTTCTGTAAGTTTGGTGCCCCTGCAGTCTGGTCACCACAGAGGTACTGCATCTAATCCATAGGTGTGGTATCTCACTCCCAGGTAGGATGGGGACACAATACCGAGACACACACACCTTTCACCCAGCACCCATCCTATCTCCAGGCCAGGGGATGAAGGTCAGAAGAGACTCCGATTGAGCAGACCCCATCACTGGCTGGAGGAGGGAATAGGTTAAAAGTGGGTGGGAGAAGAAAGTTAGAAAAAGGAAATGGAGCAGAAAGAAGAGGAGTTGTGGAGTAGGTAGTTGGAGTTTGAGGAACAAGGAAGACGACCAAGAAAGATTGAGTTCTAGGGGAGGCTAGAGCCAGCGAAGGAGTGGGACCAGTGGGTAGGTCGCCTTGGAATCCTGGCCAGAGGGATGCTGAGTCCACAACGGCCATATTGGTTGCAAGGCACTAGTTGAAAGAGGAGCTGGTTGCAATAGGGGACCGTCCCCAATTTGGCAACAACACTGCAAGTTTGAGTCAGGAAACTGGAGGCCACTGAAGTTTATGTGCAGTGGACAATTACTGTGGACAGTACGCAGGACAGTGGCTAGGCCTAAAACCAGAGGACACTTTGACCGCCGCTCGACAGGGCTCGCAGCCACCTGCTTGTGATCCTGTAGCACGAAGGTGCAGGTCAGGAGTAGGCGTGAAAACCAGTGCAGAAAAGGGCAACCTAGAAAGGCATATAAAGGGGGTCTCGGTGGAGTGGACCTAAACTGCCTGGGAGTTGACTAGATTGCTGACCCGAAGGATACAGTGCCCCGGCTGGGCTAGAACTACTTAGAACTGTTAGTAAAGGTAAAAGAACTGCACCCTTTGTGTACTCCTGTTATTTCCTGCACCCTCTTTGCCGCCTCTTGCACCAAAACTACCACCACCATCATCCTCAAAAGACTCATACATCAGACCCCAGGGGCCTGCTCCGCCTGGGGGAGCATTACCATCCCAGCTGCCACAACATCTATCCCCTGAGGGCTCAGCTAAGCAGCACTCATCATCTTTGATCAGATACCACAGGTGGCATCAGAAAAAGACATTATAATCCCCCGTAAATACCCCCTTCATCTGTTCAGCCAGGACCACGACCGCCGGGACTGCCACCGTGACATCCGTCTGACTACGCTGGCTGGTCGAGTACCCCAGACCCTTTTGGTGATTGCATATGAATATGGTAAACCATGACAAGCTTTGCTACATCTGTATGCCCCACTAGAACCTTGATTTTCTCTAATGTATTGGTTAGCCACATTTTTAAATCAACCATGACCATTATTGCCTCCATTCAAGGATGACTGCCTCTGTTTTTCAGATTACATTATATGCCCTAAGTCAATACATCAAGTTAATGGAATAACCTACTTGCCTGCACATGATGGCACATGATGCCAACTGCATTTGATGACCTTGTGGCCATAATTGTCTTTTAATTTTACATTTCAATATAAGCTGCCCTCTCCATGTACCTCTCTTTTATCTACGGTATCTCTTTTTTTACTACCTTCTTTTCTACCCTCATCTTGTGTTAAGGTTTTTATTCCTCTGAATGTGATGGAAATTCATTGACTGTATAGAGGCAGAAAGAATTTTCCTTTATGTGCTTCTGTAAGACCCTTTTAAGTATAGATGCACAAAGACTTTCAATTCTCCATTGTACTGCCCATTACTTTTCACATTGTGTGTATACTGAATGTTTTCTTACAAGGATGGTCTATTTTAGACATTGGTATTAACTTCATGGCTGCCTCTACTTCTTAGTCTCCCAGCATCTCGTTAGCACAGAATTGGTATATGCACCTTTAAATGCCCACTAGCAGTCTTAAGGCTAGAACATCTCTCTGGACTGGTTCACTCCCAGGATGAGACTGTTGCGCCTCCAGCCAGATAGCACCTACTCTGTATAGTAGCAGGTAGGCAGTTTCCTTTTTTTTTTGGGGATGGGGGCACAAGAGTGATTTACAAAGAGCACTGACACATACAGTAGGGATGAGCGAGTCCTAAATTACTCGGAATCGCTAGACCCGCACGAGTCCGAGCCCAGGACTCGGGACTCGTGGCGAGTCTAGCGAGTCCAATGTTAAAGAATAGGGAATCTGGATTCGCGAGTCCCGAATAGATAATACAGGACTCGGAATCGCAGACTCGCAGCATTGGCTCAGGGGCTGGGCTGGAGCCTCTTCCCCTGGCTGGCAGTTAGGTATCCCCGGCCCCGGTTGAGACCCGGGGGGGGGGGTGCTGTCAGGTCCGGACAGCCTTGAGAACCGGGGGGGGGGGGTGCTGTCAGGTCCGGACAGCCTTGAGAACCGGGGGGGAAGGGTGGGGGTAGGGGGTGCTGTCAGGTCCGGACAGCCTTGAGAACCGGGGGGATGGTGCTGTCAGGTCCGGACAGCCTTGAGAACCGGGGGGGGTGCTGTCAGGTCCGGACAGCCTTGAGAACCGGGGGGGGGCTGTCAGGGCCGAACCTTACCTCCTCCAGCCGCGAAACAGCCCGCCTGCCGCACACCGACTCGCCCGCTTTGGACTCGTTACTAGGCGAGTCTTCGCTAAAAGACTCGCCGATTCCCGAGTCCAGCGAGTCCCTTAAGAATCGCCGAGTAACGAGTCCTAGCGAGTAGACTCGCTCATCCCTAACATACAGCACTATTGGTATCTTTGGACACATGTGTTAACAAAGATGGATTTTTAGCTGCTCATGTCTCTCTTAGTGCACTTCAGTACTTCTTTCATCCCATGCCCTGGAGTCACCTATTCTATTGTAACACATTACAGCTAGACAGCTAGATCACACAGTCAGACATTAAATTCCATCTACTTCCTACATTTATTACTCTCCTAAACACTGTGTTTCATCCAAAACCTACACATAAAAGTGGCAGCACGACATAGCACCCCTCCACTTGTGAGGGCATCCCATAAATCTGTTATACTTTGTTGATGTTCATATTCTAATATGCCATTTAAGATTCACATTGTTTTGGTTATGGTACTTTATCTTAACGACATCTAAATCTGCTCTCAACTCCCATAATATCAGGCCATATTATATAATCCGGTGCATTGTTATCCGCTACTGGGTTGCTCAATTCTGATGATCAAGAGAAAGACAACATGTATGGAGCGATCACCATAAGAATTAAACAGACCAGTATAAACAAATATCAAACTTTTATTAGACCACATCAAAAACAGGACAAGGTTAAAAACAATTAAAAGGCGGGTTCCTCAATTCTGTAATGCTTTGATTTTGCTCTACACATTTGCCTTGTCTGTATGGATCAGGCCACTTTCTCAGAGAAAAGTTTCTTCTGTGCTCATATCAACTTCCTGTTTGTGGCACATTAGTATATGGAGAGAGAGAAAACTTTTCCAGATGGGTGGTAACCATGGTGGCCATTTTGAAGTCGGCCATTTTGTATCCAACTTAATTGTTTTCAATAAGACGAGGGACATATGACACATCAAACTTATTTAGAATTCCATAAGAAAAACAATGGTGTGTTTGGTTTTAACATAATTTTATTCTTTCATGAGTTATTTACAAGTTTATGACCACTTATAAAATGTGTTCAAAGTGCTGCCCATTGTGTTGGATTGTCAATACAACCCTCTTCTCCCACTCTTGACACACTGATAGCAACACCGCAGAAGAAATGCTAGCACAGGCTTCCAGTATCCATTGTTTCAGATGCTTCACATCTCGTATCTTCACAGCATAGACAATTGCCTTCAGACGAGTGATTGTTACGCTGGGTGTAGGGAGACACTCAGCGCTGGACAACGACAGGGGAGGGGAAAGGGGTCCCTGATGCTAAGGGCAAAAAGGGGGGATTTTTTCTAATATATATATATTTATTCATTTATATAGTGCTATTAATTCCATAGCAGTGTACATATATTTGCAACATTGTCCCCATTGGGTCTCACAATCTAAACATCCTATCAGTATGTCTTTGAAATGTGGGAGGTAACCAGAGTGCCTGGAGGAAACCCACTCAAACACAGGGAGAACATACAAACTCCTTGCAGATGTTGTACTTGGAGGGAATTGAACCCAAAACCCCAGTGGTGCAAGTCTGAAGTGTTAACCTCTGAGCCACTGTGCCACCCATATATATATATATATAAATATATATATATATATGTGTGTGTGTGTGTACAGTGCGAAAAATAAGTATTTGATACACTGCCAACTTTGCAAGTTTTCTCACCTACAAAGAATGGAGAGGTCTGTAATTTTTATCATAGGTACACTTCAACTGTGAGAGACAGAATCTATAAAAAGAAGAAAATCATATTGTATGAATTTTACTTAATTAGTTTAAAATAAGTATTTGAAACAATAGAAAATAGAACTTAATATTTGGTACAGAAACCTTTGTTTGCAATTACAGAGGTCAGATGTTTCCTGTAGTTCTTGGCCAAGTTTGGACAAACTGCATCAGGGAGTTTGACCCGCTCCTCCATACAGATCTTCTCCAGATTTTTCAGGTTTTGGGGATGTCGCTGGGCAACATTAAATTTTATACCCTCAAAAGATTTTCTATTAAGTTCAGATCTGGAGACTGGTTAGGCCACTCCAGGACTTTAAAATGCTTTTACAGAGCGACTCCTTTGTTGCCCTCATTGTGTTTTTTGAGTCATTGTCATGTTGGAAAACCCAGCCATGACCCATTTTCAATTCTAATACTGAGTGAAGGAGGTTGTTGACCTAAACCTTGCAATACATTACCCCATCTATCCTCCATTCAATATGGTGCAGTCGTCCTGTCCTCTTTGCCAAAAAGTACCCCCAAAGTATGACTTCCACCCTCGTGCTTCATGGTTGGGATGGTGTTCTTGGGGTTGTACGCATCCTTCTGCCTTTAAACGCGCCAAATCAAGTTGATAAAAAAAGTTCTATTTTGGTCTCATCTGACCACATGATATTCTCCCATTCCTCATCTATCATCCAGATAATTATTATTGAACTTCAAATTTACCTACATATGTGTTGGTGTGAGCAAGTGGCCATTGTGTGCCCTGCAGGATTTCAATCCACGATGGCGTAGTGTGTTTCTAACAGTAATCTTTGAGACTGGTGTTGCAGCTCTGTTCAGGTCATTGACCATGTCCTCCCATTCAGTTTTGGACTGATTCCTGACATTTTCTCAGAATCATCTTTACCCCATGAAGCAAGAAGTTACATGGAGCCCCAGACCAAGGAAGATTGACAGTCATCTTGTGTTTCTTCCATTTTCTAATAATTGCACCAATAGTTGTTGTCTTCTCACCAAGCTGTTTGCATATTGTCCATCCCAGCCTTGTGCTGGTCTACCATTTTGTCCCAGGTGTTCTTAGACATCTCTTTGGTCTTGACCATGGTGGAGAGGTTGGAGTGTGATTGATTGTGTGGACAGGTGTCTTTTATACAAGTAACAAGTTCAAAGAGGTGTAATTAATACAGGTAATGTGTTTAGAATAGGAGGGCTTCTTAAAGAAAGAGCCAGAAAACCGAAATTATTGCTAGTATGTGATCAAATACTTTTTTCATGTAATAAAAAGCAAATTAATTATGTAAAAATCATACAATGTGATTTTCTGGATTTTTTTTCTAGATTCTGTCTCTCACAGTTAAAGTGTACCTATGATAAAAAAAAATTCCCTCTGCGTGTGTGTATATATCTGGTGCTAATGCAACGAGCTGGAAGACAGCCACGTGCATGTGTATAGTAACTACCGTATATACTCGTGTATAAGCCGACCCGTGTATAAGCCGACCCCCCTACTTTTGCCCCCAAAATCTGGGAAAACCTATTGACTCGTGTATAAGCCGAGGGTGGACCCCAGCACAGGTATACAGCCCCCAGCAGTGTGGTATACAGGCCCCCGCAGTGGTATACAGGCCTCCCCAGTGGAAGTATACAGCCCCCAGAAGTGTGGTATACAGCAGCCTCCCCAGTGGTACATACAGGCCCCAGCAGTGTTACAGCAGCCTCCCCAGTGGTATATACAGCAGCAGCCCCAGTGGTAGTATACAGCAGCCCCAGAGATATATACAGCAGCCCCAGTGGTAGTATACAGCAGCCCCAGAGATATATACAGCAGCCTCCCCAGTGGTATATACAGCAGCAGCCCCAGTGGTAGTATACAGCAGCCCCAGAGATATATACAGCAGACCCAGTGGTAGAATACAGCAGCCCCAGAGATATATACAGCAGCCTCCCCAGTGGTATATACAGCAGCAGCCCCAGTGGTAGTATACAGCAGCCCCAGAGATATATACAGCAGACCCAGTGGTAGTATACAGCAGCCCCAGAGGTATATACAGCAGCCCCAGTGGTAGTATACAGAAGCCCCAGTAGTAGTATACAGCAGCCCCAGAGGTATATACAGCAGCCCCAGTGGTAGTATACAGAAGCCCCAGAGGTAGTATACAGAAGCCCCAGTAGTAGTATACAGCAGCAGCCCCAGTAGTAGTATACAGAAGCCCCAGTAGTAGTATACAGCAGCCCCAGTAGTAGTATACAGCAGCAGCCCCAGTGGTAGTATACAGCAGCAGCCCTAGGGGGTATATACAGCAGCAGCCCCAGGGGGTATATACAGCAGCAGCACCAGGGGGTATATACAGCAGCAGCCCAAGGGGGTATATACAGCAGCAGCCCCAGTGGTAGTATACAGCAGCAGCCCCAGGGGGTATATACAGCAGCAGCCCCAGGGGGTATATACAGCAGCAGCCCCAGGGGGTATATACAGCAGCAGCCCCAGGGGTATACAGACCCCCACCCCCCATTAGTATACAGGGGCCCCAGCTGTATACAGCAGCCCCAGCTGTATACAGCCCCCCCGTGGTATCCAGGGCCCCCCGTATATACAGCCCCCCCGTGGTATCCAGGGCCCCCTTGCTGCACCTGTAAAGGAAGATGTCAGTATACTTATCGCTGCTGCCGCCGCCGCCGCTCCGCTTCTCGGTCACCGCGCTGCTCCGGGTCTTCATGTTTCCTGTTCCTTCTCCGACGCTCGAACAATGACGTCATTTCCTGAGCGCCGGAGAAGGAACAGGAAGCATGAAGACCCGGAGCATCGCGGTGACCGAGAAGCGGAGCGGCGGCGGCAGCGATAAGTATACTGATATCTTCCTTTACAGGTGCAGCAAGGGGGGGCCCTGGATACCACGGGGGGGCTGTATATACGGGGGGGGGGGATTCCACGGGGGGCTGTATATACGGGGGGGGCGGGATACCACGGGGGGGCTGTATATACGGGGGGGGGGATTCCACGGGGGGCTGTATATACGGGGGGGGGGCGGGATACCACGGGGGGGGCTGTATATACGGGGGGGGGATTCCACGGGGGGGGCGCTGTATCATACTAGTTTTCACTCTGAAAAAAAAATGATTTACCGTATATACCCGTGTATAAGCCGAGGGGGGACTTTTCAGCACATTTTATGTGCTGAAAAACTCGGCTTATACACGAGTATATACGGTATATATATTAGGCTGGTGCTAAATATCTCAAGTGAATACTTTGATCTGTGTGCTCTCATCCTGCTTCTCAACAAAGTAATGGAAAGTTTGCAGCTCACCCAAACTAATGCATGTCAAGGGGGAAACACTCTGTGTTGAAAATGCACTGTATCCACTTCAGATAGAATCAAATATCTGGCACCTCATCCAACTAAAATATCCCATCCTTTATTTAATTCCATTAAAAGAAATGCAGCACAAAAACAATAAATATAGTAGACCAACCCACGCATTTCGCACTAAAATATTCTCAATTATATTACTATTCTACTGCCAAAAAACTCTATTTAATAGGGGATTAAACATTGTGGAAATGACAGTTGCTTAATAATTCACAAAAATTTAGAGCGGTATGCCAAAATGAAAAAAAAATCTTGATATTTAGTAATATAGAAAAATTGCAAGGATCATAATACAAAACCACACATGAGATTTACTGCATGACGCTAAGGGAGTAAAGCTTCTAATGTGGATGAATTATTGAGTCAAAATTGATTACCAATATGCTCAAATTAGATCCCACACTCTATGATTGTAGAATATGTATTATTTATATTCCTAAACAGTGAATCTGGATGTATATTTATACAAATCAGAAAATAATTGAAACTGAAAAATACAAGCGTGATTTCAATGTAGATTTGGTGAATTTTTTCAAAAAGTAAATAAATATACATAATCATTGGGGGATATGTTCGAATGTCAAGATACTATATTCAAAAAACGTCTCAACCATGTGACAGCCATACGTGGTTCAGGACAAATATTAGGGCTCCTTCATATATCTGATCTTTTTGTATATGAGTGCCATTTGTCTTTCACGTAAGGCTACATCCACACTGCGTTTTTGGTCTGTTTTTGGAGCCAAAACAAGGAGTGGAACAATCAGAGGAAAAGTATAATAGAATCACAGGCACCAATTCTGTATTTATCACTGCTGGTTTTGGCTACAGAAACTGATGAGCAAAAACAGAGCCAAAATGCAAGTGTGAATGGAGCCTAACACTCGTACATATAATATAGAATATCTGTGATTTTCCTCGAGTGTCGGATCAAAATTGGCAATAATAAGTCTATGGATAGGGCCACATAAGCGTTGTGGCCTGCACCATGCCGGATCCGTCAAAGATCAACATTCCTGCAGCATTAGCGCAGCGTTACTGTATTGTTGCAGGAATGATGATCTTTGCCGCATCAGGTATGGCGCAGGCCACAACACTAATGTGGCCCTAGTCTATGGGTCAGTGAAAAATTCGGACAGTACTCAAACGACATCTGACTGTGGTCCAATTTTGATCGGCTAGGGTCACACCAGCATCAGCCATAAGGCTGATGAATCAGTCAGAAACTTAGAATTTGGCAGCCTGAGCGCATCGCGTTAACAGAATGTAATGCTGTGCTCAGGCTGCATATTCATCCCAATGGTTACCAGACGCCTCTCGCCGCAGCTGCACTCAGATGGACCAGATATGCTCTATTGCTGAACACACAGGAAAATGCAAACCGCATTTCCTGTGCGCTCAGTAAAAGCGCATATCCAGTCCTTCGTAGTAAAGCTGAGGCAAGAGGCGTCCGGTAACCATAGGGATGAATATGCAGCCTGAGCACAGCATTACATTCTGTTAACGCGATGCGCTCAGGCTGCCAAATTCTAAGTTTCTGACTGATTCATCAGCCTTATGGCTGATGCTGGTGTGACCCTAGTCATATAACTTGGTCCTTTTTTTCTTGTACATCAAAAAAACAGACGTCTCAATGAGGCCTTCAGGTTTTCAGAGTTACAAATACAGCAGGTGAAAAATAATATTAAATATGTTGCCAATTTTTTAAGTAAATATATTTATAAAGATGCTATTGACATGAATTTTTCATCAGATTCCGGTAACAACCCATCCATTCTGCACAGGCAAAGAAATCAAACCATAGATGTCTACAAATTTAGTCAGGTGTAATAAGGAGAAATGACACAGGGAAAAGTATTGAACACATTTACTAAAATGTATTTAAATCTCCGTACAAAAGCCTTTGTTAGTGATGGCATCTTTAAGACACCTCCTGTATGGAGAAACTAGTCACAAATTCTTAAGGTTCCGCGGGCTCCTTTTACGAACTTTGTGCTTTAGATCCTTCCATTAATTTTCTATTGGATTCAGGTCAGGTGATTGTCTGGGCCATTCTAGCAGCTATATTTTCTTTCTCTGAAACCAGTTGAGAGTTTCATTGGCTGTATGTTTGGCATCATTGTCTAAGGTTGCCTTCACACTGCGGTCAGGTCCGATCCAGCCCCGGACTGGATTTTAGCCCCATAGTATCCTATGGGGCCGGATGGAGCCGGATGGCAGCTATCTGCCATCCGGCTTCCATCTCTCCGGAAGAATCCGGGAGAAGTCGGATTTTTCTCCCAGACACAAAAACGTTGCTTGCAATCCAGCACTCCCTTAACATGGGAGCCTATTGCCCCGATCCGGGAGGATCCGGGAGGATCCGGGAAACGGACACCTGCGGCTGCAGGTCGCTGTTATTTCAGGACCATGGCTAGCTCCCTGCGAGCTGCGGTCTGAATCATCAGCAGCGGCAGCTGAGTCAGGCTGCACACCGGACCGGAGGGCATATTAGCCCTCCAGTTCTGTGTGCTGATCTGATCCGGGGCTGTCAGGTTCACCCCTGACTGCCCCGGATCGGACCTGACCGCAGTGTGAAGGCAGCCTTAGGGCGGCTTCACACTGCGATGTGATCCGGTCCGGGGCTGTCAGGGATGAACCTGACAGCCCTGGACTCGATCAGCACACAGAACTGGAGGGCTTATATGTCCTCTGGTCCGGTGTGCAGCCGCCCGCAGCTCCCGCTGCTGATAGGTGAGGACCGCGACGCTTCACAAATGAAGCCATAGTACATCATATCCAATTCAATTGTGAAATACATACACAATAAAAAACATTGTAAAACAAAGTCACACTGACTTCACTATAAAACACATAAAAACTTAAAACTGATCTATTACCAGATTTCACACTTTTCACAATACAAATAAAAATACTAATTGGAGGGTGAGATTATCCATTCCCCTTTCCCTGCATTCATTTGAACACAATACAAACTGCATACCTTACTATATATAGAAGACCTTTTAGTGGATCTTGTACCTCCTCCAGTTGGCACTTCCCAACTGATTCTGGAGCAAATTTTTATTTTTGTTCCATGCCCTTCCATTCTAAAGTTATGCGTTCTAGTAATTTTAGTGCAAATATTCCATTCGTCCAACTGAGCATATACTCCAGAACCTCTCTGTGGTGGAATTAGTGGAGCAGCACCAATTGCAGGAGATACTCCGTTTAAGATAAAAACTTCAGTGAAAGGTTCTCTTTAAATAGATTTTATCAACCTGATAAGGATGTACAGTTAGGGCCAGAAATATTTGGACAGTGACACAAGTTTTGTTATTTTAGCTGTTTACAAAAACATGTTCAGAAATACAATTATATATATAATATGGGCTGAAAGTGCACACTCCCAGCTGCAATATGAGAGTTTCCACATCCAAATCGGAGAAAGGGTTTAGGAATCATAGCTCTGTAATGCATAGCCTCCTCTTTTTCAAGGGACCAAAAGTAATTGGACAACAGACTCTAAGGGCTGCAATTAACTCTGAAGGCGTCTCCCTCGTTAACCTGTAATCAATGAAGTAGTTAAAAGGTCAGGGGTGGATTCCAGGTGTGTGGTTTTGCATTTGGAAGCTGTTGCTGTGACCAGACAACATGCGGTCAAAGGAACTCTCAATTGAGGTGAAGCAGAACATCCAGAGGCTGAAAAAAAAGAAAAAATCCATCAGAGAGATAGCAGACATGCTTGGAGTAGCAAAATCAACAGTTGGGTACATTCTGAGAAAAAAGGAATTGACTGGTGAGCTTGGGAACTCTAAAAGGCCTGGGCGTCCACGGATGACAACAGTGGTGGATGATCGCCGTATACTTTATTTGGTGAAGAAGAACCCGTTCACAACATCAACTGAAGTCCAGAACACTCTCAGTGAAGTAGAGTATCTGTCTCTAAGTCAACAGTAAAGAGAAGACTCCATGACAGTAAATACAAAGGGTTCACACCTAGATGCAAACCATTCATCAATTCCAAAAATAGACAGGCCAGAGTTAAATTTGCTGAAAAACACCTCAAGAAGCCAGCTCAGTTCTGGAAAAGTATTCTATGGACAGATGAGACAAAGATCAACCTGTACCAGAATGATGGGAAGAAAAAAGTTTGGAGAAGAAAGGGAACGGCACATGATCCAAGGCACACCACATCCTCTGTAAAACATGGTGGAGGCAACGTGATGGCATGGGCATGCATGGCTTTCAATGGCACTGGGTCACTTGTGTTTATTGATGACATAACAGCAGACAAGAGTAGCCGGATGAATTCTGAAGTGTACCGGGATATACTTTCAGCCCAGATTCAGCCAAATGCTGCAAAGTTGATTGGACGGCACTTCATAGTACAGATGGACAATGACCCCAAGCATACAGCCAAAGCTACCCAGGAGTTCATGAGTGCAAAAAAGTGGAACATTCTGCAATGGCCAAGTCAATCACCAGATCTTAACCCAATTGAGCATGCATTTCACTTGCTCAAATCCAGACTTAAGACGGAAAGACCCACAAACAAGCAAGACCTGAAGGCTCCGGCTGTAAAGGCCTGGCAAAGCATTAAGAAGGAGGAAACCCAGCGTTTGGTGATGTCCATGGGTTCCAGACTTAAGGCAGTGATTGCCTCCAAAGGATTCGCAACAAAATATTGAAAATAAAAATATTTTGTTTGGGTTATGTTTATTGGTCCAATTACTTTTGACCTCCTAAAATGTGGAGTGTTTGTAAAGAAATGTGTACAATTCCTACATTTTCTATCAGATATTTTTGTTCAACCCTTCAAATTAAACGTTACAATCTGCACTTGAATTCTGTTGTAGAGGTTTCATTTCAAATCCAATGTGGTGGCATGCAGAGCCCAACTCGCGAAAATTGTGTCACTGTCCAAATATTTCTGGCCCTAACTGTATATTTACTTTCAAAATCCATGTCCAAATGGATAACATACTGTAAACATTTTAATTAATGATGAACAAGCACTAAATTGCTCCGATGCTCACTGCTCAAATCATGTAGTTCAGATACACTGATAGGCACGAATCGAGTAACGATTATAATGGAAGTCAATTATTGGATGGTCCAGCTCTCCGTCAGGCAGGCTTAGACAGAGCATTTTCAGGGAAGGTTGGGCGAATTTTTTTTTTACACATGGCATCAGAATACATTGTTTTTGTCCCCCAGTGAGAGCCATTCATTGGTTGCGAGTAGCTCTCACTAGGGTGCTGGCTCTTTGTGTCTGGTCGTTCATGGCCAACACACAAGAGCACCCGAGTACCCAGGCACCCTGATGCTTGATCAAGTATCGAGCAGTGGCAAGCACACTTGCTCATCATTAATTATAATCAGAAGGTATAATCCTTTTTGTTTACTCTATGTACATTTAGAAATTCAATCTTCACCCATAAACGTGATTGGAACCTTCTCAGTATCTACTTTTTTCTGCTGCTAAGATCTCACACTGTTCAATAAAAGCTGCAGCTCTCAATTCAAGAGTGGGTGGAGGCTGAATACACGTGGACTCATAAGCAATTTCATTCTATAGCTGGACTTATGAAATGCCCATCTTAATTGCACTATTATTAAACAGTCATCCCTACATTAATTTGTAATGTCATTACAACAGCCTCATCAGGTTAAAAGATGTATGCAGTTTGGGTTTTGAAATTTGGTGACCTTAACATTTTACTACATATTACTTGACATGCATAGATTCCATGGACACGAGCGACACTGGGTAACTATGTGCTGAGCATTGAGCATAGTCATTACCTTTAATTCCCTCGAGATCTACACTTCTTGACAGAGTTTTACAATTTCCTCAATTAATATGTGATGAATCAATTAAGGGTAACAGTTTTTTTCACACCAGTGCAGGGTGATGGATAGCATGATAACAAGGGAAATGTTAACTTTCTCATCAAGTAGAGTAAATCTTGTCAGGCGAATCAGGTTTAAATACTTTGCTTTTCAGAACATCTATATGAAAAAACTCATCCATACACAATCAGATCACTGTTAGCCTTTATTAAGAAAACCTGTGTTGTGCAACAGGGTGTGGTATAGTCTGCATCCAGCCATTTCCTTGTTAAGGGCTTGGACACACTCATCCGAGTTTGATGGACGATACTCGGAACAGACTGGAGCAGTGACCCTAAACGGCCTCTCCCTGTCTCTGGACGTGGAATGTGATGCTGCACAAAAACTCAAGCAGCTCTCATTCCCTGTCCAGAGTGAGAGAAGCCGTTCAGGGTCACTGCTCCAGCCTGTCCGAGAGACTCGCATGTAACTCGGAGAGTGCGTCCGAGCCTTTAGAGAGCCACATACACATTGGACTAATAGCTGGCAATCCCACTGATATCAGTCTAATGTGTATGGTGGCCTACTGATGAACCATCCTTATGTTCTACAGGAGGTACAACACTGTTTGGGGATTCTGACTGCGGCTCTGTTGAAGAGACCACAGGAGAACTTGATAGATGAGCATATGGTGTATCTAATGAGTGTGTGAGCCCTTAAATACCCCAGTATAGTCAGGCTGCCTCATAGTCTTCTGCTATGTACATAGATATGTGGGTTTGGATCTATTGATATTATCAGTAGAGATGAGGGAACCTTTCAAGGCCTGTTTCGGGTCGCCGAACATCGCGGGATTGAGCAAACCTGTTTACGTCGGAGTTCAGGTGCTTTACATTTGCAAAGCACTAGAGCGAGCATCACTGTAGTTGAGTACAGATGGTGCTGGGCCAAGTGTGATCTGCATGCAGTGTTTGATCGGCTTGCACTGGTCTTAAGAGCACAGTTTTTGAGTGTAGTGTGTGTCCAAATGAATTGGAAAAAAATGCCCTTCGACCTCCAGAAATGTTTTATTAATGATTGATTTTATGTGGGTGGAGAGCTGAGCTGCCAATCAGTGACTTCCTTTGAGATTGGGTCAAGTTCGGGGTCATGAACAGTGCGCCAAAAAGTCTGGATGCACCGCTCGCACCTAAACTACTAAAGGTTCACTAATCACTAATTATCAGTATTTTCCAGTAAAGTTACTATGTCCTGAGAATGGATGAAAACAGCCTAACATTTTATGTACCATTTTCATTATTCAGAAGCAGTGGAGTGTTTTGGGTGCTTTCTTTTTCCTGTGGATTTTGGTAAGGTATACAAATATCTGCACACATACCGTAGAGCGTTCTTGTAAAAACTCTTTTTGTTTGTTGTGTAAATCATTATACCTATAACTAAAATCCAGTGTCCTCTAGCTTTGTTTTCCATTTTTATTTTATTTTGTGGCTTCATTTCCAAAATAGACACCTTATTAGCAAAAAAAAAGTAAAAGATAAAAAGAAGAAAGTAAAAAAATAACCAGACACTTTAAAGACTACAAATCAATGGCATTTTTTGCTGACAATGTTGTATCCACTTTCCAGCAATGGTAATCATTGAGCAGCGGCACAAGGCTTTTATCGTTCTATAGAGCTTTTTATTTCTGAAAGTAAGGGGTAGAGTCAACATTAGACTTCTCCAATGTCATCTATAAAATATGAGAAGATCATCTTCACTAAATTTCTCTTTTAACTAAAAAGACATACAACATGAAGCTCAAACAAGTGTTAAGCTGATATTTGTCAGATTTTTCTGGAAGCGGCAGGTAGATAGGTGCAGAATATATGTTGCATAGGGGATCTTTAGGGAAGGGCCACACCACTATCTATACTTATAATTCAGTACATCTTAGGCTGCTTTCACATCAGCGGTAATTGAAATTCGCAGCAGATCCGGCAGGACGCGTAATAGAACACTTGAGGCAAGCTTGTGGCAAGCCCCATTCATTCATTCCCTATGGTGCGGTTTTGTAGATTCGACACTTGCGACAAAGGAAAAAAACACTCCAGCAGTTTCTGTGTGCTGCCGCATGTGCCGGATCTGCCAAAACTGCACTTGCCACACCTGACTGCAAGTCCCATAGGGAATGAATGGGCTTGCCGCAATTTTTCTGTTATGCAGCAGATGGACACATTTCAAATACCGCTTATGTGAAAGCAGCTTTAAGCAATTGTATTTTGGCTGTTTGCACCCAATATTGGCAGTTTATACTGAACCCACTAAAATCAATAATGAATCTTTATCCATATATATTGTGGTTCTTCAGCTCAAGATCAGGACAGTATTTGGAGTTTAAGCAGAAAAGCATGGTCAGATGCACAGTTGCATGTATGAGCAGTTTGACATGATTACACCATGTGCTATGTGTGGTGTTGCATATGTAGCATTCATTAGCATAACAGCATCTTTCAATGGGAAAGCACAAGGGCTTCCTTCACAGGTCCATTAAAAAATGGTGCTGGTGTCATTATGCTTTGAATCAGTCTGTCATCTGTGCATGGTCCGTGTGTCCGTTATTACCATCATGTATTTTGATATAAGCGGTCTATTAGAAGCGCTTTGGACACAGACTTCAGGAGGTTCAGGTATATACCACCTGATAAAGATAGCATTTCTATTCGAAACGCGTTGTGGAGCTGTAGAGGGGAGGAAATAAAGGTTTGTTCAATATCATCTGAGCCTCCTGAAGTCTGTGTCCAAAGCGCTTCTAATAGACGCTTATATCCATATACAATATACCCTTCCCTCTCTGAGGGAGAAGCAGCAGGACCAACTGGACACGCTACCACCATATCACTGCAAGGACCTGGCGTCGCCTGACAACAGGAGACAAGCGCTGGAGGACCTGCGGTTATCGCAATTCCGACGGCCGCACCACATGACTGGACGACCATAAATTACCCGGAGCTGTGGCGGTGATATCAGGAGGATTAACACAGCAGGGGCCATCACATAGCTCATAACTGGGTTGCGCAGGGCTTGCACAATCCTGGAAGGTGAGCGACCACCTGTTCCTTGCCACTGTTTATGTTCATAATAATCCTACACATTGCGCCCCTCTCTCTTTCTTATCTTGCGTTATTGCCATCAGTCATCAGTGTTTTGAACAGATGGATCATTAAATAAATTACAAAGCTCCTCTTATACTTTTCAATGTTAAACACGTACATCACACATATGCCTTCTATGTGCTGTACGTGTTTTTCACAAACCCATATACTTGTTTTGGTCCTTGTCTTCCGTGCTCCTGAAAAAACGGTCATATCACCATGTGTAAAAACACAGATATGTGAAGAGCACCATAGGTATAATGGTTATATGTAGTATTCTTGAAAAAAACATACCACGTGTAGTGGAAACACGGACCCCTTAGACTGGGGTTAACAATCTGATATTTGTGAGTAACAATTCGATTGTTAAAAGGTCTCATACGACCTTTAATGCATCATCTAACTTTGTTCATTGGTTAAGGAAGGAACTTCTCGGTTTGCAATTACCTGGCACTGGTCATTGAACTTAAAGGGCATCCTGTATGCTCTGTGTTTATATCATGGGCTCCTGGTATATAGCATTAATGTCCAGGTGGTTCAGTACCATATTTTTTAGGCTACAAGACAAACTGGACCATAAGATGCACCCCAAATTTAGAGGTGGAAAATTGATGAAAAAAACTTTTTTTTATGTTAAAATAGGGTCCATCTTGTAGTCTTATAGACTTTTGTATAGTCACAGCACAAATTGGCACCACTGGAATGAATGGACTTTCATGTCAAGAGGGCATTGGCGGAATGGCAAGTCGCTTTAGAATGGCATTAATAGAGTAGTGTTATTAAAAATGATTTTAACGAGTATTCCTTTACATTTGCATAGCCACGTAACCTTTGATAGCATGAGACGTGAAAGGAAACAGCCTCTGATCTTGTCTAGATCTATATGTGTGGTTTCACATTCTCAAATTTTAGACCAAATATTCAATATCTGAACAAACCCAAAGGCCCTGTGCCTTCTGTGCATTGTTTGATGCTTTTTTTAAAGCAGACATTGAGAATCTGCATCAAAATCTGCATATCCATCCTGAAGGCAGCAAAGTCTATGAGGGTTCAGAAGTACTGTGCCAATGTTGCTTTTTTTTCCTTGCATATTTTGGTGCAGATAAAAAAAATCTACCCCAAATCTGCAAGTAAAATAATACATGTTTACAGTCTCTGATAAAAAGACACTGAGTGCATTCACTGTAAGCTATACAATTATGATAATTACAGTCAAAATAATCTATACAGGTTTCTTCAGGGTTAAAAAAATCTACAGACAGGGCAAAAAAGTGCCCAATATTTTGAACTGTCCAAAAACCTCTATATGGTTCATACCCCAGGTTTACGCTGTCTTTTCTGAGCAGTGCTGCTATCAAGGAGAGATAATTCTTTGAAATTCCTTATTCCCGTATAAATCAGCTTCTGAAGTTCCTACCAAGAGGTGACAGCAGCAGTATGGAACAGTGTTTGCAGCCTATGTAAGGCCGGTTTCACATTAGCGTTCGGAACACAGCATAACAGAACGCAGCTAAACGCATGAGCACTGCGTTCCTATGTTTAACATGGGAACGCACAGTAGCTGCGTTTGGCTGCGTTCGGTTGCGGTTGCGTTTGGATGCGCATAATTTGTGTGCTCTTCTCCGCCCTCTGAACACAGCCTGTGGCACTTTTTGTGCGTTCATGAGCTCTTGTTTTATCAGCAAGCGCCCGCAAGTGCACAAAAAATGCATGGATCTCAATGGATCCGCAGTGTCCTCCGCATGACAGCGCAGGAGAACGCTGCGGATCACATTGAGATTTCTCCTGGTGGCCAATCAGCGATCTCGGCGTCGGCCGGGAGGAGGAGATCTATGCTGCTGATCTCTGCCTCCCTGCCACCGCCAAGATCACTGATTAGCTGGCCGGGCACCATACTGATGTTAACGCATGCAGAGAATCTCCGCTGCGTTCACATCAGTATGGCAGCATTTGCCCTGCGTTTGCGTCTGCATGCCCTCCGCAAATGTGAAAGCAGTCTAACATTGCTGATCATTTAGCCTGTGCTCCGAGTGCCACATTTCCATTGTTCTGTATTTGTGAAGGCAAACAGAAAATGTGATGTTATCCTCCACTTTAGAAAAGGGTTATGCAGCCTGTGTATTGCTTAATTCATCATCCAGGCATCTTAATAGCATCTATGGACATACTTCCACTTTGTCTCTGCCCATACAATCCCATTATATAGAGCCCCCAAGATCTGTAGAACCACTGTGTAATGTGTGCATACTTTCAGTCAGAAAGAGGCACAATGGTGATACTCAGCCTATCCTGCTCCTATGAGCTGATAGGTAGATCGTTGTCACAAGCAGCGAGGAATTAAGATTCAATAGCTCCTCATGGTAGGTAGTAAAAGACGAGTCAGCAACTGACCCTAAGATGTGCCCAGTGTGCAGTGCATTGACCATATCCCTGAGGAAGGTACAAGGTCTTTATCGAAACGCGTTGGAAATATTAATGGAATAAAGGATCAGCGCACAAGTTCTTCGCTTCCTTGGCTTTTTTTGTGGGCGGCAGCGTGGATCACTGAAGCACGATCTCTTTCTGGATCTTTTACTCAGTGTGCATTGCAGGTATGGCTGCTAAACTGGGATGCACTCAATAATTTACATTTTTTGATACAAATACTGCATGTCCAAAGTCTTCTAATGCACTGGCCCTGAGGGAAAATGGCAACATGCCCCCTACCCTGCCTCTCCTGCTGGTCTCCTCAATTGCAAACTATGATTTGCTAAAATGTGAATATTAAAGCATATTTTATTTTCTGTTACCATTCTTTCTGTACAATTTCTGTTGTATGTTATGACTCATAAAGTATAAATGATATATTTATATATATATCATTGTTCTCAATCTACACTCTCAGCCTAGGGTAACTTATTGAGTCCCATAGCCTCCAGTACCACCTCTACACCGACGACACCCAAATCTACCTGTCTGAACCTGACATCGCCTCCCTACTATCCAAAACTCCACAATGCCTGTCCGCCATCTCATCCTTCTTCTCTGCTCGCTTCCTTAAGCTGAACATGGACAAAACTGAGTTCATAGTCATCCCCCCACATTGCTCCCCCACACTACCCGACCTATCCATCCTCATCAACTACTGCTCTGTCTCCACAGTCCCCCATGCAAGTGCCTCGTGGTTATCCTTGACTCTTCCCTCTCCATCAAGCCCCACATCCAGGCCCTAGCCCACCTCCTGCGGACTCCAGCTCAAAAACATCTCCTGGATCTGCACTTTTCTGCTAAAACCCTTATTCACGCTCTCATCATCTCCCACCTTGACTACTGCAACCTCCTGCTCACCGGCCTCCCTGCTACCTCCCTTGTACCACTCCAATCTATCCTAAACTCCGCTGCCTGTCTAATCCATCTGTCCTCCCGCTACTCCCCTATCTCCCCCCTCTGCCAAGCCCTTCATTGCCTCTCTGCTTCCCAGAGATCCCGTTTTAAAACATTTACCATGACATACAAAGCCATCCACAACCTGTCCCCTCCTTACATCTCCGACATGGTCTCCCGATACCTACCTTCATGCAACCTGTGATCCTCCCAAGAACTCCTCCTCTACTCCCCCCTCATCTCTTCTTCGCACAATCGCATACAGGATTTCTCCCGGGCATCCCCCATACTCTGGAACTCTCTGCCCCAACACATCAGACATTCTCCTACCCTGGAAACCTTCAAAAGAAGCCTGAAGACCCACATCTTCCACCAAGCCTACAACCTGCAATGAGATCCTGTCCACCGCACCGCCTCACGACTGGCACCTCCTCCTCCTACTGTATCTCCACCCACCCCTCGTAGACTGTGAGCCCTCGCGGACAGGATCTTCTCCCCTCTTGTATCTGTACAACTGAATTGTCCACATTTATTGTACTTGTCCCAGTCTGCCCTTTTAGCAAGTAAAGCGCCATGGAATACAATGGCGCTATATAAATGAATAATAATAATAATAATAATAATATTATAGTTTTTGAAATGTTCTCTTTATGTGTCTTTTAGACTTGGTGATGTTAAAACTCACTGTGTTGCAAAACCTTAAAAGACTGACATGATTGCCATAGTTATTAAGGTACCCAAGTGCTGGAGGGCAATGCTGTGTACGAGACATAGTCCTGTGTCATATTTATTGACACGTCTGAATGTTCCCTAATATTGCAGACGATGGGTAAATTTCAAGGGAATTTCAGAATTTGTATATATTTTGGATGTCAAAATGTTCAAAGACTTCTATTTCATAAATAATTGCTTTTAAATTAATAATTAGAGATGAGTGAATATTTTCAAATTTGCCAGCTTTCACAAACTTTCCCCCAAAATTTATTTTGAATCTCCAAACTGGATTTACCCGTAAAATAGATGTACAACTTTCTCTGAAATCTAGTAGGTCTGAATTAAACCTTTTGGAGCACTTTAACGCAAACACAGTCATAATAATGTGTAAGTGATATCAAATTACCTGACTAGTGAAAAACAGATCGTAACCAGTGGTATCCAACAGCCCATTTAAAGGGGTATTCTCATGTTACTAAATTGCATTAGTTAATTAGACAGCATAAAAATAAGTAAGTTTGCAATTTACTTTCTTTTTTTATCTTTTGATTCTCCTGACGTGAGATCTTTAATCATACATAATATACATCTTGTTTCCTACAGAGACCAACCACTAAAGCCTTGCCGAGTATGCACAGTAGTTACATTCCAAAAAAAGAATTAACTCCTAACATCCCAGTCAGCTCTTTCTACCCCATTGATTTCTATCCAGTAGTTAGCTGCTACTTTCCCTCTCTGCTCTTGACAGGGCTCTTATCAATTCTGTAGACTCCCTAGTATCAGCAGTTTCCAGATCTGTTTTCATAATCATGGTTTACACATCTGTTAGCTAGGTATTCGTTTAAATGCACTGTTAGCTCTATGTGTACATATACTAGAAAAAGTTGTCAGATCTGCAGTAAAATAAAGTAAAATGATTTCTTCTCCCATAGCAATATGTGAACTTTTTAATATGGGATAATAAATTATTTTTATTGATTTTTTTGGAGTGCTGCCAAATACTATCCAGAGGATCTGATCGAAGCTGCTACGCCTTGCACTCATCCTTTATTGCTATGGTGCTACTTCTCCGTTCTCTATTATATGTAAATATAGTGATAACAATATAGACTCAGAACAAACACTGACAGATTGTTAAAGGCTGGCTTCACACTACGTTTTTTACTATTCTGTTCTGTTTGCTTTTGAAACGAACAGAACAGGATCATTTTTGGCCCCCATATATCCCTATGGTACTGGATTGGCCCTATTTGGCCAACTGGTTTTGTGAATCCGGTGCAGGATTTGTTTCTGTCCTGTTTTTCACTGGTCCCAAAAACGATGCCTGCAACATTTTTGGGCTCCGGTGACAAAACAGGGCAGAAACGAATCCTGTCCTGTCCGGCACACACAACATGGGGCCTATGGAAACAACAGAATCGTTTCTCAGATCCGGTGCCAGGGTACAGAGCATGCGCAGAACAGGTGCGCTGCTCTGTACCCATGGTAAATCAGTGTAATATCACTTTAGCAGTGTATCTATATATACTCCTAAAGTGATATTAAATAAAGCGATGATTACAAATAAAAAATTAATACTCACCTGTCCGGCGACAGTGTCCCGTGCTGAATATAAAGCTTAAGGACCTTGCATGATGTCAACTGGGGGAAGGCGGGGCAACCTGATCACATGACCACATCAGATTTGCTGATGCGGTCATGTGATCGGGTTGCCCCGCCCCTCCCGGTGATATCATGCAAAGTCCTTGAATGGCTGGGACAGCTGCAGTCAGCGTGGGACACTCGTGGTCACTGGAAGGTGATGATTTATTATTTTTTATTTTTAATCATCCCTTTATTTAATATCACTTTAGCAGTGTATATAGATACACTGCTAAAGTGATATTACACAGCGCTGACAGCAGGCTCGGCTCCCCCCTGCTCTTTCTTTGTCCAGATACCGGACCGGACACAGAAATGGCATCTGAAGGTGCCAATTAGGTGCTGTCCGTTCCTGTTCGTTGGATCCTGCAAAAAAACAGGATCCAACGAACAGGAACAAAAACGTAGTGTGAAGCCAGCCAAAGTGTTGTAGTTGCATAAAGCTCTTGAAAAAGAAATGTCATTCAAGGAAGAGTGTATCCCCTTCTCCCAAGGGACCAGGAAGTAAGGAGTCTACAGAGATGTGAGCTGCTCAAGAGACACCTTGAGAATACTCCTTTAACATCACACTGCAATAATGGACTGTTTAAGTCACTTAAATTGTAAACCTGCAATAAGATGCAGTATTTGGTTAAGGTATACAGGTCTAATATTGACAAGTACAAGGATGTGCACAGTCTGTCACTGTTAGTTCATTGTATTTTTAACTTGTTTGCATGTAACCCTTTCTCATGTACAGCACCATGGTATCAATGGTGCTCTATAAATAAATAATAATAGTAATAATAATAATAATAAACAAATAATATACAGCAAATAAGATCATTTTGCCAGATTTTGTATTAAATCACTAGTCGGACACTTCCCAAGCGTCTAGGACTGCGTGAGATATCGTGAATGATCTTTGCAAAGCTAGTAGGGTGTCTTCTTGCAGCTGACAGATTGTTATTTTGTCAACTCCAATTGTTTTCAAGTGTTGGCCAAGGTTTTTATGCACAGCACCCAGTGTGCTGATTACCACTGGGACCACCGTCATTTGCTTGTGCCAGAGTCTGCAGTTCGATCTTTAAATCCTCATATTGTGTTAGTTTTTCCAGTTGCCTCTCTTCAATCCTGCTGTCGCCTCATATTGCCACATCGACGATCTACACTTCCTTTTTTCTAACAATGGTAATGTCTGGAGCATTGTGTTCCAAGACTTTATCAGTCTGAATTCGGAAGTCCCATAGTAGTTTTACATGTTCATTTTCAATATTATTATTATTATTATTTATTATTATTAAATAATAAACATACTTATATACTTATTGCAAGGCTAACAGTTGAGCTCTAATGTCTGATATGTGATAATCTTTCTTTTGTCTTTAAAAAATGCAAAAAAAAAGGCAAAACAGAAGCAAAAACTAAAGCTTATAGCTTGTTCATCTCATATGTCACAAAGATCATTTACTTTCTTTGGCAAATTCACATTGGTCTCAGGATTTTTTTTTTCACTAGCAAAACTAGGACATAGGGGTATTAATCTGCCCTCCTTCTTTGTACTGCATAAAGATGTTAAATTGTGCAATTAATGTTCTGTAATGCAGTATCTCACAGACCAATCACAGACTCTGCAGGTCCGCACCTCCCTATCACTTAAATCTTTATGTTATTATTCACCAATGAGGCTACCACTCCTGTTTTCTATATTCTTCAGCGCTTCAGTGGTACAACACAATTGGATATAAGCCTTTTTATCCATTCTGCCATAATGAGATGATGCAATATTTGGCAGTGTGTAAATTGGCGGTGGAATTTTTTTTAGCAACCCTCAAGCTTGAATTGCAAATTGTTTCAATTTGCCATCATCGGCGAACCTAAGAAAATTCAACCTGTTCATCTCTAATAATTAATAATTTACCTTATATTTTACCAAAATATCCAGTATTTTACTAACATTTCATTAATAATGTACCATTTTGTATAGTATTAGTTTTTCACCATTGAAATTTGCAAAAGTATATACTCTCTAGGTCATGTGCATGCTGAACATATGTTCTTAAATGTTTTTCAGCTATGACCCAAATCTGCTTACCACTTTTTATGTACTGATGCAGATGGTAGATTCCCCTTTGTCTGCCCTGTACTGTATGCTATAACATGGCACCTTTGCAGGAGTCTGGCAGTATTCCCATCCTGTCACCAAGCAAACTTGATATGACAGCAGATATTCCAGCAGGAGGATTTTGCTAAACGCCCTACAAATTGTGAAGAGGCAGTTTATCCTAAATCATTCTTAGCTTTGTTGAATTTCTTCAGTGAGCAGGCATGCAGCATCCCTGCCATATGCGGACAGCCTGCAAAGTAAAGGTTTGTGGCAAGTGCCCATGTTAAAGACTTGGACAGTACTGTAATCTGGCACTCAAAGGATTTGGAGTTCAATTACCATATGGAAGCCCCTTATAATCACATCAGCTAAAGGGAAAATTGCAAGCACTGCAAACTGTTTAACAATATATCATACAATCAATATAAAAGCCTGAAAAAAACTCGTACATAAAACCCAAACAACGCAGGCACAAAAAAATGAGCACACATTTATAGTAGGACAAAATCAAGGCAAAATAAACTATCAGTTGTCTTCTTAAATGCCTCATTCACATTCTTTAAATAGAAAATACTGGCACCATGTTAAACCTTTGGTTGCCACTTTCCATCAGCCCTTTACCGGCTCTACCAGTTAAGCCTTATTCAGAGATCTATGTTAGGGTACTTTCACATCATCGGTTTTTGCCGTTCGCGGCAGATGCGGTGAAAAAACCGCATCTGCCGCGATTAACGCATAACTGCTGCACTTGCGGCACAGTTGCGGCAAGCCCCATGCAATGTCTATGGGGCTTGCGGTAAGTGTGCGGCAGGTGCGGTTTTGGCACTTGCGGCAGGTGCGGCCGCGAAAAAAACCGCACTTGCCGCATCTGCCACAAGCCCGCATAGACATTCTATGGGGCTTGCCGCAACTGTGCCGCAAGTGCAGCGGTTATGCGGTAATCGCGGCAGATGCGTTTTTTTCACCGCATCTGCCGCGATTGGCAAAAACCGCTGATGTGAAAGCAGCTTTAGACTGCTTTCACATTAGCGGTAATCACTGATTGCGACAGTTGCAGTAAAAAAAAACGCAACTGCTGTAAATACTGCATAACGGCCGCACTTGCGGTTCACCTGCGGCAAGCCCCATGCAATGTCTATGGGGCTTGCGGCAGGTGTGGCAAGTGCGGTAAAGTTGCAGTTTTGGCACATGCGTCAGATGCTGCCGTGAAAAAACCGCGGTCAGCCGCGATTTTTTCGCGTCCGCATCTGCCGCAAGTTCCGAAACCGCACTTGCCGCACCTGCCGAACACTTGGCGAAAGCCCCATAAAAATTGCATGGGGCTTGCCGCAAGTGAACCGCAAGTGCGGCTGTTATATGGTAATCGCGGCAGTTGCCGCTGATGTGAAAGGAGCCTTACACAGTCTGTTTTTGGACAGTGATGCACAGACTGGCCACTGGTCATCCTATACTGGGCTGTCAGATTCCACTGTTCATATGAGGCTATCAGATTTCTCCTTGAAGAATTTAACATGAAATGTGATTTGGTATTGGTCTATTTCCACTCAGGTCTCTCACTATCCACTATTCTTTTTTTACCCTTTGCGCAACTATTGGGACACTTTTGGGCTACATTTACTCACTATATCTTGTTTAGTTGTCAATTCACTTGGCCTTTTGTAATATGGTATAGACAGTGCTCCACATAAGTAAGTGTTCCTTTCAGAATCAACATTTTCTATGGGATTTCATGCTACAAAACACTTCCACAAATGTGGAGTATTGATTGCAAACACATTTTGTTATTTTGCACAACAAATAAGTAATTTTCCTAACAAATTCAATAATGATCATGCTGGATAAAATAGTACTCCCCAATTAAAATCTTAGGAGCAAAGCTAAAGTTTAAACTACAAAATTCTGGTTAATAAGAATTTAACCACAGGTAAGAATAATTAGTCAGTAAACAGGTTTCCAGAAGACAGTGGATTATAAACGGGGGTTAATAAATAAAGGAACACACTTTCCATTTCATGCTATCAGCAATGGCACCACATGGAAGAGAAATGTCACAAGACTGGAAAAAGAAAATAATTTATTTACATAAGAAAGGTGAAGGCTACTGTCTTGAATCAGCTGCTCATTGTGTCATAAGAATGCTGTGAGTTACAGCTCAGTCACACAATAGATGGCAGGAGTGTGCTGGTTTGTCAAGATTCTGAATAAAGGTAAAGGCACCCAGTCTGGGACTGGAGTGGGCTCTGCCATTCCCATGTAAATTTTGGATTGCTTTGCAGCCTTATCAAACCTTGCTAGGTTTCCTTCAAGTGCTGCCCTTTATGATGATTACCTTGCTCATTAACTGATTGGCAGTGGTCAGATCACTGCCAGTTATAGGATTAAGCTCGGTGGTGTCCGCTTGCCTTATCACTCTGCTCAGTCTCTGATCTTTTATTTGCTCAACTGCTGACAACCCCTTTGCCTAGCCCCTTTGTATTGATCCGCTACCTCCCTGGAATTTTGACCTTGGACTATGACTTGATTATGCCTTTTCTTACCTCTTTTGGTTATTAGAAACTCTCTTAGTATCTGACCCCAGACCTCTTGACTTCCCAACCTCATGTCTACACCATGTGTAGTGACTAGCATCCCAGCTATAATATCAGCAAAGCTTTACTTATCAGTCAGAATACTGTAGCAACACTATAGCAAAAGTAATAAAAAATACTGCAACCATCTTACTGAGGCATCCAGGCCAATGATGAAAGTTAAAGGGGTTTTCCTGCCTCAGTGAACAAGTCTGTAGTCAATCTATGTGACTGCAGAATTGTGATGCCTCTAAATGTGCAGTATGCATGCTGTTAGGATTCTCCAGTGCTGGCTCCAGGAGCATTTTGCATACTTCCAGGCATATTATAACTAGTAGTTTCCGGCCTGACTTAATTCACTTGAATTATGTGAGGCCGCATATGTCTAGTTGGCAAGTGACCATTTGTATGCATACACCCGCCTGCTCTTAGTGCTGACACCAGAGAATACTGACTGTGACTCACCGCGGCCGGCTGACTCCGGTTTAGACGGGCGATGCTTCCTTCCTCCTTGTCACGGGTGGACCGCGCCTGCCGGTAGTGGGGCCCGGTGTAGTGCAGATCAAAAGTGAAGACGTCTTGGTGGAACAGATTAAAGGGTTTTAATTTATTCGTGACGCCACCTATGAGTAGATTCGGTAAGGACTACCGACGCTGCGGAACCTCCGGGGGATGGACAGCAGCTAGATGTTACGCTCCCCACAGGCTGAGCGGTGATCCCCGGGGGCTGGAGCTGCTCAAGATGTTGTGCGGCAGCTGCGGTTACCTCGTTGTGCGGACGGATAGTTCATAAGGAAGCACGGACACAGGTAGTCTCTGCAACGGGTCTTTACTGTAACCAGCAGGCAGTACATGGTATACAGTGGTTGAGTAGTAGACCGGGTGGACTCAGCAGTGATAGTGTTCCTCAGAGATCCGCAAGTGTTCCTCCATTCTACCTAACTTGTTTCGCCAGTGTCGCCCAGGAATACCAGGTCGGGTACGGGGAGGCTGCTTCAATGCCCTATCCATGATGTACGTTCTGGATGCTTTGGGGAGCCTTGGATCCCTCAGTGGGTACACCGCTGGTTAGACGACTGGAAACTGACTGGTGGTGGGGTGCTCCTGTAAAGCTGATCCTCCACTCTTCTGGTTCGCGTAGCAGAGGTGAACTGCTGCCAGCTTCGGTACCAGTGAACCGGCTGTGAGTTGTGGGCATGGGAGTCTTTTGGGAACCCGTGTAGAAATGCCCAATCCCGGTAGTTAAGGCCTCAGGTGCTGACACCCGACCGGTGACGGCCCAGGGGCCCGCACGGGGTGCGGAGCCCCCGCTCCTCTCCAAGCTCTGTGTTCTAGGCTTTGCTCTAGATTCCATGCTCCTACTGAACTCTAGATTATTGTGTGTTCTACTAACACTCCACCCCCCAGGACCTATGATTGGTCCCCTGTTCTAGGTGTTGCATGTTGGGTTGGATCTCAAAGTTAACTATTTCATTGCTGAGTCAGAGAATATTGCGGCTGCAATACTCCCTTGTGACGCACTCGTTGCGGGGCGCCACAACTGCACGCACTGTGTGAACAGTAAGGCTTCATAAGTCTGTAGTCGCATAGAGTGACTGCAGCCTTGAGCTCCAAGCCGGGCAATCCCTTTTTTTCAGAAAATATGTTTATTGAGTTTTCGTAAATTAACAACTGACTTTTCAAATATCACAAATCAAAAAACGTCATCCTCCTCTTGTACAACCCCAGTAATTATACTAAAGCTTGCACGTCAGGGCCAGATAATTCCTTTAACACATATAGAGAAGCTTTCTGATGAGAAGGGTTAAGGAAAATTGACATGAAAGTTCACTGCAATTTGCTAAAGAAGTTGAAAGCCAAACCAAGTTGAATGTTTTCATAACAATACAGCATACACTGTAAAGGAAAGCATGGATGTCATCCCTGAAGGAAGAATCCCCTAAAGCCTATGCACAAAGATGCCCACCTACAACTTGCCAGAGGGGCTACATGTGTGATGCTGGTGATGGGGAGAAATATTTTATTGATGGTATCATGAATTCACAGTTCTACTGCTCTATATTGAAAGAGAATATGTTACCATCACTCGGTGCTCTTGTTAGACAAGCACTTTTCAAGCATGACAATGACCCCAAACATACATCTAAAGGCCACTGTAACATTGCTGAAGAAGAACAGGGTGAAAGTGATTGAGTGACCAAGTATGTCTCCTGATCTGAACCTAACCAAATACCTATGGGACATTCTGAAGAGACAAGTTAAGTTTAAAGGGTTATTCCCATCTCCAAGATAATATAACAATCTGTAGTAAATGTAATATTAATAATATTAGCAAATACCTCCAATTAGAAATGTACTATATTTCTGTTTCGCAATGTCACTTATCTAATGTGCAGGACATTACAGTAGCTTAGGTATCCGTATCCCTATATGATTAGTGGTAAACATGGATGCCTAAGCTACTGAATAATGCCCTGCACATGAGTTAAGAAAGATAACTAATCAGGAGAACTATACTATATTCCTAATTGAAGGTATTTGCTAATATTATAATTACTAGCTGGGTGCCCGATGCACATGCATCGGGATTCTAGAAGAGCGAGTCTCTGACTCGCAATGGCCGCTTCGCGGCCAATGCTTCGCGCTGCTAAGGCGACTCGCCATGCCCGCTGCGCCGGCATAGCGAGTCGCCATAGAACTGCTCGCAATGGCCGCTGCGAGGCCAATGCTTCGGGCGTATCCACTTCGGACTCAGAAGGGGCAAAAAACCCATTCGCAATTATATAATAGATTACATCTACTACATATGGGGGGATAAGATCCGCTGAGTTGCAGTAAAAAAAAAACTTCAAAGCATTCTTGGGTAATGGTACCAAGTCAGGCTACTAAATTAATTCAAACCCAAAATTAGATATTAAAATGAATTTATTCCCCAGGCAAGAAACATACAGTGCCTACAAGTAGTCTTCAACCCCCTGCAGATTTAGCTGGTTGACACATGCGGAATTAACTTGGCATTGTGACATTTGGACTGTAGATCAGCCTGGAAGTGGGAAATGCACTGCAGCCAAAAAGATTTTTTAATTTTTTTTTTCTTTTTTTAAGCGTTAAAAGTTAATTCAGAGGGTCATTTATTATTCAACCCCTCAAACTACCAGTATTCTGTTTGGTCCCCCTAAAGTATTAAGAAGTAGTTCAGGCACAAAGAACAATGAGCTTCACATGTGTGGATTAATTATCTCTTTTGCCAGCCTTTTCTGACTATTTAAGACCCTCCCCAAACTTGTGAACAGCACTCATACATGGTCAACATGGGAAAGACAAAGGAGCATTCCAAGGCCATCAGAGACAAGATCGTGGAGGGTCACAAGGCTGGCAAGGGGTACAAAACCCTTTCCAAGGAGTTGGGCCTACCTGTCTCCACTGTTGGGAGCATCATCCGGAAGTGGAAGGCTTATGGAACTACTGTTAGCCTTCCACGGCCTGGACAGGCTTTGAAAGTTTCCTCCCGTGCCGAGGCCAGGCTTGTCCGAAGAGTCAAGGCTAACCCAAGGACAACAAGGAAGGAGCTCCGGGAAGATCTCATGGCAGTGGGGACATTGGTTTCAGTCAATACCATAAGTAACGTACTCCACCGCAATGGTCTCCGTTCCAGACGAGCCCGTAAGGTACCTTTACTTTCAAAGCGTCATGTCAAGGCTCGTCTACAGTTTGCTCATGATCACTTGGAGGACTCTGAGACAGACTGGTTCAAGGTTCTATGGTCTGATGAGACCAAGATCGAGATCTTTGGTGCCAACCACACACGTGACGTTTGGAGACTGGATGGCACTGCATACGACCCCAAGAATACCATCCCTACAGTAAAGCATGGTGGTGGCAGCATCATGCTGTGGGGCTGTTTCTCAGCCAAGGGGCCTGGCCATCTGGTCCGCATCCATGGGAAGATGGATAGCACGGCCTACCTGGAGATTTTGGCCAAGAACCTCCTCTCCTCCATCAAGGATCTTAAGATGGGTCGTAATTTCATCTTCCAACAAGACAACGACCCAAAGCACACAGCTAAGAAAACCAAGGCCTGGTTCAAGAGGGAAAAAATCAAGGTGATGGAGTGGCCTAGTCAGTCGCCTGACCTTAACCCAATTGAAAACTTGTGGAAGGAGCTCAAGATTAAAGTCCACATGAGACACCCAAAGAGCCTAGATAACTTGGAGAAGATCTGCATGGAGGAGTGGGCCAAGATAACTCCAGAGACCTGTGCCGGCCTGATCAGGTCTTATAAAAGACGATTATTAGCTGTAATTGCAAACAAGGGTTATTCCACAAAATATTAAACCTAGGGGTTGAATAATAATTGACCCACACTTTTATGTTTAAAATGTATTAAAATTCAACTGAGCAACATAACTTTTTGGTTTGTAAGATTTATGTTTCTGTTAATAAATCCTACTCTCGTTTGCAGTTTGAAGGCTCTAACTTATTTGCATCTTATCAAACCACCTAAATCTGCGGGGGGTTGAAGACTACTTGTAGGCACTATAAATCAGAGCCAAAATCAAACACAAAAAGATCATGTTTTGCCTCTTCATTGTCCTTCACTTGTCTTCAGTGTCCTGCGCAGAAGCTAACCAGTATTAGAATTTTGTACATGACCTGTTGCATATGATTCTGAAGGTTATTTAGTTTCTGGATATTGTTTGTACTTCCGGAAATTACTATATGGTCATTATTTTGAGTGCCAGAACCCTGAAGGTCCTGATTAGGAAGTGTGGGTGTGGGCTCTCTAGATATATAATACTAAGCCTATCTGTGACATCTACAGTTATGCCGCTGGTGGTCCTCATTTAGTCAAGCAGTAGTCAATGTGGAATCTCTCCTACTAGCTAAACATGCTTAGTGCAGGTGCAATGGCCCACAACATTCAGGTGCTGCCCAGTATTAGGACTTTATATGCTAGAACCTAACGGGCCTTGAAGTGTTAGTGGAGCCTGTGTACCTTCTGGACCAAGAGGCCAGGCTGTAAACAATACTGCAGTTTCTATAGTTACCTTAAGCTAGGGTCACATTTGGGAGGGTGCATCCTTTGCAAGGATGCGTTAAAGGTGGCAGTTTTTTCACTTGCCATTTTTTGCCATTTTTTCCCTTTTTAGCGCTAAAGTTAACGCATACATTAACACATGGTACATATATGTACCATGCGTTAACGCATGCGTTTCCCATAGACTCCCATGTTAAAAAATGCATGCGTTTTTGCAAACGCTCCCCAAAACGCTGCTTACCACGTTTTTTGGGGCTTTTGCAAAAATGCCTAGCGTTGCACTTTGACCATGCGTTTTTTGCATGGGGGCCTATGGAAGCATTAACGCTAGTGTTTCTCACAATTTATAATTGGGGAAAAATGCTAGGTTTTAGCGCTTCCATGGCTCAAGTGTGACCCTAGCCTTAGTCACACTTATCAAGCCCTTTATCTTTTTTAATATTTTTCAAGATTCTTAAAAAATGAGACGTGCATGTCATGCAACTTTGTACTGATATAACTTGCCATAGCTCAGTAACTTTGTAAAATCCTATAATCTTTGAGCACCATGTTCATGAGTATGTCCCATGTCAGACTACACATTCCACATTGTCAATATGCCAATATAAGTAAATTTGGCTACATTTCAGAATAAATATAGTCATAAGTGCTGCCATATTGACCCATAATGTATCTTTTTTGGTTATAATGCTTATGTTCTTCAGCATTTCATACAAGTCTATCTTTGCTTTCTTACATCGATACATATACACATAGTTTGCACTTTGTCATTCAGATTGCAAAGTAAGCTTAGAGAAGGTTTATGTGGATATGAAAAGGTTAAAAGGACAGCATCGAACAATTGGCTAGCAAAGACCTTTCTATTGATTTGTAAACTCCTATTTATTTTCAGCAGTGCCAATTTTGCAGTTTTTGTGCAATCGAGATTTGACAATCCAATGAATCTCCCGCTGGGTTGCGTTGGAGGCCCACTTTTCCATTTATTGCAAGTTCATGCTCAAGACTATTGATCAGAACAGGCTTATAGATGAGGAGAATAAGAGAATCCTTGTTGCCGACCTTAACAATCTTTTATGCTCTTTTCTGGTTCACATTTCCACATTCATCCCCTAGTCACATGCTTGATGAAATAGTATATTGCTTGGCATTTCAAGATTGTATTGAATTGCAGAATTGAGGGCATCTATAGCCAAGGAAGGAAGGCAACCATAGCTTTATACATGATCGCTTTAACCCACTGTACAAAGTTGTCCTAACTTCTCTGCTCATTTTCCATTTGCTGCAACAAGCTGCATTAATAATTTATTTTGACATATAGTGCATTATAATGATTCAGGGGTAGTCTGTTTTAAAACAGAGAAATACAGAAAACCATTAAACTGTACATCAATGCAAAGTAATGTTTTTAAAATCTTCTTAATTTCTGCTATATATTTGGTCACTCAAGTTGTTAGACACATACAGAATATCTAGGCCAGAAATTTATTTGTATTTCATAAATATATATTTTTATAATTTTTGAAGACGATGAGCTCCTTTAAATTTACTTTAGTGATTGATCACTTTAAAAATGTTATGAGAAAATCTGTAATTTATAATTTTATATTATGCCTTTTTCCAATAGTCGTTATTTTTTATTTTTACATCACTGAAGGCACATGAGGCATGTTTTTTAGGGGGATGAGCTGTAGCAGTGAATGACACCATTTATTTTTCCATATATAACATATTTAAACATTCCAAATGCTGTAAAATGGTGAAAAAAGTTTAATCCCACAACTGTTTTTACAGTGTTTTATTGTGTGATAATAATGATCTGGCAACATGATTCTGTACCACCCCAGGGTATGGGAACTCGGATGTCTGGGCCCTCAGCTTCGGTGGGGGATTTCACTGGTGACCTGCCCAGAGCCGTGGCCCAGAGGGGGAGACAGTCACCAATTAAGGGAGTTGCTGTCTTTATCACGTGACACCACCTGTAGTGCCTGGTGACTAGACACTAGCGCCGCCACAGTACTCCGGAGGGTGGTGGTTTTGCGGCTAGGGTGGAGAAGCTCCCTACAGGTAGTGCTAATCCTCCGGGGCAGTGTTGATTGTGAGGGATGGAGCTGGGGTTTGGCCAGGTTGTGGGTTAACGGGATAGTCTCTGCGGGTAGCGGGAACAGGGGGTGAAGAACGCACCCACATGCTGTTGAATGTCTCTTTACCTTTTATTGGTGGTATAGCAGGTAAAAGTCTGGAACACTGTCGGGTGACCAGGAAACACAGTTGAATCTCCACAGCAAGTGGGTGTAAGGCCTCCGTGTTCTCTTTTCCCTGTGTTGAAGCCCCTGCCTCATGTAGAACTTGGATGGCCTCCACTACTTTCCCTCTCTCCGCCTGCGCTGTGAAAGGGCAACTTCTGATGACTACCGCTGCTTCTCTTTCCACGGTGTCAGGCTTCCTGAATGGTGATTAGCAAGTGACCGGGTGACTGAAGTCCCCGCGGTTTGCCGGGTTCTCTGCTGGGCGTATAGCTCTCCTTCAGACGCGGACCCCGGTGTCCGGTGACCTGTTTGGGCAAACCTATCCTGGCTCCTTGGTCCCCACTTTTCCTCCTCTTTCCTCTCCTTGCCTTCCGTACCCACTCTTGGCTTGGCAGTAGGGATGGGCGAATCTACTCGCTAGGACTCGCTACTTGGCGAGTAGTAAGGGACTCGCAGGACTCGGTAATCTGCGAGTTTCCCAGCGATTACTCGCACAGTAACGAGTCCAATGCAAGTCAATGGCAATCCTAGTTTTGTCAGAGTTTACTTTTTCTCACTCGCTAGACTCGCTATATCACATCGCTATGTAGCTTGAATCTCCCCAAATCGTTTAAACAATCGCACCGCTTCACGGATACCCGCTGTCAGCAGCGAGTCTGAGCAAGTCTACGAATCCGAGTCCTGTATACTGTATTCGGGACTCGCGAATACAGAATCTGTTATGTTCCGACAAAGCTTCCGAGACAGCCTAGCATGTTAGGTCAGAAAACTTGTGAAGATGGACAAGCATGTTAGCCAATCATATTCAGTAATGCCACAGCCATGTTGGTTGTGGCAGGACTATGATTGGCTTCTGTCCATCGTGATGCCTATGTCATGTATGAGAGGCGAGGCTGTATATAAGCCTTGCCACCGCCATTTCCTCCACATTCCTGTGACGATCTGAGCTAGTGCAGGGTGAGGTAGATGCTGGAGCAGATCATAGGGAGTGTCAGTCAGTGTAGGGAAACTTCAAGATTCCTTATATTTAACCCAAACAGCTCTTCTGAGAGCTACCAGGAGGACAGAGGAGTACTGTGTAGAGGACTGTAGGCAGGCAGGGAGGAGCAGCCTTTATGGTGGGTTTACACGTTGCGATATCGGCATCCAACTCCAACCAAAAGTCACATGGTTCGTGCGTTGGACCCGATATCGTTCCTGCGTTGTACGGTGTGAACATCCGATACGATGCAGGAACGATGGTAAACTGATATCGGGGGTCGAATACGCGTGCTATTCAACCGCCCGATATCGGATGCCGGTTGGAGCCGGATCGTCCCGTGTGACAGCCCAACTCCGATGTGTACTGCAACGTCACCCATTCACTCCCATGTTAAATGGTCGTTCCTGGGTCGGGGGGCGTACACATCGTAGGGACGTTGTATCCTGATATCGCAGCATGTAAACCGCCGATGCGATTCAGGGAAAACCGGGCATGAAATGCACGCTCCCGCGCCGTTGTATACGATATCGTTCCGATATCGTGACGTGTAAACCCACCATTACAGTGCACACAGGACCGACCTCATAGCTTAGCTTACTCACACAGCTTTCCTAATAGCTGAAGTCAGAGGCTTAGCTGAGGTACTATTTCTTATTTTTTTGCACCTGATAGATTTTTGGTCATAATAACCCCTTCAACTTTATTTTCTCTGTGACAGACCAGTGCGTTGCTGCTCTCTTACCTGCAAATAGCACGTACGCCACCTGCTTGTGCGACTACTTGTGCGCACTTAATAATTTTTACAGGGACTAGTGTGCTGCTTCACTGCCAAGTGTTAGTACACACTTAACCCGCCAAAACGGCAATGCGAGCGCTTTCCAAGACACATCTGCGATTTGTAAATCGCACATTACTCGCTATTACTCGCTTCCCCATTAATTAACATTGGACTCGCTAGACTTGCAATGAGTAGCGAGTCCCGGACTCGGACTCGCTAGAGTCAAGCGATTCCGAGAAATTTAGGACTCGCCCATCACTACTTGGCAGGACTCCTCAGAGGCTGTTTAAGATGTTGGGAAGGAAAGGTGTATAACAGTCCTTTCCTTCCCAACATCTTGATGTGTCTCCATGAGTGAGTGGTCGGTGGAAGTCCAGCAGCAGCCATCAGGACATTATTACCATATGCCTTCAAACCAGTTGTGGGTCTCACAACTGGCATAGCTGAGTGAAATTCTTACACATCACCTTGATATACAGTGTCGCACTATTGCGCCTCTTGTTCCCCCTCCTTTTCTTTTATTGCTACAGAGGCTGTTTACGGTCACCGGTTCAGGCCTAAAAAATGAGAATGCGCATAGGGTCTTATCCTTAATACAAAACGAATCCCATACAGTGTGAAAACTGCTCACCTGATACGGTTGTGAAGCCCACAACCAGCTTGATCGCTCAAATCGGTTCAGGCCTGACACAGCACCGATCACCAGGACATATCCGCAGCTCTCCTAGCATCTACACACTCTGACTAACTCCTCCCCAGCAATAGTATTTATAGGGGATCTTGCCTAAGGGTAGCAAGTGGAGCTCTCCCTTCTGTGCAGGGGTGGTAGGTGTTGGATGTACTGATGTACCTGCTGTGGATTTTCATCTGTGTTCTAGGAAGGCCTGTGGGTAACTGTGGATGCAGGGCACCACAATTCTTTGGGGGCACAGTTGCTCAGTGGTTAGCTGTACAGCCTTGCAGTGCTATGTTCCTGAGTTCAAATCTGCAAGGATGTGTTTGCGCAGATGTCCTCCCACATAGTGATGAGCAAGTAGAAAGATACTGAAGTTCAGATAGCTCTAACCAAATGCTTTGAACTGTTTCAATATTCAGTTCTGAGTGAGTTCCTGATTGGATTTATTACTTGTTACCCATTCAAAGTATTCAGTTAGAGCCATCCATACCCAAATATCTTACTACATGCTCATCTTTATGTGGGAGGAAGCCGGAGGAAATCTGCGCAAACACATTCCTGTAGATGTCATCCATGGTGGGATTTGAACCCACACTCGAAAGACATACTGAGAGGGAATTTAGATTGTGAGCTCCAATAGGTACAGTGATGATTGTGTCTGTAAAGTGCTATGGAACTAATCGTGCTATATAAGTAAATAAATAATATTACATTATTATTATTTTTTGTGTGGATTGGTTACACCAATCCCTAAGTAGTTTACTTTTTTGACAAAAAAAAAATTCAGAAGTTATTTTTAAAAATGGGCTGCTATTTTGAGAGACCCGTAACTTTTTTACTTTACTTCGATGGAGCTCTGCCAGCTTGTTTTTCACATGGCAAGCAATAGTATTTATTGGTACCATTTCATTGTACATTGTAAATTGCATTTTGATGTTTTTTGGACTGGAGGGATGTTTGTCAACTGAAAAAACAACAATTCAGAAATTTCTACTTTATTCTTGTTTTGTGGTGCTTACCTTAAAGGTTAATTAATTTTATATTTTGATGGATCTGACATGTTTACTTCTGTATTGCTACTATATCTCCTGTTTTAATATATATGTATATATATATATATATATATATATATATGTATATATATATATATATATATATATATATATATATATATATATATATATGTCGAGCCCACTGGGACGGGGGTACTCGGTACCGGACCGGGTCTTTACTGGGGAAGTCACGGGTGGTCCTGGTCCGGTCCGTGTCCCGGGCTCTGGCAATAAAAGGGGGATATTTACAGGGGATGTCACTCGTGACGCCACCCACTTGATGCGGCCAGTGATGGGGGCCGCCGCTGCTGCAGAAGCTCCGGGGGTGATGTGATGGCAGCGGAGATGGTGTAGTTCCAGTGGGAAGAACTGTATCCCCAGGGGCAGTAAGGGTTATGTCTATGGTGAAGTTGTAGCAAACTTACTTGCAGACGCTGCAGGGATCTCTCCTCAGCGTTGGTGCTGACAGGCTGGAGCTGTGGCTCTGCAGGTGGAGGTCCTTCTGATGCAATCCTGTTAGGAGAGAATCACTTTCATGCAGAGACACAAGGGAAGCTGTTCCAGGGTTTTCCAAAGCTTTACTCAAAGTTCTTCCAGTTACTTTACAAGTCATTTGCAGTTCTTACAAGTTACAGTACACGGGCACATTCTCCCTCTCCGGGTTCCCTTTGCTCTGCAGCCAGGCCTCTCTCTCTGTGACCCCTCACACAATCTGCAGTGTCCTTTCCGGGCTATAACGGTCTCCGTCTCCACGGGTGTGTGTGAAACGCTTGACAGTATGGCGGTGACTCGGGCTTCTGTGCGTCCTAAGTGTGTCACTGAGCTGCCTGTCCTCTAGGTAGGGATCTCAATCTGAAACTAAGACCTCTCGTCGTGTTGTTTGGGGATGCCGGGTAAACTACGGTCCCCTCTAGAGCCGACACTCTACTTCAGCCCAGCCTCCAGCAGTCCTCAAGCCTGAGGCTCTACCAGGCTCCTTCTCTGTTCCTCTCTGTATATAGGAGGGATATTCTGCAGTTAGTTGCTTTAACTGTGGTTCTAGGGCCCCTGGTTGCACCGTCCCTCTCGGCTCTCTCACACTCCTGGGGATCTGACTCTGGATTGGCTTTCTCTCTCCTCTGGCTCACACTGGCTCAGTACAGATTCTGCGCTCCGTCTGTCTTCACTCTTCCAGGCAGTGTGGCTCTCTCCTGCTCAGCTTCAGCTCAACTTGCTGCTGTTCTCTGGCCTTTTCATCTCAGCTCCTCTGCTGCTCTTGGTCTTTACAGCTCAGCCTACCTCGGCCTACTGAACTCCTTCACTCCTCCCCCTTCCTATATACTGTCAAGTCACCTGACTTCGGGTGTGCCCAACCCACTCCTCTGATCCACCACCCCTCAATCTCATACAGTATCTAATCTCAGGGCTGGATGTTACCTCCTTCTGCACGTGGGTTGTGTGGGCTGTGAGGGTGTTGTTGTGCAACAATGTCCTACCTGCCTGGCTGCAGTTCCCTTTTGTGGCCCCCTGGACGCAGGGGCGCCACATATATATATATATATACGGAAAAAGAGGGGATCAGCACTGCCAATAAAAGGGTGCAAATCAAGGTGAGCTGTCTTCAAGACACCTTAAGGTACCTTTACACGCAGAGATATATTGTTTGCAATTCACTGGTTGCAGTGAAATCATGGACACATTGTTCCACTTGTACATGGCAACAAAATGGAACGGTGTGTCCATGATTTCACAGCAATCAGTGAATTGTAGGCATTTAAATGTGCTTGCAATTGAGACCAAAGTATCTCAGTTGCTGCCATTCAACTATCCTGATGGAAGCAAAGTTCTTCATCTTATAATACTGAAATGATAAATGGATGAGCAAAATAACCACAAGCACTCTGTTTCCTAGTTATATAATATTTAATTTTATTGTTGACATTAAAGGAAAGTATTAGCTAGTCATTTTTACATTGTACCAATACTTTTTTCAGGCCATCATATGCCTTCTTCATGCAAGCCAGGATCGTGTATGAGGGAAAAGGAGATTTGTGACTGTGCTCCCTTCTCCATGCAAGCAGAGTAAGGGCGGCTTCACACTGCGGTGCGATTCGGTCTGGGGCTGTCAGGGATGAACCTGACAGCCCCGAACTGGATCAGCACACAGAACTGGAGGGTCAATTTGCCCTCCGGTCTGGTGTACAGCCGCACGCAGCTCCCGCCACTGATAGGTCAGGACCGCAGTCAAGACAGCGACTGCACACTGGACCGGAGGGCAAATTAGCCCTCCAGTTCATCCCTGACAGCCCCAGACCGAATCACACCGCAGTGTGAAGCCGCCCTAAGGCTGGTTTCACACCACGGTTTTATCCTGATCAGGTTCGATCAGGTTTTGTGTGTCAAAACCAGGAGAGGAACCAGGAGAGGAACTTGCAGAGAAAAACTATACTTGAAAGATTGACACCTGACACCTGAGGGTTGGAGACACTCCTGGTTTTGACATACAAACCTGATCGAACCTGATCAGGGAAAAAACTGCGGTGTGAAACCAGCCTTACAAATAAAGGCAGAAAGAAACACACAGAAGGTGCTGTTTTCTAGTAGGTGTTTTATCTCACCCCAGTGCTAGATTCACCACTATACTGTTCAGCACTGCTATCTGACATCCTTTATCTTGCTGTCCCTTCAAATCTGGTGCTACATAAAGACAGTATAGCATGATTCCCTCATGATACTATTTACTGTGTGTGGGAGACTATATAGCAGTTATGCGCTACACATTAAGAACACATTCACATGTTCAGTATTTGGTGAATATTTTACCTCTGTATATCTGAGGCTGGTTTCACACTGCAGTTTTTTCCCTGATCAGGTTCCATCCAGTTTGTCTGACAAAATCAGGAAAGGAACTTGCAGAGAAAAAACTATAATTGAAAGATTGACACCTGTGCTGAGTTTTGGAGACTCTCCTCGTTTTGGCACACAGACTGGATGCACATACTAATGACAGAATATTGTAAAAAGTAACCTAAAAGTATAGGTACATTTTAAGGAAAAATGTATCTTTCATTTCTTTAGCTGCATCGTGAACTACACTGTGTATCTAGAAGTTATTAATACAAAGTCTTTGGCTAAAGCCTGCCACACACATTATATCACTGTCGGCCGATTGATGCTTTGGCAAATCGTTCTGCAGCAACCATGTTAGCTGGTTCTCCTTTATACAGGAGCATGAGTGAGACAGAGCTGGCGAAGGACAGGGGGGAAAATGATGATACTCATGTTATTCATGACCAGCTTTGAAGTTCCGTATGCCATAAATCTTACTCTAGCCCGATGTGACACAAGTCACTACAGTAATAACTAATCTTTGAGGTGTAGAAAACTGACTGTAATAACGGAAAGTAAATATAACAATATTACAACTTACTGGTAGTAAAGAGAGGTCAAAACAATCCAAGGTCAGGTCCAGGAAATGGCGCAGTAACAGCTGGGGGAAGTCAGAAGCGAAGTCCAATTCAAGCTGAAGTAAAAAAATACAGAGGGACAAAACAATACAGAGGAGCAGGCAGAAAGAGGAATCAGGTCACAAGCTGAGAGTCAAGTACAGGAAAGATAACTATTCAGACAGGGTCTGGCTCAGAGCACAGAGAGATCAGTCCTACACATCCAAAGGCAAGTGTACAATTGACACTGAAAGGGCAGCAAGCTTGCTTAAATAGAGTCCTAATCAAGAGAGCTGAATGCAGGTGATTTGCAGCACAGAGCCAGCCAAGCCTGACAGTCTCCACAACAACCTGATAACAGATAATGGCAGTGTGGAGATCGTGATATCCGGGACTGGAGTAAGACTTCTGTCGTAGTGCATGGAAGCTCACGCCTCTTGTCAGATGTTCCAGTTTCATAGAGACATTCACCTTTTCATGAATCAGTGCTTCTAATTCGAGCACATCCATCAAGACCAGCATAGGTTACACGAGTCTTGATGAATCGGCACAATATGTTTAGGAAAAAAATTAAGATAAATATTTAATATTGGCAGACATACTATTTTTTTCAGCATAGGCACCAGCAAAACAGATTGCCCATCGTTGCTCTAGATAACACTGTAAATAGCTGTATTTTTTAAGATTTAATATATCATGCTCAAGGTATAATGATTTTGTGTCATTGTTCTCTTTACTTCCGTGCTTTATTCTTAGATACAGCTCTACGAACATCATTACTTGAAAAGTAAGAAAAAGGCTGTTCTGACAACAGTTAAGTAGGTGTCTTAAAGACTCCCATTCACATGCATTACAAATAATCTGCACACATTTCAGAAATTGAGATCTATATAAAAGGAATGATTTTATATCTGTAATGCATAGATTTGTGGTAAAGTTGTGCATGAAGGATTTGCTGCTGATTTTATCCTCTGTGTGTTTAATGGGCATAATGCAGCAAAAAATTGCAGCTCGCCAATTTGTGAATCAATACCAGATAAACTACCTGGATACTCCAAACAAATATAAAATAAAATTAGAGCATTATTTTTCAGGATATTTAGAACTAATTCTATAAATTGATATAGCAGATCTTCACCTTTCTTGACAGAATCAGTAAGCAGTAATAAATCAGAGTTAATAAAATAAACTGTAAAATTATTTCTCCTAGATATTCTTTCCTGATCCAAAACCTTATATGATGTATCCACTACTATTTAAGCATCTTTTATTATGTCCTAACTCTTCAAAACAATCGTTTTCTAATATACTTATATTACTTGTGCTTCCTCTATGAGCACAGCTCGGTGTAATTCTTTGTTGACATGCCGTCACTGCTATGTTATGTCCAATACAATCCTCGTCTGGGCACAGGATTTGGAAAGAATTGAGAAAAGTACGTCACTCTGCTCCTAATGGGGGCAGAGCTGCCTTTAAATGATTGATAGCATGTCTGAGCATGCAAGCTCAGATCAGTCAATGCTTTGGAGCACCGGCCCCTTCAATTGACAAGTGGTGTGATGTGTTTTCATTAGAAAGCACATTTCAGCATTTGTCAATTGAAAGGTTCGGGACCTGCGCTCCAAAGCATCAGCAAGCTCAAATGACAGAATTACTATTCTCTAGTCTACAAGAATCCCGCCAATGCTTTGGAGTGCAAGAACTAGCCCTTTCAATTGACACGCGCAGTATGCATTTTAATGAAAAGCACAGTGCAGCAGAATCCATGCAAAGTGCAGTTTGTCTTTAGAGCTTATGGGAGTTCTCCTCCCATCATGCGTAGACTGACATGCTTTTTTCATTCCATTTGAATCCTTTGCCAAGATGAGGGATGGATCTATCAAAGTAATAGACAGGAAGTAACTAATTGTTAACATTGGATGGAGAGCATCTGTGATCAGCAATCTTCTAGTCTTGCCACAGATTGTTGATGGGATTTAGGTTTGGGCTATGACTGGGCCACTCATACACATAATATGCTTTGATCTAAACCACTCCATTGTAGCTTTGGCAGTATTTTTAGAGTTGTTGTCCTACTGGAAGTTGAACTTATGCCCTAATCTCAAGTCCTTTGCAGCCTGTAACATGTTTTTGTCTAAGATTGCCCTGTATCGGGCTCCATCTATCTTACCTTCAACTCTGACAATATTCCTTTTTCCTGCTTAGGAAAAGCCCCCCACATCATAATGCTACCACCACCATGTTTGACAGTGGGAATGGTGTTTTCAGAATGATGTATAGTGTTAAAGTTCCCATCACACATAGTGTTTTGTATTTAGCCCAAAAAGTCCTACTTTGGTCTCCTTTGATCAAAGCATATTCTTCTACATGTCATGTAGGGGATACAGCTGGCATGTGAAAAAGGTGCTTGGTCAGATTAGACCAAACAAAGAACTTTTGGGTACACTTCCTCCTTTGTGTAAATATATAACATTGAATCCTAATAAAATACATTTAAGTTTGTGGATGTAATATGACAATATGTAGAATAGTTTATGGAGTATGAATACTTTTTCAAGGCACTGTAATTTTAAAGAAAATATGTCAACAGAAAATATGAATAGGATTTTATATGAAAAGTATGGTTTAAAATGTTGACAAATATTCTTTTTTATAAAGATGTATATGTTATGTATTAATAAAAGTTAAAAAATTTAGTAATTTTCATACTGACCACTGGAGCTATTCCAGGCTCCTACTTCCTATTCTTTCACACAATTCACATGTACATTAGAGTCAATAGACTGATTCAGACCATATCTTTTCTATTGAAGCAAATGAGTCAGTGCAAAGGACAATATGAAAGGAGAGGGATGATGTAGATACTGTATGTGCCATCACCTATTGTGAATGGTGGATCCTGTATTATCTCCTGTGTATAGAGGTGTTACTTGTCTTTGTAATAATTCCTGTGATGATAATGAACTTGATGAAAATACTCCCTGAAATAACATTTTCTAAAATTACCCTAATTGGCATTGTTAAAATTTCAAGATTTTACTTTTTTTAAGTAATATAGTGAGTCAAAAATGGCAAAAATAAAAAAATGTATTTAATAAGAAAACCCAATTATACATACGATCATTCACTTTAGTACAACTATTTTAAAACATCCATCATCATGTGACAAAGTATCTCATATGTTTTCTACGGCATCTCAGATGATCATGTTGACTTGATCTTGCCTTTTATTTCTTGGGCCTCAATACCATATCATATCATACCATGTTGTTGTGCATTCCCTGAAAATATGTTGTCATTGCCTTTCTGTGCTACCCACTTATAATGCTGCTGTGTTCTAAATTTAGTAGACAAGCCTCTGGCGTCTAGCGGTAGGGAGCCTACTGGTATACCACTTCAAAGAAAACTATATTGTACAATACTAAGAATCTTCTATATATAGAATATCTGTACACTACACTTGAATTAAAAAGCCAATCTTGGCATTAAATAAGTAATATGCTTTTAAGGCATATCAGTTAAATCTAATCTTATTTTTTATGATTGCGTATTCGTAGCCTAATTCTTCTCCATAATTATGGGATCTATTCAATGTTTAATATTTGTCTTTAAAGTAATGTTGTGGATGTAAAAATTAGGAAATCTCAGTTAGAATGAGACTTATTGACTTCAATGGGAGAGAGTTGTTAACAGGTTCTGTGACCTGTGCAGGGTCACTTGTGCAGAGAGGGAGGAGGTGACATGTGTCCGTCATATTTAATCAATGGTTTCATTCTGTGTTATCTGCATCCTAGGCCCCCTTCACATCACAATTATTCTACATCCATGGTGATTCTTGAATTTCAAGGATCACACAGACAGGCACGGGTCTGTGCCAACAGATGCCACTGATGCCCTTGGATTCTTGTTTTCCATGGATCTGTCATCAGTTAGCAGAGATAGGACTGTACCTTGCTTCTGAGCATATGCAGAATAGCAAATTGGATCAGTTTTCCGGAACAGATTTTTTGTCGGATCCGTTTTAATCCATCACCATGGAGCTCCATGTTATTTGAAACTGACAGCATTGAATCCGTTTCTGTTTTTCAAGGCAGGCCAACATTGGGGCAGGCTCCAATTTTGGGGACAGGAAAAAAGCAGACATAAATGGACCCATCACAAAACTGACACAATCGGATGCCAATAAGGACCAATCCGTGCACATCCGTGCTCATAGGGGTACATGGAGGCCAAATCAGATCTTTGGCTATCCATTTTACAACGGATAGACACGGATCCGTATTACCTCTAATCATACCATTGAATTTAAGGAAAATGTAAAAAATTGTAACATTTCAGTATTTTTTCTTTATTTAGCAAATTAAAGGGAACCAACCACCCCCAATGACCCCCCCGGACTATTAATATTGGTCCCTACACACAGCACATATATGTGCTGCAATGATTTTTGCTAAAAAAAACCGTTTTTAAAACTTGAGATAATGCTTTTTAAAGTTTAAAACGAAGGGACGGATGGGCGGCACTTAGCTGTTTGAAAAGCCGGGTTGCATCTGTCAGTCATCCCCCCGTGTCCCCTCGCAGCAGTAACGTCCAGCCCTTTGCAGCGTCACAGCCCTGTGCACGGGCTCGCATGCCCGTGCACACGTCATCATCTACAGCCGGGAAGCGAGCGCGCGCTCTGACTTCCTGCGCTCGGCTGTGGAAGTCAGAGCGCGCGCTCGCTTCCCGGCTGTAGATGATGACGTGTGCACGGGCATGCGAGCCGTGCACAGGGCTGTGACGCTGCAAAGGGCTGGACGTTACTGCTGCTGCGGGACACGGGGGGATGACTGACAGATGCAACCCGGCTTTTCAAACAGCTAAGTGCCGCCCATCCGTCCCTTCGTTTTAAACTTTAAAAAGCATTATCTCAAGTTTTAAAAACGGGTTTTTTTAGCAAAAATCATTGCAGCACATATATGTGCTGTGTGTAGGGACCAATATTAATAGTCCGGGGGGGTCATTGGGGGTGGTTGGTTCCCTTTAAATAACTACATTACAAATGTTTTTAAAATAATTTTTAACTTTAAACAACTTTATTCAAACAATAGTTCATTTCTGATCATTGATTCCATTTAAGGAAATGTTATTAAAAGGATATTTTGCTACTTTTAAGTATTGTTATCATAGACCAACCAGTAATAGACATTAGGTCTGGTTATTTTATTAGTTCACTAGCTGAAGTCCCCGGCGTTGCACGTGATAGTAGCTAACTGTTCCTAGAATAGTTTAACAAAAAATAATTTTGCACATAAAAGTCACAAAGTAAATAGGCCTCCTACTGCACATTGAGGGCAGTGTGTGGCCTCTTGCTGTACACTAGGAGCTGTGTGCTACCTCCTGCTGTATACTCAGGCCAGTGTGCAGCCTCTACCTCTATACTGAGGGCTATTTGTGGCCTCCTGCTGTTTATTAGGGACTCTGTAAGGCCTCCTGCTGTATGCTGAGGGCTGTACACGGCCTCCTATTATATACTGTGGGCTGTGCGCTACCTCCTGCTGTCTGTTTGGGTTGGTGTGCCGCCTCCTACTGTATACTTGGGGCTGAGTTTGGCCTCCTGTGGTATACTAGGTGTGTGTGTGCAGCCTCCTGCTGTATAGGGGGGCTGTGTGTGGCCTCCTTCTGAAGACTGAGGTCTGTATGTGGACACCTGCTGTATATTGAGGGCAATGTGTGACCTTCTGCTGTCTACTGGGGTTGGTGTGCAGCCTCCTGTTGTATACTGGGGGCTTTGTACTGCCTCTTGCTGTATACTGGGGGCTGTGTGTGGACTCCTGCTGTATACTGGGACCTGTATGTGGCCTCCTGTGGTATAATAGGGTCTGTAAGTAGTCCCCTGCAGTGTACTCGGGGATATGTACTTCCTCCTGTAGTATACTGGGGGCAGTGTGAGGCCTCCTGCAGTGTACTGGGGTCTGTGCGCAGCTTCTTGTTGTATTCTGAGGGCTGTGTGTGGCCTCCTGCTGTATACTGGGGACTTTGTGTGGCCTCCTGCGGTATACTGGAGACTGTGTACAGCCTCTTGCTGTATGTTGGGAGCTGTATGTGGCCTCTTTGTGTGGCTTTTCCTTCACTGAGAGTCATGTCCCAGTGTGCGGCATTTTCCAGAAATTCTTGTCTTCGGCAGGTTTCCCTAAATGTTTTGCATACACGCATAAGATGTGTTATAATAAGAATGTCCTTTATTGCCTGTAGCAACCAATCAGAAGCTGGGCTTTGATTGTTTGCTATAGGTCACCTGATAAATATCAAGGCTGACTGTCAAAACAGCCAATGCACTATCTATCAGCTAAGACATACAAACAGTAAATAGGCCTTTTTTTGCGAATGACTGTAAAGCGCCGGGTTAAAATTTCCCCTCAAAACATAGTCTACGACGTTCCATAGGTCAAATGAGTGTGTGTGCAAAATTTTGTGATTGTAGATGCAAAGGTGCAAATTCATTTAGTGGACATACATACATACATACATACATACATACACTCAGCTTTATATATTAGATTTTAAGGTATTTTAAGAAAGTTGAAAAGATAAGCAAATCTATCACCAAACCATCATCAAAATATCTTAGAGAAGTTTTTGATGGTAATTCTATGACACTTCTTGTATAGCTACTGCTCTCCAATTTCAATTACTTCATGAAAGGGAGCTTCATCACAAATGATGTAATTAAAATGATGCATGTTTCTCCAAAGATCAATTATATTTAGCTTTACACAAAACATTAAAAGATTAATGATAGCTATTCTTTAATAGGTGAACTTTTACTAGGGCACTGGGAGTTTGATGTCCCAAAACCGTCATCATGACATTCCTCCGGTCAATAGATGATTTCACAGAAGAGAGATGTAATCTTGTGAAATCCTTACATCTCAAAATCTTCAAACACTTGTGGGACAAAGACTACCATTCCCCTTCAAAGGTGCAGAATCCTGCCAATTGAGCACAAGTGGGGAGGGAGTATTATTTGTATGTGAGTAACTTGGTACTTGGAGATATAAAGTAAATGAAGATCACATAGATATTCGTATTTCTTTACATCCACATACATAATTCAGCAAGTAGAGAGAGAAAATGTGAGACCAGTATTGGCCAGGTTGATTCATAGTCTTTTCTATATATCCTATCACCAGGTAAAAGCACAAGGATACATGTAAATGGATGTACAATATGTAAGTGATGAAATTTACAGACAAGTGTAATAAAGTAGGGGTCAAGGAACAAGGAAAGTAACTTCAGAGGATAAATGTATCACTAGAACATAGTATTGCATAGATTGTTAACTCCAGTTGGTGCACACCCATATTAAAGGGAACCTGACATATGTAAAAATGCTATTAACATGAAGATATGGGGTAATCTCGTGGTTAATATCATTTGAAACCTGCATAGTGCCTGGTCATCAAATCCTGCTGCCAGAAGGAAATTAACTTTAATTCTCCAGGCACCATTCGAGTATCAGCCATGATGGTAGTGACAATGTTGTTTCAGTCACTGTTTTGTGAATATAAAGTGGTGGCTGTAGCTGCACCTCCCGCATTGGCAGTTGGTTCTAATGCTGGGCAGCTGTCAATCAGTGCAAGGGAGGTGTGGATAAAGCCGCCGCTCTAAATTCACAGAGCTGTAACTGAATCCATGCTCGTGTCAACCCTATGACTGAAACAGGAACCCTGACGGGAGGATTAAATTTAATTTTCTCCCGGCAGCGAAGTGCAACGTGCAGGCACTGGGCAGGTTTATTAACCTGCAGATTAACCCCATCGCTGCAGATTAATGATGCTTTTACATTTGACAAGTTCCCTTTATTGAACAGAGCTGCTTGACTAAGACTGGTTTCACACTGCAGTTTCTTCCCTGATTAGGTTCATCAGGTTTGTGTGCTAAAACCTGGAGAGGAACCAGGAGAGGAACTTGCAGAGAAAACTATAATTGAAAGATTGACACCTGTTCTGAGTTTTGGAGACACTCCTGGTTTTGACACACAAACCTGATCGAACCTGATCAAGAAAAAAACTGCAGTGTGAATCAAGCCTAAGATGTGCCTAATTCATTAAGAGGCACACTCCACTTAATGAATCAGGAGCATCTTACAAATGCCATGGCCCTCCATTAGAAATGTACTCTAGGGACTATAATACACATTCTCAAGTAAAGTAGAGACGGCACTCACCCATATAGATCGGTGTTTTATTCAGGGAACATAGATACGGGTCCATGACCCGTGGAAGCGCATAAGCGCGAAACGGTGCCGTCGTCATCTCGGCTCCTACCTCCCTCCCTGCACTGAATGTCTATGTTCCCTGAATAAAACACCGATCTATATGGGTGAGTGCCGTCTCTACTTTACTTGAGAATATGGATTGCTGTAGTGCTTGGTGACAGGCACCACCTGTTAACTCCTGATAGCTCCACAAACTTTATCCGCCCAAGAAGCTGCCGGCTTTGGTGCCCCAACTTCCTCCTGCTGTTGCTAACTGACTATAATACACACTGGTGTAAGTAACGCCACTAAAGTGATGTAATATTTTACTTATTTAACAGATGGGCTTAGCCACGCCCATCCTGTCCATACTCCGCTTATATTGGTATAACTGAACGGGATTAGCGTGAAAACACCAAAAACCATAATATTTTTACACATCATCTGAATTGTTTAAAAATTGTACTACTTTTTAAGGTGTTTAACTCAAGAATTCTGGTGTAAACACCTTAGTGAATCGGATCCTAAATGTTAAGGAACTAAAAACAGCATGTGATAGCTCCAATTTTTGATTTTTGACAATCAGTTCTGGTTTTATCGTGCTTATTATGAATGAGTTGTGGGACTCTGGTCCATCAGCCTTGTCAGTTCTCTGTGGCCACAAGATTACAGGCATGAAAAGTCTCCCTTTCCAAGGTTTCTGGAGATGCTTTCCATTTGTTAGACTGATGTGACCTCATCATGGCAATGTGACACACATATGACATCACACCAGCTCAGTTAATCAAAGGGGAAAAGGTCTGCAGAGCTCCTGTCCAGAGATCACTTACCTGGCCAATGTACCCAACTCCCACGAATCGAATTGTCCATCTCTGCTGCTTATTATGCAGCTACAGGCTTTCAGGTTGGACCTGTGCTGGAGTATGATTTAACTTTGTTCTATGCTGAGTTTTTCTATGTTTTCCTATTATTTGGATATTACTCTTTTTACATATTTGTAATCCTCTAAATAAAATGTTAAATAGGCTCTGTGTAAAATGTTAATGGATCCAAATGTGACAGGTATTCTTTACTGCTTCCTTTCAATTGCCTCATAATACTTATACAAGTAACTGCTTGATAAAGCTTTAGTAATAATGGAAATAATAATTTTTAATATGGTATCACATATTTGGCACCTTTATAGAAACAAAAAATCCTGCAGAGACGTAGGCTGAGCATTATTTCTATCTGATTGTGTTTGTTTGTTTATAGCTTGCGTTCTTAGGTACAGTTTATACCTCTTTGAGGATCATGTGTCTTGAAGGTCTTTGTGACCCAAATATGACAGTCACTTTAATTTGGTCCCAGCTCTAAAGTGGATCCACAGCTGTTGTGAGGATAGCACACCTTTAATGAGATTGAGTAAGGAATTGGAGGATGAGCTGTTATTAGTTTTCATTCACCGTTATATTCTAATTACCGTATATTGGATCTGTTCCTGCTCCAAGGCCTGGTGGGTCATCCTTACGATGTGGCTGTCTTGACTTGAGCTGTAGAATCCTGGTGGATTTAAGAATCAATTACCTATCTGTGCAATGGCTAACAAGCTCTTAGTAATAACTGGAGCTTTTATTTTCTATTGGCATTTCATGATAACTCTTTTAGCTCCACAAGACTTCAACCATATTGTTCCAAAGCCATTTATTAATGAGGCAGTGTCACAGTGATACATACTGACTGAGCATTTATGGACCTTGCATAATGATTCCTTTTTCAAAATGCCATTCATTTTCTATCATTGCAGGCTGTCATTATTATGTACGTAGGTAAAGTTATAACTAATTAGTTACTTACACATTTTATTGCACATCTTCCCAGGGGTGCTGACTGTATTCTCTGTATTTATACAGACAGCCGTTCCTGCTAAAATGGCATAGGCGGTGAGAACAGCATGGGCCAGGGCTGAGTGAATCCTACCTGCAGTAATTATCGCCCAAGGGATAAGATTATGATCCTCGTAGGAAAGAGTAGCTAATAGATAGTGCTAATCTTTTCCACTGACACAGTATCATTGGCACTGGTGGCATCCAACAGACCCCACTAGGGGATGTGATGGCAAGAGTAACAGTTCATGCTAAACTAACCTTGTAGTAAAAAAAGTGATGGAAACCTGAAATAAAAAGCCCCAACGCAGATGTGACTATCCCTTTATAATACAACTGCACTAGTTTGAGGAAGAAAAAAGGAAAAGCTGGTTAAAATTAAAGGGAACCAACCACCTCAGATGACGACTATAAGCTGTTAATACATGTCCCTGCACCCTACCTACACCATTCCACCTATGTTTTTCTTAAGAATATTGATAAATATAAACCGAAATATACACTTTATAAAATTACATGCCTGTGTACTTCTGGGCGTCTCCTTCTGGGTCAGTTACTAGAGGGCTGTGTCTCCAGCAGCATGACTGGCTTCTCTAGCCCTCCCTCTTACTTTGCAGGACGTCACATGAAGGGCGTGATGTTATCTATCAGTGGGCGGGCACGCAAGGCAGCTCCCGTCCCTTCATGTGACGTCCTGCAAAGTAAGAGGGAGGGCTAGAGAAACCAGTCATGCTGCTGGAGACACAGCCCTCTAGTAACTGACCCAGAAGGAGACGCCTAGAAGTACACAGGCATGTAATTTTATAAAGTGTATATTTCGGTTTATATTTATCAATATTCTTAAGAAAAACATAGGTGGAATGGTGTAGGTAGGGTGCAGGGACATGTATTAACAGCTTATAGTCGTCATCTGAGGTGGTTGGTTCCCTTTAAGTCATTCTTTAAAAAAACCACGGAAAATATATGACCCCAATTTGTCCTATTCTTTCAATTTGTCAAAATTACAAGTAAAATTATTACCAGTCATTTCTTTATTATATCTGTTCTTGCAAAACTGGGTGACAACCTATATAACCAGTCTTCCTTGTTATCCTGCAATATGTCCACACCACATAATTAGGCGGATATGTCATTCAGCACTATGTCACTTAGGTTTCCTAGTAACAGGTATAACAAAGACATTTCTAAATAAGATGTTTAAAGACATTTTAAAGGAATAAGATTGTATTACTTCAGTAGCTCCTGCTCGAAATAAAAGAACTGTTTACTCACCCTGTGCTTCTACAGTGACACCTCTCTACCACTGCTCTTGCAATAATTTACAGTAGTGAAAACATTGTGGACTGGTGAACCCAATCAGTGAGCTTAGTGATACAGGCTGCCTTCATCAGCAAGGCTGTTTAGTAGAGATAAGCAAACCTGTTCGAGGCCTGTTTAAGGCTGGAGTTCGGGGGATTATCTTCTTCTAAGTGCTGGAGCCTGGAGCGTTGTGCTCCATCAGTACAATGGGTGGTTGGGCCAGTGCAAGAGACTTGCTGTTTGAGATCGTCCTTATTGTGGTTGGAAAATAAAAAAAAGTTAAAAACCCCAACCTCCCGCCCCCGAAAGTCTTTTGAGAGCCGAACAGCCAATGACATATAGGGTCATATGCGGGGCCTGAACTGACAGCACCTGAACATCCAGACATTTGTTCATCTCTACTTCTAAGTTCAAGGACTGGATGCAGCAGTCACATTTGTAGTCATGACATCACTGCTGAAGCTTGTAAACATAAACGAGAGCAGCGGCGGAGAGGTGTTACTGGAGCAGTGCAGGGTGCGTAAACAGCTTTTTTTTATTATTTTGATCTGGCCAAGGTGATAGAATGAAGACACTTATTCCCAAAACATCCCTTTAATTTCTCAGAAAGTGAAGATCAACGAGTTTTATAAATGAATGATTTTTACTGAAATAAAAACATGATACAAAATGTATGCATTTTCAGCTCCATTTTAGAGCAAAATGGCCCAACTATATCTTCAGTTTATTCCTTTAGAGGGTGATGTATGTAATAGGAGAGGTGTTTGATACATTTCTAAAAAGCTTCAATGGATCACTTTAGGCCACTTTACACACACAGATATCTGTGACCAACTTCTGAACAGATCTCTGGTTGCAGTGAAATCATGGACACATTGTTACATTTGTACACAGCCACAAAATGGAACAATGTGTCCATGATTTCACTGCAACCAGAGATCTGTTCAGAAGTTGGTCACAGATATCTGTGTGTCTAAAGTGGCCTTAAGTATTGCCATACACAAAAAATAACAAAATACTTGTTCAGATGGTAACTATTGCCACCAGCTGCCTCACATGCACATTGATCATGCATGTAAATGACTTCAGTATTGTAGACACTTCCTCTCAATGAACCATCTAGCATCTAATATCTTAACCCTCCACCCTCTATTTTCCACATCTCTTCCCAACAATAGACTAACACCATTTTTGGTTTAATTTTGGCCAAATAGGCTTTTATTTTAACAATCATATAATAAAAGTAACTTGAAGGTGAGGAGGTTAATGGAGCTTCAAAACCTGGCAGAAGTCACTATAATAATGAAACCATTTACAACTGTAGGCTAAGGGGCACCTCTGTTGCTGGAAAAACATTAAACCTATATCACTGACTCCCAGTAACGCCACCCCTTATCCGCCAGGAAATTAACCAAGTTCTGAACCAAACAGGAGGTTATCACCTACCAGATGTACAACCCCACCACAACTTTTGCCAACTCCTGCCAAAATGAGCCAGTGTTATCCCCCTTTTTTCTCCCACTTTATCTAAGGTGAGAGGGCAGGATCTTTCTCAGTGGTGCTTATGTGCTGTTTTACAGGCCTCTCCTTCTACTCAGCCTCTATACTCCACTCAATGGATCAACCCCCGTTTTCCAGCCCTTAAACATTTGACCCCTTAACACAGTCATACTAACTATTTTTTTTAATCTTTGTCTGCCCTGTAACGCTGAGTCATAGGTCACTACGACCATGGCTCTGCTGGGCTTCATTTTTCCTGTATAGTCACAAAAAAAAACAGAAAGAGAACAAGCCACTGCCAGGCACCAGACAGCTTAAAAAGGGAACCAACCACCAAGATTTTTAATCACCTGTGATTGATGTGTGCAGCAGGACATAACGGTTGATTTTTTTTTGTTGTTCTTAAATTCCTCCTGTATGGGCTTGTTTTTCTGCAGTAAGCCGAACCCCCCTCATCCAAACCCAACCAGGGGGAGGGGGATTTGGCTTACAGCAGAGAGACAAGCCCACAGGGGTGGAATAAAGAAAAAAGGATAGTGATGTCATGCTACACATGTCAGCCACCTGCTGCACTGATTTACAGGTGGTTAAATCCTGGTGGTTGGTTCCATTAAGATGTTATTAATAATAATTGTAGTAATAAAGAATAAGAGCTGTTTTAGACACTCCATATATCTTTTTGGACTTGAATCAAGCCCATTAAGACTATTGATGAATTGTCGTGCTAATCTTGCAAAGTACACAACATAAAAAAATAGGAAAAGATACAACTTGCACTCACCATCTGAAAACCATCTTTATTAATAAAAGACATCAAAGGAGAAAACACAGAATGTGCAGGACTATGGACGTTCTGTGTGTAACAAATGCTTCTATGGGTCCTATACTCATGAGTTCCAATTCCAGTTTCATCCATTCAGCCCTCTACTGCCACTAACTATACCTAGAATCATGTCCTTTGCAAGTGAATTTGCTCTCATTACATGGCCAAAACAAGACATTTTCTGTTTTATGACTTTTCCTACCAGGGACATCTGTGGATTGACACATTCCAAGACAGCCATATTTGTGTTCTTGTCTTTCCACAGGATTCATAGGAGTGTCCTTCAGGACTACAGTTCAAAGGAATTGATCTTGCTTTTATCACCCTTTGTCAACATCCATGTCTCACACCTTTACAATGTGATTGGGTAAGGAACGGCTGTGACTAATTGTCAGTTGGTGGTGATCGAGATGTCCTTGCATTTCCACTGTTGCTCTATGTTTATCATTGACCCACAGCAAGCTGCTGCTTGATTTCAGCAGAACAGCTGCCGTTACAATTACTGAGGTACCCCAGGAAGTTTAAACTGTCTACCATTACTATTTCTTCATTGTCAATCTTCAAATTCACCTTTTCACTGGCAGTAGTCATTATCTTGGTCTTCTTCACATTCAGACATTCAATTGCAAACCAAACGTCTTGCTTTCTTCACTGAGCTTTAATGTCAGCTTTCTCAGACCATCTGCATATCTCAGGTTGCTAATGAATCTTCCACCTATCCTCACACCAACTGATGATTCATTCAAGTCAAACTTCCTCATGATCACTTCCTTGTAGAGGTTGAAAATGAAAGATGGGAGGATGCAGCCTTGTCTTGTGCCCTTTTTTTTTATCTTAAAATACTGTGTCCCCAAATCTGGTTCATATTGTAGCTTCCTGGTTGCCGTATAGTGATCTGATAAATTTGATCAGGTGTGGAGGTACTCCTAGCTCATACAACGATTTCCAGAGCTTGCCTTGTTTGGCACAGTCAAACGCCTTGAAGTTATCAATGAAGCAGAGATAGAGCACCTTCTGATACTCCCTCACCTTCTCCATGATCCATCTCATGTTGGCAATATGGTTTAAGGCTCCCCTGCCTCTGCAGAAGCCGGCTTGGACATCTGGAAGTTTGCAATCAAGGATGTTGCCCAGTCTCATTTTGATGATTTTCAGAAGAACCTTGCTTGCATATGGGATCAGGGCGATGGTTCTGTAGCTGGCACAGCCTCTCAGATCACCTTTCTTTAGCAACGGGATGAAGATCAATTATTTCCATTCCATTGTCCACAGGCATTACTTCAGTATCTTTGACACAGTGTTGTTATCGCTGCTCGCATGATGGGTTTCAGCAGTTATGCAGGAATTTCATCAGTGCCAGGTCCCTTGTTGTTTAGCAATTGTTTCATTGCCCATTCCACTTCACTATCCAACTACTGCTGAGTACTCATGAGTTTATTATTTTTAACAATAATTTTAGATATGTAGAGCTAACAAATTTCTAATTCAATATAACGGCCTCCAAACACAGTAGACTCCTTGTTTTCTGGTGCCCCTTGAATCAGCATTTATCTAACATGCTTGGCAGCTTATTTTTTTTCCATATCAGACCACAGTACTGTACAGTTTCTTGTGTCAAGTTGTAATGTTGTAGTTTGCTAGTCACTAGAGAGAGTTCTGTGCGGACTTTGAGCCAGTAAGGCATGATGAAAGATTTTAGCTATAAATCCTGTAGAATCACGAATGCAGGTCTGGCAAGAGTACAGACTATGATTCAGAATCACTACAATAATAGCATCCATTGCTAGAGTTACAGCAGTTTGGAGTGTAAAGATAACAATACCTTTTAAATAACTACTTATAAAAAATATTCATTGAGTCTACCTATATCTTATCTAAACAATTTATTTAATTTTAATGTTAGTAGTCAGGCTGCCAAAATAATTCTTATAATTTAATACTGAAAAAGGAACTGGAGGGATAAAAAGCCTAATGGGATCTTATCCAATGTATAATCTCACTGAAAAAGCTAGATTAAGTGTACCTTGTGTGGTTGTGAAAGTCACAATCACTGAGATTGCATGTAACGGCTGACGTAGACCCACGTGTGTGTAGTACATGCAAGGATAAAAAAGGGTACTCTACTGTGCTGCCAAAATCATCAGGAGGTAAAATAACAATTGATTTATTTGGCAACGTGTTTAAAAGATTCATAGCTTCTTCATCATGACCAATCAAATGATAAAGAAGCTATGAAGCTGTGAAACACGTTGACAAAAAAAAATCAATCGTTATTTTATCTTCTTATATCTTTCTGATGATTTCTGCAGGGCACTAGAGTTCCCTTTTCTTATCCTTGGATCTACTATAATTTAATACAGTGTTCTATTTAAAAGTTTTATTGTCTTTGGATAATCTTTTTATTAGACATGCTTAACAATTAGTTCAACAATGTGATCCCTTACGATCACTGGTTTGCTGGGATTGCAAGAAGTGTCTGATGAATTAACACTGCCCCCAAAGGTCAATTGAAGTATTACACAGCATCTGTTGATATCAGTAGGCTATTCATGTAGTGCACTGGTTAATCAGTTCCCCAAGATAGCCATCTATTTCTATAAGGCCATGATAAGAGGGGGTTGTATAAGGAACCCAACCCCTTTATGGAAGAGAAAGACACATTAAATAACATATATGATTTAATATATGATTTAAAATAGCAATGAAAACATAGAGGTAAAAGTTAAGGAATTGAGAGGGCAGTAGAAACATGAATATAGAATTGTGGAACTTGAAGGTCTCATAGGAGGATTAGATAGGGAATTCTAGCTGAAAGAATAGATAATTAAACATTTACAATTTAGAAAAAGGTCACGTGAAACATTTGGTTGAAGAATGCTTTGAGTAGAGGCTTTATTGGGAAGGTCAGCATGGGCCTCTCAGCAAACAGAAAAGCCCTGTGTTATCACTCTAAACAGCTAGAAAATACTTTTCATTTGCTTTCCTCTCTGTTCTTCTCCATGCAGTCTGGGATTTCTTGCTCAACTAAGCTGGGTTAAAAGAGGCCTAAAAATCGAATGAAACCTCGCTTTTGTTATTTCTATCATTTTCTATCAGTGTGGGAGACCAAAGACTTGATAATCACTGCTCACTCTGTGAAAAATTCAATCAATACTGTAATAGTATAAATTCATTGGGGGAACAAAATGTGAGCACTTTCCTGTCTGATGTTGTGTGATGATTTTCAGTTTGTAACCGTGACTTAATAGCATTACATTATCGATTGCATTCTCCACATCTTCCCAAGGTTTTTTTCTTTTTTTTTTTTTTCGTTAATTTTTCCCACAGCGATTTTCTGTTCTGGGGATAACCTTCTGCTATGATTTTTTTTTTACTCTGAATTATCAGCTCATTAGTTATGAGCAAAGCCCAAGAATTCGTCTTTTTAGGAAGCTTTAGCCGGTTATAGATTTTAGATGTTTTCCTGAATGTCCCTGGGGCCACATTCAAGATTTGCAGAGGGCTTTTATTATGTCGTCCCTGTCAGATCATCTTGTGTTCCTCCGATATAAGCATCAGCAACAGAAATTGAAAGCTGCTCATCTTCCCCTTAGTCTGGTCTATTAAAATAACGTAAACCCATGGAAAATGTCTGGCCACATCCATTATGCTTGCATGATGTACTGTGGGCAATATACCAGTATTACTATATGTGCTTAAAACATGATCATAATAAAAATGCCAGTTTTGGCCTTCTTTTAATAGCAGATTTTATGGAGTTGTAACAGGAAACTATTTTTTTTAGTGGTAGTCCAAAAAGTTACCAAAGCAAATTACAACAGTCTAGAAACGTAGCTTTTTTTGTTATCAATAAGTTTTCTAAGAACCTTTTTAGGCCACGTGCACACGCTGAGTATTTGATGAGTTTTTTACCTCAGGATTTGCAGACAAAACCAGGAGTGGATGATTAAATCCAGAAGTGGTGCAGGTGTTTCTATTAGACTTTTCCTCTGATTGCTCCACTCCTGGTTTTGTCTACAAATCCTGAGGTAAAAAACTCATCAAATACTCAGCGTGTGCACGAGGCCTTAGTGTTGGACATGTTTTGCTTTTCATTGGTACCTTTTTATGGAAAAGTGGACATTTTGCATTAAAGAGATTGACTAGTGTAAACTGATAATTCTGCAGTCACTCTATGTGACTGCAGACCTATCAATTCTCCCAGCGCACAGACTGCACTGCGATGATCCCCAGTTTCTAATCCAGAAATGGACTGCAATTATTCATTATGCATATTCCTGGCCAGAACCCAAATTTTGGGTGTGGCCTCGTTCAATACAAGGGTATGGCGAAATGTCACGCCTACTAGATGATAGAGCCCACTAGTCAGACACACCCTCTCCATACACTTGTATAGAGTGAGGCCATGCCCACTAGTCAGGTTGTGGCTGGAAACATGTATATTGTATAACTGTGGTCCATTCTCGATTTAGAAACTGGGGATCCTCGACGTGCACAGTCTTGATGCTGGAATAATTGGTAAGTGTACAGTCAAAGATAATAACTGTAGAATTATCAGTTCAGACCGAACAACCCCTTTAACTTTTATGCATTGGCATTTGAGAGAGAAGATGGACAAAAAAATAGCAATCCCAGTTTTTTTTTACAGCTTTTACAGTGCAGGATACATAACATGTTAATCCTAGGGCTTGATGTAATAGAAAAAAAAAACCACGGCAGTAAACTGGTTTATTTGCAGCTCTGTTTAATAACCTTTTCTACATCACAAGCAGGGAGGGGTGGAGGAGGCAGACAACGCACCGTTTTGCAGGGATTCCGCTTCCACGGTCTGTTTTTCTACTACATCAATCTTTAAAACTTTTTATGACTAAGCAACACTGGAAAGTGCAAACCAAAGGTGATTTAGGCAGGACCTAAACAGTCCACAAAAGTGAGTTTGGGAGCAATAGTGACGTCTAACCTTCTGTTTTCACTGGATTATTCTTAGGGCACTTTCACATTTATATTTTTTCAAATCCAGCAGAATTCCGCTTTTTTTAAAAAAAAATGTATCCGGCAACATTGTGTTGTGACAATGCATTTGTAAAGGAGTTCGAGAAATTACTTACGACTTGTGGTTTTAATCTGGCAAATCCGGCACCTGAGACTTGTTTTAAAACTGCAGTTAGCATTGTTTTTGACCGGAGCTGAAATGCTGGACTTGCCGGATCGGATGAAAGCACGAGTCACGCACTTTCGGAACTCCATTACAAATGCATTGGGCTAGAACACATGGGAAAAAAGAGGGGAGGGAGATAGGGACAGGCGCAGTGATCCTCTCTGCGCAGGTGCCAGATTTCCAGCCCTGCAGTGTAAATACATAATAACACATAACTTAGATCACATGATTTAATCAGATCACACCTGCGTATGGTGGAGACCCCAGATCCCAGCCCTGCAGTGTGTTATGATGTATTTACAAGCAAGCGGCATCTGGGGCCTCCGCCATACGCAGATGTGATCTGATTAAATCATGTGATCTAAGTTCTTGAGTAGCCGCACTGGGCATGCCCAAGAACTGACCAATGTGCACAAGCACTGATGACATCAGGAGGAAGAGAGGAGGCGGCGCCCAGAGGCCAGAGGAGGATGATTGACAGCAGGCAGGTGTTTAGATCCTGGGAAGAGAATGTACCTCACAGACCTAATAGAGTATTGGCATACATGGCGGGAAATTTAAAAAAGTCTTTCTTTCGGTGTCCTGGGGGGTATAGACTTAAGAGCCACCTTCACAGAATGCAGCATAAGTGCTCCTCAAGGTGGCTCTTTTATTTTAATAGGCTCAGGGGTATGACAGGTCCCCTTTTAATTTTTTATAAAAATTTCATGGAGTTTCTAATTGTTCAAGTAAGACAATTGAACTTGTGTGCCTCTAATCGCTCACATCGTGTATAAATACACCGAGTGTTAATCCGATAAAGTAATCAGATTCCACTCACACCAATGTTAAAATGCACTGATCTGTGATATTTTCTTCAGCAGTATTCGACCTGATTAAAAATTGCAGCTCATTTTGTGTGGTCACGTAGAATAGCAAAACGTCACCAATGCCCTTAAGATACATTGCAGTATTTTGTATAACAATGTATTAAGCCTTTTATTGATACACTGATAAGCTTATTAGGTCCAGTCATGTAGGAATTTCAGATATCCAATGGAATTGAAGTTTCTTTTGATGAAGAATGGCCCCACTATCTTTGTACCCCACATACCACACCATACCATCAATTTTTGTGTTCAACAGTCTTGGGGTAATCTATCTACTGTGGGTTAGTGTCAGACCAATAGGGTGGTTTTGTTTGTTAATTTCACCATTCACAAAAAAGTTTGCCTCATCACTCATCTGAAGGCAATTGTCTATGCTGTAAAGATACGAGATTTGCAGCATCTGAAACAACGATACTGGAATTCTGTGCTAGCATTTCTTCTGTAGTGTTGCTATCAGCGTGTGAAGAGTGGGAAAGAGGGTTGCCTTGACAATCCAACACAATGGGCAGCACTTTGAACACATTTTATAAGTGGTCATAAACTTGTAAATAACTCATGAAATAATAAAGTTATGTTAAAACAAGCACACAGTTATTTTTCTTATGAAATTTCTCAATAAGTTTGATTTATCACATGACCCTCTTCCCATTGAAAAAATAAAGATGGATCAAAATGGCCAACTTCAATGGCCATGTCACCACCCTTGGAAAGTTTCTCATCCATACTATGTGCCACAACAGGAGTTGATATCTAGTACTCATTTTATTAGGTGCTTCCTTAATGGCCACCTGTATGAGCTTGACACATAGAGAGTTTATTTACGAGACTAGGTCACTTGTTGCGTGGTTTTTTTTTTTTCATAATGGTGTTAACTAATTACTATTTATTTTCTAACATTCAACAGGTATTTGCTCATTTTCTTTTTCTCAGGTTTGCTTGTTCAATGGCCACAGTGTAACTACACTTACCCTTTTAAAACTTGAACCAACATATATCATAGTAACATAGTACTAGTATTTAAGGTTGAAGGAAGACCTTAAGTCCATCTAGTTCAACCCATAGCCTAACATGTTGATCCAGAGGAAGGTAAAAAAAAACTATGTGGCAACACTAAGCTCCACATTGGGGGAAAAAAATTCCTTCTGACTCCCATACGGCAATCAGACTAATTCCCTGGATCAAATCCCTATCAAAGAATCTACTATATATAACCTTAATCTAATATTATATTTTTCAAGAAAGGCATGCCACAGCCATTCTTAAATTTTAGTAGTGACTCACTCATATCGAACTCATCATTTTGTTTTTTACAATAACAATAGATAGATGTTGGTTTGAAGACTGATTGACCAAGAATTATTCACTCCCAATTACTCCATACACAGTGCTACTGTTTTGTTCTTTGGGAGAGACACTGCCCGACTTCTTGCAGCAACTTAGAACCAAGAGAACAAAAGAAGCAGCCGTCAAAAATCTATGCATCGTATCCTTTTCCCCTAACATTATCTGTTATAGGTGTGTCCTGAGACCCTGATATCCATGGTTTCAGCCATATTTGCTCTAAAGGCTGCTTCACACGCTAGGATATCTTAACGATACCCTTGAAGCGTCACAGATTTGTGAATGTTCCAACGATATCATTAGTGCGTCCTTACGTGTAAACGAACAATGTAGGATGAAAAAATCATTTGAACGGTCATGAAAAAAATGGGGCTCTGACCTCAAATCTATCATTCGTTGTCCAATTAACGCTGCTTGAAAAAAGCAACATCATTCAGTGTGACACTTTATGAACGATGTCGTTCAAAAATCTCCTATTCCTGCCGCTTTAAAAGATCATTCAGTCCTTGCTCTCCTATTTAACTGGTGCATTGCTGAATGTTATTCGTTAATGATATCCTTGTGTGTGAAACGCACTAACGATGTCGGAACGATCAATGTCACGTGATCGTTCTAAGGATATCGTTAACGATATCCTAGCGTGTAACGGCACTTTAGCCTGATTTGAAATCTTAACTGGAGTAACATTTAGGTGCTGATTACTAATTAATCTCCCCCCCAAAATATAACTATAATAAAAGTATAGAAGTTAGTCACATATTAGAAATATCTACAGTAGTTATGTAGTGTGCTCTCTGACCTATTAATATTAACATAGTGATTGGAACAATTTTGCCACCTTACGACCTTTATTTTGTGTTCCCAATAGCACTGCTTCAATTTAATACCCTCTGTGAAAGTGTTGGACTCCATCCACCAGACAGTCCTTTGTGACCACCACCGCCGGACCATCTAAGCTGTATCACACTGGCTTGTTTTAATTAAAGAGCTTTCTATTGCATTTATAGTAATTGAGTTAGTTTATTTGGCCTGAATCTAAAGAATTGAACATAAAACAACTTGTTGGGAATATGTTTATTCCTCCATAGTAACGAAACTAGGGAAGAATTCTTCTCTAGAGTAATATAACAATAGTATAGTGCAAAATATATCAGCATTCAACCTGACAGAGTCCACAAAGATGTTGCTATGGCACACCTATGCATTCAACCAATGCATCGTAGGGACGTGGGTTAAGCACGGGCTGTAGTGAGATGGGGCTGAATACATAACATACAAATATTCACTCTATACCCAAGGCAAATGCAGTTTTTTTCCCCAGGTTTACTTTACAAATAGCACGTTGTTTTTCCTGATATGGCTGGATAAACAATCTTTGGTTTTCAGCATTTTGTTTTGTCAGAGATGGATGAAAGACAGCGTGCTACACTGGTTGAGGAATGGGTGACAGGTCAGAGGAGGGGGTGAGTGAATTTGGGTACAATTAGCATAGAGATGAAACAGGTTGGCAGTTGTTGTGGAGCTGGTCATATCTTTGCTGACAAGGACAAACAGATGGAGAAGATTTGCTGCGCTCTGCATTTCTGTGCCAGTATAAATCTACAAATTATTTTCGGTCATATACGTAAAGGATCTACACATTGGCGAAGCTAAGCTGTAACTAAAACTATCACCCAAAAGACCCCTCACAGATCTGCCACACAGGATGAAGAGAAACGTCCAATCTCAAGATTTGTAATTTATAAGTGTTGGGTCAAGAGTGGGAAAAATTAATGAAAAATGAAATAGGAGGAAGCTGTGGTCTGACCCCGGAGAGTACAAGTCTTCTTTATTTTTGGCCTGTTGTTGTGTCACTTCTGAAAGTAATATTGTGACATATTAGAGCAGCGTACATTAGGTCACATACACGGAGTTTAATCATGGCTGTTCGTAGAGTACAATACCAGCAACACAGAGGTTTCTTAGAAGTCATTTTTATTTGTGTGTGTTGACCCTTTCTCAGTCTTTCATAAGTTATAAAAATACTTATTGGGAAACAATAACTACACTGTTAAAAAAATATTGTTAAATAGATATTAAGAGCCCAATTCAGTAAGAGTAGCATTTTGCACAGCAGTCCAATGAGCAGGGCTGCTAGAGTAAGATACACCTAGTTAAGAGGCAAATGCCGTGCGCCTTGGCAGAAAATTACTCAGTCAATGACTGGAGTACATTGCTGGCATAAGATATACCACCAAAGTGGAATAACTTTTTCTGAACTAATCAGGCGGGTTTAGTCATGCACATCCCCACTAGCATAAAAATGCCAAAAGGTGCAACATTTTTTGCACAATATCCTAATTTTTGTGCAACCATTTCAGGCTGAGTAGAACCTGATTGGAGTGCTTCTCAGTGTTTGGGGAACATTTATGGGGGTTGCAGTCTAAATATAGAAAAAATAAGGATGAGACAAAGAACATGCAAGATCAACAGTGCTGACTCTAGTTGTCTTGCCTTTATAGGAAGAAGAGCTATTATTTAAAGGGAGTTTGCAGCACAAAATGACCTGTGAAATCAAGCACAGGTGCTTCGTGCAACTTTGGCGGGATCAGTTGAGCGCAAACCTACCCCCCATACTCATTTATTATTTTTCCCTGTCCTCCTTAGACTTTTGAAAAGCCAACGCTGTTCATTAAAAAGGAGGGGCAGAGATAGGAGGTAAACAAGTAGCTGAGAAGATGCACTGAGCTGTATGCCCCATTCAATGGTACGCCGAGTATCTGCTTTTAGTTTAAAGTCATTTTGTGCTGACAAAGTCTACATAGACAGTTTCAGTGGGAAAGATGCTTTTTTCTCTGGCTTGTTTATAGTTCTTTACACCCTTGTAGCAAGGGCAAAACGACTGTACAATACAAATGACAAAAACTCGCTTGTAGACATGGCAGACAGGGTCAAACCTTAGTCATGACAGTCCACAACAGAGGAAACGAAATGCATGGTAATAAGCAGGACATCCACTTTCCCATACCACACACCAAATTGTAACAGTATGATATGTACTTTAACATATCGATGATGCTGTGTCAATTTACCATATATTTTAAAGTGAGAGTCTCAAATTAACCAGGGGTAACCTTCACTTCTGGCAGTATTATGAGAAGTCCAGAACATACTTAACCTCTCGATCCTGACTTTATCTTGCACATCTACATTCATGCCAGAGTTTAGTGGAACTATACGTTTTGGAATGGAATGTAACCTGGTGATCTTCAGTTTTAAAGGCTGCTATCCCTAAATTTTTGTGGTAGGACATTAAGATTAAGTTCGCACATTGTGTAGTTTCAGTGGATATTGATGTGGAAAATTTAACAAAAGTCCCATTCATCTGAAACAACCCTATTCAGGCAAAAGGAAATGATTTTCTGTAGCAGAAATTTCTAAAGGTCACCTCAAGCTGGTTCTTTTCTGGAGCTCTCTTTTAATTTATTGCATTGCAAACGTTTAAAGTCTGCTGTCTCTCTATGTGACTACAGTCTTGTGAATCCTTACATCGCATGAAGCCTGTGTTGTGAGGGTTCTCCGGTGCTGGTGATCGCAAGTATGGGATTTTTCACAGTTTTCCATTTACATATGTGCAGCCTCTCTCAATTCACTCATGTTGAGCGAGACTTGCTCTATCTAGTTGGAATGTGGTCAGGTCTAAACTGTATATCCCATACTTGCGGTCACATATCTGCTCGGTCTTAACAACGATACACAGTTTCCTTTGTGCGTAATATGAGAATTTGCAAGTCTGCAGTCACAAAGAGTGACTGTAGACTTCTGAGATAAACCTAGAATAGTTTTAAAAATCAGATTTTTGAGCAAATAAACATACAGATGCAGGAAAGGTCATACATTACAGTAACTTAATATTGTACAAGTCATTGACTGATCTCAATTTAGGATTTGTTCACCCGCTTAGTCTTTTTGCACATTTTTTTTCAATGTACAGTACAGACCAAAAGTTTGGACACACCTTACTCATTCAAAGAGTTTTCTTTATTTTCATGACTAGGAAAATTGTAGATTCACACTGAAGGCATCAAAACTATGTATTAACACATGTGGATTATATACTTAACAAAAAGTGTGAAACAACTAAAAATATGTCTATATTCTAGGTTCTTCAAAGTAGCCACCTTTTGCATTTATTACTGCTTTGCACACTCTTGGCATTCTCTTGATGAGCTTCAAGAGGTAGTCATTGGAAATGGTGTTAAAATAGTCTTGAAGAAGTTCCCAGAGATGCTTAGCACTTGTTGGCCTTTGCCTTTCGGTTCAGCTCACCCCAAACCATCTCGATTGGGTTCAGGTCTGGTGACTGTGGAGGCCCGGTCATCTGGGTAGCACCCCATCACTCTCCTCCTTGGTCAAATAGCCCTTACACAGCCTGGAGGTGTGTTAGGGGTCATTGTCCTATTAAAAAATAAATGATGGTCCAACTAAATGCAAACCGGATGGAATAGCATGCCGCTGCAAGATGCTGTGGTAGCCAAGCTGGTTCAGTACGCCTTTAATTTTGAATAAATCCCCAACAGTGTCACCAGCAAAGCACCCCCACACCATCACAGCTCCTCCCCCATGCTTCACAGTGGGAACCAGGCATGTAGAGTCCATCCGTTCACCTTTTCTGTGATGCACAAAGACACAGTGGTTGGAACCAAAGATCTCAAATTTGGACTCATCAGACCAAAGCACAGATTTCCACTGGTCTAATGTCCATTCCTTGTGTTGTTTAGCCCAAACAAGTCTCTTCTGCTTGTTGCCTGTCTTTAGCAGTGGTTTCCTAGCAGCTACTTTACCATGAAGGCCTACTGCACAAAGTCTCCTCTTAACAGTTGTTGTAGAGATATGTCTGCTGCTTGAACTCTGTGTGGCATTGACCTGGTCTCTAATCTGAACTGCTGTTAACCTACGATTTCTGAGGTTGTGACTCGGAAGAACTTATCCTCCGCAGAAGAAGTGTCTCTTGGTCTTCCTTTCGCGGGGCGGTCCTCATGAGAGCCAGTTTCTTTGCAGCACTGGATGGTTTTTGCAACTGCACTTGGGAACACTTTCAAAGTTTTCCCAATTTTTCGGACTGACTGACCTTCATTTCTTAACCCCTTCACAACCTATGACGTAGGAGAACGTCATGAGCCATGTCCGGGTGTTTGATGTGAGTTCTGGCATGGAGCTCATCTCATCAGCTGATCCGGATCCGATCGGTGCTGTTAACCCCTTGGTTCCCGCTGTCAATGACTGACAGCGGGATCCAAGGCGGCCGCGGCGAGGAACGCTCCGCTCCCCGCCTGCATCGGAGATCCCGCTGCCAACCACAATAAGTCCACGATTCTGGGAGATACTGATGAGCTGCAGCTCATCGGTATCTCCCAGAAGCGATCCCACTGTGCAGCAAAGTGCCTCTTAAAGGGGCAGTGTAAATATAATAATTAATAGAAAAATAGTTTTTAAAAACCTGTAAAAAAAAAAAAAAACATAAAAGTTCAAATCATCCCCCTTTTCCCTCATTCACAATAAAAGTATTAAAAAATTTGAAAAAATACACATGTTTGGTATCGCCACGTTCAGAATCGCTTGATCTATCAGCATATAAAATCATATAATGAGAGCCCTAAACTGCATAACAAAAAAAATGGTCCAAACACCAAAATTAAGTTTTTTTAGTCGCATTGCTATAAAATGCGATTACGGCCGATCAAAACAGCGCATCCACCCAAAAATGGTATCATTAGAAAGGTCAGCTCAAGACGCAAAAAATAAGCTATCACACAGCCCCAGATCCCGAAAAATGAGAACGCTACGGGTCGCAAAATATGGCGCAAAAAGTGCGTATTGTTTTTATTCCAAACTTCCGAATTTTTTTTCACCACTTATATACCAGTAAAGGTATACATGTTTGGTATCTACAAACTCGTACCGACCTGAGGCATCATACCGTCAAGTCAGTTTTACCATATAGTGAGCATGGTGGCTAAAAAACGCAAAAAACAAACATGTGATTGCACTTTTTTTGCAATTTCTGCAATTTCACCACACTTGGAATTTGTTTGCAATTTCCTTGTACACTATATGGTAAAATAAATGATTGCATCTGAAAGTACAACTCGTCCCACAAAAAGCAAGCCATCATATGTCTATATCGACAGAAAAATAAAAAAGTTATGGCTCTTGGAAGCAGGGGAGGAAAAAATGAAAATGAAAAATGAAAAATTCCCGGGTCATGAAAGGGTTAAAGTAATGATGGCCACTCGTTTTTCTTTACTTATCTGCTTTTTTCTTGCCATAATACAAATTCTAACAGTCTATTCAGTAGGACTATCAGCTGTGTATCCACCAGACTTCTGCACAACACAACTGATGGTCCCAACCCCATTTATAGGGTAAGAAATCCCACTTATTAAACCTGACAGGGCACACTTGTGAAGTGAAGACCATTTCCAGTGACTACCTCTTGAAGCTCATCAAGAGAATGCCAAGAGTGTGCAAAGCAGTAATCAAAGCAAAAGGTGGCTACTTTGAAGAACCTAGAATATAAGACATATTTTCAGTTATTTCACACTTTTTTTGTTAAATATATAATTCCACATGTGTTAATTCATAGTTTTGATGCCTTCAGTGTGAATCTACAATTGTTATGGTCATGAAAATAAAGAAAACTCTTTGAATGAGAAGGTGTGTCCAAACTTTTGGTCTGTACTGTACATGTTTGCCACAGAAAAAAATGCAGCTTTTTCTATTACCAGGAAAGTGAATGAGATTTCTGAACTTTCAGGTACAAGCTGCTTTTTTTTTAACTTGTTAATTTGATCTAGTAAAGGGTTTTGGTTTTTTTTCTTCCAAATGTGCAGCATATCAATTCTTTCAGAGATTTTACAGTTTTTTACTCATTCAAATGAATAGAAAAAATGCAGGTGAAAATGCATCATAAAACATATTTAGTGCAGTATTTTTCCAATACTGTGGCTTTTGCTGCAGAAAAAATCTTCTGCATAAACACAACATGTACACATGCCCTTAACTCCTTCAGGACCCAGCCTATTTTGACCCTAAAGACCTTGGCCTTTTTTGCAATTCTGACCACTCTCCCTTTATGAGGGAATGCTTCAACGGATCCTAGCGATTCTGAGACTGTTTTTTTCGTGACATATTGGGCTTCATGCTAGTATTAAATTTAAGTCAATAATTTTTGCGTTTATTTGTGAAAAAATAAAAAATATGGCAAAAATTTTGAAAATTTCACAATTTTCACATTTTTTATTTTTTTTTCTGATAAACAAGAGAGATATGTGACAGAAAAAATTTATTAAATAATATTTTTCACATGTCTACTTCACATCAGCACAATTTTGGAAAAAAAAATTTTTTTTGTTAGGACGTTATAAGGGTTCAAAGTTCATGAGCAATTTTTCATTTTTCAAACAAAATTTACAAAGCCATTTTTTTTAGTGACCACATCACATTTGAAGTCCTTTTGAGGGGTGTACATGACAGAAAACACCCAAAAGTGACACTATTCCAAAAACTGCACCCCTCAAGCTACTCAAAACTACATTCAAGAAGATTATTAACCCTTCAGGTGCTTCACAGCAACTAAAGCAAAGTGGAAACAAAAAATGGATATTTTAATTTTTTTATCAAAAATGTTCTTTTAGCCTCAATTCTTTCATTTTCACATGGGCAACGGGATAAAATGGATCTTAAAATGTGTTGTGCAAATTCTCCCGAGTACATCGATACCTCATATGTGGTCATAAACCACTGTTTGGGCGCACGGCAGGGCTCAGAAGTGAAGGAGCACAATTTGAAATTTGGAGCTAATTTTACATTCAAAAAGTGAAATTGCGCTCCTTCCCTTCTGACCCCTGCCGTGCGCCCAAACAGTGGTTTATGACCACATATGAGGTATCGGTGTACTCAGGAGAAATTGCCCAACAAATTTTAGAATGAATTTTATGCTGTTGCCATGTGAAAACGAAACAATTTAGGCTAAAAGAAAATTTTTGTGAAAAAAAAAGTACTATTTCATTTTCACAGATCAATTTGTAAAGCACCTTGGGGTTCAATATGCTCACTACCCATCTAGATATGTTCCCTGGGGGGTCTAGTTTCCAAAATGGGGTCACTTGTGGGGGAGCTCCAATGTTTAGGCTCACAGGGGCTCTCCAAACGCAACATGGTGTCCGCTAACAATTTGAATAAAAATCAGCTCAAATTGTTAGCTGTAACCATGTTGTGTTTAGTGAGCCCCTGTGTGCCTAAACATTGGGGCTCCCCCACAAGTGACCCCATTTTGGAAACTAGACCCCCCAAGGAACGTATCTAGATGCATAGTGAGCACTTTGAACCCCCAGGTGCTTCACAAATTCATCCATAAAAATGAAAAAGCACTTTTTTTTCCACAAAAATTTTCTTTTTTCATTATTATGGATCAATTTGTGAAGCACCTGGGGGTTGAAAGTGCTCAATATGCATCTAGATACGTCCCTTTGGGGGTCTAGTTTCCAAAATGGGGTCACTTGTGGGGGAGCTCCAATGTGGAGACGCACAGGGGCTCTCCAAACGCAACATGGTGTCCGCTAACAATTTGAATGCAAAATGAGCTCAAATTGTTAGCCGACACCATGTTGCGTTTGGAGAGCCCCTGTGCGTCTCCACATAGGAGCTCCTCCACAAGTGACCCCATTTTGGAAACTAGACCCCCAAAGGAACGTATCTAAATGCATAGTGAGCACTTTCAACCCCCAGGTGCTTCACAAATTCATCCGTAAAAATTAAAAAGTACTTTTATTTCCACAAAAATTTTCTTTTTTCATTTTTACAGATTATTTTGTGAAGCACTGGGGTGTTCAAAATGCTCACCACCCATCTAGATAAGTTCCCTGGGGGGGTCTAGTTTCCAAAATGGGGTCACTTATAGAGGAGCTCCAATGTTTAGGCACACAGGGGCTCTCCAAACGTGACATGATGTCCGCTAACCATTTGAGCTGATTTCCATTCAAATTGTTAACGGACACCATGTCGCGTTTGGAGAGCCCCTGTGTGCCTAAACATTGGAGCTCCCCCACAAGTGACCCCATTTTGGAAACAAGACCCCCCAGGGAACGTATCTAGATGTATAGTGAGCACTTTGAACCCCCAGGTGCTTCACAAATTGATCTGTAAAAATGAAAAAGTACTTTTTTTCCACAAAATATTTTTTTTTCATTAATTTGTGAAGCACCTGGGCGTTCAAAATGCTCACCACCCATCTAGATAAGTTCCCGGGGGGTCTAGTTTCCAAAATGGGGTCACTTGTGGGGAGCTCCAATGTTTAGGCACACAGGGGCTCTCCATACGCGACATGGTGTCCGCTAACAATTGAAATTGTTAGCGGACTCCATGTCGCGTATGGAGAACCCCTCTGTGCCACTAGCATTGCCACCAGCACAAGGGCAACTGGAAGAGTTGGGGTACAGCACCAGAAAATGGCACCTCTAATGTGCTATTTTCTGTGGTGGCTATGGGTTGCAATTTGCAGCGTGGGGGGGGCCACAACATTTGGGTCTCTCCACGATGAGGATTGCAGCCCCCCAACTGCCAAGTTGTACCTGGCTGGCATCCAAAAATAAGGCAAAGCTCCTTATCATTTTATTGGCAGAAGTAAAAAAAAAATGGCATGGGGCTCCGCCATATTTTTGGTCCAGCCAGGTACAACTTGGCAGCTACGGACTGCCACCAGCCCACAGATGCCTCGTCATACCTGGCTGGAACCAAAAATACAGCGAAGCCTATTTTTTTTTTATTTCTAGAATTATCTCTAGAAAAAAAATGACATAGGGCTCCGCCATATTTTTGGTCCAGCCAGGTACAACTTGGCAGCTACGGACTGCCACCAGCCCACAGATGCCTCGTCATACCTGGCTGGAACCAAAAATACAGCGAAGCCTATTTTTTTTTTATTTCTAGAATTATTTCTAGAAAAAAAATGACATAGGGCTCCGCCATATTTTTGGTCCAGCCAGGTACAACCTGGCAGCTACGGACTGCCACCCACCCCCAGCTGCCTCGTCATACCTGGCTGGTACCAAAAATACAGCGAAGGCCATTTTTTTTTTTTCATTTCTAGAACTAATTCTAGAAAAAAAATTACGTGGGGCTCCGCCATATTTTTGGTCCAGCCAGGTACAACTAAGCAGCTGGGGACTGGAATCCTCAGCATAGAGAGGCCCAAGCGTTCTGGGCCCCCCGTGCTGCGAATTGCAGCCCGCAGCCGCCCCAGAAAATGGCGCATTCGTTGAAGCCCCATTTTCTGGCGCTGTACCCACGCTCTTCCAGTTGCCCTGGTGGCGGTGGCTAACTGGATAATAAAGGGGTTAATGCCAGCTTTTTATTTGCAGCTGGCACTAAGCCCGAGATTCATAATATAGGGCCAATGTTAGACCCGCAATTAGGAATCTCTGGTAAATAGTCAGAAAATACACACAGAGAAAAATCTTTTTATTTGAAAAAAAAACACAAACAAAATTCGGACTCCATCTTTATTATAAAGATCCGACGTAGTCCACAACGAAGGTCCCACGACGCTCGATCGCCTCCGATGTAGTCCACAACTAAGGTCCCACGACGCTCGATCGCCTCCGATGTAGTCCACAATGAAGGTCCCATGACGCTCGATCGCCTCTGCTCAATCCACAGAGACTGCAGCAAGGGATCAAGTGTCCTCTTCCTACAGCCTCTAGGGTCACAGTTATGGTGCACTGTATGACAATGATCTGTCATACAATGCACCATGACTATGATCCCAGAGACTACAAGAGGACACTTGATCCCTTGTTGCACCCATCCATCCACCTATGCACCCATCATCTACGCACGCACACATCCACGCACACACACATCCACGCACGCTGACATTCACGCACGCTGACATCCACGCATGCACACATCCACGGACGCACGCTGACATCCACGCACCCTGACATCCATGCACGCTGACATCCACGCATGCACACATCCACGGACGCATTCACACATCCACGCACGCTGGAATTCACGCACATCCACATACACACATCCACGCATGCACACATCCACAGACGCACACACACATCCACGCACGCTGTCATCCACGCATGCACACATCCACGGACGCATGCACACTTCCACGCACGCTGACATCCATGCACGCTGACATCCACGCATGCACTCATCCACGGACGCACACACCCATCCACGCACGCTGACATTCACGCACGCTGACATCCATGCAGGCACACATCCACGGACGCACGCTGACATCCACACACCCTGACATCCACGCACGCTGTCATCCACGCATGCACACATCCACGGACGCATGCACACTTCCACGCACGCTGACATCCATGCACGCTGACATCCACGCATGCACTCATCCACGGACGCACACACCCATCCACGCACGCTGACATTCACGCACGCTGACATCCATGCAGGCACACATCCACGGACGCACGCTGACATCCACACACCCTGACATCCATGCACGCTGACATCCACGCATGCACACATCCACGGACGCACGCACACATCCACGCACGCTGGAATTCATGCACATCCACATACACACATCCACGCACGCACACATCCTCAGACACACACACACATCCACGGACGCACGCACACATCCACGCACGCTGGAATTCATGCACATCCACGCACGCACACATCTACGTACACACCCACGTACGCACACATCCACGGATGCACACACACATCCAAGGACGCACGAACACATCCACGGACGCTGGAGTTCACGCACATCCACATACGCATATCCACGCACGCATCCACGTACACACACATGCACGGACACACTAACACACATCCACGGATGCACACATGCACGGACACACTAACACACATCCACGGACGCACGCACACATCCATCCATCCATCTATTCATTCATTCATTCATTCATACTTACCCATGAGGAGGAGGAGCCGCTGAGAGGAGGAGGGGCCACACCGCAGTTGCATCGGAGGCCGGCGGGCTGCTCCGGAATGGGTGAGTGGGGCTAGAGGTGGGGGCTAGGCAGGGGGGAGTGAGTGAGCAGGGGAAGGTGGGGGAGATGAGCAGGGGAAGGGGGGGCATGAGCAGGGGGAGAGGAGGTTGTGCAGGCTGACCGGCGGGCGCCTGAGCCCGCCGGTACTGCAGTACAGAAGGAGGAGGGCGGGTGGATCGCGGGGACATGGGGGGGGGGAGCAGGCCGGACACAAGGGGGGCTGGAGGTAGGGGGACAAGACACAGGAGGAGCTGGAGGAGGAAGGGGGCAGGGGCGCACAGAGGAATGACGGCGGCTGCGGTGCAGCCGGCAGAAAAAGATGATCGGAGGGGCGGGGGGGCCGATAGGCGGGAAGGGGGGGCCGATAGGCGGGAAGGGGGTGCCCTAATGCTTCCTGGAGCTGGAGGGGCTGAGTACGGGGAGGGCACCAGCCGATCCGCCCGTCCAGATCTGATTGGAGAGCTCCAATCAGATCTGGGAGGAGGGAATCGCTGTGATTTCTCAGATCTGCAGTTTCAGTTTTAAACTGCAGATCGGAGGGGCCCTGGGCATGGGGGGGTTAATCCACCCCCCGTGGGGTTAACTTCAGGTTGTCACCTTGCAGTAGCAACGGTGACACCTGAGTTAACCCGCTCACACGCGCCGCAGGAGCGCGATCATTTCATGGCCCACCGTTTGGGCCAAGGGTCGGGAATGAACTTGTTTTCATGGCCCAAATGGTGGGCCAAGGGTCGGGAAGGGGTAAAGCATCATATTAATCAAGTATTGTGTTACTCAAAGTAAGGAGAAAGGCATAGCAGGTGGGTATACAGATGCAGGCACCGCTAAAGGACGGTGGCAGTTTTGTGCTATACTTGCACTTCAAAGGGTCCTGTGCCATCCTGTCCTGTTGAAGTGCGAGTACAGCACAAAACCGCCGCCATCATTTAGCGGTGCCTGCATCTGTACATCCACCTGATATGCCTCTTAACTAAGTTGGAGTAAAGACAGTTTTATGCAATGGTGAGTGCCGCCTGCTTTCTCCTTACTTTGAGGACCACTTGGAACTTGTGTTACGGGGGGTTATGCACCTGTTTATGTTGCGATTACATGACCACTGTTTTTTCTCCTCTCTGATCTGTCCATTGGAACATAATGCAGATATTTGGTACAGAACATTTTCTTTGGTTTGGACTCAAGTATTGTGTTTTTTTGAGTCAATTTATCCTTTGCTATATCTGTATATATTAGTTTACTTAATATACATTTACAGGTAGCAATCATAGCTGGCACAAGGTAAAGATAAGGCTTCCAGTTAATATTTTTAAAATTATTACTATATAAGTAATAGGCATGCGTAATTGAATGGAATCATGTCCAGAACTTTGTCTTGATGTCCCAGATTTGTAAAACATGTTTTTTTCTTTTTCACATTTATGAACTGATCTGCAATACTTGCAACTCATCAGACAGGTGTGGCACTATATTTGAAAGAAAACACCCAAGTATTTCTAATTCTACACAACCTCTTTAAAGGGACTTTGTTAGCACAAATTAACTTGTCATGAACCATATTCAGGCGCTCATGCATCATGACGTGGTCAAACATTTATATGCACTTTACAACCTTCTTGTTTTCCCAATGTCTCTTCCCTTCTCTGACTCTATGAAGCCAGAACTGTCAATCAAAGAAATGGGGGGGGTGAAGATAGAGGGAACTCAAGTAGGTCCGAAGCTGCACTTAAATGTTGATGGACAAGCATCTGTACTTGCTTTGAGCAGTCATTCTGTGTCGACAGAGTCCCTTTAAGGACTCCAGTACAGATAACATTATTTCTCAGAGGATTTGTGTATGCTTCTTGTTCAGGATTCTGTCTCTGCAAAGAGATGCGATGTCCCCGGAGACTCGCACACATGCTGCCGTCCCATTAAATGATTTACACGTGGGCCAGTAATCTCCATACGGTGCAATAAATCTCATTAAAAAGTAATACAACTGCAACGCATAATTGGTTCCAAATGAGCAAGTGCATCGAGCTGACGGCTTTCTCCTTAGGATGTTCCCAAGCACCTGCATCTCTTCAGCTGAGAGACTTGGCTCCTTGCAACAAGATGCAGGTGGAGTGTCAGTGTACCGAATCTTGCTTGGTGTAGGAGCACCCACACCCCTCAGGGTCATTCAATGGATATGGAAAACTCAAAATATGTCAGAATCGTTCTTGGCCTTGGATACATTATTTCCTTAACTGAAATAGATCAAACTTGTATCATAAATTCATATCGTAGGTTAATAATTCTAAAGAAGGATTTTGGCATGAGATTAAGGGATTATGAGATGGATCTGAAGGAATAACTTGAGGAATGCGTAAAAAGTGTATAAGACTCAGTATGTAGAATAGAGAAGGGAAATTATCCTGACTGTGATCATATCATCATGTGAATGGCAACTAATTTATCTTAGATGGTTTAGGAACATCATGCAGACAATGTGGCAACGTTTTCCTGAAATGCCAATAATCCCACGAGGACATATTCTACAACATACTTATTTCATTCTATGTTAATAATGTATATTTTATATACACATCGTTATATGTATTGAGAAATCAGTTATTCTCTGTCATTTGTAAGGAAGCTTTTAACCATCAGCCTTTCATGTCTCATATACGAAGGGTTCACAGCTCCATCTTTGAAGACCAACATTCTAGGATTCATTTAATTAGAAGGCAATTAACCATTAATTAACTTGAGAGTTACACACATGCTATGTCCTTTAAACCTCTACTGTCAGCATCCTTCATGGACACATATCCTGCTCCCCCCTCTTTAATAATAGAGTCATATGGGACTAGAAATGGAAAGACAATGTCCCACATGGGAAATATCTGTAGGTTTTTTCCCTGGCCTTCTTGTAGTAGCCTAATAAGATTTATAACAAGTTGTCTGGATATATTTGATTACATTATTTACAAATTGGAGTTACGGTTTCACCAAATAACATTCATTGTATGATGAAATGGCAATTTCCCAACATGCTTTCAACTATTCATAGTTTCCAAGATCTGTGTTTCCAATCATTCAATTAGATATTTCATTGGGGACTTCCAATGTATATCACTCTGTCATGGTCATGTGATGGTTCACTAAAAACATCTTATCTATGCTGTACATAACTATATTCAGTCCTGCATCCACTTGAAATAAAGTATAAAAATTTCAATTAAAGTAGTTTGCCCAAAACTGCAAGTTGTCTCCTATCTATAATCAATGGGATTACCATAAAAAACTAGTGCTCTACTCAGATTTTTCCTGCAGTCTCATAGTCATTAAATGGAGCTAAGGTCAAACGTGCTCTACCACTCCATTCAAGATAGGGCTCTACAGAACCCCATTCTTAAGGTTCTACTCCGTGGGTGTTTTAGTGGTCACTGTCTCAGTGATCACAAGCTATCTTCTCTCCACACTAGGAATAACTTGTACATGGGAATCACCTTTTAAGTGGCAGTATTTAAAGATCCTGTAAACTGTGTATAATTGATACAGCAAATATTCTGGAAAATAAACCATTCATTAACCCCTTCACCACCCAGGAATTTTTCGTTTTTCGTTTTTTGCTCCCCTGCTTCCAAAAGCCATAACTTTTTTATTGTTCCGTCAATATAGACATATAACGGCTTATTTTTTGCGGGACGAGTTGTATTTTCAGATGAAATCATTTATTTTACCATATAGTGTACAGAAAAATAGGAAACAAATTCCAAATGCGGTGAAATTGCAAAAAAAAGTGCAATTACACGTTTGTATTTTGCGTTTTTTATTCACCATGATCACTATATGGTAAAACTGACATGAAAGTGTGATACCTTAGGATGGTACAAGTTCGTAGATCGCAAACATGTATACTTTTACTGGTATCTAAGTGGTGACAAAAAAATTCTGAAGTTTTGAAAAAAAAAAGAATTGCACTTTTGTTGCCATGTTCTACAATCCATAGCGTCCTCATTTTTCGGGATCTGGGGCTGGGTGATGGCTTATTTTTTGTGTCTTGAGCTGACATTTCTAATGATACCAATTTTGGGTGGATGTGCTGTTTTGATCACCCGTTATTGCATTTTATAGCAATGTTACAGTGACCAAAAAAACATAATTTTGGTGTTTGGACTTTTTTTTCCGTTACGCAGTTTACGGCTCTCATTAATTGATTTTATATATCGATAGATCGGGCGTTTCTGAATGTGGTGATACCAAATATGTGTATTTTTAAAAAAAATACTTTTATTTTGAGTGGGGGAAAATGGGGGTGATTTGAACTTTTAGGTTTTTTTTTTCTAATATTTTTAAAAACTTTATTTACTTATTAATTCTTGTTTTTATACAACCCCATAGGGTGCCACAGCACTGCAGTGGCTGATCGCTTCTGACACATCCTGATGAGCTGCAGCACATCAGGACCTGTCACAATTGCGTACTGTGAGTGGTTGGCAGCGCTTGCTAACCACTCCAGCAAGTGCTCTGTGACAGCTTCCGGGGTAAAGCCAGGACCCAAGGCTGTCACATGAGCACCGTAGATCCCGCAATCTTATCGGGGAATCTCCAGTGTAGGTGGGGAATAGCGTGTTCCCTGCCCCGGCACCTTTGGATCACGGCTCTCAGTGATTGACGGTAGGATCCAAGTGGTTAACAGCACCGATCGGATCCCGGATCCTATCGGTGATGGAAGCCCTGACATCTCAGCTGATAAGATCAGCTGAGGTGTCAGGGAAATTGTGTGAGCTCCGTGCCAGAGCTCACATCAAATCCCGGTAACCAGCCCATGACGTCCTCTTTACGTAATGGGTCGGTAAGAGGTTGAAGAACTACAGCAGCAATTTTTTTTATTGCTCTGCTATAGAAGTACTTTAAATGTAAGTATCTTTCCCTGGAGTTATATTCACCTTTCGTTGCTTTTATCCTTCTCCAGCGCTGCTCCAGTCGGTCTGTTTCATGGAGTGCACTGGAGGTCACTTTTTAATTCATTTTTATGAGAGCCTTTTTCTTGCCTATTTCTGGCTCTCATAGAGATGCTTTAAGCGCTTGTGACATAACTTCTGACTTCGGGCCTGTCAGAATTTATGGTCACACGGTGGCGTCGCGGGACCAAGGAAATGTTGAAAAAGATTGAGAACACCGGAGGGAGAGTACAAGACAAGAGGCATACATTCAAAGCACCACTATAGAGCTGAACCCCCCCTCCTGCTGTGGTGGTGCTTTAATTAAAAAAAATAGATGAAACTGAAATACAAATTATTATCGTCAAATATGGCAATTAAGCATTAGGCTTTGCATATACCTACAGCCTGCATTTATACATCCATGTGACATTTCCATCTCCTGGCCTTTTTTCTCAGCCATAAAATGTCATGGATCCTTACAGACAACCCTTTTCTAAACAGCTCCATGTCTCCAGTGCTTGAGACTCAAATCATGTTCTATTCTCATCTGTTCTGCAGATTAGTTTCAGCCATCAAAGTCTATGGAGATCCGTATAAAACGGATAAAACATGGAAGACATACGTTGTACTTCAGAGTTTTGATTTTCATCTGTTTTTAGCTGTTCTATTGCTGAGTCAATGGATTAAAGGGAACCTGTCACCTAAACTAGCCCTCCTAACCTATGAATATCTGTCCCTGCAGCCACAGACAACTTTCTCAACCATCCCTGTCTGAGCTTATATAGCAATTTACAAGTGCAATAAAGCAATTTAGAAACTTACAGAATCCTTGACTGATGGGCGTACCTCCAGGGGTCTTTGTCAGTGAAGCAGGGTCTCCTGGGCTGCGCTCCCCCCGCTCCATGCTGAAAATACTCCCCGATGGGCGGCATTCTTATTTCTGGACCTCGGGCAACATTCAAAGTACCCGCCCATTGCGTCATCGCTATGACGCGGTCACTTGATGCCGGCCCCGCATCACTTCCGCCCATCGTATTGCTGGGTGTACTAACAAGCGCACAAGCCACCTTCAGAGCATGCGCAAATGGCTGCTGAAGGCGGCCTTGAGCGTTTAGTACACCCGGCGATAAGAAGGTGACAGATTCCCTTTAAACTAATTCAGACAGATCTCCTTTAATAAGAAAAAAACAGATGAGAAAAAGAGCAGATGTGACTAGGAAGAAACTAGGATAACATGTAAAGGGAATGTGTCAGCAGGTTATTGTTACCTCATCTGGCATCAACATAATGTAGGCAAAGAAACCCTGAATTAAAGGATGTATCACATAGATTACTGGCTGAAGTCATTCTGACACTATTAAAGCCTTTAGTTTTCAGGAACACAGCATTCACACCAGCCAGTCAATAAAGTTTGTGCATTGACAGTGAGGTGTAAATCACAGCAGGGGGTGTGTCAACCTGCCTTGCATGTGACCATGTAGCTCTGTAAAGGTAATCAAGCCTTTAGAAAACTCTGGCTCATACCGTGACAAGAGAGGCATGCTTGCTTTTTCTTTTATAACCCTTGCAGCATGCTGTCCTCTGCTTACACCACAAAAACCTGGTGAAAGATTCCCAATAAGGAATCTGTCACATTAGTTCACCCATTTCTCTCAGATGTTAATACATGGATGCGTGAATACAGTGTAGCACTGCTCTGAAATCAGGCGACCGGAGCGAGGCGACATATGCCGCCAAATTCCTGAAATACACGCCACAATTAGGAGGCAATTTGGCAGTGACAATTCCAGGGCGAGATATCGCTGACAAAAATGTCTCCCGTGGTTGTGGCGTATAAAGGTACCCTTACAGATATCTTGTCTATCAAACTACTTTCTACATATTTTTCATGGTTGTAGAGAAGTTACCATGTCACCATTGCACTATGGCTACTTTCACAGAAAGCACATATTTTTGGCTTCATGGAGATAATGTCCTTGCTTGATTTCAATCTCTGGACTATGCACTAGACCACCCCAAACAATACAGATTTATTACATGACCTGCTGCAAACAACTGATGGGTATAAGCAGCATGTTATCCTACTTAGTCAATATTCCTTTCCCTATTGTTCAATGCTTTAGTATTCTGGGCCAATGCTGCTCGGTTTAGTATATCTTGTTTCTGGTTGAATAGGCTTACATAGTCATACACAATAGAATAGGCAAGCATTCTGTGGACATTGACCTAGTGTATATATAATATGAAAATCCAAAAACCCATTATAAGAAATCTGTTATCCCTTACAATAGATAAAAAAAGTTATTTCAAACCTTTCAAAAAGGGAACTCATGATTTTAGTTGAACACGGTTTTCTTTAAGCAAGATTTGTTTCAGTTTAGTTTGATCCTCTTTCAGTGATGGTGTCTGAGCTTTCGTCTTACATGGCTTTCTTTTTTTCATACTTTTGGATAGATTAAAGTTGATCTGGATTATTTTTTTACCAACTGTATGTGGAATATGCTGAGGCTAGGAATGGCTTGTTAAGACATCTTTTCCAAGACTTTTATTATGCAGGGATGCTTTGAAAAGTACATGAATTGAAAATATTTTAAAAAGTGAACAAGGTATAGTGAATATCATTAATGCATCTGTAGGGGTAGCAGCATTGAAATCCCATTGGCATTTAAAAGAATTTGGGGCATTTGTACAATTCCAATAGCCAAAAAAAGTGTACTAGGGAAGAAAAGGAGTCTTCAGTTATGATACCATAACAACAAGACCAATAAGGCTAAGGAGAAAATTACCAAAAGTTTAAAAGTGGAACAAAATATTTGCTAAATCCTACTTCAAAACAGATTCAATAGTCTGCATACATTAATAATTCTTTAGAGCTCATTTTCCAGTAGTTGCACATATGCCAAAAGCCATGCCCCTTTACGGAGACCATGCTCTTCAACAAATAATATAAACTGTTCCACACTTCCTAAAAAACATGACTGGATGTTGGGGCTATGGAAACAAGTTACAGGAGGCTTTGAGAGTTTTGCTAATTCTTCTGAGAGTTCATGAGGTCACCTTTTTCAAAGATTTTCCAGGAAAGTTATCAAGTAAAACATTAACTAGGGCTCACCGGTAACAACTGAGATGGATTTGCAAAGCTGTTGGTCAGGTGAACAGTATGGACGAGAGGCGGTGATGCAGCAGATATGGATGAGCTAGACAACACATGAAACAATGAAGCCCAGGAGAGATTAAAGGGAACCTGTCAGGTCATTTATGCCCCCAAGCCTATCACTACCAGTTCCTACAGCTTCCTAGTACATCTATAAGCATCGCTGTCTGATCTCATACTGTGCTCTGATCACTGAGAAAAATATTTTATAACTTACATGTCCCTATGGTAATAATGTGGTGTCTTCAGAGTATAGTCCCTCTTGGCATTCTCTCAGCCTCCATTTTTCACCCCTCATAATGTGGTTATGATGCTCCGGAGGGCCTGATAGCCTAATTTCTAGTGAGCTCCTGGAAGTTGAAATCTGTGTGATGCTTCTTCCTGGTATGATGTTGCAGTCACATAATTTTGAGTCCTGTATAGTGTGGGGGAGTATTCAGCTTTCAGGTCAGCTTCAGAGCATGCACACTGAAGTTGCTGGCTTTTTTGCTGTTTTTTGATTGGTGTAATGAAACAGTGGCCGAATTGTGTTTTATTCACTATTACATCCCAAATAAATCATTTATCAATAACAACTTGTCCAGCAAACAACAAGACTGCTATGTTAGCTGTGACATAAAATGTATGGCCCCGGAAAAAAAAATGCATCAAAAGCTGGTCATGGCTTGGTTTGTTTGAACGTATTCTATAGATGACTTATCCCTACGATAGGACATTAATATCAGATCGGTGGGAAGCCAAAACCTGACCCCTCTGCTGTTTTCAGCTCTTGCCAGATGTAGACAGTGAGCTAACGAAAATTGTAATCCTGGAGAGAGTTAATGTTCCAAAAGGCACTGCAGAAATGGAAGAAAGCGGGAAGGGGTTATCAGCCAGGATGGAATTAATAAAACCTTCTTTAAGGGTCAAGTATTAGTAAAATGTGCTTGGGTGTGAATACTGGTTGACACACATCTCTACTACTACTATTTTTATATGCAATGTGTAAATTATGCCTTTTATCATTAGGGTTCCCGCAGTTGCTCACACACCAATTTTAATCTTTGTATTGTTGGGATTATCTATACCTGTTATGTTTATGAATTGTATCTTTTTTTTTTTTAGCATCCGTCCTGGCGCATATCCCATTTTTGGTTTCTTCCAGATCTAGACAGTGAGCAGGATAGCACAGCCCATTTCACTTTTTAGTAGCTGATGCCAAGAACTGCTTTTGCCTGGGGCATACATGAAATTATGGGTTCCCATCGCAGAATTTCTAATTGTTCCACCCCCAAAAAAATATAAGAATAATATTTGGCGATGTCACATAAGAACATATCTAAAATATTTGCAGCCCTTTCAAAGTAATTTTTCTCATATTGAAGCCCCATTATGATCCCCCACTGTGACCCCCACACAGCCCTCCATGCAGTATAATCACCCCTTTTAGCCCTCCAAATAGTAAAATGGCCCACACACAGCCCTCTGCACAATATGATGGACCCCACACAAACCTTCACACTGTATATTTGTTTGCATGCAGTATAATGACCCTCATTTAGCCCTCCAAAGGCTAAATATAATAGCTCCCTCATAGCCCTCTAAGTATTTTAATAGCCCCCACATATATTTTCATATATTATAATAGGTTCCACATATTATAATGGACACCCCATAGCCCTCCATGTATCATAATACACCTACCATAGTCCTCCATATACTATAATGCACCTATAGACCTCCATATAGTATAATGCATCCCATAGTCCTCCATATAGTATAATGCATCCCATAGTCCTCCATATAGTATAATGCACCCCATTGTCTCCATATAGTATAATATATCCCCATAGTCATCCATATATTACAATGCACCCCATTGTCCTCCTTATATTATAAAGCACCACAATAGTCATCTATGTATTATAATGCACCCCTATAGTCCTCAATGTATTATAATTCAGCCCCATAGTCTTCCATGTATTATAATGCACTCCTTTAGTCCACCATGTATAAGGGCAGCCCCCGTTTTCCCCATTTATTAAAATTCACCTCATGTTCCTCCACATATTATAGTGCTCCCCTGTAGTCCTCAATGTATAAAGTAGCCCCCATAGTCCTCCAATTATTATAATGGACCCCAAAGTCCTCCATATATTGTAATGCAGCTCTCATAGTCCTCCAATTATTATAATGCATCTCCATAGTCCTCCATGTATAAGGTAGCCCCATAGTCATCCAATTATTAAAATGTACCCCCATTTTCTTCCACATATTTTAATGTAGCCCCCATAATCTTCCATGTATTATAATGCACCCCCATAGCCATCCAAATATTATAATTCACTCCATAGTCCTTCATATATTATGCACTCTCATAGTCCTCTATGTATTATAATGCACCCTATAGTCCTCCATATATTATAATGCACTCCCATAGTACTCTATGTTTAAGGTAGCTAGCATAGTCCACCAATTATTATAATGCACCCATATATTCCTCCATATGACAAATGCACCCCCATATTCCACCATATACAGTATTTTAATGCACCCCCATAATCCTCCAATTATTATAATGCACTGCCATATTCCTGCATGTATTATAATGCAGCCCCCCATAGTCCTCAAGGTATTATAATGCACCTCCCATGGTCATCCAATTATTATAATGCAGCACCCATGTTTCTCCATGTACTATTATAATGCACCCTCATATCCCTCCATATATTATAATGCAGCCTCATATCATCTAATGCACCCCTAGTCCTCAGACCACCATGTACTCAATGATTAAAAAACTAAATTAAATAAGTACTCACCTCTCTTCGGTTCACCCGCTGCTCTCGTCTCCATGTAAGTGTCCTGCAGCTGTGCACATCTCAGCACAGCTGAGCACTGATACATCTGAGCGCAGAGACAGGGGAAAATGATGAAGAAGGGAGCAGAGCTATGTATAATGATAGGCGGAGGGGCCCACAGGTGAGGAGGACCCAGTGTCAGCATTGGCATCAGGCCCCCCTCACTGCGGGCCCAATAGCTGCCACCATTGGTGGTACACCACTGGTTGCTACCAGTGACTTGATGAATGTCAGCCACAGTGATCCCATAAGTGCCAGTGGAACTACTTCTACCATCAGTGAATTGGTTACATGTTTATCGGTGACATTCTCAGACCTTCCTGAACAAAGCTTAAATTAAAATTGGTTTTTTTGAATTTTCCAATTTAAAGCAAGTTGTACGAAGGGGGTAAACTTGGTTTTAGAAGTTCAGTTAGAAATGGATCTGTATCTCCCAAGGAGGGTTTGTAATTGTATACAATTCTGTATGTTACTTTGATGCTAGTCTTTTAGCTTGGCATGGTTAAAGAAAGCAATACTGTATTTCTGCTAATAAGGTTATGATTTGTCGTTTATGGAGTTCTTGGTGGTCTTTCATTTTTACTTTGTTAAAGAGCCTTTCATGTATTTTAAAATACCTCTAATTCCTCCCTTTTTGCTTTGGTTGGTTCTTATATAGTGCCCACAGAATAGTGTGTCAGCAGGGAGAACAGATGCTATTCAGCAATACGCAGAACATGCATTAGGTCAATCTGAAAATAACAGTAGCACAAGAATCAAATTGGATTTAAAGCACCTAGTAAAATGACAGCCTGTGTCGCACAAATGGGTGTTATCTATTGTCATGTTCTACTTTCTTTGTAGTTTAATCCTATTTTCAAGCACAAGACTAAATCTTGCAATATTAAATGCAGTTTCTGCCAAGGAAATCCAATTACTCCGCATTATCCTCACTGCTGCCTTTTTGGGAAATGCACCACAAGAGCTCACAATCTCAGCACAGCGAACATTTCTTCAGATGACTTGTGCCAGCTCTCCACAGCCGGTATGAGCTGTGATGATGTTGTGAGCCGCAACAGATCAATTCACAATTTACTCAGCTGTAACTGAGAGGTTGTGAATAAGGACTTCTGAACCAGACTGGAAGCAGCCGGAGTGTGGAGATCCGGGGCTGACACGTGTATTCAGATGTAAGCCTATGGAAACCAACGCGTTACCACCCGTGAGTGTCAACCATTTAAAAACAGTTGAATTGCTGCCTAGAAATCGAAATACCTTTAGCAAATGAGGCACAGAGAGACAGGCGCGAAGAAACACTTTGCATCCATTAAGCTTACAGACAGTGTCTTCTCCCTTCTACATCAACACTTCTCCCTCCTCCTTTGCCCCTCTCTGCTCCACATCACGTCTCCGCTCCACTCCATCAGCCCTGACAGAACCTTGAAAGACACAAGCGGGAGGTTTAATTAAAAGCTGGTCGATTTGACGAACAATCAGATGAGGTCACTCTAGGTTTTTCTTCTTTATCCTCTTGAGATTTATCCGTTGTTTTATTGTTTTTCCCCATTTATTCTGGGGTGGAGAGAGCGGAGAATATGAGGAGAATATATTGTTTATTGGTAATGTATTGTTTTTCACTTTTTCCAGTTTGAGTTGTTTTGAAATATTTAAGCGTGTGAGTACCTAGAAGTGGAAGCACTGTAGAAGCAGAGAATCAGGATTGTACGTGGACAGCCTAGACAAGCATTATATATGCATCACTTCCCGCCCTTACCTTAGTATCCTAATGGGTTTCTACTCTGGAAATAATGAAAGGTCATTCGGATTAGAAAAACAGGGCATCTAATTCCTAGAAAGAGTGCCACATCTTTCATGAACTTGCATTAGTAAAAGTAAAGAAAAATGCTTAAAGGGGTTATCCTCTACAATTTTTTTTACTGTGAGCCTAGGAACTAACTGTATTACCTGAGCCTAAGGCAGCAGTCCCACTGATGAGAGACATGTCGGTGACATGCGAGTGACATGGGAGAGACTCGCAGGAGTCTCACATCCATCACCCGGCACTGCCACCCAATCTCCAGAAGCGTGCCAGCTGCATATATTTCTATGTGGCTGCATGCTCATGTTCTGAGAGCCGGCGACCATACCGGGTGAGACGTTTGAGACTTGCATGAGTCTCTCACATGTCACCCACATGTCACCCACATGTCTCTTGCTAGTGGGACCGTGGCCCTACTCAGAGCAGTAACTGACTGCTTCTGCAGGCAGTTCTGTTGCTTAACATCAACAGAGCAGCTTTTCCTCTTCCAGACTATGCTGTCGGCTTTGTCATGCTGATATACAGCCAATTCCTCACAATTATGCAGCGGGGAGCTGACTTTCAATCAGCATAACATGTCCAGTTACATCCTGTTAACAAAGCAAAGCAGAAGAGAAGCTCATTCTCTGTCAACCTGATGTCACCAGAAGCCACGACAATTTCCAGCAGAAGTGATCAGTGACTGCTCTGTGTGAGCAGAGATCTGCACCTGGAAAGGCAGACAGTTACTACCTGCCTGTTAGTTCTTAGGCCCATAGTAAGCAAATAAAATAGTCTCCTTTAAAGAGGATGCACAATACTAACAATCCCAGCTTAATCACTTCAGCCCATAAAAACAAAAAAGCTATCTATTCTCCCTATCTGCAGTGGTGCCATTCAAGCAACGTAGGCACTACTATTTCTCGTGGTAATGTGACATTGTCGTGTCACGTGACCATTGCAGCCAATCAGTGTATTTGACTGCAACCTTTATTTTTAAGAAATAATTGTTAAATATATTTGCAGCAGTAAAAAGACATATAAACATTTATTCCATTATGTGATTTTTTTTCACATACCCTAAAAGGGGCAGTGGTGCTTATTCTTTCTGGGAAAGCCCTTTGTGAGCCACAGCACTCAGCCGCAATGGAAGGGCTAGTCCCCTTCGGATTGATTCATTGTGAGCATGTATTACATGGTGGCCTATTTTTTTCAACAAGTGTACGCTGCAGAGGAAATGGACTGCTACACAAAGCTTCCAACAACTATAAAAGCTAATCACATGGGCTTAGAGAAGCCAGACACACGACGGTCCTATTCGCATTGCAGCTTCAATCTAAGAAAGGGTTGGCCATATGGGAAATCAGGATTTTTTTTACAACCTTTTTTTCCTACCTTTTTTTTTCACAAGTTCCTACTGACTCATAGAAAACAACATTGTTAGGATGTTGTGCTTGTTTGACCTATGGCAGTAAATAGATAAAATCACTAGGGGAGCATATAGGACAGTTCAGTTATTTTCCCATTTTGTTCGTTTCTCATTTATATTTATAATACAATTACTACTCCCTTGTAAATATTGCAGTCATATAACCTTTAATGCGTAACCATTGTTTTAATTTTTATTTCACAAATCATAGTACGAATGAAAATAAGCAACTTTGCAGTATATCTTATCAACAATTTATTTCACTCTCAATTTATTGGTTAAAAATAAATTCAGAAAGGTCAGATTGTCCCTTTAAGGTGCCTACTCACAATCGGGATACGCAGCGTTTTGGACACAGCGTTTTACTGCTGCATCCAAAACGCTGTGTTGTACAGTACAAGCCCAGTGGATGGGGTGTCTAGAAATCGCATCCTCACTATGCTTCACCCCTCAGCAGTGTTATTTCAGCTGCAGTGTGGGTTGTCACTCTCCCACTTCTCCGCAGCATGTTAATTTAATGCTATAGAGATGGGAGCAATCTCTTGCGGGTGAATGCAGAGAAAAGCAGCCCTGCACCAAACATAGATTGTGGACACATGGGCGGCTGTGCTCTCCCTACGCTTACCTGCGGGTTCCCTCTAGTCCGGAGGCGCTGCATAGTGAGCACATACCCTTACTGAGATAGATGAAAGTTGGTGCTTTTAAAATTCTATGAATATAGTAACTGAAAGCAGATATGGACATTCTGAGACAAGTTCTCATGAAATGACAGTTACAGTTCTCCATAGAACTTCATGACTACCGAATGCCATGTCAAGTGAGAATTTTGTGAATGAATAAGTATTCCATGAGGACGAAGAAGCAAATTTGTTAATCAACTTACATTACAAATTTGTTTACTTTTATGTGTTCTATTGATCTATGAATAAAAAATATATATATATTAAAGGAATGGTTACTCTTTAACAACCTTTAGGTATGTCCTAGGTCACCTTCCTCCCTTTGATTAGAGCTCACGCCTTGACCTTGCATCATTCCCTGCACATTTCGGCTGATCTGATTAGCCGACATGTGCAGCTAAACAGATACGGGTGGATCGCAGTGCCTGTTAACCTATTAGATTGCACTGTCAATCACTTATGGTACCTTTACACGCCGCGACGGCAGGCTGGATACATCGCGCTACTTCGCGTGCACGAGCACGCTCAAACGGCTACAAACGGTCAACGCACCGTCTTTACACGCCGCGACAAGGTGCGCTACGCCACGCTACATCTATAGCTAGCTACATCGCCGGGTGTCTCAAGTAGCCAGCTGTAGCTTAGCGTACCCGCTTCACACGCCGCCACCACAGGGTGAGTGGGAGCAACAAAGGCAGGACGTAAAACACATAGGCGTGCCACAGTCCTGTACGCCGCGCCCAAACCACAACCATTGGTCAACACTACGGAGTTGTGATTGGGCACGACGGAAAGGGCGGATGGCCGAGACGTGACGTACCAGTGAGGGGAGTGAAGCACGGAATAAGCGGTTGTGACATGGCGGAGTGTGGCGAATGCATCTAAACCGATGGTAAAGCGTCACCCAGGAGCGGTGGCAAGTGTGCATAAAGTAGCGGGGCTATGTGTACGTAGTACAAGTGTTTGCCCTGTCACGCACGATCAGCGCTTGTGACAGCGGCGTGTGTAGATAGCGGCGAGGTGCGTTTCTGCGACACACATGAGCGGCTTACAACACACAGTATGTGCGTTCTCTGTGTACATTGTATGCATCTATCTCTGGCAACAGATGTGAATGTAGTGGAACTGCTCCGTAGCAAACCTGTGAAAGATCTGTGTGACAGTGTATTACAAAACACCTGAGAAGAATATGTCCGGCATCAATGTGCTGTCTGCAGGTGACCCTCTGCCTACAACAAAATAAAGGCTCATGTACGTGCAATGGCCACACTGTTAGGCAAAAGTCGGGGAAAAAAACATGGCTACCCACACATATTGTCTGCACATTCCCAGCCAATAGGTGGCTATGACATCCCAGGCCCCCCACCATAAACTCCATCACATTTCCCTCCTCCACCAAGTAAACAGGCTCACACATATGTTTGGATCCAAAAAAGTATTTAATAAATCAAAATCATTCATCGTGACCTTGGATTACAAATTGTAACCAAAAATACATCCAAATAAAAGCAACAAATACAGTGCATGTCACAATCTGCCAACACATAGCAGAGAGAGCAAATGGAACCCACATTGGAACCTGTGGAGCATGAAAAAAATAATCAAACATCATAAACTAACTAACTAACTAAACATCATGCACATGAGGAAACATAAAAAAAAAAAAATGGTAAACACAAAATAAAAGGGGTGCAGCTACCCTGCTGTCACCTCCATTGGCAATTTCAATCAACCTCCCAGAACCAGCCAAACTACATGGCCTGGTCCTGCCAGCTCACTGCACCAGACCCATTGAAGTAGGAGCAGTAAGCCTCTCTACTGTCCCTGGCCTCCTGCCGAGTGCGGCCATGGCTCTGGGGCTGGAGTGGCACAATCACATGGCCCTCATCACGCCAAGACCCTGGACGGAGCTCCCCTGTTGTAGCGTCTGCATGATCTACATAAGCTCCTGGCGTGTATGATGGCCTATCCCTACGACGCAGGAAGTTATGCAGCACACAGCAGGCCACCACTACCGCGTCAATAGACTCCGGTTTCATATGCATAGCCGTATGAAAAATCCGGAATCTATTGGCCATTATCCCAAACGCATTTTCAACTACACGGCGGGCCCAGGATAGCCGGTAGTTGAAAATGCGTCTCTCAGAAGTAAGGGCCCTCTGGGGATATGGCCGCAGTAGGTGTTCCTGAAGTGGGAATGCTTCATCCGCCACAAACGCAAAGTTGAGATGTTCGGTCGTCTGGTCATTTGAGGGTAAGTTTAGCCCACCATTCCCTAGTAGTGTTGCCAAGGAGCTTCGGGCAAACACCCCCCCATCTGAGTTGCGACCGTTCATTCCAACATCCACGTAGAGGAACTCATAGTGCGCATCTACTACAGCCATGAGGATTATACTACAATACCCTTTGTAATTGAAAAACAAAGAGCCAGAGTGGGCAGGTTTGGTAATCCTCACGTGCTTACCATCCAATGCCCCGCCACAGTTGGGGAAGTTCCACCGGGTTTCAAACCCTCGGGCCACTTCCAGCCATTCTGCGGCGGTTAGAGGCATTTTCATGTAGGCTGGCTGCAAAGCTCTCCAGATGGCCCAACACGTTTCAGGGATCAGGCGGCTCAGCAGGGGCAGGGAGACACGTGACATGTATGTGAGTGATGTCATGGACTGCCCTGTAGCCAGGAACCGCAAAGTGATCGCCAACCGCTCAGCAGGTGATACTGATGGGCGCATTATAGTGTCCTGACGCGCTATCATTGGCCCTACACGCTCCAATAGGAAGGTGAAACAGTCCTCGGGCATACGGAGATAGTTTCGGTAATCATCAGGACAGTTAATCTCCAGCTCCCGCAACAGCTGCATGTGGCCCCGGGTTTGCCGCCTGAGAAGCCAATCACGGGTCCACAACCGCCGCTGTCTGCGCCTCATCAACCTTTCATACCGATCCTCATACCACATTTGCTCTTCCACCAACGCAAGAGCCACGATAACATTGCGGTCATGGATATTCTGCATCCTCAATATCAGCACCTGTAGATGAGAATACACAACATGAGTACATAGAACAATATGTGCCAATGTCAGCAGGTTAAGCAAGCCACACCTATTGTTGATGACACACTATAGCCAACTGGAGGGGAACTTGCGTCAGGCCCCGAAACACATCCCTGAAGACAGGAAAGGCAAACACCCAGTAGTCACCCCAATCAAAATGGAAGACGCCCAATGATAATGGCCTCCTCTACATCAACTTCTATGGGAGTTTGTCAAAGTAAAAAATCTGCACCTAGGTGAGTTAGAAAGGGACATGTGTCACCAATAATGTATGATAACAATTTAGCACATGCCATTACACAGACCATAATGAAAATGTGGCCATTTCCGATTGTGGGAGGTAAAACACACAATACGTACCCCTATAGGCTGGTCAAGTAAGCTTACAAGAAGCCAACAACTTTGCACATGAGTGAGGTTGGGTAACCATGGTTACATATGTTTTTGCTGGTGCCATTTGTCCAAACCATCTAAGTTATGTCTTCAGTGCCACACCTCCAAGCCATGTCTCATCCTATCCCCGTTCGACCCAGTCTCCATTGGCCACAACCAGTATGCAGACATTGATCCAGGTGACAGGAGTAACACATTTCTGTCTACAGTCCTGCAGGCAATCTCCTGTATGGTGTCTGGAAACAAACACAGCAATGTATATGTTCAAATATTCATAAGCCCCAAACCTAATGCCTAATCAAAGTCCACACAGTACACTAGATCTTCCCAGCAATACAGACCCCTATACACTACGCTAAAACAGTGTCCTGCGGTCGCAAATTAAAACGACATATGCACCCACACCACGCCATTTCCATGTGTGTCCACAGATACTTACTTAATGGGTCTGGCCAGCAAGCGTAATGTTTGTCGGCATGCGGACCTTTTAAAGGGCCAGCAACCTATCACGATACAGCGATCTCCACCAATGAGCGGACGTTAATTGCGCCCCCAGGTGTCACATTACGCTGTGCGTCATTGTGTCTGCTGTGATTGGTTTAGCGGAGTATAAAGGCAGGCCAATGGCCACTACACCTTGTCCAGAGGTCCATGTGCATTGAGCTACTAGTGTCCTGCGTATCTTCTGTTGCTCTGACGGTAAGCCTCTTTAGCGGTTTCTATGAAAGTGCACGGGACGCTGATGCTTGTATTGGCGGCCGCTTAGGCAATGTGTGTATGGGCGTCTTTGATACGGGCTTTAATTTTGTCCCTCTAATTATACAGATGGGTCAGTTTTTCGAGTGTATGGTAATAGCCAGGTATAGCCACTACTGGTATTGTGAGTGTATACATTTGGTGTCTGATGTAATTCGTGCGTCAAACATATAAAGTTCAGATTTACAACTGTCATGCACATCTGCATTTGATGGCTGCAATTATTGGTCCCTTCATTGCAGGGATTCTTGTTACCTCAGTAACAATTGTATTCCCATGGATGGCCACACAACTACATGATGATGTGTTTGCACATTACATGTAGTATGTGCAGTCTTGCCACCAACCACGCCCTCCTTTCTCATCTGCTTAATGTTAACCATTTTGCTCAGTACAAAGGTAGTAGCTACCACACAATGTCTTTGCTCACATGTTGGCCTACAGGTTGGTACGCACACTCCGTCTACAGGTGTTGTTTTAATATGAACAGTGGGCTCTTAAATCAGGCTTCACACATGTTTAGGGGCCACAGAGTACCTGACATGTGTAATTGTGTCACATATGTATTTTACTTTGGACCGGTGTGACATTGTGCAAATGGCACACATAGGCCAAGTTGTCATACCAGTTATTGCTGCCTATAATGTACATATGAGAACCTTATGAGCATGTAATTTATGTTCACAAGGTTTTCACAGCTCGATATGGCTTGTGTCGTGACGGTCTGGATTGGCTGTGTTTTGTCTTCACCAGATGCCGAGGTGTACTGTGGAATTTGAAACCCAGCTTCTCACGGAGTATCAGCGGCACGAATGTTTGTGGCGCAGCTCGCTGCCTCAATATAAAAACCAGGCAGCGAGGTCCGAGGCCTACACTACTCTTGTGGCTCTAGCCAATCGCTTGGAGTCAAGGGTAGGCAGGAGTTGGGACCAGAATGCGGTGGCCTTGAAAATTAAAAACATGCGCCAGTCGTTCATGCGGGCTCACAATGACTACCTGCGCCGTCGCTCAGGAGCTGGAGCTGAGGAGGTACCATCACCTACCCTATGGTACTATCCCCTCTTCACCTTTATCCTGGGCGAGGTGAGCTCGCGTCGAACGACTACCAACTGCCCCGTAGCTGCGTCCCATGTAGGCCCGGATGAGTCACCATCTGCGCCACAGGAGGTGGGTAATCGTGTTACAGTGTTGTCCCACAATGTTGCCTTCACATGTGTGTTTTGGCCAAACCAGAACTAGCACAGTTTTCACAAATTTTCGGCCTTGGTGTGGGAAACCTTCTTGTGTCAGGGAATCTTGCCTCCTGACATGATTTTGGGTTATATGAATTTAACGCAGAGAGCCGCTTTCCTAAATAGCATTTCCACCACATATCGGTACACCGGAAAAATGACATGTGTAACGAGGTTTAAATTATTATTGCATTAACATGAAAGAGGCACATAGTGCCATCTACTACAATTTTGCTGCCACACATGTGTGTTGGCTCTGGTGCAAGTGGGTTTTTGTTTTTTGAAGGTTTGATGGTTTTACTTCAGATTTGTAGTACAAATGGGAAGGGGGCCAACTTCTGTGTTTGGCCAGCCCAGCCCCCAGTATCAAGGTGTTGTGGTGACATGTACTAATTGGGTTACGGCTCTCTGTGACTGACACCTCAATCTGTATTGTGCAGAGTCCCGGGAATCGTAGAGGTGAGTGTCCAGCCGCAATACAGGTTTTGGTGTTGTAAAAGTTTGGTGGGTTGCTGTTTGTAGATTCCTTCCATATATCTTGTTAGTGCCTTTACTTTAGTGGGAGTGGTGTATTGTGTCCTGTGTCCATGGTATGGTGTGGTCCTTGCCGTCACTAATGTTTGGTTTTGTTTCCTCTCCCCCCCACAGGCCCCAGAAGAGGACGGCTCCATTGCGGAGCATTCTGTCGCTGATGATGCTCAGCCCATGACATCTGGGGCTGAGCAGGAGGGCGGGGCTAGTGATGTGGGTCCGGGCCCAGGGCCCAGCTCACGGATCCGTCGTCGCCGACGTCCTGCACCACCAGACACGGAGCTGGGCGCCTGGGCCCGACGCGTGCTTTTGAATGAACAGCGGACCCACATCGACAGCGACGCCCTCTACATGAGCGACAGAATGCGAGGGATGGAGCCGCTCCAGAAAAAGATCCTTCTGAGGGTCTTCCACAATGCCGCTGATGCTGCCGATGATGGGGCCCTTCAATGGGGCTGCCACGTCCCCCCCCCCATGCAACACACCTTGTGGCCCCTGTCACCAGCTGCCCCATCTCGGCCCGTGAGAAGACCGGCCCCGCCACAGTCACCCCATCCCCCCTCAACACGTCGTCGTACAACCAGAGGTTCTGGGGCAGGTCGGGGCTGCCCTCAGAGGAGGGGGGATGCGGCATTGTCAGAGCCGACAGAAGATGATTAATTTGGACACTAGTAGCCAATGCACCCAATTGGCACTCTGGACTTTTTAATGTGGAGGCAACTTTTTATTTTTCCCTTGTTTGTGTTACACTTTTAAGCGGATTTGCTTCCTATGATTTGTTTATGATTTATTACATATCATTATATAAAATATTAGAACTAACTCAATTGTGTTTTTCTTTTGGCTTATGGCTTGCGGGGGCATCCTGGGTGAATGGTGTTGTTCACAATATAGTTTGGGGCAAGCCACACAATATGGGCCAATGGCCTCAGTGTAGGACGACCATAGGTTCCTTTGTACTGTGGTAGGACATTGACAAAGAGCTGTAGTAATGTGTGTGAGATATTAACCTGTTGAACATTTGCCCCCCCCCATAGTATTGTTGTGACATGAGTGAGGCAAAGTAAAAATTACAAATACTTTTAATTGGCTACATACATGTGTGGAAGTCAATTGCCACTAAACACAGAATGCAGCTTTCTGATAGGTGTAGCCATCCCACACTCCTAATGGTCCCAATGTGGGACAGGATAGGTCCATGAGGTAAAGGGCTGGTGAATCCACACTCCTGATGGTCCCAATGTGGGACAGGATAGGTCCATGAGGTAAAGGGCTGGTGAATCCACACTCCTGATGGTCCCAATGTGGGACAGGATAGGTCCATGAGGTAAAGGGCTGGTGAATCCACACTCCTGATGGTCCCAATGTGGGACAGGATAGGTGCAACGGGCAAAGCCGTGGCCATACCAGAATCCCCCTTTTGTGATAGTGGAACACTATAAGAAAAGAGCCCAACGGGGGCAAAAAAGAATAAAAAACACAACCACATCAAAAGCCTAACAGGCAACGTCTGTAAGTTCAAGGTCCAACTAGGACAACACATTTGGGGGTCAGGGGGGCAAATCTGTTTACGGGGGGTTCCACCTTAATGTTGGCCATCTTGATGTTTCAGGACGGTATCCACCATGGTAGACAGGCGGGTAAGGTCCTGTATTCCCCGGTGTAGGGCCCGTTGAAGTCGGTGGGCAAACTGGTGGTGAGCCCTCACGACGTCCTCCATGGTGGGTACACCTGTATTGTGTGTGTGGAAAAAACATCATTAGGTCAGAATACTACCTCTGGTGTTTGTGTCAGGTTCACACAAGCAAGATTGTCCTTACCCTCGGGCGCATCATCATCCTGACTATCAGGGGGTGATGGGGAGGCACTGATACTCCAGCCGGCAGCTCCAGCACGTTCTCCATCTGCAAGAGTGTGTGAAGGACATTATGTCAGAAATGGCTAGCTTTTCCATTTCCCACGTAAAAACAACAATGCTTACAGTGTTCGGCCCCTCTAATCAAACTGAAATCACTTACCGTCATACACATCCAACGCAGCTGGATTTGGGGTTGGGCCCCAGCTTCAGGTTGCCGACCAGGCGAGCCCACCTCTGCCTCCACCAACGCTGGGTCAGCAGGGTCCTCCTCCTCCTCATGCCCTGGTGAGGGCCTATTCCCTGGTGGGGATGGTGGCCCAGCTGGCTGTTGCCCCGGTGGTGTGTGGCCTCCAGCTGCCTCTTGCGGCGGTGGGGTTGGTGGTCCACCTGCAGCCAGTTGTGGGGGAGCCTCATCGGCTGACACTTCCGCATCTGCAGATTATGAAACAATAATTGATGTGTCAGCATACTGTTTAGGCTCAGAGATGTATTGACAGTTCAATATTTGTGTTATGTGTTAGTTGTTTTTCATATATGGGATGATCTCATGTATTCTGTATGGCGTAGGTATGTGGCATGAGTGTGTTAATTGGTTGGAGGGCATGTAACACTGTCGAGTAATCTTGGGTGGCACATGAACATTATTTGTAGGCAGATGTGTAGTCAGTGTATCTATAATGTGCGCCCTATATTGTCCCCCATTGCATGTCTGCCGGTGTCCCTCTCACTATACCTAGGATGTGTGTGAACGATTTTTAATGTTTTGGTTGTGCTTACATACAATACAAATCATGTGTGGCCCTCTAAAGTACTCACCACGCAGCCTGGCAATCCTGTCACGGATATCGAGTATGCGGCCTGGGCATTTGTGCTTCAGGTCCGCTATCTTCTTCTGGACGGCTTTAGCGGTCCTCTGCACCCCCAGTTGGTTGAGCAGAGCCCGCTGAATCCGCCGAATAGTGGCGCGATTGCGCAGCCTAGGGTGACGGTGGTGCCGATGACCCCAGTAATCATACCGGTCACAGCGGTCAATTAAGATGATGAGCTCTGCCATCCCCACGTAGCAGCGCGGTGAACGGCCGCCATGACTGCAATGGTGTGTGCAGAGGAGGGGCTGGCACCTTGCAGGCAGAGTGAAAACGAAACTATCGTAATTACGTCATTACGGCCACGTTCCGGGTCACGCACCCTTTGAACTAGTCCTACGCGCAGTGACACGGGCGAAGCACTTCTGCGGCACCTACTGTACAACACCCACAGAGCGATGCGTACAGCAAGCCTATGCGCTGTGTACTGACTACTCGACTTCAATGCGGTGTCTGTATACGTGCATCAGTGTTTCAGTTGCGCGCAGACACTTAAGGAACACTTTTATGCGGCATCTGCAGTTCAATAAAAAGGCAGCCCGGCCCGTAACACATTGTTCACCGCTGTGTCCAGCATTATTCATTATTATGTGTTCACAGGATGTGAACACTGTATCTGAGAATCATGGGCCATTTGCTTTGGTTTCCCGTAAGTTGTGGGCCGCGTAATTGTACTAAGGTATGATCGTGCATACGGCGCGTATGTGTAGTGCTGAAGGGACAGCTCATCCAAGATGGAGGCCTGTGCGCCAAGGGCCAATCGGCACGCAGAAGCTTCCACCAATGATCGCACATGGGGCGCGGTAAGACGGAGCCGAGGTGACGCCTTAGCTACATTGCAGCTACAGCCCCGGGTGTCCAGGGTTCCCTTCCGTTGCCTCTTTACACGCCGATACAGCTCGCTACCATCGGCGATGTTGCCTTAAGTTTATGAGCAGAGACCATAAACAGATGTATCTGTCGGCGGCTGTAGCGTCGCCTCTTCAGACGCCGCTACTACAGGCGATATGGACGCTACAAGCTACAATTGTAGCTTGTAGCGCGATGTATCCAGCCTGCCGTCGCGGCGTGTAAAGGTACCATTACAGCACAATCTGGCATTGTTCACACTCAATTTGCGTTTTTTTTAGCAGGAAAAAAACCACCTGCGTTTTTCTAAAAGTGCCAAAAAGTGTCCCTTGTGTGTCTGAAAGGATTTGACACTTTTTTGGACTTAGTCATTTTTTGGCCAAAAACGCAGGCAAAAACGCTAGCGTTAACGCAGGGTGCTTAACTGAGCACTTTAAAAATGCTAGCGTTAACGCATGCGCTAACGCAGGTGTCTATAGGTGTCCTGCGTTAACGCATGCATTTCCCATAGGGCCCCATGTTAAAAAAACGCATGCGTTTTTGGGAAACCACCCCTGCGTTTTTTTCCAACACCCAAAAAACGCTGCATGCAGCGTTTTTTGGACTGGGGGAAAAAAACGCAAATGGAGCTGAAAAACGCAGCTACACTCAATAGCACCCTGCCTTAACGCACATGCGTTTTTGAAAAACTGCAGAAAAACGCAGAGAGTGCCAAAAACGCAGGTGAGTGTGAACATGGCCTTTAACATGCGGCAAGGCTCGCGCTATTTTCCACCTCCATCAGCAAACCCATGACTCGACCACAGGATGCAGATGTGTTGACATGACAGTGAATGGTCAGCGGATGATGATGATGTTTCTGTCATAACTCTCTTTTCTGTGAACACTTCCTGAACATTCACAGATGATCATTTCTGCTGTGCAGAGCTGTGCATTATGCAGTGCATTGTAGAAGTGATCAGACTGTGCAGTGCTGAGGCACCCCAAGAGGTTAATTAAAATGAATAAAAAGTGTAAAAAAAAAGTTTAAATCACCTCTGTTTTCTCCTATTGAAAATAAAACAATTTTTCTGTTAAATACACATATTTGGTATTGCTGCATTCAAAAATTCCCAATCTATCAAAATATAAAATAAATTAATCTGATCGGTAAACTGTGTAACGGAAAAAATGTAAAAAATTTATGTTTTTGGCCGCCGCTACATTGCAATAAAATGCAATAACAGCTGATCAAAACATTGCATCTACCCAAAAATGGTATCAGTAGAAATGTCTGCTCAAGGTGCAAAAAATAAGCCACCACACAACCCCAGATCCCAAAAAATGAGAACACTATGGGTCTTGGAAAGTGGTGACAAAAACACAACTTTTTTTCCACAAACATCTGAATTTATTTTCACTACTAAGACCACGGCAAGATCATGTCCAGGGCTGTCCGGTGTAAACCTGAGAGCCCGGACCCGATTTTGCAGTAATGCAAGCCTATGGGGCCAGATGGAGCCAGATGGTAGCTATGTGCTATCCGGTTTTCATCTGTCCGCGAGGATCCGGGACAATTCCAATTTTTCTCCCGGACACAAAAACGTTGATTGCAGCGTTTTTGTGTCCAGGGGAAAAATTTGGACAAAATCGGATCCTCCCGGATCCGGTACGATCCGGCGCGCCCTAACATGGCGTCTATGGCGCCGAATCGCACTGGATCCGGGGCCAGACGCTGGCTGCTGGAGTTTAGTAGCCAACGCTGCTAAACTTCAGCACCATGAGCTGCCCCCTGCAGAGATTTCAGGACTGCAGCTAGCTGCGCTTGGCTGAATCCAGACTGGAGGACATATATGCTCTACGGTTCTGTTTCAAGATAGGGTCCGGGGCTGTCCGGTTCACACCAGGCAGCACCAGACCTGATCTTGCCGTGGTGTGAAACCGGCCTTAGATTAAAATAAAAGTATACGTGTTTGGTATCTACGAACTCGTACCGACCAAAGTCATCATACTGTTAGATCAGTTGTTCCTGTTTCCCAGTACACTATGTGGTAAAATAATTAAATCATTAAAAAGTATAACTCGTCCCGTAAAAATCAAGCCCTCATGTGGCTATATTGACGAAAAAAATGTAAAAACAAAAATTGGAAAACCGCCATGCTGTTAAGGGACTGAAGGGACAACCCTGTACTGTACAGATAGTGAATGGAAGGAAGGAACTGCATGTGGAGATGCCTAATTAGGATTTATACAGAATATCTCATATCCATAGATTACAGGTGGTATGGTGGATCAGTGGTTAACACTGCAGCCTTGTTCAATTCCCACCAAGGACAACATCTGCAAGGAGTTTGTATATTCTCACTGTGTATGCATGGGTTTACTCCGAGCAGTCCAGTTTCCTCCCACACTTCAATGACATACTGATGGGATATTTAGATTGTGAGCCCCAATAGGGGCAGTGTGTTACAAATGTATGTAAAGTGCTATTGAATTAATAGTGCTACATAAATGAAATGTTATGTTATTACACTGAAGTCAGTGTTGAAAAAGCATAAAGTTTCAAGTAAATACCCTTCATCAGACATAATTAAGTATTGTGTATAGCAGGAGTCTCAAACTTCAGGCCTCAAGGCCCACCAACAGGTCATGTTTTCAGGATTTCCTAAGTATTGCACAGGGGTTGGAGCTGATCAGGTGATTAAATTATCACATGTGCAATACTAAGGAAGTCCTGAAAACCTGAAATATTGGTGGGCCTTGAGGCCTGGAGTTTGAGACCCCTTGTGTGAAGTGTGCCGTGTGTCCCTTATAGTGTGCAGTTCTTTCCATTCACTATGGATCTGCAGGTGCTCAGTGATTGGCTCTTATACAAATTCATACTATCCATAAATGGTGTTCCACCTACCCAATTGATTACTCCTGTGTAGGTGCCTGAATTAGTCAATATATCAGAACATCTCCTTATTAGTCTGGTAGCACATTCATACAGTACATAAATGGACTCTTATTTAAATGCCTGGGATGTACAGTAATTTGACATTTCTCCAGCCTCATGGGTAAAATAGTGGGTAGACTGGGCTACCCCAAATGATAACAACCTTGCTGCCAGTGGCAAAAATTGAAGCTCATGGACCTCGATGTGAAAGCTCCAACGGGGCCCCCAATTATTGCAAATCTTTAATAGTCTTTTTTTCTATAGGGCAAAGGGACTTTTGGGGCCCCTAATCCTTCAGGGCTCAGATGCGACTGCAACCCCTTCACCCGTTGTATTTACACCTCAGCTTGCCATTAAAGCTGTGCCCGTAGCAATCAAGATATTGTCTTTACCCCTATAACACTGCCTGACTATACTTTTTGGTAGTACAAAAGGTTGTGTCTCTCTGATCATAGCAGAAATCTAATGGTGTCACACAAATTGAATAAGAATGTCTCAAATGTACAGTAAAAGTGATGTTCTTGTAGAAGTTAAAAGACATAGAGGACTAAGGTAAGGATATACCAGGGGAAGGATATCTGCTTAACGCTGCATATTCTGCTAACAAGCCATGTCTTACCAGATGGTAATATAAATATTTAACATAATATGTTTCATTGTGTGAAACACATCACATTGTGTTCTTATGCTTTTCATTTCTAATCCATAAAAGGCACACTTTATATGCCTGAACCATGCTGTCGTTATACCCAAATGCTAAAAAATTTATTTTCACTTTGGTACTCTGTAATATGTGCAAAAGCCTTCATAAAATTTTCTTATTCAAAGATTTTAAGAGACGGGTTGCATGTCTCTTTGGATACAAGGCATAGATGGCATAATACTCTACAGTAAGGGCAGCTTGGATGTGCGTAGAATGTTTTTAGCCTTTGTATATATTAATATTTGATTTCTTTGTATTATAAATGTATTTCTAGTTTAAAGTATACCAGATACTTTCTTTTTTTCCATTGTTCTAAGTAACACATCATTACATTTCCACTTTTTTGGTCAGAGTAGTGTAACGTCATAGTCTGAGCTATGATGTCTTCAACAATGTTAGTACTAGAGGCTGAAGGTGCCCATTTACATTAGATTAACGTGAGTCAAATGCATCAATACTGGTGGGAACAGTGCACCATATAATACTGTAGACAGACATGGAGATATTGTGAGGAAAGAAGGATCAGGCATGATGAATTTAAACATGCCTCTTTGTTTTTACTGGAGATGACCTACTTCTAGAAGTGTTCATTAGAGGTGAGCGACCCTGCTCAGGGATGGAGTTCAGGAGATTTCCCTTTCCCAATCTCTGGAGCGAACATCGCTGTGCTCATGTGCACTTGGTGTTTTGCCTAGTGTGAACCATGTGCAATGTTTGATCGGCTCAGACTGGGTGTAAAAGCAGAGTTTATGGATATCATGTTTTCTAAAATACAAAAAAAGATCCCCGGCCTCCTACCCCCAGGAGTGTTTTACTTTAGGCTAGCTGGACATGGGCGGAGAGTCAAAACTGCCAATCAGTGACTCCTCATGAGGTTCGGGTCAAGTTTGGGTCCTGAACACATCGCCAAAATAAGTTTGGGTTCAACACTTGAAGCCAAACTTCCACGGGTTTGCTCATCTCTAGTGTACATTAGCAGTGAAGGTTCCGCTCTGCATTAGGAACACATAAATGGGCATGTGTATGGAAGAAGGGTGAGAAGTAGTTGTTGGCCAAGCAAGTCAATAGTTTTCACCCCTCCTCACTGAATCCATTTAATGGCATTTGCCTTCAGAAAAATGGCATTTTAATGAATGGAGCCATTATTATAATCCATAAAGGTGCAACATTCAACTAAGATACCATGTGTAGCCCACAGATCAACCTGCAACAGGAGGAACAATCACCATCCACAATGTATCTGTCACCTTTTGTCCCTCATTCAATTCTCCAGAATATGCCTAAAAACCGATGGGAAATGTTTTCTCTGACTAAAGATAACAATAGAAATAGTAAGCCCTTTGCACCTTTTTCAAACAAATTTAGTCTGAGTTTTAATTGTGGCATCATGTCATCTTCCAATTTCATACTACTGTGAGGGTAGTAATATACAGGCTATTAGTGAGCATTAATTGTTATCTAATATATTCATTAGCAGCACCGCTCTTCAAAGCCTTGTGAACCATGAACCGCTGCTAATTCATTCTGTAAGCAGCAATTACAATCCTTCCAATAGCCTTAAACAGCCCCAATATTCCTGATCTCTGAGAAAAATAAAAACGTAGACATGGACAAGGCCTGGCAATGGAGTAGTTAAATCAATGATTTCAGACTAAATATAACCTCTACCGGAATGTGCCCTTTTCCTTTCAAAGTAATTTTAATGCTTGAATGTACATGGAATAAATATAAGCAAAAAAATATGCTCTTGTGTATACAGCTTGTATACAGTCCTTATGTGTCTCCATAGGTACAGACTAATCCTGCAGTCATATTCCCTCTATAACATCCAACTTCCCTCCTTGCATCATTCCTCGAATAAAATACAACATTTCTGTTCTTGGGAGTTTTTTTGGCATTTCTGGTTAGATAGACCAGCCTTAAATGTACGGCAGCATTTACAGTTATAGTGAAAAAACAGACCTAATTGGATTCCCTTAATTCAATGTCCATATTCAAGTCAAGACATTTCTTGCAGGCAGCCTGTAAGGAAGGAAGAAAATTAAGTTAAATATTAGCTAAACTACACTTACATAGTGTAGAGTATGACCATAATGTGAAAAGAAAATCAGTGTAAATGTCCACAATTACTAAATACACTTACTACAAAAAACTCTGCTTATTACATATATTATTTACATACAAATCATTGAAAAAAGTACTTACCTGCATATAGGCGTAACGCCAGAGAATGTTTATTAATGACAATAACGATGTTGCTATTTCATCTGTCTCTGACAGCACAAATCTGCAACAGGAAAGTGAAGTTTCATATTAATGGCCATGGATCAGCTGAGGGGACGAGCGTGACTTATTTTCATGTAGCACAGTATGAACATTGTGGCTGAGGATGAGTAATGTAACTGAGAATGTATGGTGCTGTGGTTTGTGATGGACATTGTGACAGAACACTGGAGGGTACTGTGGATTGTTATGGGTCTTGTGGTTTACAGTGGAGGCCACTATGGATTGTGATGGGTCTTGTGTCTTACACTGGAGGGTACTGTTGATTGTGATGGAATTGTGGCTTATACTGGAGGGTACTGTTGATTGTGATGGGAATTGTGGCTTATACTGGAGGGTACTGTGGATTGTGATGGGAATTGTGGCTTATACTGGAGGGTACTGTCGATTGTTATGGGTCTTTGGACAGCTACAAGATGTGCTGATACTTGGTAAGTGGGGGTACTCATATTAATGGCCATTGTGATCACTGGAGGGAAGCTATGACTTATTTCTATGTAGCACAGTTAACTGTGGGTCTATGATTGAGTAATGTACTTGAGTTAATGGATGGTCTGTTGATTGTGATGGGATTGTGCTAACTGGAGGGTACTGTGGATTGTTTATGGGAATTTGTGGTTTACACTGGAGGCCACTGTGGATTGTTATGGGTTTGTGGTTTACACAGGAGGGTACTATGATTGTGATGGGATTGTGTCTTACACTGGAGGGTACTGTTGATTGTGATGGGAATTGTGGCTTATACTGGAGGGTACTGTCGATTGTTATGGGTCTTGTGGTTTACACTGGAGGTTACTGTGGATTGTGATGGGAATTGTGGCTTACACTGGAGGGTACTATGATTGTGATGGGTCTTGTGTCTTACACTGGAGGCCACTGTGGATTATAATGGGTATTGTGGCTTACACTGGAGGGTACTATGGATTGTGATGGGTCTTGTGGTTTACACTGGAGGGTACTGTGGATTGTGATGGGAATTGTGGCTTACAGTGGAGGGTACTGTGGATTGTTATGGGTCTTTTGGTTTACACTGGAGGTTACTTGGATTATGATGGAATTGTGGCTTACACTGGAGGCCACTGTGGATTATAATGGGTCTTGTGGCTTACACTGGAGGGTATTTTGGATTGTGATGGGTATTGTCATTTACACTGGAGGGTACTGTGGCTAGTGATGGGTATTGTAGCTGTCACTGGAGGGTACTATAGTTTATGGTGGGCATTGTGGCTTACACTGGAGGGTAATTTGGCATGTGATGGATATTGTGGTTGACACTGGAGAGTAGCTAACCGAAAAAGTGGTTTGTGTAACCCTAAAGGAACAAACTATAAATACCAAAGGGTTGACACTGGAGAGTAGCTAACCGAAAAAGTGGTTTGTGTAAACCTAAAGGAACAAACTATAAATACCAAAGGGTGTACCTCTAAAATATAACTTTTACTAAACTTATCTATAACTGGCGTGTTAAACAAAACAGACATTGACATTCATGAAAGGGGAGAGGGGTATGATGATAGCCCTGTACTCTCTCTGTTCTTGTCCTGCCTTGCAAAGGTGTTTTAAACACCTAAAAGAGACATCTGGTGTCCCCATACCACGGGGGCTAGCCCTGTTGGCCCAAGCTAGTCTCCTATGAGCCAATCAGCAAATCAGCATACATCCGTCCCCTGGTCTGAGAGAAGAAGAAAAAATGTGGGGTATATCAAGTATGCCCCCCAGAGTACGGGTCTATCCCTTATACTCTTTCCATTGTACCTATGCTTTTTAAAAAGCAATAGCTATAGTATATAGAGCACACTACTCAGCAAACTAGATGGAAATCAAAGTTTTGACCTTTATAGATATCTGTAAGGTACAATAATCAGTATCACATAACACAGTCATGTATGCGGCCAAAGGCAAATTGTAATCTATGATATATCAATGCACCACAAAGACTATTTACCTTGACACTTGGATTAATTTGATAAACTGGTTTGACAGATGATAATCCAAGTCAAGTATATTTTACACCAGCAGTATTCTTAGCCTTTTAAAAGATATTTTAGTCTGTGTGAACAGTTTTAATTACTACCCCATATGCTAATATAGAGTAGATTAATATCACTAAGGTGATATACAACCCGATCAGGAGGGTAATATTACTTAGTTATCCCCTTAACCGTACTACTGCAGACCACTGGCACATGAAGACGGGTCAACGTTAATGCATTTCATTCATAATAAACTTATTCTGCTACTTTAACACTCAATCTTATATCTGGTTGGCATTATACACTGGAGGGTACTATGGCTTGTGGTGGGCATTGTGGCTGACACTAGAGGGTACTGTGGCATGTGATGGGCATTGCGTTTACACTTGAGAGTACTGTCTCTTGGGATCGGCATTGTGGCTTACACTGGATGGTACTATGTCTTGTGGTGAGCATTGTGGCTAACACTGGAGGGTACTGTGGCTTGTCATGTGCTTTGTGCCTTACACTGGAGGTTACTGTAGCTTATGTTGGGCATTGTGGTTGACACTGGAGGTTACTGTAGCTTGTGATGGGCATTGTGGCTGACACTGGAGGGCACTGTGGCTTGTGGTGGGCATTTGTGGAAGTCAAATAAGAACATTGAGGGCTTTGTGATTGGACTGGATGAGCATCCAGGCCAAAACCTGAATGGTAGTAGCCAGAATTAAGGGGGAATTTGATTAGAAATAACCATTGGGGGTCTATGGATTGGTTTTAATGTGTCTACTTTATTTAGCAGCCCAAAGTTAGCAATGTGCCACTCGGGGCACACCATGGTTGGCATTATTATTTTTATTTTATTATTATTATTATTATTTATATAGCGCCATTAGATCCCATGGTGCTTTACATGATAGGAGGGTAGATGAGGACAAGTTCAATATATTCATGTGGTCTGTACAAACAGGAACAGGAGAGGGTCCTCGAGGGCTCACAGTTTATGGGGGACCGGAGGGAATACAGTAGAAGGGGAGGTAGGAAGGGACACTGGCTTTATGAGTCATGAGTCACTTTTAAAGAAGGTTGCTTTTAGACACAATAATTATTAAAAAGCTGATACAAAATATGACCAAGTGGCTTTTACTGTGTAGTTGAAAAATACTACTGTATGGGGGTGGTACAATATGGAGTACATGGTGGTTGTCACTGCACTGTGGCCTCAGATGCTGTACCTTAAACTAATTGTTTAATCTGAAATGTTAATTTGATTCCCGGGGTTTTACAGCACCTGGGGTGTTTCATTTCAGAAATGCTGGTATTCCATTATCATATGATCATGATGTGTGATGTCTTTTATTCTACATTAGAATCGGTGATACATTTTCCTATATACACAAATGTCTAATTTGTATTCATAATATATATTTGTGTTCCATTGACCTATATGGAGTTTTGTGAATCTGTAGATCTTTGATTTATACAAGAAATTCTGTCCGTTCACCTGGTAGAAGTCACAGAGCTTGCTATTAGCAACATCATAAAACCTCCTAAAAACTCATTCACAGCCCACCAGAACCTAGACTGAAACCCACCAGGATTTATCAGGTTATAAACACAGTCTTACAACTGCATCCTGGGATACGTCTGATGTTGTTACCTTCAATTTATATGCCCAACGGGAAGCCCTAGATATGTGTTCTTGAAAGATTATCAGCCAACAACATCTGTGAAGAAGTCTTACTATATCCCAATTAAAGGAATCTCTGCCTGTGGAGGAATCCCTTGTGATGTTAACAACTTTGTGAACTATTCCACTACATTTTTTTGTCTAACATAAGCATTTGCTTGAGAAGGATTTTGGAATTTTCCTTTTTTCTGTAAATCGCTATCTTCAAGATTTCATACTAGTATCAGTACAAGCGCCAAGACAATACACATTGTATGTGCCAGTAAAATATTCTACCTAAAACTTATTTAATTCATGAGTAAGGGTGCTTTCACACCTGGGTTTTTCGTAAAATGCGGCAGTCGCGGTAAAAAAACTGCATCTGCTGCCTTTACCGAATAACGGCTGCACTTACGGCAAGCCCCATGTATTGTCTATGGGGCTTGAGGTAAGAGTGCGGCAGGTGCTGCAAGTGCGGTTCCAGCAGTTGCGAAAAAAAACGCGGTCAGCGGCGTGTAAAGGTACCCTTACCGCAAGCCCCATAGACAATGCATGGGGCTTGCCGCAAGTGTGCCGCAAGTGCAGCAGTTATTCGGTAAATGCAGCAGATGCAGTTTTTTTACCACGACTGCCGCATTTTACGAAAAACCCAGGTGTGAAAGCACCCTAACACTAAACTTTAAATAAAAATCATACATTGGATTAACCAATGGCTAAAGTACTCAAAGTAATGTGCACTTTTTACCTAAATACAATAAAACATTACTATGCCAAAAAAACAGGTATATATAACTCATAAAACAGCGCCTTTCTAAACCAAAATAAAATTGTTGTTAAGTGATCATTCATATAATCAAATATTGACTAAATATATTTTTTCAGTGCCCACATAGATTACTATTATGTATTGCTCACATTATACCAACATATAAAGCTAAAATAAATACTGCCATATTGTTGTTCCTTCATAATATAGATTTGATTTTGTGTGTGCACAATTATGAACTTAACTTTTTAATGTACAGTATCAGTTAGCCAAGGACCAGAGTGCAAAGCTGGTCCACAAAACCACACTTCCGTCACCATGTTGGAATGATCTCCTGTGTTGCTTGCATTATTTTACACCAGAGGCAGTAAATTTAGCACATAAGAAGGGCATTGGCTAGAGTTGAGCTAAAATACTTACAGTAATCTTACCCAGCTTTCACGTCATTAGCCTGTGGCTGCCAGACCTGAGCCCTGTAAACATCCTCTTAGGGTACTATCACACTAGCGTTTTTTAAAATAGCGGCAGATGCGGTGAAAAAAACGCATGTGCCGCGATTACCGCATACCAGCTGCACTTGCGGCACAGTTGCGGCAAGCCCCATACAATGTATATGCGGGCTTGCGGCATGTGCGGCAAATGCGTTTTTGGCACTTGCGGCAGTTTTTTCGCGGCCGCACCTGCCGCAAGTGCCAAAACTTTGTGTAATCACTGTTCACTATATCTGTCGGTAAAAGGACACACCTCTTGGACAAGTGAAATGGTTACACCCAGTTGTCACTTGCCAATATTTACTGAGCGTTTGCTGCAGTAATCACATATTCTTAGGCCCCTTTCACATCAGCGGTAATCGCTGATCACGGCAGTTGCGGTGAAAACACTACAACTGCCGCGAATACCGCATAACGGCCGCACTTGCGGTTCACTTGCAGCAAGCCCTATGCAATGTCTATGGGGATTGCAGTAAGTGTGCGGCAGGTACGGCAAGTGCGGTTTCGGCACTTGCGGCAGATGTGGCCGCAAGAAAACCGTGGCTGACCGCGTTTTTTTCGCTGCCGCATCTGCCGCAAGTGCCGAAACTGCAACTGTACCGCACTTGCCGCACCTGCCGCAAGCCCCATAGACATTGCATGGGGCTTGCCGCTGGTGTACTACAAGTGCGGCCGTTATGCGGTAATCGCGGCAGTTGCATTTTTTTCACCGCAACTGCTGCGATCAGCGATTACCGCTGATGTGTAAAGGGTCTTAAGAGGACCATGCCTCTAAGGTAGCTTCGATTTCAGAATGGTAATAGGACACAGATATGTTGCAGGTTTTGTGAGAAAGGGAAAGAATTTGCAAACATTTTTTATGTAAATACCACATGAAAAAATTCTACAACCTTTTTAATGCCAAAAACCTGGCATAGAAGTGATACATTCTCCCACTAATTCATGCAGTGTTAAAACATAGCAGGTGACAGGTCATATTTAATGATAATATACAACACACCGTGCATTATTTCTAAAGCTATAATACATGCTGGGATCCATTTATATTTCATTGTGTAACATCCTATGATTCATATGAAACCATTAAATATAATTATGACGAACAACACAAATAAAAATGTGGTTTTCAATTTGTTTCCATTTTAGCCAAGATAGACACCAATCTTCAGATCTCGGTGCCCAAAATTATTTTACTGTCCAAACAAAAAACTGAGCAGATGGAACTTTAATTTTTTTCAGAGCAGCAATTCTGTTGGCCAGCAACTGCATCAGCCTTTGCTTGCAGGGTATAACTAAAGGAAATATTGTTTCCTAACTAAATTAATGACTTGGTCTATTCTTTTGGCTTTTGTGTGTTTAGCCAATTTAGCCATGATACTTTCATTCCCATGTAGGGCAGAATGGCACTTTACCTTGTTTATTCTTTATAGTTTCCATTTGTATTTTAATATCTAGTGGTCTACTGAAACCTAAAGTCATGACACCGGATATTATGGATACCGTTAATATTCTACTTTCAGTGTTAACCTCCAGTACTGCCACTGGGGAACATTGCCCTTTTTAACACTGTGTGATGGTGCTACTATTTCTAATACATGGAGACAAAGCACGTAATCTCTAAAGTAATTTAAGACTTTATCACTTAGAGTTTTGTGTCCCTTGATGTCAATGAATTTAAGGCGCAAGTCAATTATAGCCAAGAATCACAAAGTCTGTCCTTGCTTTCTGCTAGCTAAAGCAGTATTATTCAGGGTCTAAAGTGAATCTTAGCCTTTCCTTCAGTTGCTCTGGTCCCGCCATAAAGTAAAATTATCATAATGAAACCTGGCCAAGGTAAGCCTCTCTAATTAAAGTTACAAAGTTCTAAATATACAAGCATGTACTCTAAATTAAGGCAACATAGCCCTTATTTGCCTTCTCTGATGTGTCTTTTGGATATAAGTAATCAAAATATCTGTGAATGGATGAGGAGGTAATTTCATTGCGTAGCTTCTTTTTTTCCAAGGTTTGCAAAAAAAACTGATTCCCACTGCATGCAATTTATAAGTAACATTTAATTTTGTTAAAGAAGTTTTTCTTGTACTTATGAAAATTGGCCAAAAACAGGGAATAGACTAAAAAAACAAAAACAAAAGCAAACTATACTCATTATTTTAACCTTCCAAAGCCACAATATCAACATTCCATTGCTTTCCTCCAGTCCCTGCTTATTTCCTGCAGTGTTCATGTGCTGTGCATCATTCATGTGGTTGCTGCAAGCAATAACTGGGCTTATTTGGAGTGTATAGCTAGTGATTGGCTGCATTGGTTTCATGAATGATGATCACTGCAGGAAGTGAGCAGAGACCATGCGGACTACCCACAGTATAGAAGTGTATAAGTATAGCTTTTTTTTCTTTCTTTCCTTCATTCTGATTTTGTCATTGGTTGAAAATAGTCGCGGATGAACTACCATACTGGTCGATAGCATTAGTTCCTCCCCATCTGCCTCCTCAGTGTAAAGTGATTATACATTATAGTTCTTTTACATTAAAGGACGCATAAATACGTCAAACTTTGTTTTCAACAAGGGATCCATACTTTGCAATAAAGGCAACCGAGGTATCACACGCATATTGCGGACACTTGGGGTTTCATCGATTAAATTCACAATTCATTTAATGGCCAAGCACTTCCCTGGCACTTGCTTGAACCTTCAGAAAAATACTCAAGCCTTACATCCTCCCCATTATCGTCATTTATGTCAGTGGAATCAAACAGTCTTTTGTATTCACTCCGTTCCACCCACAGGGATTTGGTATCCAATTTTTAGAATGACCAACAAGACGAGACTCCCCTGCCACATGTTTTGGGCCAGCTCACCAGACCCCAGATGCTTTCGGCAAACAAGAGATATCTTTGAGTTACGGCCAGTGGATGTCGGACACCACCGAGATCTCTCATGAACTCAACCCAACAGGGACACAGTCATTTGGCTGACACAGCCCAGTTCTCCTGCTTATCAGAACCATTATGTGTCCCAAGTCTGACTTAAACGGTCCAGCAAAATACATTCTTGGGGCTCCTACTCACCATGCCTCCCACAGTCTTGCTTCAACAATGTTTTTCTTCTCATGTCTCCCAATTTTGTCAACATGTTTTTTTTACACTACTCCACCCTAAAGTGTCGTGCATACCAACCACTGCTGTTATCCCTTGCCAACCCAAAGACTTCAGGGAAGCAGTCGTCTTTCACACTAGCCACGATGTGGACGCATCAGATCAATACAATATTCAACATTTCCATTTTATAACAATATGAAATCATAAGTCACCAGTTTCCTCCAGGTTGGGGACTGGCAGTGCCACAAACTCCCCTACACCTTGAAAACATTTTCACATGCAAAATGTAGAACGTAAAAACATAATACCATAAATGCTATATTTCTTCCTCATAATATCCTTAGGCAATAAAGATATTTTGGATTCAGTCATCAATCAACTGTGTATTGAATTTGTTGATATCTTTTTAACAGAATTCTCAAAGGTAGAAATATGTTCTGTGAAATATTACATTACCAACTTTTAGGTTTTCTATTGAGAAATGGCAGCTCATTTTGACTGAAGCCTTCAGAAAGCCACTAAGAATTTGGCTGATCAAGCTGGAATCTGTAAAAGGGGTTGTCTTATTGAGATGACACCCTCAGCTATTCAGTTATGAAGAGAGAGCAGGAACTTCTACTATGGATCAAAAAGAATAAAAAGTACATTTTGACCTTTGTATAATATTTTTAAACAGTATGGTATTTAATAATGCAAGTGTAGGTTACAATAATGCAAGTGTAGGCTACTTTAATATTTGAAGAAATCCTACAGGACAGATGATATTGTGTGGTTTTGCTATTTGAAAGGAATTATAAAAAGAAAACTCATGCTGCAGCCAGTTGTCTTACGACCAGACTCATGTCTTTCAGAAGAAGAAAAGAAATGAGGGTGATCTCCTGCAACACATATACTGCAGAACATTTATTTGTATTCCTGTTTTACTTAGAGTAAAAAATATAGGGTCAAAGAAAAAAAAGACAGAAAGTAAGGAACTGCTGGGATATTTTCTTGCACATTTCTTATTTTTACTATTTCTTTGACCCCTTCTTCTACAAGCAAATTTGTTTTTATATTTTCAGTTTTCCTCTCTTTCTCCCAAGAGCCATAACTTTTTTTATTTTTCTGTCAAAAAAATCATTATATGGACTTGTTTTTGCAGAATAAGTTGTCATTTCGAATGACTTAAAATGTACTGAATAATATTTAATATGCGATGAAAACGTGAAAAAACAAAAATTCTCCCAATATGTTTTTTTTATTTTGACGGCATTCATTGCTGTTATAGATTTGACTTGACAATATGGTTTCACAGGTTAGTACTACTACAGCGATTCCAAACTTGGAAAAAATGTTTTAAGTTGAGTAACGGAAAAAAATTTGTAAAAAAAAATAATTGTCTTGTGTTGCCATTTACTGATGGCCATAATGCTTTTATTTTCTGTCAAAAGATCTGTGAGAGGACTTTATTTTTAAGTGGGAGCTCTTCCTATTTTGAGATATTTGGCACGATTGTGGTGACTGACCAACAGCAATTCTGATGTTTCTAATTTTTCTCTCTTTGCGGCTATCAACGTAAAGGCCACTTTACACGGTCCGATATCGTTGCCCAACTACGATAAAAAGTCACGTGGTTCGGGCATTGCCGCCGATATCGTTCGTGTGTTGTGTGGTGTAAATGAGCAATGCGACGCAAGGACGATGCAAAAACGATATTGTTTGGGAATTGTGCATGCTCTCCAACTGGCCAATATTGGCTTGACGTTCTGGCATGATCGTGATGATCGTGCTGTGTGACAGCGCAACTACGATTTGGAGCGCAACTTCCCCTATTCACTACAATGTTAATTAGTCGTTCCCGAGTTGCTCAGAATCAGTGAGCAAGAGGGCATACTACATTGTAGTTGTGTTGCCTGCCGATATCTCCCTGTGTAACATCTCTTATGCGATCTAGGACCAATGCCAAATACGTGCGCGCTCCCATGCCGTTGTATACAATATCGTAACAATATTGGGATGTGTAAAGTGGCCTTAAAGGTTGATTACCGTATATACTTGTGTATAAGCCGAGTTTTTCAGCCCAAAAATTGGGCTGAAAAGTCCCCCCCTCGGCTTATACACGGTCAATACGGTAATCCTATGGTGGGGGCTGTGTCCGGGTGCTGGGGAGGCTGGAGGAGGCGGGCGGAGGCTGATGACTGAGCGGACTGTCATGTGGTGCCGCTCATTAGATATGCACGGCTCCCCCCGCCCATCACAGTGGCAGGGGGAGCCATGCATACAGCCCCCCAGTGTATACAGGCAGCCCCCCAGTGGCACTCGCCCCCCCATCATGTGAAGAGCCCCCCACACTGTGCAGAGCCCCCCCGCTGCATTATCTTACCATCCAGGGTCTTCTTCACCGCGGGTCCTCCAGTCATCCTCGCGCGCTGTGTTCAGGTCTCACGTGACCCGGCACGATGATGTCATCCCACTGTGACCCCGGGTCACATGAGACCGGAAACACAGCGCGCGAGGATGACTGGAGGACCTGCGGTGAAGAAGACCCTGGATGGTAAGATAATGCAGCGGGGGGCTCTGCACAGTGTGGGGGGCTCTTCACATGATGGGGGGGCAAGTGCCACTGGGGCCTGCTGTATACCACTGGGGCCTGCTGTATACCACTGGGGCCTGCTGTATTCCCCTGGGGGCCTGCTGTATACCCCTGGGGGCCTGCTGTATACCCCTGGGGGCCTGCTGTATACCACTGGGGCCTGCTGTATACCCCTGGGGGCCTGCTGTATACCACTGGGGGCCTGCTGTATACCTCTGGGGGCCTGCTGTATACCACTGTGGCCTGCTGTATACCCCTGGGGGCCTGCTGTATAACACTGGGGGCCTGCTGTATACCACTGGGGGCCTGCTGTATACCACTGGGGGCCTGCTGTATACCATACTGCTGGGGCCTGTATACCACTGGGGGGGCCTGTATACCTCACTGCTGGGGGCCTGTATACAATACTGCTGGGGGCTGTATACCACTGGGGGGACCTATATATCTTACTGCTGGGGGCTGTATACCTGTCCTGGTGGCTGTATACCATACTACTGGGGCCTGTATACCACTGGGAGGGCCTGAATACCACACTGCTGGGGGCTGTATACCTCACTTCTGGGGGTTTTATACCTGTGCTGGGGTCCACCCTCGGCTTATACGCGAGTCAATACGTTTTCCCAGTTTTTGGGGGCAAAAGTAGGGGGGTCGGCTTATACACGGGTCGGCTTATACAGGAGTATATACGGTAACTCAATATTTTGACAGATAAGATTTTTACAGATGCAGTTATGCTAAATATGTTTATTTTTATTTTTTTTATTCCTTTATTTTTTATTATGGAATAATGAGTGTGATTCAAAGTTTTACTTTTTTGTTATGTTATTAAAACCATTTATTTTTTTTACTTTACTTTTTAGTCCCTGTGCATCTCTATAGGTACCGTCACACGCAGCAATTTTGCTAGGAATTTCACTGGCAATTTGCTGGTTGCAGTGAAATCATGGACACATGGTCCTATTTTGTGGCCGTGTACAAATGGAACAATGTGTCCATGATTTCACTGCAACAAGCAAATTGCCAGAGAAATTGCTAGCAAAATTGCCACATGTGACGGTACTTTTACATCCTAGTGCAGTCCAATGATTTCCCATTAGCTTATATAGGTGCATGTCTTCTGATAATCGGATGCAGTTGCAGCATGCTGAAATTTTTTTTCTCATGCCGAATAGTGATGGGCGAATCCTAAATTACTCGGAATCGCTTGACTCTAGCGAGTCCGAGCACAGGACTCGCTACTCGTTGCGAGTCTAGCGAGTCCAATGTTAATGAATGGGGAAGCGAGTAATAGCGAGTAGTGTGAGATTTACAAATCGCAGATGTGTCGGAAGCTTCAGCCTGAAGCAATCCTAGTTTTGTCATTTATTTGCATTGCTCGTTTACTTTGTAAGTAATCGCTGACTCGCACAGATAAGATCCTGTCTCCTCTGTACAGGCTGCCAGCTCCAGGGTCCTAGAGCCCGCCTGCTGCCTGATGTAGCAGTGCTGAGATTGTTCTCAGTCTGCTCATTCCCTGTGTACAGACATGAATGTCTGTGCACAGAGATGATGTAGCAGAGCTGAGATTGTTCTCAGTCTGCTCATTCCCTGTGTACAGACATGAATGTCTGTGCACAGAGATGATGTAGCAGAGCTGAGATTGTTCTCAGTCTGCTTATTCCCTGTACATAGACATCTATATTTATGCACAGGGGATGTAGCAGAGAGGACATCGCGTTTTGGACTGCGTCGGACGGAAGAGGATTTTTTTAATTAAAGATGGAGTCCCTAATGGCTTTTTTTTTTATTTCTAATAAAAAATTTTCCTTGTGTTGTGTTTTTTTTAAAACAATTTAATAGAAATTCATGGCGGTCATGTCTAATATTGGCGTGACCGCCATAAATTTCGGGCTTAGGGTCAGCTGATAATACAAAGCTGGCCCTAACCTCTATTACCCAGCGTGCCACCGCTACCAGGGCCGCTGGAAGAGCGGGGTTCAGCGCCAGAGGATGGCGCTTCAATGAACGCGCCATCTTCTGGGGCGGCTGCGGGCTGCAATTTGCAGCGGGGGGTGCCCAGAAAGCTCGGGCATCCCTGCGCTGCGGATTCCAGCCCCCAGCTGCTTAGCTGTACCTGGCTAGACATAGAAATTGCGCGGAGTCCCACGCATTTTTTTTTAATTATTTCATGAAATTCTGAGATTCTGACTCTGACTCTGAGACTCTGACTCTGAAATTCATGAAATAATAAAAAAAAAATGCGTGGGGCTCCGCGCAATTTCTATGTCTAGCCAGGTACAGCTAAGCAGCTGGGGGCTGGAATCCGCAGCGCAGGGATGCCCAAGCTTTCTGGGCACCCCCCGCTGCAAATTGCAGCCCGCAGCCGCCCCAGAAGATGTCGCGTTCATTGAAGCGCCATCCTCTGGCGCTGAACCCCGCTCTTCCAGCGGCCCTGGTAGCGGTGGCACGCTGGGTAATAAAGAGGTTAGGGCCAGCTTTGTATTATCAGCTGGCCCTAAGCCCGAAATTTATGGCGGTCACGCCAATATTAGACATGACCGCCATGAATTTCTATTAAATTGTTTTAAAAAAAACACAACACAAGGAAAATTTTTTATTAGAAATAAAAAAAAAAGCCATTAGGGACTCCATCTTTAATTAAAAAAATCCTCTTCCGTCCGACGCAGTCCAAAACGCGATGTCCTCTCTGCTACATCCCCTGTGCATAAATATAGATGTCTATGCACAGGGAATAAGCAGACTGAGAACAATCTCAGCTCTGCTACATCATCTCTGTGCACAGACATTCATGTCTGTACACAGGGAATGAGCAGACTGAGAACAATCTCAGCACTGCTACATCATCTCTGTGCACAGACATTCATGTCTGTACACAGGGAATGAGCAGACTGAGAACAATCTCAGCTCTGCTACATCATCTCTGTGCACAGACATTCATGTCTGTACACAGGGAATGAGCAGACTGAGAACAATCTCAGCTCTGCTACATCATCTCTGTGCACAGACATTCATGTCTGTACACAGGGAATGAGCAGACTGAGAACAATCTCAGCACTGCTACATCATCTCTGTGCACAGACATTCATGTCTGTACACAGGGAATGAGCAGACTGAGAACAATCTCAGCACTGCTACATAATGTCTGTGAGCAGGCGGGCTCTAGGACCCTGGAGCTGCACAGAGAAGACAGCTGGACTCGGCTCGCAAAGAAACAGCAGTTATCTGCGAGTTTCCCTGCTATCACTGGCACAGTAGCCAGTGATTACTCGCACGAGTCTAATGCAAACAATGACAATCCTAGTTTTGTCAGCGTTTCTGACAAAACTAGGATTGATATTGATTTGCATTGGACTCGTGCGAGTAATCACTGGGAAACTCGCAGAGTACCGAGTCCTGCGAGTCCCTTACTACTCGCCGAGTAACGAGTCCTAGCAAGTAGATTCGCCCATCCCTAATGCCGAATTGCCATGAGAAAAAAAAATGCAAGTTGGCACTGAGCCATAGAATAACATTGGTCGGAGTGCTATTTGACAACACATTGCACTCAGCCATGTTATACGCTCCTATGACCGAGCTCGCCCTTAAATGGAGATTCAACTTTATCAGTAAGGCAAATATTTGGAAAGAGTTAAGGTGGCATCCTGGTACCACTCTTGCTTGCCAGATAATTATTCTCTGGCGATATGTGGTTGGGATTCCATAAGTACCAAATGTTCATAATAAGTACTTTTATTTTTCCAGACTTTCATCCTCCCTTTTTCTCCCCCCATTGTCCCATAGCCAAGAAATATGTCGTAACCTCTGCCTAAGTACTTTACTGTGGATGTTACATATTGTCAAACTGTGTTTCAAAGTCTGGTTCCATTGAAAAGTGTTACCCCTTATAAATAAAATAAATACAAATACCACTTACCCTGCAAAAGCAAAATAAAGTCATTTAAAGGGAACCTGTCAGGTCGTTTTATGCCCTCACAGCTATCACTTTCTGTCCCTGCAGCTTCTTAGTACATCCTTAAAGGGAACCAACCACCTCAGATGACGTGTATAAGCTGTTAATACATGTCCCTGGACCCTACCTACACCATTGCAGCTATCTTTTTGCTAAGAATATTGATAACAGCAAACCGAAATAAACAGTTTATAAACTTACATGACTTCAGTACGAGAGGGCGTCTCCCTTGGGCTCCAGTACGAGAGGGCTGTGTCTCCAGCAGCCTGAGTGGCTTTCCTCCCCCTCCCTCTCTGTTTGCAGGACGTCACTGAAGGATGTGATATTATCTTTCTGTGGGCGGGCACGGACGGGAGCTGGCTTGCGTGCCCGCCCACAATAAGATAATATCACGTCCTTCAGTGACGTCCTGCAAACAGAGAGGGAGGGGGAGGAAAGCCACTCAGGCTGCTGGAGACACAGCCCTCTCGTACTGGAGCCCAAGGGAGACGCCCTCATGTAGTAAAGCCATGTAAGTTTATAAACTGTTTATTTCGGTTTGCTGTTATCAATATTCTTAGCAAAAAGATAGCTGCAATGGTGTAGGTAGGGTCCAGGGACATGTATTAACAGCTTATAGAGGTCATCTGAGGTGGTTGGTTCCCTTTAAGCATCCCTGTTTGACCTAAGTGTGTCCTGTAATCACGGACAAAAATCATTTTATAACTTACATGTAGTATATATTAATAAGTATGGTGTCTTAGGAGTGCAAACACTTTGGGTGTTCTCTCCTAGTCCATTTTCCCCTCTCGCACTGTGGTTATCAAGCCCCGATGTCGAAGCTAAACCAGGAGGGCCTTGATGAACACGGCTGACAAATGAATCTTAATTTGCCCCTAAAAAGTGGTGGATATTGTGCAGAAGTGTAACTCCAGTGCCGATCTGGAACACATTTCTCATGGCGGCGCAAATTCATTAAATGTGCTTTTTAAAGAACAATGTGCATCTAAGGCCCCTTTCACATCAGCGTTTTAAGCTGATCGCGGCAGTTGCGGTGAAAAAAACGAAACTGCCACGATTACCACATAACGGCCGCGATTGCGGCACACTTGCGGCAAGCCCCATGAAATGTCTATGGGGCTTGCGGTAAGTGTGCGGCAGATGCGGCAAGTGCGGTTTTTGCACTTGCGGCTGATGCGGCCCGAGAAGATCGCAGCTGGCCGCAATTTTTTCACGCCCGCATCTGCGGCAAGTGCCGAAACCGCAACTACACCGCACTTGCCGCACCTGTCGCAAGCCCCACAGACATTGCATGGGGCTTGCCGCATGTGAACCGCACGTGCGGCCATTATGCGGTAATCGCAGCAGTTGCGTTTTTTTTCACCGCAACTGCCGCGATCAGCTTAAAACGCTGATGTCAAAGCAGCCTTACTCTAGAGCACTCTTCTTCAAAACCTGCAAACTAAGCACCAGTCTTGATAAATTGGCGCCATTGTGCATTTTGCCTGCTGCTTATGATGCTACATAGATGTAAACTGGTCAGAATGCCCTTGATACATAACATGGCCCCTACCTAAAGATTGTTGTAGATCAAATACATCCTTTCATGGCACCTACATTAGCAATGACCTTCCTTGCCAGGAAAATGTGCCCTGATACTTAAACAACCAGCTGCCAATGTCTTTGTGCCATATGCCATAGAACACCTTCTGAGATTTTGTACATACGTTAACAAATCAGAGCTGTTTTTGCAGCTTCCAGGGGTCCTACATAATTTTACACAGAAACACATAAAACAAGCGCATAAGACCAAAAATATAGTACAACAATTATAATTTGATTAATGATATTAAAAATACAATTAATATAAAGCATAACATAGAAAAAAATACTAGATTAATAAAGGATTATAAAAAGTAGCAATGCAGATATGTAGCCAAAAGGCAGCATCACCGTTTGGCCACATATCTGCATTGCTACTTTTTATTAACCTTTATTAATCTGGTATTTTTTTCTATGTTATGCTTTATATTAATTGTATTTTTAATATCATTAATCAAACTATAATTGTATTATATTTTTGGTCTTATGCACTTGTTTTATGTATTTTAATTATATTGTTTGCGCTGACTGTTTTGGTCTAATTTACAATTTATGTCATTTATATTTGTTTAATTTAACCGTCTATATGCCCTCCCTTTTTTATCACACAATTAAAAGGTAAATACCTTTTTGGGATAAATTACCCAGGGGTTTGGTCGTAAGTAATTTTTTATGGACACGGTACCATATTGCTATTTGTATTGTATGTATTGAACAAAATTACACAGATTTTTTTAATGTTATTTAGTGATGGATAAAAACTGGGGTGGCATGGTGGCTCACCGACTCAGTGGTTAGCACTGCAGCCTTGCCGCACTGGGGTCCTGGGTTCAATTCCCACCAAGGACAATATCTGCAAGGAGTTTGTATGTTCTCCCCATGTTCACATGGGTTTTGTCCAGGCACCCCAGCTTCCTCCCACACTCCAAAGACATACTGATAGGATGTTTAGATTGTGAGTCCCAATGGGGACAGTGAGTTCCAATTTTATGTAAAACACTTTGGAATTAATAGCGCTATATAAATGAACAAATATTATTATTACTGTATTATAGGTCTTAAAGTAGAAAATAATTAGTTACTTACTAGCACAACCTATTCAGTAGATCTTTGCTATTATATACTGTAGGTAATAGATGGTAAATACATTACTGCTCCTATTTTCTGGTGCTTGGATCACTTTAAGACAAAAAATCTAAGAGAAAATATCAAAAGAAAACAGTGTATGTCATGTCAGAAAAAAGCAGATAAGGTGGGCCAAGTGATTTTATATGCAGTCAACTTCTCTGTCTTATTGACGTGCTTGTCGATGCCGTCTGAGCGCTCTTGATGTGATAGTGTCCCTCCAGCGCTGTAGAATCTGATGGCTGTAGAGCTTACTGGAAGAAGACAGGTTATTGTACACACGTTGCATGAATAAAATGGCTCGTTGCCATTCCTCTCACACCACATAATCCTCTTTCTCATGAAGCACCACGTTTCCTTGTTTAATTCAGTCTTGGAGGCTATAAAGGAGGCCTTATTCCAGCAGGGACTATGGCTGTTCATTTTTGTTTTGTGTTTTATTTATAATACTGCATGTAATTTTCCTAGAAGTCCCCAAGACGGAAAAAGACGATGCTTAAGTTGAAAGGGATCAAAGAAAAGGCAGATTCACGCCAGAGCTGACAGCTGTTACTCCAGTCTGACAGGGGAGGAGAGGAGAGAACAAGGCAATGAGACGGGAGGAGGAGATATACGGAAAGGGCATTTGTAATGAAAGATTCGTCCAGGTGATAAATTATCTGTAGTGGTCTTGGAGTATTCGTTTTCTCACCTGAGCTTGTGACAGCGGCGTGCATGGAATTGATTCGCCATGCTCCAGAACACAAATAACTAAATGTCTGTTCCTCATTCTCACCCTAATCCCCCTGAGGAGACAGTGGTGGAACGTTAGCATAAACAAGTGCCAGAAGAGTTTGGGCTCAGCGCCGGCACTTGCAGGAAGTACTTGTGAACTTGTTGGCACATTGCTTTGCAAGCAGAAACAACTTCTCTTGGACCAGCTTCAAGCACAATTTCCACTTTGGAGGTAGCAAGAAAGTTTTTCCGTAATCAACGCGAAGTTCTAGTGAGCGCCTCTGCTGTTAAAATTCAGAAAAGTAACAGATTTTTCTGAAGAATTTTGATCTTTTCTGCTTGACTTCCAGCAATGAATAATTACAATGTGATCCTTGTGACAGCATCCCAATTTATACTCCGATTAGTTGGCATAACAACAAAGGAAGCCAACATGCTGTATACACCACATCTGATGGCGAACCACATTTTCATTGATGTTTCTTTGCCTTTTGGCTTGTTCTATAGCAAATAGAATGACACAGGTTGCTGATTAGAAATTGTTACATACTTGCATAGTTATCGTGGGTTAAAAAAAGACATATGTTCTACTAGCTAAACGAGGGCTGGAGTAGCAGAGGAAAGAAAACAAAATTGATTCTTAGTTTACCCTTTTTCTTCTAAGACTGTCAAACTCTCTACTGAGATATAGACCAAATTGCCCTTTTTTTGCGACAAAATCCTCTGCAATCCCAAGAAGATTGGATAGTTTATATAGTTGAATAACTTACAATGTTTATCTGATTCATCAATCATATTACCAGAATTGTGTTGTAAAACCATATAAAATGTTTAAAAAAATTTACAGAATTTTGGAGTTTTTAGCGATTTTTGTCAGGTTTTTGATAAAATGGGATAGCTGAGCAGAAAGGAGACACAGCCAAAGAAATCATTACAATTTATGCCACAAAAGTGCCAAATATTACAACAGAAAGTCCCTGGCTGGAGTACATTTTCATGGTGGCACATGGCAGCTAAAAAATACATTAGATTAATCAAGAAGGGAGCACCTCTTACTAAATTTGGTATATCCAACTCCGAGACTGGCATGTAAAATGTCAATATTGATTAAACGAGAAAAGAAGGGGGGGGACAAGAGGCGCAATAGTGCCCTTATCACTAGACACTAAATCAAAGCAGATGAGTAAGAAGTGGTCACTCACCTATTCCAGTTGTGCCACCCACAACTGGTAAATAGACCTGGTAGGATGAGTATCCTGATGGCTGCTGCTGGACTTCCACCGGTCTCCACACGGGTAGACGAAATCTGAAGTTTCGGGAAAGGAAGGTGTGCCACAGACCGCGCTGCCAAAATCCCCAGCTTGTAAATAATGCAAGTAGCCGATGTCCAAATCAAACCTCTCTTTTATTTCTCCAACGCGTTTCAACGCCCTCCTTCCCTGAGGAAGACGCCAGGAGGGCGTTGAAACACGTTGGAGAAATAAAAGAGAGGTTTGATTTGGACATTGGCTACTTGCATTATTTACAAGCGGGGGATTTTGGCAGCGCGGACTGTGGCACACCTTCCTTTCCCGAAACTCAATATTGATTAAAAGGTCATATCTTAATTTTTTGGCATAAGCTTACATACAGAATGATCAGCTATATCTACTAAAACTGAAATTTTGTGGCAATAGACTGAATATTGTTTAGCTGTAGATGGGTTTTATGTGCCATTGAACAACTGTAATACCTATAGATTCACAAAATGTTAGAGTTGGAAGGGACCTTCTAGGTTATCTGCTCCAACCCCCTGCTCAAAGCAGGATTCACTATATCATCCCAGACAGATGTCTGTCCATCCTCTGTTTAAAGACTTCCATTGAAGGGGAACTCTCCACCTATTGTGGCAGCCTGTTCCACTCGTTGATCAGCCTTACTGTCAAAATGTTTTTTCTAATATCTAATCTGTGTTTCCTTCCATTTAGTTTCATCCCATTACTTCTAGTCTTTACTTGTGCAAATGTGAATATAACTGATCCCTCTACAGTGTGACAGCTCTTGAGATATTTGTAGACAAGCATTAGGTTTCCTCTCAATCTTCTTTTTCGCAAGCTAAACATTCCTAAATCCTGTAACTGTTCCTCATAGGACATGGTTTGCAGACTGGTCACCTTCTGGTCACTCTTCTCTGAAACAAATACACCATAAAAAAAAAGTGTAAGTCCAGTCACCAGCAATATGGCATGTTAGATGATTAGGGGAATAATAGGCTATGATATTAAAAACCTTTATCCTTTATTGTAGTTTCATAAAAACATCTTGCTTACGCCGTTTCAGACCACACAGGGTCTTAATCATATTCCTCTATCTAACATGCCATATTGCTGATGACTTGACTTCCCCTCTTTTTTTATGGTGTATATGCTTCAATCACCTGGAAGTCACCTCAGGATCTCCATGTCCATGAACGCACCCTACTAACTCTGGAGTGACCTCAATTGGATGAATGTTTGGTGAGCTGAAACACTTTTTCTTCTCACTCTTCTCCGAACTTGCTCCAGTTTGTGGATGTCTTTTTAAAATGTGGCACCCAGAACAGGGCACAATATTCTAGATAAGGTCTGACCAAAAAGGAGTAGAGGGGGATAATGACTTCACGTGATCTAGACTGTATGTTTCTGTTAATACATCCCTGAATTGTGTTTGCCTTTTTTGCTGCTGCATCACACTATTGACTCATGTGCAGACTGTGATCTATTGGTAAACTCAAGTCTCTTTCACATGTGCTGTTACTTGGCCCTCCCTAGTCCTCCCATTCGGTGTATGCTTTTTAAATTTTTCTTGCCCAGATGTAGGACTTTGCATTTCTCCATTATAAACCATTCTGTTAGTTGTTGCCCACTTTTCCCGTTTTAGATCTTCTTGAATACTCTCTCCCCTAAAGTAGTAGCTATCCCTGCTAGTTTTGTGCAATCATCAAATTTAATTACCGTAGTTTACCCAAAATGCCTTCATCCAAATCATTGATACAGATATTGAATAACACAGGGCCCAGGACCTAATACATTTAACTCTTAATCTTTTTTTTTATATATACCGTATATACTCGCGTATAAGCCGAGTTTTTCAGCCCAAAAATTGGGCTGAAAAGTACCCCCCTCGGCTTATACGCGAGTCAGTGATGGCAGCCATACAGCCCCACAGCAGCCCCAGCATCCCCAGTAATGCAGGACCCCCCCAGGTGCTCCGGTCACCTGTAAAGCAAATTATACTTATCACTGTCCCGCTGCCGTCCGCGCCCGCCGCTGCTGACATCCGCGATCCTCCATCTTCATGCGTCCTCTTCCTGTTTCCTGTGTTCGTCGCAGACAATGACGTCATTACCACCGCCGAACACAGGAAACAGGAAGAAGACGCATGAAGATGGAGGATCGCGGATGTCGGCAGCGGCGGGCGCGGACAGCAGGACAGTGATAAGTATAATTTGCTTTACAGGTGACCGGAGCAAGGCTGGGGGGGCCCTGCATTACTGGGGATGCTGTATACTACCACTGGGGCTGCTATATACTACCACTGGGGCTGTATATACTACTGGGGCTGCCTGTATACTACCACTGGGGCTGTATATACTACTGGGGCTGCCTGTATACTACCACTGGGGCTGTATATACTACTGGGGCTGCCTGTATACTACCACTGGGGCTGTATATACTACTGGGGCTGCCTGTATACTACCACTGGGGCTGTATATACTACTGGGGCTGCCTGTATACCACCACTGGGGCTGTATATACCACTGGGGCTGCTGCTGTATATACCACTGGGGCTGCTGCTCTATACTACCACTGGGGCTGCTGTATATACCTCTGGGGCTGCTGTATACCACACTGCTGGGGGCTGTATACCTGTGCTGGGGTCCACCCTCGGCTTATACACGAGTCAATAGATTTTCCCAGGTTTTGGGGGCAAAAGTAGGGGGGTCGGCTTATACACGGGTCGGCTTATACACGAGTATATACGGTAATTTAAGTTCTCTTCTTTCAGTTTACTTGCCCTCCCTTTCACTTTTTGCACTTGTTAAAATGGTGCCCAATTAGAAAAATGTGCCAGACCTTTCTCTGTTAAACTATAGGATGGTTACAAAGAATAAAGGATGCCATGTGCTTGGTGGCATGAACTGTTGCACTCTTGGGTCGGATTCCTTTTCATGGTAGTAATTAATAAGAATTATTATGATTATTCTTAGGATGATGACCGGTGAAATTACTGCTCTGAGAGTCTTCCTACGGAAGGTGTTTATTATTTGCTAATTAATATCTCAGTGCAGTAAGGGTTTTAATTACAAGCACGGAGCCTGACACGCTGTATATTTATTAATACAGAACTTGCTTATACTTAAAATGCCTCTTTAAATCATTGAGCATTTAGGAGGAAGAATTGTGTTTTTTAAATTTGCTTTTAGATTATACTTGATAGTTTGATTTCATAATTCAGAGGTCATGTTGTTCAATCAAAAGAGTAACAATCTAGGGCCTAAAATACAAGTAGGAGTATAAATAGTACATAATTAAAGTACAGTTTTCTCAGCAAGTCCTAGCATGCAAATAAAGATGTTACCTCAGTAAAACATTTATTTCCATAACAACCTAAAACAGTAATTAAAGTTTTACTTTGTTTTTTAATAAGTGTAAAACTACTTTAGGCACTCTCTAAATGGCAAACCAAAAGCAACTTTGGTATAATGTACATACAGTTGTGGCAAAAAGTATTGACACCCCTGCAATTCTGTCAGATAATACTCAGTTTCTTACTGAAAATTATTGCAATCACAAATTCATTGGTATTATTATCTTCATTTAATTTGTCTTCAATGAAAAAACACAAAAGAGAATGAAGCAAAAAGCAAAACATTGATCATTTCACACAAAACTCCAAAAATGGGCCAGACAAAAGTATTGGCACCCTCAGCCTAATACTTGGTTGCACAACCTTTAGCCAAAATAACTGTGATCAACCGCTTCCGGTAACCATCGATGAGTTTCTTACAATGCTCTGCTGGAATTTTACACCATTCTTCTTTGGCAAACTGCTCCAGGTCCCTGATATTTGAAGGGTGCCTTCTCCAAACTGCCATTTTTAGATCTCTCCACAGGTGTTCTATGGGATTCCGGTCTGGACTCATTGCTGGCCACCTTAGAAGTCTCCAGTGCTTCTCTCAAACCATTTTCTAGTGCTTTTTGAAGTGTGTTTTGGGTCATTGTCCTGCTGGAAGACCCATGACCTCTGAAGGAGACCCAGCTTTCTCACACTGGGCCCTACATTATGCTGCAAAATTTGTTGGTAGTCTTCAGACTTCATAATGCCATGCACACGGTCAAGCAGTCCAGTGCCAGAGGCAGCAAAGCAACCCCAAAACATCAGGGAACCTCCGCCATGTTTGACTGTAGGGATCATGTTCTTTTCTTTGAATGCCTCTTTTTTTCTCCTGTAAACTCTATGTTGAGCCTTTGCTCAAAAAGCTCTACTTTTGTCTCATCTGACCAGAGAACATTCTTCCAAAAGGTTTTAGGCTTTCTCAGGTAAGTTTTGCAAACTCCAGCCTGGCTTTTTTATGTCTCGGAGTAAGAAGTAGGGTTTTCCTGGGTATCCTACCATACAGTCCCTTTTCATTCAGATGCCGACGGATAGTACGGGTTGACACTGTTGTACCCTCGGGCTGCAGGGCAGCTTGAACTTATTTGGATGTTAGTCAAGGTTCTTTATACACCATCCGCACAATCTTGCGTTGAAATCTCTCGTCAATTTTTCTTTTCCATCCACATCTAGGGAGGTTAGCCACAGTGCCATGGGCTTTAAACTTCTTGATGACACTGCGTACGGTAGACATAGTAACATTCAGGTCTTTGGAGATGGACTTGTAGCCTTGAGATTGCTCATGCTTCCTCACAATTTGGTTTCTCAAGTCCTCAGACAGTTCTTTGGTCTTCTTTCTTTTCTCCATGCGCAATGTGGTACACACAAGGACACAGGACAGAGGTTGAGTCAACTTTAATCCATGTCAACTGGCTGCAAGTGTGATTTAGTTATTGCCAACACCTGTTAGGTGCCACCAGTAAGTTACAGGTGTTGTTAATTAAACAAAGTAGAGAAACATCACATGATTTTTCTAACAGTGTCAATACTTTTGTCCACTCCCTTTTTTATGTTTGGTGTGGAATTATATCCGATTTGGCTTTAGGACAATTCATTTTGTGTTGTTTCATTGAAGACAAATTAAATGAAGGTAATAATACAAAAGAATTTGTGATTGCAATCATTTTCAGGAAGAAACTGAGTATTATCTGACAGAATTGCAGGGGTGTCAATACTTTTGGCCACAACTGTACATTCTCTATAAGATTCTTGTGTTTATAAGAAAGATCTTTGTTTTTGTAAAATGGTATATAGCTGATTATACATGTTTAGGTTCAGTGACATTTTCATTATTCCATTGATGCCTTTTGCAATTGTTCTGAATGTTTCTTTGGGCTTTAAATAGATAAAATGCAGCCATGTAAAAAAAAAAAACAAGGCAACACTGTACTCATTAGGCAAAGTTCAAACAAAAAATATACTTTCAATTATTATATAAAACAAGAAAGGCATTGAGATAGGAAAATTGTAATGCAACATGTTTACGGTTCTACAAATATATTTAGAAGGACAAGCAAAGACTTAAGTAGTATACCTATTACTAGGATATACTGTCTTTGTCTGATTGGAGAGGGTCTAATATCTCAGATACCTGCTGATACCAAAGATGAAGAGAACATTAATATACCCATGTACCACATGTACAGTATTCCCTGCACTGCAATACCAATGGCCATGTTCTGTGCAGGAAATTTCAACTCTAGTTACCAATAAAATAGTGCTCTTTTGTAGTTGAGAGGGTGACTGTGCACTTTGATGGAGTTGGAAGAGTGTGGAAAGAGAAGTAACACCCTCCTGAAGACCATATGGCAATGATATGTTATATTACTGTGTTTTCTGAATATTGATGTTTGATGTACCATAACTATTCATTGTGTGATTAACGCCTTCTAGGCGCTTGCGTTGTAAATGTTAAAGTAACAGTGCAGAAGCTAGGTATGGAAAAGTTAGCAGTTAGACAGCCCTGCAGATGGGTGGAGTCTTTGGGAGTAATAAGGCAGCTACTTCCTGTATAGAGTGAGTCAACAGTTGGTAATGAAGTGAAAATTGAAGATAGTGCCACATCCTGGGTGTGGGTGCTAGGAGGAGATTTTCTGACATAGCAAGCTCTGTAACTGTACTGGATAAAGTGTCACTCTGCACCCTAATATGGCCAGAGCATTCTGGGTCTTGAGAAGTGAAAAAGACAGAAGGAGAGCTCAACAGCAATGGATACTGCTTGGAGCCCAAAAAGATGTAGCTGTAGGAAAACCTTGAGACAGCACAGGCAAAGTTGGGCTGAGGAAGCAACATGTATTCCAGACCTGAGAGTCTTAGTTAAAAAATACTGGAGCAGGGGTACTGCACTGACATTGGCTGTGGTTAGTGAAGGACAGATAGACAGAAGTCATCATGCTGATTCGCTGAGATATTGTTGTCGATAAGTGATATGTTTTTCTGCCTCTGTGTAAGAAACTCTGTGAAAAACAACCTCTGTACCTGCTCCCATATATATATATATATATATATATATATATATACACGAGTATATATATGTATATATATATATATATATATATATATATAGCAGCATTTTTTATGTTGAATATATTTTCACAAAGTGGACAGGATTCTTCCATGTTCTTGCTTTACATCTGGGATTCCTGTGTAATCTGATCATAGGTAGCCTTAGTTGGAAGTATCTGAAGGCAACAACATCAAAGCGCAGTGGAGCCCATGTCCCTGGTGCCTATAGTCACAACCAAACACCTCAGCTTGTGCAATCTTACAAAGTCTAATACTAAATCAGAGCTTCCAGCCATCCGTTCTTGTGGTCTATCAGGATTCAGGTTGTTGTAGTGTAAATATGTAATCCTTTTTTGTGACTGTAATACCTCTTTTAGAAAATAAATTATTACTACTGTTGGGTGCAAGGGCTCTCTCTATACTTGTCAAATACTAGGTAATTCCTCAATAACCATGATTTGATTATATGGGGAATAGAAGTAGTCTTTTGAACTTTTTTTGCCCATCCATGCTATTGCCTTTTCTTGAATATGTAATGCTTTTTGCAGTTACATTTCTTTATCTCTCAACTCTCTAAGGAGCAGTGGATGTCATAAATGAGGGTCTCCATTTCACTATATTTTTACAATTGCAATAATTGGAGAGTTGCATTAAAATATATTTTAAGACGGATAATCAGTTCACCTCATGTGACTACAGTTATAAAAAAGTAACCTGAATGAATTTGCACACACAGGAATCTAAGTATCTACATCCTATTATTTGTCTCTGAACCTGGTCACATTTATAGGCCTCCGCGCTTCTGATTGTAGAAGAGAAACTTGATTAAGGTGAACACTGGACGTAATTGTAAAAGTAGCAATCACATATATTTTAGAAGACGTTTTAATGGATAGATGTGGTATAAGGTCTGCATATGTTATTGTATGTGTCCCACTCATTACGTTTATATGCAGGATTGTCCTGCAATATGGGTTACAATGTGGGATTTATGTATATTTGCATAAAAGTGGGCATTATCTGGTTGTTTTGGTGGGTATTCCCCATAGTAGATATGGGTGAGAGATGCATATTTTAGACATTTTTGTTTGATGTAGTGGGGCTTTCTGAGTTTAGATGGTACACTGGTGAGCCTGTCTTGTGAAATAGCTTGAAGTGGGGAAACAAAAGCGCAGTAGGGTCTTATATTTTAAAATATTATTAAAAAGTGTCAAACGTCACTGCTCACTTGATTTGGTTTGAGACCCACAACCAGTATATGCATATGGTACAGCTGCTGCAGGATACTATTCCACGGAAACAATGTGGCGGTCAACATAGATCCAAAGGACGGTGCTTTTCAAACCGTGGAAAGTCTACGTTGAAGAGAACCACAAGGAATCAAAGGGAAATGGTGCTTTATTCAACGCGTTTCAGAGCGTGTCCCCTCTCCTTCTTCAGGAATGCAGCCATGTTCTCACATGGTTGCATTCCTGATGAAGGAGCGGACACACACTCTTAAACACTTTGAATAAAGCACCATTTCCCTTTGATCCTATGAGGTCCATTACAACGTACAGTTTGCATGGATCGAAAAGCACCGTCCTTTTGCATCTGTGTTGTGAGATACACTCATGTAGCAATAACTGGCTTGCTATACTGGGCATCAATAATAGGCTATTGTTCAGACATGGTGCATATATTCATGCAGTGTTAACTAGCCTGCCACACCTGGCACTATTAATAGGCTTCTGTTCAGACACTATGTGTGTATCTCACCTATCTATATGACAGACTCCCTATGCTGCATCTTAAGTGTGCATTATGCAAGCAGCTGCTCCCCTACAATAAATGTCTGTGAGTGGTTGTTCCATCTGCACGATGCACCAGCGCTGCCTCTATCTCTACTATATGAAGTTCTCTGCATCCAGCTTGTGCATTAAGTATTAGGTTGTCTATGGCCTCTTTCACACTAGCGATTTTGTCTGGATCCGCTAGATCCGGACAACAAAACGCATCTGCCGCATATGCCGCCTGCACTTGCAACACACTTGCGGCAAGCGCCATGCATTGTCTATGAGGCTTGCGGCAGGTGCGACAAGTGCAGTATAGCCGTGGTTCCAGCACTTGCGGCAGCCATGAAAAAAAACACAGTCAGCGGCAGGTTTTTTTTATGGCCGCAACTGCTGCAGGTGCCAGGCCATGGCTATACTGCACTTGCCGTACCTGCCGCAAGCCCCATAGACAATGCATGGGGCTTGCTGCAAGTGTGCCGCAAGTGCGGTCGTTAGGCAGCACATGTGGCAGATGCGTTTATTTTGTCCGGATCCGGACAAAAACGCTAGTGTGAAAGGGGCCTTAAGTGAGTTATTTTTTTTTTTTTTTTGGTGGTTAAGCAATTCTTCCTCTTCCATGCTGCTCAGCTGCCAACATCTGACTGATTGACAGCTATCTCGATGCAGTTAGGCAGCAGGGAGCTGGCTGTCAATCGGCATGATGTCATGCCCCATCAACAGAGCAGCAGAGAAGCCTCTGCTTTGTCAATGTGACGTCAGCAGTGGCTGCTGAATGTCTGGTAGGAGTGGTCAGTGGTTCCTCTCTTCTGCAGAGATTGATAAGCAAGGACCTGCCTGTTAGTTCTAAGGCCCATAGTTCAAATATTAAATAGTCCTGGATAACCCCTGCAATCTTGCAAGGAAACAGCTGCTTCACCTAAGAAACGTCAGGACAATTAAGATTGGTGTGCAGGAAACAGTGGAAAGAGCACAGCAGCTCAGGGTTACTGCTGATTAAAGCTGCTACATCACCTACTGTGTGTGAACGCGGCCTAAGGAGGGACTTTACTAAGATCATGTTAAGTAATAGAAATACCCATTTAAATTGCTTTTGACTTTTTAAGCAAAGTTTATTTTAGAAATAATTATCTCAGTAAACATACAATGAATTATCCAAATCCCATATTACCTATAAAAGAATGTATTAGTCAATCATAATGCATTACATGCAAGAATATCTCAAACATTACTATCTAGGAATTTTTACCTCTTTTGTTTGCTGAAATGCTGTAATTTTGATGTCTCTATAGGTTCTTGTGCTTAAACTGCTAATTTTTAATATAAAAAGAAATTAGAAAATGGTTGTTTTTATCATCTGAAAAGGGTTACTAAGTAATTGTAAGGATTTGGAGAACATGAAAGCTGTTATCTGTAAATGAAGGAGACTTGTAACTGTGGAGAATATTCCCAGGAGTGCCCAACAACTCACTGCAGTGACAACTCATTAAGTAATTCACAAAACATCCAAGAAAGTGCATGACTCCCTAGCTCTGCATTCATGCAGGCACCATAACAAGAGAGAAACGGCAAAAGATCATTTGGGTATGGCTGGTACAAACAAATGCAGCATCTCTCAGTAGCATCATCTCATAATTCTGAAAATTCATGGTATGTTGATGATTTGCTTTCTCAGGACCTCCACAATTTGATAATATTAAGAAAACCTCAAGTACAACTATATTGGCTGAAGAGTTGAAGATATTTGGGTTATGTAGTAAGTCAATGATCTTAAACTACAAAGAGTTATGATGTAACACAATAAAACTGACAGACCCCCCTGATCAGCAATTATCTACTATCCTATGGATTTACTATATGGGATAATTTACTATTTTAGGAATAATCCTTTAAAAGGGAGAGGATCAGTACAATTAAAATATAGCAAACTTGGCAATATATACAGAACTGCCTTTTAATATGAATATGTTAAAGGGAATCTGTCAGTAGGTTTTTTCTATGTAATCTGAGAGCAGCATAATGTATTAGCAGGGCCCCTGATTACAAGGATGTCACTTACTGGCCTGTTTTGCTGTTGCAATGTAATCAGTGTTATATCAGTAGGAAATAATTACCGTATAACAACATAGTGTCTCCTAGTCTAACCGCTGCCCCAGCACTGCTTAGCAGCTCTCTGCCACTATACAATGTATTCAAGCCATGGTGAGCACAGGATTACACAGCCCAATAACTGAGGTCTGCTAGTCTGCAGCAGGAAAAACTGGGACTCTATCATAACTGCTGCACCAAGAAAACCAAGTGATATATAGCGGGAATCAGGGCCTCTGTCCCTACATTATGCTGCTGCCATATTACTTGATGTTTGGTCTTATAGATGGACCCCCACTCCACTTTTAAGCAACCATATCTACAGTAAATCAGACACTGTAATAAATACACGCCACACATTATTTTGGATGTCAAATGGCCACAGCTTTATTAAATCACAGGATTAACAATCCCAGTAGGAGTCAGGTGGAGTGCTAGTACATTGTGATTCACAAGTACTGTGATCTCCCCAGCTGTCTGACATCCAGCACCCGGCCAGACAGCCATAAAGGGGGCGGCACATATTGGCTGCTATTCAAGCAGAGCCATTAAACTTCCAGGGCACCAAAGACCCTATTATCTTCAGTTCCATGCTTAACCACCGTGCCCGCCCCAGATGACGTTACCATTACCACATCCTTCAGGCTGGCCACCAAAGCCGAGCCTGCTCACCACCATGAGGTTTTACATCCTCTATTAGTTAAAATTAGTCCACCTTAACTTGTCTGCAACTTCCACCTGACTCCGAGCTGTGACAAGTTATAAATTCCAACACATGTGACACCTTTTTGTAATTTTTTTTTTTAAACCCGTTTATCAACTAGTTAACCTTATAAAAAGTTGCCCCTGCACAAGCATAAAGGGGTCTAAATTTAGCACCTTCGACTCAAAAAGAGCCATCCTACAGCGCCTACGGGCTTAGAAGGTTAATGCCAAAATTAACTTTCATAGAAATGGTATAATTAAACATGGTACAATACAAACCAATGCTCATGCAATGCATAAATAAGATATTCATAATCATACAAGCAATGGGTAAATATAACATTCCAGATTAGTGACTATCACAGGTCGGGAGGGCGGGTAATGTTCCTTCCACGAGGTCTCTTGAAATAATGCAGTCCTTTCCAAACTAGTGGCGCCACCCCCCACCAATGAGTCACCAGGCACACCCATCCATCACTCCCAGACATTACCCCTTCCTCTTAAAGCAAGATCTCTTGATAACATCTACACAGACCCGGCCATACAACCAGGCTACAGGAGTTCTTTGTCCACCCCTCGCCACCATCATGTCCCCCTTTTGCCTAGGGCTACGGGGTGTCTTTTCTCTGCTTTTTCAGGCAAAATAACACAGCATTTTACTGTACTAAAAAAGTGAATGAAGTCTCAGCCACATGCTGCTTTTTTTCCTTGGCAATTGAAGCAGTTTTAAATTTGCAGAATGACATTAATTTCAGAATTTGTGCAACATAATTCAACCATTAAAATATGTAAACTGTCTCTTCAGAGAGGAAGAGAGCTTTAACTATAATGCCATCTATTGGAAGTAACAATCCTAAGAGTCAATACAGACCTTTCAAGGAGCCTTTCCATATGACTTAGGATAACAGACAAACCAGAATCTCAATTTGCAGACATAGTGTTTCAGGGTATTGCCCCTCCTCAGTGCAAAGTATGAGATCTGATTTGACTGTGTGGCAAGACTCATTAGAGAGTCGATATTGAGTTTTAGGATAGCTTCTTCTAATAGGTGGCATTAGAGTTAAGGCCCTCTTCCTCTCTGAAAACGCAATTTACATATTCAATTTCCCAAAAGAGCACGTAAGGAGTTTAAGTCTCCTCATACTGCCATGCCAAACCTGAAATGTCCCTCTCCACAAGGAGAAAGCTTACTCTTTAGGTCAACCATTCAACCATCTAAAAGTATGAAAAAATATGGCAAAAATGTGTTTTGTATGCAAGGTGTTACCTGCCAACACTCCAGTACTTGCAGATAATTTGTTTTCTATAAATACTGAACTTGTGCATATACCCAATAGGTACATTATAGAGGTTGTCTTTTATCACATAGCTGATCGTTGGGTACAGATACCAAGATCCATAGAAAACTAAATGATTGGTCATCCATTTAATACGTGAGCCAGGCACAGGAACGGATGATATTGTTGGTTGTCTTGAGGAGTCTAAAAGAATATCAGCCCCCTCTATGATGTTACATACCCTAAAGGCCACATCACACCTGTCGACATCGCCACCGATTACATAGGCGATGTAGGGGCGTGGCCTATCGGCGGCGACATCGCCCCTGCGTCGCCTCATGTAAAGGGGTGATATCGGCACCTCTGAATGGTCGCCTGCTTCCACATCAGTGATGTGAAACCAGGCAGCCAATTTGAAGCGCCATGTAAATGGCCGCTGGCGACCTGACAGGCGATGGGAGCCATAGGCTCCCATTGTACTGCATCGCCGCTGGGGTTTGGAGAGACCCCGGCGGCGATGCCGCCTGTCAGATCGGCGGCACGTCGCTGGATTGGGGGATGGCGACGCTGGCGGGGCGCCAAAAATGTGCGCACCTCCGCCAGTCCCTGCCGACATCTCCAGCACCGTCGACAGGTCTAACGGCACCCTAAGAGATGTAAAATTATTACCAAAGATAAGACAAAACCTTTCTTTAACTCTTTTATGCCTGTTAACGGAGAAAAGAAATTCTGGATTAATAGTTTTATGGTGTCTTAAAATGACCTCCAGCATCCTGATTTATTTGTGTTCAACCACTCATATATTATGTCTCTATTATACAGTATATGTACGAGGAGGTATCGGTAAATAGTTAGCCTTGAATATTTCTAGCAGACAAAAGTAAATCCTGTTGCTATGGAAACAGGTCCTAACTTTGACGACATTGCACGTGCTAAGGTTTAGCAGAATAGGTTATGTCAGATTGATATTGTGATTAAAAAGAGTTAACCATGTCAGGTAAACATTTGCACTTAAGTGAAAAGTTTAGAAAGGCAATTTGTTTGTGCAAGATAATGCATCTACCAACAAGTCTTGTATTGCCCTGCAATCACTCCATAAAATCGATGTGAAATTGTCGTTCATCCAGCATATTCTCCTGATTTAGGCCCTTCTGATTATTATTTATTTATAAAATTCAGTAAGGAATTGAAAGAATGAAAATGTATGACAACAAGATGGTAATTGATGCCGTGCTTTGCAGAACAGAATATAATTTTTTTCTAAAGGATAAGAATTACTTATAGATCGATGCATTAAATGCATAGAGTTGAAAGGGGATTATGTTGTGTAAAATAGTATTACTTCGAACGCTTAAGCCACCCGTCACACATAGCGAGATCGCTAGCGAGATTGCTGTTACATCACAGGTTTTGTGACGCAACAGCGAGCTCACCAGTGATCTCACTATGTTTGACACATAGCAGCGACCAGGCTCCCGCTGTGACATCGCCAATCGTGTTGAAATGGCCTGGACCATTTCTTGATTGTTGGGTTCCCGCTGGTCAGCATGCATCGATGTGTTTGACGCCTTAACAACGACCACGTTGACGACTCAGAACTCAGCTATGTAGGTCTGAGTGGTCAGACTAGCTGATGTGTGACAGGGTCCCAACGACCACTGTATCGTTGCTGTGTCATTAAGTAGATCTGACTGTTTGACATCTCAACAGCGACCACGTAGCGATGTTCCAGCGATCATTACCAGGTCGTATCGTTGTCCAGGTCGTTGGAACGTCGTCAAGTGTAACGGGACCCTTAGTTCTACTCCAACCCTATAGCAATATACCCATTGGAAATAATTCTCATTTGAATTTGGGATATCTGGGATGAAATTTGCTTTGGTGTCAATGAACCTAAAGGTGTAACTACAGACTCAAGTCAAGAATGACTTACATTTTAATAACGTCTGTTCGCATTGATCTCTGCAATTACAATATTCAGAATACTTAAATTGTTAAAATTGTGTAAATGGCAAACCTCTAAACTTACATCTGTCTTTGTTTTCTTTTAGGGCCCATGTCATAGGATGAACACTGCTTGTCCCCTCTTACTATCTGTGATATCGTCTGTTGTCTTGTGCTCCTGGGGGTCTCACCCCACACCGAGCACATGCTCGGCTTTGGCCTCTGGTGTTCTCTACGGAGCCTTTTCTCTTAAGGACCTATTTCCTGTTTTCTCCCCTGGTTGCTCCTGGACCTTGGAAAACCCAGACCCACACAAAATACACATTGTACCTGAAGTTCACACACGAGGAGCAAGTGTGCTCTCATTTATCCCCCATGGTGCAACCTTTGGATCATTATCTTCCCAACCATACCTGCAATCACCCTGAGGAAGGAGCAGAAGAGGCTCGTGAACTTTGCATCTCTGGATCACCTTTTACATTTTCTCACTTTGATAAAAACTTTCTTCGGATATGCTTGTCTGAACAACCCCTTTCCATTCAGTTACTCCCTGATTCTATCCTGACTTTCCGCTTTGTGGAGGTTCTCTTAGTGAACCATGATAACTCTAGTCAGTTTGCCTGTGGTGTATTGTGCCGATGGTTCGAGGAATGCTTGCGAGCTCGAGACTGGGGTGTACGATGTGGATTGACACAGACTGGTTGCACTTGTCCTGAAACTGCAGCCCGTGGACAAAATGACACAGCCTCTAATTCTATTGTTCCAGCAGGGCATAATAGTGACTGCTGCGTTACACAACTACTCCCTGGAAGCAACAACGAAGCATATCCCCGCCCAATACCTTACGGTATGTCAATTTAACTTTATTTGTAATGTGTAAAATTATGTTATTAGCATTTCAGTGTTAATGTACATCATCTGGTAAGGGAATAATAAATCCAACTGTATAATTAAGCTCCAGCAATTGCCTTATTGACTATTGCTCTGCTGAGCCAACCAGGAGAGTATTTAATAACTGAAAGGATTACTCAATGACTTCATTGTTAAAGTTAATGCTGAATTAGTTAACCTTTAGCACATTATCACAAATAATAATAGGTCCATGACTAAGTTCACATGAACAAGTGAATTTTCATGTCAGTCAAGGTCTGGGGGAATAGCTATCCTCCTTATGGAAATCAACGAGGAGACTTATAGCCTCAATGCTCCTCTGGGAAATATGCAAATTGTCACTTCAGTGAGGAAGTAGACAAACTTTAGTGCCACATAATAAAGGTAGTTATCCTAAAAGTCATAATTGACTCTTTAACAAACCTTTTTATATGACTTAGGATTTGTGCCAGATCAGAGCCTCAAACTGCAAATGCTGCATTTTGGGGTGGAGGGGCAATCACCCCAAAACACATCTGCTGCAGTTTGGGGTTCTGATCTGGCACAAATCCTAAGTCATATTAAAAGGCTTGTTAAAGAGTCAATTATGACTTTTAGGGTTGCTACCAGAGTTCATCTACTTCCTCACTGAAGTGACAATTTGCATGTCAGTCAAGTCATCAAATTCCAGACATGACTGCATCTGTGTGAAGATCTGCACACTAGTCTGCATTGTGGGCAGGTGGAGGAGCTATGTGGCATTAAAATGGAACTTGTTTATCAGCAAGTTATACCCTTAACTAAAGGCATGTGTGCAAAGGCACTTTAATGCTTATTACATCTATATCTTGCTAATAGTATTTCAATCGGAAATTAAAGAGAAATCCAGCCTTGCAGTTTTAATGGTGTGGCACTGTATATTTTAATTCTTTTGCATCTCCCAATATTTTCTAACTGCCGCCAGTCTCCCACCTTTCACTGACACTAACAGGGCACTCCTTTCTCAATGACAAAATCCAAAGAAGATCCAACATGTGTTCAATCCTAGGTTCCTAAATCTTCTCTTTTATTTACTTTATTAAAATCACCATCATAGGCATTAACAATAACAGTCCTACGGGTTTCATGCTATGATTAAGGCAGATTGCCGAAATCTGTAGGACTGTTATTGTTATTGCATATGATAGAATCCAGGATTAAACACATGCTGGATCTCCTTTGGATTTTATCATTTGTGGGAACAGCTCTGGCCCATCCGTGCATCCTTCCTGGATTAAGGGCTTCCTCACTTCCCTAATTGGTGAGCAGACACACCCATCTTTTTTATTGACTTCCTTTCTCAATAACATGCCTCACTTTCCGAGGTTTTGTAAAGGCAGCATCACTGCTAGTGTTGTCTTATCATTGGGGTGGTCCATGTGCTTTAAGATCCCGGTGATGTAACAAGAGCCAAATTGTTGATCTGCGCATACACCACCCCCATTGAAGAGAACACCCTGTGCAACTCACAATCTCAGGCAGGGAAGGCAGGTCACTGAGAGAAGAGTTTTCAGAAAGGATGGTCTGTCACGGTCTGCACTGCTGTATTCAAACAAAAAGATTTATGAAGTGATATGCAACAGTGTTTATTATCTTATACCATGGTGTATACATGGTGTATTCCTGAAGAAGGAGCAGGGACAGCTCCAAAAAGCATCGAGTGAGATAGTAAACACCGTTGCCTGAAGCCTGATCTCCACCATTGCACTGTGGAAGTGTGGGTCCAGCCACAGCTGTATAGGCGCATATTCTGGTAGTGGGTAACACGACCAAACAAGGTGAGCAGTGAATATTACCATTTTTGCCAATTTTAATTGAAGATAACACCCTATTGTGCCTTTGTTGCCCCATTCAGGTAACTGAGAGAAGAGTAACCTACAAGTCAAAGAACATAGTGGGGGGAATAATGAATGAGGCAGGAGAAATTGATGAGTAGTGTCCACCACCTTGCATTGGCGATTAAAAGGTCAAGGCTAGATTTCTCAGCAATTTTTAAACAAAATACTACAAGCAAGGTATGGATTTAATAAGTATTAAAGGGCCTTTATAGACGTGCCTTTAGTTAAAAGACTACCATCCTGGTGACAGGTTCATTATAAAACTTACACAGCCTCATCGGCTAGTTAATGCTTTGATGCTGCAAGGCATCAGGATTCAATGTGGTGGCAGTTCATGAAGCAGAAGAAAATTGGTGACAGATGGTGACATAGACCAGCGATGATCCATGCTCCCACCCAGGTCTCCTGTACCAAAGATTGCCTCCTATACTCAGACTGATGTAAGCACCCATTATTTAACAGCTTCTGTAAGTCTAAAGAATGAGGTTCTCATTGCATTGCTCAAATGAGCCTAGATGTGGATTATGTTGGCCAGTCAGCCTACAAGCACTTGATAATCTGGCATTAACCAGAACTGACACCTAGCCAATACATTGTACAGCATGTATATTTCTCTGTTCAAAGAGTCAATCATGACAATTTTATTGCATGTTAAAGCTTTTGGGGCAATATACATGCCAGTATATTATTAAGGTATAGATTTGACATACCTTTGGTCAGTAGACGTGTACTTTTTTTGAGCTGTATTTCAAATTGTAGTGTAAACTGTGTAAAAAAAAAAGTAGAACCCATACTACACGTAAGCATACACATCACGTGGAGAACTACAGAGCAGATAATAGCGGCACCCGCACTGCAGGTAGGATGGAATTTCTAGTATCTTTTGTAACTGTTTGTAGAAGATAATGGCTCTATAATTCTGTTTTACAGAGAGATTGTAATATTAAATTATGAATACAGATACAGAAGCTAAATGTAAGAAGATGAATGTTCATAGTTTTGTGCTTTTGCAGTAGAGATGGGAATTATAATTATAGTCAAACATCAAAGCTGCTGTTGTTGCGCAGAGATAAAACGTCATATCTTTCAATGATCATCATGTCAGGAGGCTTTTGTGACCATATTCACTTTCTTTTGGCTTATTTTTTTGGGTGTTCAGGATTTTGTTAATATTCCTTATCTAAGACTACCAAATATGTTCTTCTGGCTTTCAAGTTCACTAACCTCATATCTATTTTCTGCATACTACATAAATGATATTGCTGCTCTTTGTATTTCAATTTTACAGGTTAATTGTTTAGTCCTGTAAATCTAAAAGTAGGGAATAGTCTGGAGGTGAAGTGTTCTCTAATAGCACATAGGAGGTCTAGGATGACAAGTGTATATTGCACAGCTTTTGTCCCAGTGCTGCCTATATTATTCTGCTGCCTCCTATCAGTACTAGAGCTAACCTAAGTTTCGACTCCCACCTACTAAGTACACCCAACTTGTAATACTATTTCAACTAATGCATATGACGCAAATATTCTAATGTCTGCCTGTGCGTTTCCAAAAGATAGCTGAGTAGGCACCAAAATGTGTTGCTAGTTCGGCTTTTGGAATAATTAGTTATATTTGATAGAGTAGCGGGGCATCCTGAGCTGTTTGCACTTAGGTAGATCAGAAATCATTACCACTACCCTGAGCAGATATTACAGATGGTGCAAATTGATTCACAGAACCCAGTCCAGGTTTCTCATTAGTACTGTTTGGCCATCAGACATAACCCCTATGAAATGCCCTTTACTTAATGTCATCTCCGATTAGTTGGCCTAACCTGAGGTGTGACGCACATGTGACACAGTGCCAAGTCTGCCAACTAAAGGAGCAGCTGTGCTTGCTGGCAGTTAGTATGCGGTTATCCCATCTGACGGTCACAGTCTACTGGTTGGACTTGCAAATTGATTCACATCTCCAGTAGGTGTTTATGTTTGTGGGTACAATAAATCTAGATTTTATGACTGGTTCTAGATATAATACAGTGGGGAAAATAACCGATTTTGCAACTTTTCTCATTTACAAAACACTGGAGAGGTCTATTTTAACATAGGTACACTTCAACTGTGAGTAATAGAATCTAAGAAAAAATCCAGAAAATCACATTGTATGGGGAAATGCGTCATCCAAAATTACCATATAGTTAAAACAAGAAACGATAGGATTCTGTATCTCACAGTTACTATTATTATTAGTTATTATTATAGCTCCACTTATTCCATGGCGCTTTACATGTGAACACAGTTGAAGTGTACTTACGATAAAAATTACAGACATCTTCGTTCTTTGCAGGTGGGAAAACTTACAAAATCGGCAGTGTATCTAATACTTATTTTTCTCACTGTATGTTCTTTACCTGTGACGTCACATGCTAAATTTATGTTACTGGTAGATCTCAGTGTATTAAAAACTAATTAAAGTATCTAGATTTGCAGTTATTGATTCAGCTATGCTTCCTTAGATTTCAGGTTGGACATGTGTCAAAGTCAAGTCCATTTCTAACTGGTCATTGATGTATCTTTTTTAAATTAAGAAGCCATTTCAATCTAATTCACCTCAATAGTATCCACCAGACTGGGTTCCCTTTCTGGATAGGAGAGCAAAGAAAAATGTCCTTCAAAAATCATTCTACCCCTCTAGAGCAATAAGAAAAGAATCCAAGCGTTACAAATGTATACTGTATGGTTACAGACCCTTGATACATGACTCCATAGAGCAAGTCCTGTGTATAAGAATGCCCCCTGTGTAAGAACATGCTTGCCCTGCTTTCTTCTATATGTAATCCACCTGCCGAGCTCGGCACTGCAAGTGAAGGGTTACACTGCTATCGTCTCCGCTCACAGAAATAGATTAACTTGCTTATATAATAAGGTCTAGGAAATGAAATGAAGGTTAATCACATCAGCCATTATTGAGTGAGTACAAATAACTTGTCATTTATATTAACACTTTTTAATCTCAAAATATACAATTTCTACAGGAATGATGAATATGGCACCTTCTCTAATCACATTGTGGTGAAATAGAACAACAGGTTATCTGAAGGGGAAATCGTCTTGTGTGCCATATTATAATTCAAAGAATAAGGACAAGTCTTTGCAAGCAATCCAGCAATCCTGCTTTCTTTGTGCTTCCTCTATTCAATGTTTTCACCTGCTTGTGACCAATTTGCACCCTCATTATTGCATTATTGCAATGATCTATGGTCAAACTCTTCCAATTGGATGAATCAAGCATATACATGGATATTACCTTTTTTTTTTACCCCTTAAAAGGAACCAACCACCTACAAATCGCTATCTAACCTATAAATATCTGTCCCTGGAGCCTAAAATTACTATTCTAACCATCCCTTACTGACTAAATCTACCTAACTAGATGCACAATAAATCCATTTTTATACTTACCAAATCCTTGTCTGATGGGCGTTCCTCCAGGGTCTTTTACGGATAGGCAGGGTCTCCTCGCCGCACTCGCACCTGCCTCGCTGCTGTCCATCTTCTTTCCGAGGCGGCATCTTCTTCCAGGAGGATTCAAATTACCCGCCCATCGCGTCCTCACAATGAGCGGGTCACGTGCTGCAGGCCCCGCGTCACTTCCGCCCGCCGCGTCACTGGTACGCCCAGGCCGGCTTCAGAGTATGCGCAGATGGCATGCTGAAGCCGGCCTGGGTGCATCATAGACCCAGCGACGCGGCCTGCAGCACGTGACCCGCTCATTGTGAGGACGCGATGGGCGGGTAATTCGAATCCTCCTGGAAGAAGATTCCGCCCTGTAAAGAAGATGGACAGCAGCGAGACGGGTGCGAGCGCGGCGAGGAGTCCTTGCCTATCCGTTAAAGACCCTGGAGGAACTTCCTTCAGACAAGGATTTGGTAAGTATAAAAATTGATTTATTGTGCATCTAGTTAGGTAGATTTAGTCAGTCAGGGATGGTTAGAATAGTAATTTTAGGCTCCAGGGACAGATATTTATAGGTTAGATAGGGATTTTTAGGTGGTTGGTTCCCTTTTAAACTAGGTCTGTTTGAGCCTTAAAGCAGTTAATATCCAATATATTCTCCTATAAATGTAGCTGCATGAGGGCTTAATGAGGTGCATTTATCAGTGTCACCATTTTGGGTTACATATAACTTATTGATATAAATTTTTCTTAAAAGGGAATTCACCATCTGATTAATGGATCTAGAAACACTGACTGCAGGAATCAGAGATTGGCTGAGTTATTGCTGCCATGTATGTTTATTCTGACAGTCTGACCAGGGACTATAAGTTTCAGCAGCCTAGTCCAAAGGCAGCTCTTTGGCATCTTCTTGTAGTCATGCTCCCCTATATTTTTATCACAGGGACCTGCCTCAGAGCAGTTATTCAATATCAATAGTCCTAGATCAGCTTTTTTGCAGTATTTCTGAGTAAACAAGCAAACTGTGGTTCATGCTGTCTGTGTTTCAGGGACCATGAAAAAGATTGCAAGGTGCATTTAACTTTGTCTAAACAGTGAACAGTTTTTATTATTCTATGAGTTTTGATGATTGCATAGAACCAAACACATATTTTTCATTGCAATCCAATGAAAAAAATATTTTTCACTAATTTATTTAGTAAGGAATGGTGTATATTATGTAACTTTCTTAAATGGGTTGTCCCCCAAACACATTTAATTTTAATCAAAAGATCTTGATATAATAATAATTTCCACAATTAGATGTGTTTTAAAAAATATCCCTGTGCTGAGATTATTTTGTATAGGTGTCCCTGCTACGGACTGTGTAATGGATGTGTCTGACTGTAAAGGGGCATGTTCTGATCATACCACATCTCCTGTGCTGAGATAATTTTATAAATGTGTCCCTGCTATGTAATGTGTAATGGATGTGTCTGACTGTACAGGGACATGGTCTTATCATATCACATCTCCTGTGCTGAGATAATCTTATATATGTGTCTCTGCTATGTACTGTGTAATGGATGTGTCTGACTGTACAGGGAAATGGTCTGATCATACCACATCTCCTGTGCTGAGATAATTTTATAAATGTGTCCCTGCTATGTACTGTGTAATGGATGTGTCTGACTGTACAGGGACATGGTCTTATCATATCACATCTCCTGTGCTGAGATAATCTTATATATGTGTCCCTGCTATGTACTGTGTAATGGATGTGTTTGACTGTACAGGGACATGGTCTGATCATCATACCACATCTCCTGTGCTGATATAATTTTATGTATGGGTCCCTGCTATGTACTGTGTAATGGATGTGTCTGACCATACACAGACATAGTCTGATCATACCACATCTCCTGGGCTGAGATAATCTTATATAAGTGTCCTTGCTATGTTCTGTGTAATGGAAGTGTCTGACCATAAACTTACATGGTATGATCATACCACATCTTCTGTGACCATCATGGTCATCAGACCATGTGCCTGTACGGTCAGACACATCCATTACACAGTACATAGCAGGGACACATATATAAGATTATCTCAGCACAGGAGATGTGGTATGATGATCAGACCATGTCCCTGTACGGTCAGACACATCTCATTTCACTCTCATATGTGAAGGGTGCTTTCTCCAACAGTAATTCCAGGATCTCTCCACAGGTGTTCAATGGGATTTAGATCCAGATTCATTGCTGGGAATTTCATAACTCTCAAGTGCTTTGTTTCCTTCCATTTCTTGATGCTTCTTGAATTATCTTTGGTGTCATTGTTAAACCCAGCTTTCTGACACTTGGCAAAAACTGACACTTGAGGCACCCAGTGCCAAAGGCAGCAAAATAACCGCAAAACAACTTTGAACCTCCATCATATTTGCCTGTAGGTACTGTGTTATTTTCTTTTTAGGCTTCTAGTTATTTTTGTGAAACAGTTCAGTGATGTGCTTTACCAAAAACTGTATCTTGATCTCATCTGTTCACAAGGAGTTTGGCCTACACACATACATTTTGTCAAACTGTAGTTTAGCTGTTTTATGACTGTGTATTGACAGTGGGGTCATCCTGGGTCTCCTTCCAAATGATTAATTTCACTCAAATGTAGACCGTTTGCACTGACACTGATTCACCATGAGACTGCAGGACAGCTTGAATTTCTTTGGAATTTGATTGGGGCTGCTTATCCACCAAATGGACAATCATGTGTTGCAACCTCCCATCAATTTTTCTCTGATGTCTATGTTTAGGGAGATTAGCTACAGTGCCATCTGTTGTAAACTTCTTGATTATGTTGTACACTATGGACAAAGGAACATCAAATTCTCTGGAGATGGACTTGTAACCTTGAGATTGTTAATATTTTTCAGCAATTTTGGTTCTCAAGTCTGCAGACGATTGAATTCAACTCTTCCTGTTCTTCATGCTTAGCGTGGCATATATTGCCACAAAATGCAAAGCTTGCATCAACTTTCTTCCCTTTTTATCTGGCTTCAGATGCGATTTTATATTGCCCACAAATGTTACTTGCCACAGGTGAGTTTGAACGAGCAGTAAATGCTTCAAACAAATTTACCCACAATTTTGGAAAGGTGCCAACAACTTTATTCAGCCCATTTTGGGGGATGTTATGTGAAATTATGTCAAACTAGGTTTTTTTTTTTCGTGTGTTACAATACACATAAAGAAAATAAATGTGTATAAGAAAACCTTTATAATTACAATAATTATCTTGGAGAAATACTTCATTTTCTGGAATATAGTAACATGGTAACATAGTTTTTAAGGTTGAAGGAAGACTTTAAGTCCATCTAGTTCAACCCATAGCCTAACATGTTGATTCAGAGGAAGGCAAAAGAAAAAACATGTTGCAACACTAAGCTCCACATTGGGGAAAAAAATTCCTTCCTGACTCCACATACGGCAATCAGACTAGTTCCCTGGATCAACGCCCTATCAAGAATCTAGGCATCTAGGCCCTTCTTAAATGTTAGTAGTGACTCACTCATTACAACATCATGTGGCAGAGAGTTCCATAGTCTCACTGCTCTTACAGTAAAGAATCCACGTCTGTGATTATGATTAAACCTTCTTTCCTCCAGACGTAGAGGATGCCCCCTTGTCCCAGTCTCAGGCCTAAGAGTAAAGAGATCATTAGAAAGTTCTCTGTACTGTCCCCTCATATATTTATACATTATTATAAGATCCCCCCTAAGCCTTCATTTTTCCAAACAAAATAACCCCAAGTTTAACAACCTGTCTTGGTATTGCAGACCCCTCAGTCCTCTAATAACCTTGGTCGCTCTTCTCTGGACCCGCTCTAGTTCAGCTATGTCTTTCTTTCACACCGGAGACCAGAATTGTGCACAGTATTCTAAGTGTGGTCGCACTAGTGACTTGTATAGAGGTAAAATTATGTTCTCCTCATGAGCATCTATGCCTCTTTTAATGCATCCCATTATTTTATTTGCCTTTGCAGCAGCTGCCTGACACTGGCCACTAAATGTGAGTTTATCATCTACCCATACACGCAGGTCTTTTTCAGTGATAGTTTTGTCCAGTGTTTTACAATTAAGTACATAATTATACCTTTTATTTCCTCTGCCCAAGTGCATGCCCTCATATTTATTCCCATTAAAGCTCATTTGCCATTTATCGCCCAAGCTTCTTGTTTACATAAATCCTCCTGTAATGTAAAATTGTCCTCCTCTGTATTGATTACCCTGCAGAGTTTAGTGTAATCTACAAATATTGAGATTCTACTCTGTATGCCCCCTACAAGGTCATTAATAAATATGATAAAAAGAAGTGGGCCCAATACTGACCCCTGTGGTACCCCACTGTTAACTGTGAATCATTCTGAGTGTGTTCCAGTAATAACCACCTTTGTTTCCTGTCACTAGGCCAGTTCTTAACCTACTTACATATACTTTCCCTTATCCCCATTGCTCTCATTTTATGTATCAACCTTTTGTGTGACACCATATCAAAAGCTTTTGAAAAGTCCATATACACCACGTCCACTGCATTTTTTTGGTCCAGTCCAGAACTTACCTCTTCATAGAAGCTTATACTAGATTCTTTGATAGGGCGTTGATCCAGAGAATTAGTCTGATTGCCATATCTGGAGTCAGGAAGGAATTTTTTCCCCCAATGTGGAGCTAGTGTTGCCACATGGGTTTTTTTTTTGCCTTCCTCTGGTTCAACATGTTAGGCTATGGGTTGAACTAGATGGACTTAAAGTCTTCCTTCAACCTTAAAACCTATGTTACTATGTTACTATGTTAGATTAGTTTGACAGGAACGGTCCCTCATAAACCCATGTTGACATTGGATCATGAGGTTATTTTTTTTCAGATACTTCAGTATAGCATCTTTTAGAAAACCCTCTAGGATTTTACCCACAGTAGAGGTTAAGCTAACTGGTCTATAATTTCCAAGTTCTGTTTTTGTCCCCTTTTTGAATATTGGCCCACATTTGCTATATGCCAGTCCAGTGGTACAGACCCTATTATTATGGAATCTTTAAATGTTAAAAATAATGGTCTATCTATTATGGTACTTAATTCCTGCAGTACTTTGGGGTATATCCCATCCGGACCCGGGCGTTTGTCAACTTTAGTGATTTTTAGACGGTGCCATACTTCCTACTGGGTTAAGCAGGTGACATTTAATGGAGAATTTTTGTTATCACTGATCATATTGTCTGTTATGGGATTTTCTTGTGTAAATACTGTTGAAAAAAAGTCATTTAGCATGTTGGCTTTTTCCTCATCCTCATCCACTATTTCACCCAGACTATTTTTAAGGGGGCCAACACAATCATTTTTTAGTTTCTTACTATGGTTAAGGAATATTTTGGGACTTTTTTTTTACTTTCTCTGGCAATAAGTCTCTCTGTCTCAATCTTTGCTGCCTTGCTTTGCTTTTTCAGATGTTATTTAATTTCCTGTATTTATTTAATGCCTCATCACTACCTACTTGCTTTAATTCACTAAATGCTTTCATTTTGTCACTTATTGCGCCCTTTACAGCTCTATTTAGCCATAGTGGTTTCCTCCTATTTCTAGCATGTTTATTCCCATAGGGTATATATAGTGCACAGGTCCTATTCAGAATGCTAATAAACATCTCTCATTTGCTTTGTGTACCTTTATGTCTCAGGACATTGTCCCAGTTTATTACACTAAGATCATCTCTCAACCGTTGGAAATTTGCCTTCCTGACGTTTAGTGTCCTTGTAGCTTCTCTACTACACATCTTTATTAAAGGATACATGAAAAATTATTATTTCGTGATCACTATTACCCAAGTGACCTTCAACCCTTATATTTGATATGCGGTCCAGCGTGTTGGATAATATTAGGTCTATCAGTACCCCGCTTCTTGTTGGGTCCTGAACCAGTTGTGAATGGTAATTGTCTCTCATAGTTGTCAAAAACTTATTACCTTTGCTGGAACTGCAGGTTTCTGATCCCCAATGTATTTCAGGGTAGTTGAAGTCCCCCACAATAATGACTTCTCCCTGAGTCGCTGCTTCATCTATTTGCTTTATGAGGATATTCTCCTCCACTTCCATTATTGTTGGAGACTTATAACAAACCCCTATCAGTAATGTATTGTTTTTTCCCTCTGCCCTTATCTCCACCCCCGGGGACTCTACATTTTCATTAGATTCAGATATATTATCATGTAGGATGGGTTTTAAAGAGGACCTGTCACCAAACCAGGCATGGTGATCTAATTACAGCACTGGATGGAGCATGTCTGCAGCATGCAGACAAGGGGTCCCCCAGCACTTGAGCAGCCCTGTACCCCGAAATAATACACTTAGAAAACTTACATGCTCCAGCCACTAAGGAGGTGGCTAGGGGCTGCAGCCAAGGGCAGATTCACACCCCCTGCTTGTGTAATCTGCCCACCGCTGCCAATCATTCTCTCACCAGTAGGTACGGTACTTTTCTAATAATACATTCCCTTTAAATTTTATCTGCCACTATTTTGTATGATTAGGAGTTCACAGTATACCAGTTTATTATATATCCCATTTTGGACTTTCAGGTATACATTTTTATATCTATTTATTTATTTTCAGGCCCAGTGCACACAGTGCCTTTTTATCGCTTTATTTATGCATTTTTAGTGTATTTTGTCAGAAAACTGCAAGCAAATCTTTATGACAGCAAAGTGAGTGAAATCCTAAAGTTTTGTGCACATGTTGCTTTTTTCCCTTGCAGATATGGTGCAGAATTAAATTTGCAGCATGTCAATTCTTGCATTTTTCCCCCCTGTGATCTCCAGTGTTTCTTCCCTCCGTGCACTGTCTGAAGGACCTGCAGGAATCGTCCTATCAGAGCCAAAGCCTGCATACAATGTGACAGTCAAAGCCACCTGATGCAAGGTCCTGGCAGGATGCTACAGACAGCTCCTGCCAATGTACGGAGGAAGAGTCACCGGAGATCACCGGGGAGCATGAGAAATTGTTTGTCTGTCAATGTCTGTCTGTCTCTGTGTGTTTAATTCTGTCTGTGTTTTCCGCTAATTGTGCTGCGTTTTTGTGCTGCTTTTATATGTGCACAAGTGCAGCACAAATGCAATAGGTTTGTGCTGCTTTTGCTGTGTTTGTGCACATACAAACACAGCACAAAAACGCAGCACAAAATAGAAGCACAGTGGGCACACAGCCTCGGGCATATTTTTTTGGGCTGCGCTTGTGCTGTGTTTTTTCAGCCACAAAAACACAGCTGTTTCAATAATGCACCAATGTGTTACTGGTGTGTTTATGCTGCTTCTTTTTTTTTAGTGCTGTGATTCCATTCAAATGGCTGTCAATTGGAAAATGCAGCCCAAAAAAGCACAAGATAATTGCAGGGAAATATAAAAAAATGCAGGCGACTTCTGCAATTAAAACGCAACACCCAAAAACGCACATAGTAGGCACGCCTTTTGGAAAATCACATTGATGTTCATTACAAAAGTGTGGGTGCTGCATTTTTGGTGCAGAAACACAGCAAAAATGCACATATGCAAATGCATAGCCTTAGGGTATGTCCTCACGGTCCAGAGGATCTGCGTGTTGGAAGCAGCTCCTCCGGACCTGAGGGAAGCCGCGGGTGGCCCCAGAGAGACCGCAGCCGCCCCGTACTCACCCTTCAGTCACCCGATGGGAGCCGCTTCAGACTCCACAGCATGAAATGAACATGCTGCGGAGGAGCGGACTCCCGGGAACCCGCACCACAGCTCCAAAGACGCTGCGGGCGGGTTACGCATAGTGAGGATGGGATTTCTTGAAATCCCATCCACTATGCTGATACTGTACGACGCAGCGTTTTCGACACAGCGCAAAGATGCTGCGTCCAAAACGCGTCTCCTGATCGTGAGGATGCACCCTTAAAGTTCCTTTCATTTTCAGGTAAATGTGCCTGAAGAGACAGCTTTTGTCTGAATGAGTTTAAGGCTGCATGCCCACAATCAGGATTAACAGCGTTTTGGATGCAGCATGTTTTCGTTGCATCCAAAATGCTGCATTGTACAGTACAAGCCAGGGGCGTAACTAGAACTGGCAGGGCCCCATAGCAAACTTTTGAACGGGGGCCCCCTCCAAGACATGCCCCCAATGACATGCCCCCTTCAAGACACACACCCCTGATGGTATACAGGCCCCCCCAGTGGTATACATGCCTCCCCAGTGGTAGTATACAGCAGCCTCCCCAGTGGTAGTATACAGCAGCCTCCCCAGTGGTATATACAGGCCCCAGCAGTATTACAGCAGCCTCCCCAGTGGTATATACAGGCCCCAGCAGTATTACAGCAGCCTCCCCAGTGGTATATACAGGCCCCAGCAGTATATACAGCAGCCCCAGTGGTATACAGCAGCCTCCCCAGTGGTATATACAGCAGCCCCAGTGGTATACAGTAGCCTCCCCAGTGGTATATACAGGCCCCAGCAGTATATACAGCAGCCCCAGTGGTATACAGAAGCCTCCCCAGTGGTATATACAGGCCCCAGCAGTATATACAGCATCCCCAGTGGTATATACAGGCCCAGGCCCCCAGTGGTGGTATATACAGGCCCCAGTGGTGGTATATACAGGCCCCTGTGGTGGTATACAGGGCCTCCCCCTTACTACTGCACACCTGTAAAGGAATACATCATTATACTTACTTATCCCTGGCTGCTGCCGCTGTCGCCGCTCTGACACCGCGCTCCTCCGGGTCTTCATGCTTCCTCCTCTGACGTCATAACCTGCGCCCGCCGGTCACAACCAGGAAGAAGCATGAAGACCCGGAGCGCGGTGCAGAGCGGCGACAGCGGCAGTCGGCAGGGATAAGTAATCGCAGCTGACCGGATAGCAGCGTAGCGGCGCTGGGTCCGGGCCCCCCACAAGCGCCGGGCCCCAAAGCGACCGCTACGTCTGCTATGCCGGTAGTTACGGCCCTGGTACAAGCACTGTGGCATGTTAATTTTGTTTGTAGAGACGGTGAGTCTTCTGTGCACATCTTCCTAATAGAGTTATATTAGATGTGGGAAATCTACAGTTAGAAAAAAGCACATGCATTGTTTATTATGAAAATGTTGATTGCTCTCAGTGTGAGAAACAAGATACAAATCTTGTAGTTGTGATACCTTTTAATGGCTAACAAAAATAAAATAAATGATGTTATAAGGTCATTTATTTTATTTTTGTTAGCCATTAAAAGGTATCACAACTACAAGATTTGTATCTTGTTTCTCACACTGAGAGCAATCAACATTTTCTCAACTGGCTAACATGGTACCAAACCTTGTTTATTATGTTTACGCAGCATAAATGTAACTAAAAAGTACACATACACAAACATTTGATGTATCAATGAAGTTGACCAAAGCAAAGTAATGTCTTGTCTCCCTTCATATTATAATCTTGCACCTTTTAGTACATTTCATGGGGCACTAAAGGGCTTTTTTTAACTTTGTTTAATCTATTAAATAAATAAGATTACAAGAGCCACCAGAATATCAAGGAATCATCTCCTACATTACAAAACTAGAGAAGAGAACAACAGAGTTCCTCTCGTAATCACCTGCAATCCAAGTCTGGAGATGCTAAGAGGAGCTGCACGGAAACTGCAACCACTCCTTCAAAAGGATGACCGGCTGAAATCAATATTTCCGGATCCCCTACTCTTGTGCTTTAGACAACCTCCGAATCTAAAAAACATCATTGTCAGAAATGCCCTGTCCTCTCCAGCAACAACAGGAACCTTTCCCTGCAACCAGAACAGGTGTAAAACCTGTCCATCTATAATGACAACGGACAAGATAAGGTTTCCTGGGACAGATCAGGACTACAAGATTCCAGGTAACTTCAGTAACATCACAAGCAATGTGGTGTATTTAATTATATGTACCAAATGCCCAACAGCTGGCATGTACATAGGGGAGACCGGATTACAATTCAGAACAAGAATTAATTCTCATCGCCACTCAATAAAAGAAAAGTGTATGGATCTATCTGTAGCAAAACATTTTTCCAGCCCTGACCACAGTGAAACATATATGGGGCTGCTCATCTTAAAAAGCAACTTCAAATCACTGAGAAAGAGAAGAATTTGGGAATACAAATTGATAACAACCTTTGACACATTGTAACCACTCGGGGGTCTGCTGCAGGGTTCCAGCGCCCTCTGCTGAAATAGCGCCGCTCAGCTCCTCACTTCCGGGGCTACTGCTTGAGCGCATGAAACTCCATCTCCAAATCAGTAACTGCTGGAGAACTGCAGGGATCATGCTCCTCCCCTCAGCCAATCACCATGCCTCTATGTCCTGCCAATCAGGAGTACCCTGCTGTAATATAAGCTTCCTGTTTCTTGTCAGTTTTTGCCAGGGCTATTTCTATCTTGTGAAGTTGCTATTCCTGGTCTGGTCAGGTTGTTCCTTGTTTTGCTTAATTACTGATACCTGTTTGTTACTTGCAGCAGATCTCTTCCCTGCCGGCTCCTCGCTGGCTCCGGTGTTCCTGACCTGCTTCCCGGACCTCTTCTCTGCTGAAGTGCTGGCTCCAGTCCTGCTCCGGTTTCCTGGGGTTCTTGTGCTGTTGTTTTTTATCACGTCACCTGGGGTCGGTTTAACACTCGTGCCCGCTTCATTGGTCCCCCCGAGGTTGGTACCGGCGGTATCCCTGTATAGGGGTTAAGCGCTCCGGGGCCTCCTTCGGTGGTGTTCCGGTGCTGCGAACTTGTGGCTCTCCCCTGGGGCGTGGGTTCTTGTTTTGTTGTTGTACTCAATAAACCTTTTGACTCTACTATTCTAGTCCGCCTCTCTACCAACCAGGTATCGGCATCCGCAACTACACGGTCCAGTGGGTTCACACGTAGGGTCCGTCAGTAGGACGTGACACACATTCAAAGCAGGATTAAATATATCACATGGATTTATGGCTTTTTATAGAACATGAATGGACATTTGGGGACATCACAGATTCATGCATTTTTATATAAGTTGAAAAGACATTTGGGGATAACACATCTCCAACAGACTCCAGTTTGAGGACAATGACCTTTTGACACTTCTTATATGAACACCCTTGCCTCCTTTTATTGCTTTCCTCAACTCATTTAAGTATTTTCAGTTCTCCACAGACCAATACCATATAACAATAATACAATTTGTTCCGCTTATATTAGACTTTTAGTTACAATTCCCCAGGCCCATCTCTTCCTCCCTAGCCTGACTCTGCTTTACGTCACCTTTCGTATCTCTATACATAATCACCAGTTTTGCGCTTCCGGCCACTGTGCCGCTATGGAGCAATGGCGCGTGCGCAAAACTGGTGATTATCGCCACCCCGGAAGTGCCGCCATATTAGCACACCCATGGTGCAGGCTGCCGGCGCCTGCCCGCAGCCTCCCGTGCCCGCAGACCCCCGCACCTCCCCTCCAGCACCCGCACACCCCTGCAATACACCCCCACATACCCCCGCACTACACCCTCACACACCCCCCTCCAGTGCCCGCTTCCTCCCCACAGTAGACCCCCGCGCCCCCATAGGACCTTTGCTGATGCCACAGTCAAGTGATCATTCACATGACCGTGCATCACCCTAGCTCCGCCTCCTCTACGCTGCACTACTTTCCAGCTAGGACATGGAGCTGTCACTGCTGGGAAGGAGAGAAGAGGCAGAGAGCCAGAAGGGGGGAGCGAAGAGGGGACCACAAACAATCCACACAGAGAAGAGGGCTGTGCTGACAAAAGAGGCTGAGCTGACAAGTAAGTGCACCACACAAACATAAAGGCCTCCAGAAACTCTGAAGGGGGGGGCAACAGACACAAGGGGTGACCAAAATCACTGAAGGGGGGCACAGACACATAAGAGCCCATCACAAACACTCAAGGGGGCCAGAGAGATAAAGGGCCTAACATAGACACAGAAGGGGGGGGGCCAGGGAGGCAGAGAGATGGAAGGGGGGTGAAGAAAGATGAACGAGAGGGAGCAGAGAGGCAAGTGGGGCACAGACACATAGAGGGGTCCAGAAACACACAAGGAGGCCCAGACCCACAAGGCCTCACCACAATGACTAAAGGGGGGCAGGGACTCTGAAAGGGGGCACAGAGACATAAGGGGGGACCTGAAAGATTAAAGGGACCAAGAGATGAAGGGAGTAACAAACACAACAAAGAAGTGCCCACTGAGACATAAGGGGGGGCCACAAACATGGAGGGGGTAGCATTAACTCAAAAGGGGGGGGGGCACACATACATAACACGGGACCAGAAAAACTCAAGGGGTCCAGAAAGATTAAGAGGGGGGGCATAGAGATAAAAGGGGGGGGGAACAGACAAATCAACGCTCGCAAACACAAATACTCAACAGCAGCAGACACACATAAGGACGACCAGAAACACTGAAGAGGAAGGCAAAGAAACAAGGGCGACCACAAACACTCAAGGTGGCCCTGACAAACATAACGGCTGACCAATAACACTCTAGCGGCCCATGAACTCTGAAGTGGGGCCAAATAACCATAAGGGGGGACCACAAAGACTGAAGGAGGGCAGAAAGACACGAAAGGGGGGCAGCAGAGAAACAAGGGGAGCTCACACACATAACCGAGACTAGAAACACTTAACGGGGGGCAGAGAGATGAAGGGAAGGGGGCACAGACATGAAATGAGCGATCTTGACACAAAAGGTGGAAGGACCACAGACGCAACTAGGGGATAAGACACATAGAGGGGAGCAGAGACACATAAGGGGGACTACAAACAATGAAGGGGGGCCGAGAAATAAAAGGGGAACATAGACACAAAAGGGGGGCACCACAAATACTAAACAGGAGCACACAAACATAAGGGGACCATAAACACTGAAGTACCAGGCCCAGAAACAAGGGGGACCAGAAACACTCAAGGGAGACCACAAACACTGAAGGAGTAGTACACACACTGAAGAATGCCCAGAGAGAGGGAAGTAGGAGCAGAGACAAGGAAAGGGAACCAGAGACACGAAACGAACCAGCAAACACACCAAAGGGGGGCAGAGACACATAAGAGGGACCAGAAACACTAAAGGGTTGCAGAGAGACAAATGGGGGGGGGGTGGAAGGAGGACAGATTTAATGAAGCAGACAGACATAAGAACACACTAAAAAGATTGAAGGGGGGCCGAGACACCAGAGGAAACTACAAAGACTTAAGGGGGAGCAGAGACACAAGGGCTCACCAGAATTACTCAAGGGGAGCCGAAACATGGGCCACAAGACAGACGCAACAGAAAGCACAGACATGGGGCAGCAGACAGAAAAAATGGATGCCACAGACACAGCCAAAAAGACACAGAAAAGAGGTGCCACAGACACTAGGCGGAGCAGAGAGCTAACGAGAGCACAGGGTGGTCAAAGGGAGCGCAGGGGGCCCACAAAGAGCACAGCGTGCCAGTGACGCCCTCCCGATGCGATAGCATCGGGCCTATTTTCTAGTTTACTATAACATCTAAAACTGTTCTTGCTTTTTTTTTTGGTTTCATTTGCTTATGTGTATATATATGTATGTGTCTTCAAAATCTGTGTCATTATTTGCCTGAGTAAGGGACCACAGTGTCCCGAAAGCTTGCTATGTTTACCATCTTTTCAGTTAGCCATTAAAAGGTATCAACCACTGAGGACTCTCAGATTCTAATATTTTTAAATAAATAATGAATGTTAAAAAAGAAAATGGTGTTCCTCCTATTTTTGATAATCAACAAAAGTGAAGCAAACTGATTTTATCAGGCTGGGAAAGTACATGGATATTGGGCCCTTCCCAGCCTAAAAATACGAGCCTTAATCTGCCCCTGAAGTGGCACATCACAATAGCTATTTAATTTCTGGCACTTCGTCTTGGCTCTTCCCACTTGCCCTATTGTGTTGGCAATCTGGGTAATGGTTTATGGGGTAGGCATGATTTTACATCAAGTTCTGGCGTTTGTAATGGAGACTTGTTTATCAGACACCCCCCATTACTAACTCAGTAAGTTAAAAGGGTTGTCCAGGGTTTTTTGATAATTTCTGTGTGTATCTAGGCTTCAAAATGTTGATAGTTTGTAATATACATCCTGTCAACATTTTGCATAGTTACCTAGATATCACTGATTTGCAGCAGTCAGAGAACGTCCAGGGGGTGTGTTTGTATTGGAGCAGCATGTAAATGGAGAATTGGTCATTTACTCCCAGACTCCTACAAACACCCCCCCTCACCCAGTCTACAGTATGGCCAGCCATCCCCGGGGCTCCTACAGGTCCTCCCCAGCCCCAAATGTCACTACCCACCCCCATAACATACAGTGGTCCCCTGCTCCACTGACACACTGTGCAAAATCCGCAGCTGTGAAGTAGATTTGGCACTCTATGTCAGTGCAAGAGGGACCGCTGCATGTGTGTGTGCTCACCCTGTGGCCGCTGTCAGTGCAGCCGAGGTCCACAACCCGGGTCTCTGTGCCATGGAGCCGTAATCTGCAGCCCGGGTCTATGTGCTGTGAAGCCAGATGCTCCTGCTTTCTATACCTCCTAGCACCATAGAGCCAGCTGCTGCAGTATAGAGATGACCGGCTCCACCTGCTCTGTGCCCTGCTCTATGGTACAGGAGGAATAGAGAGGAAGAACATCGGCTCTAGGCCACAGAGACCCGGGCTACGGGCATCGGCTGCACTGACAGCGGCCACAGAGTGAGCGCACACACATGCAGCGGTCCCCTGTTGCACTGACTGTGCAGAATCTACTTCACAGCTGCAGATTCAGCACAGTGTGTCAGTGGAGCAAGGAACCGCTGTATGCAATGGGGTGGGTGGTGACATTAGGGACTGGGGAGAGTCTGTAGGAGCCCTGGGGGTGGCTGGCCATACTGTAGACTGGAGAACGGGGTGTGTATGTAGGAGACTGGAAGTAAACAATCAGTTCTCCATTTACATGCAGGCTCCAATACAAACACGCCCCCTGGATGTTCCCTGGCAGCCGCAAATCAGTGATATCTATGTAACTATGCAAAATGTTGACAGGATGTATATTACAAACTATCAACATTTTGCAGCTTAGATACACATGTAAATTATAGAAAAAGCCCAGACATCCCCTTTAACAGAAAGAAAACAAACACAAATATTTCATTTTAACCTCCCAGCCTCCAACTCTTTCCATGATTCAACCATTTGTTAAAAAACATGAAGATCCGAAGAAGTCCACCGAATCCGAAGTAGTCCACTAATATAACCCTGAAATACATAAAAAGAGAGAGGTTAAAAAATAAAAACAAGAGACAGTGCCTCAGTTGAAAATGTATTATAGCAAAAAATTATTCAGCTCCAACTTAGTTCATACCTCTGATTACTAACCTCAGAGCTTTATGCAAGCTTGCAATTCACAGCTTACATCTACCCCAAAAACCATTATCCTGGGTACCACTACACCAGGGAAATTGGGAGGAGCAGAGGCAAATTGGCATAAAGGCACATCTAATGTGATGTGCCCCTTCTGGGGAGGCTGGGAATTGCCCAATAACCATGCATGTTTTCTCAGTCTGAAAATATCAGCTCATAGCTGTCTGCTTTTCCTTGGCTGGGTATCAAAAATATGTGTGACCTCAGACTATTTTTTAATTATTTATTTTTTAGGTTAAACAAAGCCAAAAACATCTTTTAGTGCCATATGAAAGGCATTAAGTGGTGCAAGTGTATATTACCGGTATGTACATTGGAACATTATTTTTGCTTTAGTCAGTTTACCGTGCAGGATTCATGTAGAATACTTCAACAAACACTGATTGTGTGCACACCCTAAAGGTTGAGGAGAGTCTCACCCATCAGATTCAACATAGTATGTCAAGTGACTGAAAAATACCCCCATAGCATGATGCTGCCACCACCATGTTTCACTGTTGGGATAGTATTGGGCGGGTGATGAGCAGTGCCTGGTTTTCTCCACACAAACCACTTAGAATTCTCACCAAAAAGTTCTATCTTTATCTCATCAGACCAGAGAATCTTATTTCTCAAAGTCTGGGAGTTCTTCATGTGTTTGTTAGCAAACTCTAAGCAGGCTTTTATACGTATTGCACTGAGGAGAGACTTCTGTTGGGCCACTCTGCCATAAAGGCCTGACTGGGGGAGAGCTGCAGTGATAGTTGACTTTATGTAACTTTCTCCCATGTCCCTACAGACCACTGTGGCTGAGCTCCAAAGATGCAGTAGGGACCCTACTGCATCTTTGGAGCTCAGCCACAGTGATCTTGGGGTTCTTCTTTACCTCTCTCACCAAGGCTCTTCCCCCACGACTGCTCAGTTTGGCCGGATGGCCAGGTCTTGGAAGACTTCTGGTGGTGACAAACTTCTTCCATTTAAGGATTATGGAGGCCACAGTGCTGTTAGGAACCTTGAGTACTGCAGAAATTCTTTTGTAACCTTGGCTAGATCTGTGCCTTGCCAGAATTCTATCTCTGAGCTCCTTGGGCAGTTTCTTTGACTTCATGATTCTCATTTGGTCTAATATGCACTGTGAGCTGTGAGATCTTATATAGAGAGGTGTGTGCCTTTCCAAATCAAGTCCTATCAGTGTAATTAAACACAGCTGGACTCCAATGAAGGAGTAGAATCATCTCAAGGAGGATCACAAGGAAATGGACAGCATGTGACTTAAATATGAGTGTCTGAGCAAAGGGACTGAATACTTATGACCATGTGATATTTCAGTTCTTTTTTAATACATTTGCAAACATTTCAACATTTTTGTTTTTTTTTCAGTCAAGATGGGATGCAGAGTGTACATCAATGAGAAAAAAATTAACTTTTTTGAATTTACCAAATGGCTGCAATGAAACAAAGAGCGCAAAATTTAAAGGGGTCTGAATACTTTCTGTACCCACTGTAAATCCATTCTTATTTCATTCCCCATCTTGCAATTATTATGAAAATGATTTGTCAAACTTTACCTCATCCCACACCATTAGCCCCCAGATTGTAATTACGGTAAATTTGTTAAAGTACACTTCAAAGAATGGAAATTAAACTGTTATCATCTGTTCATTCATGTGCTACTTCACTTATGTGTAGGGCATACCTTGTTTCAGATTTTTCTTCCAAAACCCAATGCCTATATTTTCCCCTTATATATTACTCAAAAAGAAGACTTACGTAACGATATTACACATAGAGTACATTGACAACGCCACAGTCTCCTATCCAATTCCATTTATTCCACCTAAAGGTGGGGTGGGGGGCACCTAAAATGGATACCACCCTGCAGACTCCTAATAATGTTCTTTCTTTACTGGTCCCTCCTGGTCTAATGATTTGCAGAAACTGGTCAGAAGCATCCGACAGATTAATTGTGCAGTGAAACATTGTTTTCATGGCATGGGGCTACCATAATTGGTTGCATGTTGTGCAGCTTGGGGCTCAGCACCGATCATAGCCGCTTCTCTTCAGTGTTTCCTTTTTCTTTTTTTTTTCCTTCTTTCCCTTTTTATTGCACTTGAGTGTTCAGCCGTGGAGCTTAATGTCTTCATGGGAAATTTCAGCGAATAAATCTGAAATCCATTTCCGCTGTGCACAGTAGATCAGCTCAAGTGTTTGTTACTCTTATTTAATTTGCGCTCTGCTGTCTCCCTTCTCTGCAGCCCGCACTTTCCTTTCCTCTCTTTTACAATGTGATCACTCACTGTTTTTTTCCATTTCTTACACGCAATTTCGCTTTACCACCCCTTATGATTATTGTCTTCCCCACTCTTTTTTGTGTTTTTTCCTTGTGTCAGTAATTACTTATTTCAAGTGACACGTGGGTCCGCTTTGTATGCTGACAGGTGGTGTACTGGCTACTAGATTACCTTGGAACACATGCCTGTCACACTTTCCGCTGGCACTAATATACACTCGTCACTCCGTACCTATGCAGCTCATTTCAAACAAATGCAATTTTCCTAAAATCAGTGGCAGGTAGATAGATTTCCGGAACAAAAATATAAAGAAGATGGGGGTCACAAACCTTCGTTGACTATATGCAGCTCCCATTTAAAATGTATTTCAACATGAAAGCTACATAGGTCATCTCATTTTCACAAGCCCCATAGAATGAGCAAGCATCAGCATGAGCAGGTAACCAGATCTATATCTAACGGGCCCAGAAACGCAGTAATTCTTCCAAGGACGTGGCGAGATGATAAAACGCAAGACCGAGCAAGTCCAGCAGCTGCAGCAATAACTTCAGGCTTTATAAAAGCAACAGGCTCCTCTCCCCTCCCAACTGACACATCGCCTCAACTGACTTTATTAATAACATTTTATTAGCTACCTGCAGAGTCCTAAGCCTTGCAGGAAAGATGGAGAATGAGCGAATGTTCATGCAGTCTCCTTTTTTTCTTTTATTTTAGTATCTGTTGTAACAGGAATATGCTGCAATCGAAAACCGCTGCTGCCGTTCGAGCCAGAAACACTAAAAGATCCTGAGGGGCTTATCTATCAAACTACATAAAGGAGAAATGTCTAAAAACGCCATAAAGTGCACCATTTGGAGAATGCACCAGTTAACCGATTTTTATTACGTTGTGCACCACATTTTATGACAAAAAACAGTCATTTGTGACATTTTACAGAATGAAGACTGATTGCTGCTCCCAAGTTTACGAGGAGAAGGTGATGTGGGGGAAGGTGGTAGACTGGGGAATTACACAACGCCAGCTTATCTTGATTCGGTCATGTTAAGTATCAGTGTAGATGTCAGGCATGTTCCCAGGATGTTATAAAGGAAAACTGGTATTTTAGATCAAATCATTTCATGATGGAGTCAAGCAGAGATAAATGGAGATGTTTACTACAATTCCATATACAAGCATAAGGTACATTGCATATAGATTTGTAAACTACTTTCTTTCCTCACAATCCTCAATAATACCCAAAAGCAGCAATAAACCCAAACTGAAAGGCGATTCTATTAAATGCAGGGTAAAATTCATACAGCTCAGTGATAGTCTTATTACCGTAGTTATGTACAAAACCCAAGGGACATCAAATGTCTGAGCAGTTCCTATATCTGCCATGTTCAATAGTCTGTATCCTATGAAAGGATTTGTCAGTGGGCTTCCACAAGACGCTTATCAGTCAGAGGTTCATTGTGTCTCTTTTAGACGTCCATTGTACCTGTTATATCTGTTTTTCTTCACGAATACAACACATGCCCAATGTAATCTATGGCACTATTCACATGTCCGTGTTTTGCATGTTTGCTTTCAAAACACATGGAGACAGCATTGATGACATAGGCCATTACAAGTCTATGGGTCTGTGAAAAAAATGGCATCCCTGTGCTATCCATGTGCTTAGAATAGTTATAACAGATATGAACCTTAGGTTTAAAAATTATTATTAAAATATAAATTCCTGTATTTATAATTTTACCAATTGTTATTACAAACAGCAGACAGCTTAACTGCGCTAGCACAATCTATTGTGTATAGAGAAAATAAAGCAGCGGATTCATAGTGCATCCATCAGCGTTAAAAAAATATCAAAGTTTTCATTTAATCCATTAAAAATGTATAACCCACATAGCAACACACATTTCTGGTGCACAAGCCACCCTTAACCCTTTCATGAACGATAACGTGTATTTACGTCATCAGTCATGTCTCTGTCTTTAATGTGGGCTCACACACCGAACCTGCATCTTTTCCCGCACATACTTGCAGATTTAGTTAGTCGACATGGATTAGAGAGCTACCTGCAGCTGTTATCCATTAAATGTTGCTGTCAATCTCTGACAGCAACGTTTAACACACACTGATAAAAGATCGTTGATCCTGCCCGGCAGTCACATGTTTGCAGGGTGCCACTTGGTTGTCGTGACAACCAAAGGTCAGCTGATGACCCCCGTGCCTGTCATTTTGATCTTCCTGTGAACGCCCCCTGGAAGATAGCATTCATACGAGATTGTGATTTTTGCTATTCAGAGCAGTGCTGATGCACTACTTTGTACAGCATATGAAATCAGATGATTGCAGCTTCCTGTCCCCTGTAGTAATTATTATATACTCTAAAAAGAAAAAAGAAAAAGGTTTAAGATACTAAAAAAACAAAAATATCAAATCACCACCCTTTTGCCCTATTAAAAATAAAACAATAAAAAATACACATATTTTGCATCGTTGCATTCAGAAATGTTCAGTCTATCCAAATATAAAATAAATTAATCTGATTGGTAAATGGTTAAAAAGAAAAAGATGAAATTGCCAGGATTACGTTTTTAAAATATAAAACTTTATATCTATTTTAAAATGGTATTAGTAAAAACATTAACTTAGGGTTCAAAAATAAGCCCACATGGCACCAGTCCCCAAAAATTAAGACTTTAGAAAAATATCAGAAAATATCATCAAAAGCAAATTATTAGTGTTCTTTTTATATACATTTCTGAATTTTTATCATATTGCTGGGTCAGTTTTAGCATATATTAAAAATGGTAAATAAAACACTCCAAAACATTGTGAAATTCCACTTTCACACATCAGGGGGCTTGGCCTGCTCCATGCAGTTAGTAAAAGCCTGGCTTCTGATAATATCTGCTTCCCTGCAGTCTGAGAACAGGGTCCCGGCCATGCCCCGCAACGCACCCTGTTCTTGGGAGGCTTTTACTACCTACATGGAGCTTACCACACCTCCTGTTCTCAATCTGCAGGAAAGTAGCTATTATCGGGGGGCTGACTGTTAACAGCAGGGAGCAGGCCACATCTCTGCCATGCCCTCTGCTCTTGGACAGAATAGGATCAGCTATTATCAGGTAGCTAGTTGTTACTAGCAACAGAGAGCAAGCCATGCCCCCTAATGTGTAATGTAACATCCCAGAAGGGAGGGGGAATGGCAAAGAGCAGCTCCAGTGTCACACTAAATCACAAGTACTGTGAGGGTGCTGAACAGTACTATGGAACTCATCCTTACAGTTTATGAGAGGATGATCATTAGAATAATTTTTTTTATCTCCCCAGAGTATCCCTTTAACTATGACTAAGAGTGACTTGCGTGCCAGAAATACATCAATACCTATAAAGGGCAGACAAGGGCGCAAATAGGATCTTATCCGGTATAAAAGCACTAAATAATGGTGATAATGACTGCTCACCTTGTTGGGTTGTGCCGCTCACAACCAGTATGAAAGCATGTATAGCTGCTGCAGGACCCACACTTCCACGTGGATAATGGTGGAGATGCAAGATTCAAACAGGACGGTGTGTCATGGTCCACACTGCTGTATATAGATCAGGACCACTGGATGATATAAAGGTGTTTATTTGTTACTCATCTCTAAGCGTTTCGGAGCTGTCCCTGCTCCGGTGTATATTCCTGATGAAGGAGCAGGGACAGCTCCGAAACACGTGGCGGTGAATAAGAAATAAACACCTTTATATCATCCAGTGGTCCTGATGTATATACAGCAGCGCGGACCGTGACACACCATCCTGTTTGAATCTTGAGAAATACATCAATGCTTGTTCTTATCTGGGTTATATGTTTTTAACATGGGTTTCCTCTGAGTGTTCCGGTTTTCTCCCAATCTACAAAGAAAGTGTTATGTGGAGTTTGGCTTGTGAGCCTCAGTGAGGATAGTGACGGTGATGTCTGAAAAGTGCTGTAAAATGAATGCCACTTTAAAATTGAGCTAAATAAATAAATAATAAGTACTAATAGATTAAATAAAAACTTTTATGTTTTTAACACTAATGGATGTGCGATGAACGGCTGCTTTCTATTCTCTGCATTTTGCTGCTTGACCCACAGTGGGAGTGGGCACCTGTATGCTTTCAGGCTGAGTATTTAAATTTCTCCTAATGCGGTGAGCACTCCTCTCTTTTTTCTACAAGTCAATGTAATGGGTATGTTTGTTTGTTTTTTTTAAATCACTACCTTGTAAAGGTTTTTATTCTGTGAAAATACTGAGCCAGCAGAGAATGCTGGGAAATTTCAGTTTAGAATTCAACAAAATTATAAGTACTGCTCTGGAGTAAAATAAAGGCTACTTTCTTTTAACTTGTTATTTTACCATATGCATAGAATCCACTATATTCTTCAAAACCCTGCTACAGCATTTGGCAATGCAGGGATTGGAAATAGGGAGCCCCTGTGACCCTTTATATTATATGAAAAGCAACATCATTTATGTGCTGATAAACCTGTTTGTTAGATATACCCTGTCTGCCATGGTGCATACCAAGCCAGAAAACCCTGACTTGTGAAGAATGTCTTTGAGTGAATAATCATCTCACATGATACACCTTAAATATTGAGACCAAAAAAGATGGATAATCTCTGAATTATGAGTTTTTATCTCTATGCTGAGAAGTGTTTTTTATATGTTTGCTTATTTCCAGACATATAGGATGATTCTCAATCAACATCCTTCTTTGTTTGAGATGAGGAAGGAGGTACTCAGTTCTACAACCTTGCCCCCATTTTCTATTTTTCCACAGGTTGAGGTCTTCAATTGCCTTGTTGTGAAAGATCTTACTGACTTAGGAAAGCAAAGTATACAGCATAACTTCTCCTTGAGTCACAAGAAGGCAATTGAGGAATTACAACAACTAAAGGATGTGTTGATAAAACCTGTGGACAAAGGGGGTAATGTGGTCATCTGGCCAACAACTCCATATGTGAGAGTAGCACGGAAACAGTTGAGGGGTAGGGATTACTACACTACTCTCCCCTCCAGCCCCCTGAGTAAATTTTCAGCTGAGTTGACTTCTATCTTGGATAGGGCTCTGGATCTTGGTATTATCCCAAAGAAAGTCCGTAATGGTTTGCTCACAAAGTCACCAGTGATACCCACTTTCTACCTTCTACCTAAGATACATAAGCATCCTACCATCCCCACGGGTCGTCCGATTGTCTCTGGCATCAGAGGGCTATGCCATCTAGTGTGTAGATTTATTGACTATTATCTTCATCCACTGGTAGAGACGCTGCCCTCCTATGTCAAAGACACTACCGATGTCCTACGGAGGATAGATGATTTGTATGTGGAAAGTGGTGTGTTACTAGTGACTATAGACATTGAGTCCCTATATACCAACATAGTACACAATAACAGATTGTGAGCAGTCTAGCATTACCTCCGGATGAGTAATTGGGATGAAGATTTGTGGAGAATGGTGTTGGAGTTTTTGGAGTTTGTGCTGACTCATAATTTTAACATCTTCAATGACCGGTTCTACCTCCAGCAATGTGGCACTGCGATGGGGGAGGCATGCAAACCTCTTCCTGGGTTTCTGGGAGAAGGAGGTTTTCGGCGAGGGCGCATGTGTCTCCTCCCATGTACAGTGCTGGCTTTGTTAGATTGATGATGTTTTCATCATGTGGGGCCGAACCAGCGGGGAGCTTTAGACTTTTGTGGGTCAGCTGAACTCCAAAGACTTCAACATCCATCTCACATATAAATGGGGAGATCATGATATCGACTTCTTGGATCTTAAAATTATTGTCCTTCCTGATGGGAGTGTAGAGACGGACATATTTCGTAAAAAGACCTCAGTTAACTCTCTCCTGCATGCCACAATCATTAAGGCCATTACGGTGGGCCAGTTCTTGTGGCTGCAATGGGTCTGTTCAAAGGATGGTGATTTTGAGTGCAGGGCTGTGGACATGCAGGAGAGATTTAGGGCTCATGGTTACAGCAATTGCTGCATCCAGTGTGGTTATAGGCATAAAAGAAACCCCTCCGTTCTCAGCTTCTTGGAGCTGGATCAAGAGCGAACGAGACCACTAAGCCACAGGTAATATTCATTTCGACGTATGATTGTCAATGGAATGAAATTAAGTCCATTCTTACCCGACACTGGGATATATTGAAAACAGATTCAACTTTAAGTGAGTTTCTCCCTAACCGTCCGCTGATTACGGCAAGACGAGGCAGAAGCCTTAGGGATATGCTGGTTTCTAGTCATTTTGTACCTAATATTACTTCACCCTTTGGTTCTATTGTACCAAAGCTTGGTTGCTATCCCTGCTGCTCCTGTCTAGTTTGTCAGAATATCATTAGAGCTAAAACTTTTAAATCGGCGGACGGTCTTAGAGATTTCACTATCAGGAAATATAACTCCTGTAGTTCCAGGGGGGTGATTTATTATTCCACCTGTGGCTGTGGTCTTGTGTACGTGGGCTTGACCTCCAAGGATCTGAGGGTTCGTGTGAGGGAACATGTCAGGGATATCATAGTTGCTGTTGACACTGATAATGTGACCCGCTTGCGAACTATCCCCAGACACTAAAAGCTTTGCCACAATTGTAACCCAAAATGCTTACCGGTTTGTGGCATAGATATGGTACATCTGGGGAGCAGGGATGGGGACCTTAAGATTCGCCTTGCCTGGCTGGGGTGTCAGTGGATAGTGAGACTGGGAACCATGAGCCCACAGGGTTGCAACGAGAAATTAAGCTTTGCCGCCTTCTTGTAATGGGAGCTGGTCCTGGGATGCCTGTGATCGATTCCTTTTAATATTGATTGATGAACCTTCAAATGTTCTGCATTATAATCATAAGGACCTCTACAATACTATTGTCCTGTGTATGGATCAGCCACCATGGACTTTTGTCTCAAGTGAAAGGCCCTTGTGGTCTTATTTGAGGACTTCCGGAGGCCTCCAGTCATTTTGTTCTGGTCTAAAATGATACCTTCTATGTATTTTTATTATTTGTATGGGCTGTCCACACTTATCCACTATCCACTATCCACTATCAACATGGCGCGATGACCGGGAGTGCATGTGCAGTAAGAGAGCATTGATCGTGCATGTGCAGACCACGTGATGCGCGGCTTTCAATGTGTTGACATCACCGGAAGTTTACTTCCGACCTCGGAAGCTGCATCACGGCTGGTGATGCGGTTATGTGATCTGCTCCCTGCGCAACTGTGGCACCCCACCGGGTAGGCCATCACCAGAGGTACTGCACTCCTCGATTAGTCAGAGAATTGTGCCTCTGCTCTCCAGGTGCTGGGATGGCGCAGTTGAGCTACACACACACAACACTTAGGATCCCAGGATGGTGGGAAGACCCAAGTGTTGCCTGGAGGTAAAAAGAGAAGTGCAGGAGAAAAGAGTAAGAGAGTAGTGGAGGACTGGAGAAGTAAGGAGCAGGAGGTGTTGGCTCCCACGGGCTAGAGCACGGTCACACTCGCTCGGAGGGAATGATGAACGGGTGTGGAGGAAGAATAGACCCCTTGGGGTACGGAGCGAGAAGTAGATACCCATACGCCCGTATCTGGCAAGGGTACAGAGGGGCTGGTGGACGACACAGGGAACCAGCCCCCAACACGGCGCAGATGCTGTACGTCCGAACCATTGAACCGGAAGCCCCAAGTTCCAAACGGGAGCTGTGGCCGAACACCCATTCCAACTTGGGGAAGGAGACCGAACTAGGGAGTCGTACCCGGGAGGGGTACAATTGAGTACCCGTGACTGTCGGTACCTGAGCTCTGCCTGGGGGGCAGAATGGTACCACACTCTCCCCAGAAGACAAACTACCTTATAGTGCTGAGGGACCACCAGAGAAATAGACACCCAGTAAGAGAGAGAGACAGGAATACCAATAGAGGCTTTACTGTTCCTAGTTCTGGAGACAATGCCGAACCAAAGGTTGGCAAGGGAACACCCGGCGGGAGTAAAAGTAACGGCTGTGGTGTGTGAGACTTTCTTTAGCAGCGACCACCGGTCACAGAGGCCGCATGAGATACAGGGGTGCTGATGACCTAATGAACATCTGCCAAGGTATGAACTGAACCCTCCTTCCAGCTGTCCTGGGGACCACGCTCCGCCTGTGGGGAGCAAAGCCATCCAAGCTGCTGGTCACTGTCCCCAAAGGTTCTGAAGCAGCGACGGCCGCCCATGGCTGGGCACTGCAGGTGGCGTCATGAATACCCCTTTTCCCTGTCTTCTCTGTCAATCCCCCCTTTTATTAATTGACACTGCCAGGGTCATGGGACTGGGTCTCAGCCCCCGTCTGTCCCAATGAAAATAACGGAGAGTGAAGAACAACTGCTGCTCGTTTACCTAGTACCCCCGTCCCTGGAGTGGGTGTGTCAACTTGGTGTGTCAACACGTGTCAGGGTTTGCCCTGGACATGTACTACATATCCTGAGCCTAGTCTCTCTATGGATGAGTGGGTTTAGCAGTCAGGATCTGTACAAAAAGACTTACATTGCATTGTTTTACCTGCTTCAGTATTGTGAAACCTTTATTCTTGATACTTTGTATACTGGATTGTCTATTTTATTGTAATAGATTATTTTCTGCTGAGCACTTATCTGTATACCCGTGTTAACAAGGGCTTAGGTACTATGTAATTCCTGCCTGTCCCTCACGGTGTCAATTATTGTTCCTGGTTTGTAACCTTTGTAATTTGCCCTGGTTTTCTGTATTGTCTAACTGGTGTTTAAATAAATACTATGCACTTGCAATACTAGTTGGACCTGTTACTTTGCTCATCAGGGTTTTAAGTGTGCATGAGGCTTTGTATCTCAGGTTTATATATCAGTTCTGGTTAAGTAGCTCCATCCTCTCTGCTGAGCGCATGTTAGGCTGGTTTCACATTGCAATTTTTAGGGATTCGTGGGTGACCGTTTCCCGAACCTGATTTTAGTGTACTGAGCATGTTCAGTACACTAAAACTGCTCTGTTCCTGTTTAATTTCACTTCCGCAATGTATATACATACATTGAAGAAGTAAAATTAACTAAAGCAAGTGTTAAAAATAAAAAAATATATATCCTCACCTCTCCGGCATGTCCCGTGATGCGCGCCATCTAGTTCTGAGGGCTTAAGGACCTGGCTGGGCGGGGCTACCCAATCAGCTGATCGGTCACATGACCGCAGTGACTGCTCATGTGACCGATCAGCTGATCGGGTAGCCCCACCAGGTCCTTAAGCCCTCGGAACTAGATGGCGCGCATCGCGAGACACGTCGGAGAGGTGAGGATATTTTTTTTTTATTTTTAACACTTGTTTTAGTTCAGTTCACTTCCGCAATGTATGTATATATATTGTGAAAGTGAAAGTGCCCCACTTGCCTCCTCCCAGCTCTTTCTGTGTCTGCATCCATGAAAATCATGGACCCGTGCACAGAAATGGCATCCGGAGGCCACATTTGATCCTGTCCTTTCCTGTCCATGGGGTCATGCAAAAAATAGGATACCCACGGACTGGAAAATAACGCAATGTGAAACCAGCCTTACTGTGACACAGGCAGGTATGTCAGTGGCTTGTTCTGAAATCTACATGTTCTTACTATATTTGCATATAAAGATAATTAGGCACAACTTGCGAGGGGATCTTCTAAGCCCAAGGTTCCGGTGGGTACATGGTCTTCAGTGCAGCAAGCAGGTGTGGCATGTAAGATATCGGTAGCAGAGGTACTGGAAGTTGCAGGAAGACAGAAATCTGAGAGCAGAGTTACTGGAATTCACAGGTTGACAAGAGACTGGTAGCTGAGGTAATGAAAGCTGCAGGAAGTCAGGAGAACAGCAGAATTACTATAAGCCGCAGGCCGAGAGGATAACAGTAGCAGAGGTAATGGAAAATGCCATAGACAGATACTGGAAGAAGAGGTACTGCAAGTCACATACAGACAGAACTAAAGACTTTTTACCAGGCAGACGATCACATGGGAGTATACCAGGCCACCTGCAAAACCTGGAACAGGTGTGTAACAGAGATAAAGGGGCATCTGAGCAAGCACTCAGCTAAAGAGAAGGCTGGTCATGGTGTGGGTTAGGGGATTGTACTTTTGCAGGACTGGTAACAGGTAAGCAGCTCATAGAAATGGAAAGGGAAGTGAGCAGCTAACCGCTGTATGGAAATCAATGAACTGGAGGGGGGAGGCTGGGATCTTAAAAGTTAACTCCTCAGCCTGGAATGTAACCGGGTTCTGGTGGTCTCCTTGGCACCACGCTGTATACTTATGTATGATAAATGTTTTATAGCAGACGTATGACAATACTGTAGATATAAAAAAGCAAGTAAATTGCAAACGTAATAGTTTTTTTTAACTATACCAATTTCATAACATTAGAATATCCCTTTAATCACACCTTTTTTTCTTTCAAAATCAGGTTCTTCTTTGTTGTTGTTCTTCAAAAATGAAACATTTTTACTTTTCTTCACTCAGTACTGAAAAGATATGTTTGATGTGTAAAGCACTGTAAATCATTCTTCAAACATAAAAGGCATTATTTATTGCAGGTACCACAGGATAACAAACGTGGGGCTGACGTGAACAGATAAATCTTTGTTGAAAATACAATCTATGTTTTTATGCCACATAATGTTTGAAACAATAATATTGCATTTGTCAAAAACCTCATGTTCCTGTAAATGATTAACAAAGAGTGAAGTTAAAAAATCAGCTAAAACTATATGACACTCTAACACACTGCATTGAAAAAGTTTTCAGACCCCTTAAACTTCTCCGTATTTTTTCATGTTATACCGACAAATTCAAAAGTATTTTTGGGGGATTTTAAACGTATACCAACAATAATATACCAACACTAATTATCAACTACTCTGTAGGACTTTCACTACAATTATAGCAACAGTCTTTTGGGGGGTGTCTCTACGAGCTTTGCACATCTAGAGGCTGAGGTGTTTGCCCATACTTTTTTGCAAAAGAGCTCTAGCTCGGTGACATTAGATAGAGACTGTCTGTGAACAGCAATTTTCAGCTCTTGCCACAGATTCTCAATGAGATTTTGGTCTGGGTTGTGACTGAGCCATTTATATATATGAATATGCTTTGATCCAAACCATTTCATTGTAGTTCAGGCTTTATGCTTACATTTGTTGTCCTGATAGAAAGTGAACCTACACCTCAGTACCATTCTCAAGTCTTTTCCAGCCTCCAACAGGTTTTTATCCAGGATTGCTCTTAATTTAGCTCCAAGGAGTACACCATTCCCTTCTCCCATTGGCACTCCTGTGACGTCATTGTAGGGCCCCGATGGGTTGTCATGGCAGCTGTGGATCAGCTCATGTCTTACTTAGAGCTGACATTCATAGGCGGCCATGATTTCTGCTATACAAAGCAGTTGTTACACCACAGCAAGGAAATGTTTGTTGTGCGGGAAAAGGTAAAAGCGAGGCCCTGGTTTTAGGCAAAGGTAAAAAGGGTCACTCTTTGGCATTCCACTGAGTCTGAACCCTGAGCTCCCTATCATTCCTAGACAGTGTCTTCCCCCCATGCACATGCTCATGCTTAGGTCCTGGCTGACAATGAGCTAGCCTAGCTAGTGAGAAGGGCAGCAAGATGCTAGTCTTGCTCCTGCAATAAGACAACATGGGGTGAGAGACAAACAAGCAGTAATAAAATAACAAACAATGGAACTCTACAGCTTTTCCAGAAAGGAATTTTACAACTTCTAGTGGAAAGAACTCCAAAGCTTCAACAGGAACAACTTAACCGCCGGGATAAGCAAAGTGTTATCAATGTTTTAAAATATGAAATTTTATTAATAAATCTGTCTATAATGTCTCTAGGGGGTGCCTACCCCCCTAGAGACATACCACCCACTCAGGTGGGCATATAATGATGTAATATCTTATGTACAGTAGCCGGCTTCTGTCAGCTCCTCTGAGAGCAGGCTCCTCTGAGACCAGCGCTCATACTATAGCTATTGTAGGTATAGTATGTGTGCTGTCCGAGGTCCTGAAGGCTTATACAGTAAGATCTATGGACAGCGCTTTGGGTCCAGTAAAAAAAAATAGCTTTTGTTAACAATGCAGTCACACTTGATCCCAGGATCTGTTTTTAGTATCAGTTTTTGGACTTTGAAAAATAAAGTTCAAAAATTGATGTCAATAATGGATCCAGTGCTTATGTGTGACCCTAGCCTAAAATAATGTTTTTTCATCATACCACCAAATAAAATGTGGAATATAATTTGATGGCAGGTACATAAAAATTCTAACAATCAAAATGATATCTTATACCACAAAATCACGTCTCCTACTCAGCTCTGTCAGCAGTAAAATAGCTTGTATATCAGAGTTTTAATTTGATTCATTTAAATATCTGAAATACATAATTCAGCCAAAACCCACCCAATAGATGGTGTCATTTAGGATGTAGTGCAAGTCTTTTTAGGCGTGTACAAAATAGCAGCTGACCACAGTTTTGTGCACCAATGAAAAGATAGACACTGCTGAACAGAATCCAGATGGAGTACAGAATAACTCTGCCTGACTCGTTATTGTGAATGAGTCTATCGGGGGTTTCATCTGAATCATGTATTTTGGATACTTGGATGGAGACACTGATGTTTGTGTTCAGCATAGAGCACAGGATGAATGTAAACTAAGCCTTAAAGTTATGCAAAATGTTATATTCCCCCAAAATACTGCCAATAAAAGCTTCTACTTAACCCATGAAAAACAAGTCACCACTCAGGTCCATCATCTGATAACAGAATATATATTGTCAACATTACTAGCCAGCCCAAAAACTCTGGAAAATCAGGAAGGCTCGTATCAAAAGAAATATATCAAAATATGAGCTCCCAAATCCAAATACCCCCCTACATTCAGAACCCCATAGTGTGCCTAAAATGCAGTTAGCATCCACATGTTTGGCATTACTGTGGTGAAGAGAGCCCGCTTAATTTGTAGGGTGCATGTCTCCAAAAGCACAAGCTGGACATTTGTATAGTGGATTTGGCTCTGTCATGGTATATTTGGAATTTTCTCTCTGAATCATCCACTGTACACTTGTTTCCTGAAAACATCCATTAAAGTCAAAATTGTCAGTACAGAAGTAGATATATATCCAGAAGGGTCTAACTTCCAAAATGTGGTAAATTGAGCTTCGGTTCTTCATATGGAGTCTACAAACTTTGCAAGAAAATCTGCCCTCCAAGTCAAATAGCGCTCCTTCCCTCTCGAGCTCTGCCAATGTGAAATGGCACCGGAAACCAATCCAGCAAAATCTGCACTATATTATGGCATTTCTTCACGTCTGAGCCTTACAGTATACCTCAAAAGTAGTTTCTGTCCACATATAGGTTACTAGCAAGCTCAGAAGAAATTGCACAGCAACATATGTTTTCTGTTTTCTCATAATTAGCCCTTCTGAAAATTAAGAAATTACGGTTAAAACAAGATTTTAGTGGAAAAAAAATGTATATTTTCATTTCCAAAGGCCCAATGTTATGCCATTCTGTGAATTGTCTACAACCCAAGATTAATTCATTGAGAAATGTTTTTTCAGAACTAATGTTACTCGTGCAGGGTTTCTGCTGTTTTGGCATCTCAGGGGCTCTCCTGATGTGACATGGTAGCTTCAATCTTTTCTAACACAAATTGCTAGTCAAATAGTGCTTTTTCCCTTCTCAATCCTGCTGTTTTCCCAAACAGTAGTTTCTGACTACTTAATGGGTATTGGCATACTCAGAAGAAATTGCACAACAAATTGTGGGATCATATTCTCCTATTACTTTTCTAAGAAAGTGAAATTTGGACTTAGAACAACATTTTCATGTAAAACATGTAATGTTTCATTTTCACATCCAAATATTATAAAAGTCTCTGAAGCTTCAGTTTGTTCAAGATGTTCATCAGACCCCTAGATAAATTCAAGGGTTACAGTTTCCAATATGGAGTCACCAATTCTAGCCTCCTTCATTCTTGACCTCTGTCCCTACTCTAAAAATACATGGAAGAAAAACAAAACAAGGAGCGCACCATGAGAAGGACCCAAGGTTAAGATTAAAGTGAACCTGTCACCTAGTTAAATCACCCAGGCTATCACTTCCTGTCCTTGAACCTTCCTATTACTATTCTAACTATCCCTCTCTTTTCTAAATGTGTGGTGTGAATGTGTTTTAAAAGCTTGTTCTTACTTACTGCCTCCTATGATAATGAAGTAGGGGCTACCGTTACTAGCCCCCCTGGGCATCCTCTTTAGCTACTTTTTGTCACCTCCAGGAGTCTTTATCACGCCCCGATTGTAATTTCAATACGCGCCCCCAGCCTGCCTCGAAGCCTTCTGTGCAGTTCAGGGTATGGCGCTGAACGTGTCATTTCCGGTACTGCGCAGTCAATACACCTAGAAAGTTTATCGCCCGACATCAAGCTGCGCATTATACATGCTCTGTGGAGCACTTTATGGCAGCTCATCACAGATGAGCTGACGTAATGTGCTCCACAGAGCATGTATAATGCGCAGCTTGAGGTCAAGCGATACACGTTCAATGTCATACCTGGAACTGCACAGAGGGCTCCGAGGCAGGCTGGAGGCGCGCATTGAAATTACAATATCATGCCCATCGGGGCATGATAAAGACTCTTGAAGGTGGCGAAAGGGAGCTAAAGAGGATGCCCAGGGGGGGTTAGTATTGGTAGCCCCCGCTTCATTATTATAGGAGGATGTAAGAAAATTTTTTAAAACACATTCACACCACACATTTAGGAGCGAGAGGGATACTTAGAATAGATATAGGAAGGTGCAGGGACAGATAGTGATAGCCTGGGGTAAATTAACTAGGTGACAGGTTCCCTTTAAAGTTGCCCTTTAAAGTTTAAAGTTTGGCTAATCACCAAACAGGTTGTGCAACCTTGCACAATCCTGGTTAAAGCAGTTAGAGGACAGCTGGCGTAGAGGGAACGCTCTGGGATGCGAAGGCATGGATATCCTCCCAGCGGCGGTCATGGGATCCCAACCATGTGACCAGAATGGACATTTCCTATTGATGTCACGGCAGGTCCTTGACTCCGGATTTAGAACAGTGCCGTCAAGCATCTCCCACCACTCACTCATATAGGGGAATAACTGTATGTGAAACAAGAATAAAATTGAGCAATATTTGTTGGAGCGCTAAGGCACACATAGGGCAAAGATTAGAGTGTTTAAGCGCTAAGCATTATTAAAGGCTCAGTATATGCCACAACATGTTTCAATAGGTGGTATCACCTGAGGAAGATAGCAGTTAGCTATTAAATCATGTTGTGGCAAATACTGAGCCTTTAATAAAGGTTTGCGCTTAAACACTCTTATCTTTGCCCCTTGTGTGCCTTAGTGCTCCAACAAACACTGCACAATTTTTTTCTTGTTTCACGTACTCTAAAAATACGACACAGCATTTGCAATCTGTTCTAGCCAAATTTGCATTTCAACAAATGATGTGGTCCATTTTCTCCTGCTACCCTTGTGGAAATTAGAAATTTGAAGCTATAGCAACATGTTTGTGGAAAAAATATACATTTTTCATTTTCACAGCTCAATGTTAAAAAACACTGCAAATCACCTGTTGGTTTAAAATGTTCACCATACCCCAAGATAAATTTCTCAGTGGTTCAACTTTCAAAATGGAGTGACTTGTGGGTTTCTATTGGCTTGGCACCTGGGGGGCTCCCAAATACGATATGGCATCTGCAATCTGTTCCAGAAACAAAATGAAAAGTCAAATGGCGTTCCTTCCTTTCTGAGCTCGGACATGTACCCAAACATTAGTTCACAACTACATTTTGGGAAATTTGTGGCAAAGAAACATCTTATTAGGAAATTGGGAAAATCATACTATTTAATAATATTCAAGGCCCAATATTATAAAATTGTGTGAAATACGTGTTGGCGAAAGATGGTCATCACACTGTCTATTAATTCCCTGATAAGAGTAGTTTTCAAAATAGGTTCACTTGGGTGAGTGTGGTTCTACTGTTTTTGGTACGTCGAATGCTAAGCAAACTATGGACTCTGCAGCTCAGACTGGTGGACTGCATTAAATATGCATTGAAAGCTGTGGAAACGGCAAACTGGTAGTTAATCATTTTGTATATATAGTAAGTCTACTTTATGCCACGCAATGTAGAAAGTTTGAGATTCTATAATACTCTGAGCTCTGCTGCATCAGCCTAGTAAATCCTGATTCCGCTGTTAGGCCACGTTCACACATTGCGTATTTTTACGCAGCTGCACCTTTTTTACGCGCATATTTTGTGAAATACGCAGCTCCTTTCACACACTGCGTTTTTTTCTGCATTTTTCAGAGCCCATTTATCATGTGGGCAATGGAAAAACACAGAGAAAAACTGCAGAAAGAATTGACATGGTGATTCTTTTTACGCGTGCGTTTTTGCAGTGAAAACCGCGCGCGTAAAAAAAGCACAAATACGCAGTGTGTGAATGGATTGTGTCAAAACCCATAGGTTTGGCTGGGCTACTTATCCAGAATTGCGTTTTCACTGCAAAAAGCGCGCGTAAAACGCAGGTAAATACAGAAAACGCAGCAAAAAACGCAGAGAAGCAGCAAAATACGCAATGTAGCCTTGCTCTGTATTATTTTTGAAGTCAGCATAAACATCATTAAAGGGAACTTGACAGGTCCCTTATGCCCTTCAACCTAACAGTAGTGATATGTGTACCCCAAAATTCCCTACCATGCCAGACCTGTTTGAGAAAATCATTGTTTATAAAAAGCATTTATAACCTATGCTTACACTATGCTAATTAGGTCTTTGACTAGTCGAAGGGGTGTTGTTTCCACAGAGTAGTCGGCCCTCATGATTTCCAAGAGCAGCTTCAGGAAATATTGCCTTCCTCACAGACTGCACATAGATCCATTATAGCTAATTTGGAGCATATAGCTGATTTCCCTCGTGGACTGTAGGTTTATGTTAAGAAGAAAATGACAGTATGCACTACTTTGGTCCATTTTAAGGCCTAGAATAATGCATGCAGTGAAAGGCAGTATCCACCCCTCTCCGTAATGTAGGTAAGCACACGGAGGTGTGCATAAAGTTTAAAAGAAGCTGTCTGAACCTAGCCTTACAATATATGGTAAATAGAAAGGTGTCTTTTAAAATTACTACTCATCTTGAAAACAAGCCCTCAAACAGCTCAGTAGATGGAAAAATAATATATATGTGTATATATGCTTTTTTACATGCGTTTTTCAAGTCATCATGAGTTTTTTAAGGTGTCTGATGGCTCCCTGCGTTTTTGGCTGCGTTTTGGAATCTGCACCCAAAAATAGTGCATGTACTATTTTTTGGTGCGTTTTGAAAAACACATGCGTTTTTGTAGAAAACGCATGCGTTTTTATAACATGGGCCTCTATGGAAAACGCATGCAAAAACGCATGTACAATTAGTACCTATTAGTGCCATTCAAAAACGCATGCGTTTCCCATAGGAGCCCATGTTAAAAAAACGCACGCGTTTTCTAAAACGCATGCGTCTTTTTAACATGGGCTCCTATGGGAAACGCATGCGTTTTTGAATGGCACTAATTGTACATGCGTTTTTGCATGCGTTTCCCATAAGGCCCCATATTAAAAAACGCATGCGTTTTTGGAAAAGCTCCAAAAACGCATGGGGCAGTCACACATGCTTTTTGGCTATTAGGGCATGCGTTTTTTAACATGGGGGCCTATGGGTGCGTTTTTTACATGCGTTTTTGAAAACGCAGGTCTCCAAAAACGCATGTGAAAAGTGCTACTGTGACCCCAGCCTTAGAGATCTTAATTAAAGAGGCTGGCACACATGTAAATCTATTTTATGTTGGATCATTCAATATTTGATTTTCAGTAATAACATTTTTTAAAACACTGTCCGTGTCTACATTTTACTGTCACGTGTTCATTATGGTTCCCCTGATTTATTGTGGTATTCTTTCTCTGAAGTACCACTTGATGCTCTCTGTATTGTTGGGAAAGGTGATTTTTCTGGTGTGCACAATAGCAAGGATTACAATATTACCCATGTGGTAGAAGAGCCAGAAAGTGAGGCTGAGCATGGACCATGTGTGACTACTGCCACCAGACACATCGCATATATGTTTGTGATGGGAGTCAAAAGAATCCCAGGTTTGGATATGTTATTGACTATGTTTCTCAGTGTGGAAATTCAGAGTATGAGCACTGAAATTTACTAACAGGACGAAGGAGAGGATTGAGATGTATAAAGAATAATGTGACCTTGCAAGCTTGTAAGAATAGTGACCAAGACCGGGCTGAAGCTCCACTTGTCGCATAGGACACAATGCTATCAATTATCTGACATTAGTAAGAAGAAAAGGTCTACTGCATTATACAGCTAAGCTTAAAGGGAACCTGTCACCTGGATCTAAGCCCCTACACTATCACTACCTGTCCCTGCACCTTCCTAGCTGCTCCCTATCTATACCTCTCTGAGCTAAATCCGCCCTATAAAACTGCAGAAAAATAACTTATAACTTACAGAAGTCCCTGAGGCTGGGGACTGAGAAGGCGGTGCCAGGCTCCATTCAGCCCCTCCTCCATTCAGCAGCACACGCCCCCACTGGGCGGCGTTATTCTTTCTTCATCGCCGCCTCCTCTATTTGGAATCTCCCACCCACTTTACACTGTAAGGTAGCGATTAGGATTGGCACGACAGAAGGCAGTGACTCAGGTATTTACTCACACAGCACACAGTTTAATGGCACAGTTCAGGTATTCACAGACCTCCAGATTCCGGTGTAACAGGTCACACTAACTCCCCGACCAGAATATACCCGAGGTATAAACTGGGCTAGCCCAGAATATACCCCCCTGGGCCAAAATATACCCTGGGTATATTCTGGCCTAGCCCAAACTATACCCCGGGGTATAAACAGGCCTAGGCCAGATTATAACTCTCCGTATACCACAGCAGCTGTAGATCAGGGCCCCAAGCCGTTCACAGGGCCCCAAGCAATGCATGAGGGCCCGAGGCAGCACAAGGTGGCTCCAGGCAGCAGAAAGTGGCCCTACGCAACATACAGGGGCCCCAGGCAGTACCAGGGGCCCCAGGCAGTGCTAGGGGCCCCAGGCAGTGCATGGGGGCCCGAGGAAGCACACAGGGGCCCCAGGCTACACACAGGATCCCAGGCTACACACAGGGTCCCCAGCCAGCATACAAGGGCCCCAGGCAGTACACGGGGCCCCAGGCAGTGCACAGGGCCCCAGGCAGCACAAAGTGGCCCCAGGCAGCACAAAGTGACCCCAGGCAACATACAGGGGCCCCAGGCAGTACTAGGGGCCCCAAGCTACACACAGGATCTCAGGCTACACACAGGGGCCCCAGCCAGCATACAAGGGCCCCAGGCAGTGCACAGGGCCCCAGGCAGCACAAAGTGGCCCCAGGCAACATACAGGGGCCCCATGCAGTACTAGGGGCTCCAGGCTACACACAGGATCCCAGGCTACACACAGGGGCCCCATGCAACATACAAGGGCCCCAGGCAGTGCACAGGGCCCCAGGCAGCACAAAGTGGCCCCAGGCAACATACAGGGGCCCCAGGCAGTACCAGGGGCCCCAGGCTACACACAGGATCCCAGGCTACACACAAGGGCCCCATGCAGCATACAAGGGCCCCAGGCAGCACACAGGGGCCCCAGGTAGCACAAAGTGACCACAGGCAATATACAGGGGCCCCAGGCAGTGGGCCACCTGGGGCCACTTTGTGCTGCCTGGGGCCCCTGTGTGCTGCCTCTGGCCCCCATGCGCTGCCTGGGACCCTTTTGTACTGCCTGGGGCCCTTGTATGCTGCATGGGGCCCCTGTATGTAGCCTGGGACCCTGTGTGTAGCCTGGGGCCCCTAGTACTGCCTGGGGCCCCTGTATGTTGCCTGGGGCCACTTTGTGCTGCCTGGGGCCACTTTGTGCTGCCTGGGGCCCTGTGCACTGCCTGGGGCCCCGTGCACTGCCTGGGGCCCCGTGCACTGCCTGGGGTCCTTGTATGCTGCATGGGGCCCCTATGTGTAGCCTGGGATCCTGTGTGTAGCTTGTGGCCCCTAGTACTGCCTGGGGCCCCTGTATGTTGCCTGGGGCCTCTTTGTGCTGCTTGGGGCCACTTTGTGCTGCCTGGGGCCCTGTGCACTGCCTGGGGGCCCTAGCACTGCCTGGGGCCCTAGCACTGCCTGGGGCGCCTGTATGTTGCGTAGGGCCACTTTCTGCTGCCTGAGGCCACTTTGTGCTGCCTCGGGCCCCCATGTGTTGCTTGGGGCCCTGATCTACAGCTGCTGTGGTATACGGAGGGGTATAATCTGGCCTAGGCCACTTTAACCCCGAGTATATTCTGGTCGGGGGTTTAGTCTGGCCTGTTACACCGGGGCGCAGCCGAGTAGAACCTCATACAATCCCAGCAGCTTCTGCTGCTGTCCTGAAACACTCCACCCCCTCCCCACAGCCCAGGGCAGCACATATCATCTCCTATTCACCCGCACACCTGGGGGTCAGTGATTTCAATCAGCACTTAGCTCCAGTAGCAGCTCACCCTGTGTGTGCTGCTACCGAGCAGAAGATACAATCTCCTATATGCTGTTTCTCAGTCAGGGGACACATCGAGGTCGCATCACCACAACATGATAGGTGTAAAGCAGGCGGGAGATTCCAAATGGAGGAGGCGACGATGAAGAAAGAATAACGCCGCCCAGTGGGGCGTGTGCTGCTGCATGGAGGAGGGGCTGAATGGAGCCTGGCGCCGCCTTCTCAGTCCCCAGCCTCAGGGACTTCTGTAAGTTATAAGTTAATTTTCTGCAGTTTTATAGGGCGGATTTAGCTCAGAGATGGATTGATAGGGAGCAGCTAGGAAGGTGCAGGGACAGGTAGTGATAGTGTAGGGGCTTAGATCCAGGTGACAGGTTCCCTTTAAAACTGAATGTTCATGTCTATATTGCTATTAGCATGTTAACTTTCCCCTTTGATTGTGGCTCCCGAATGTCAGCCAACTTTTAATATGGCTCCCAAAATTCCTGTAACCAGCCACCCCCGTAATAAAGCATGGTCAAAAGGTTCAGGCTTGGATCACCCAGCTTGTGAATGCTAGTGCTTCATAATCACTGAGAGATGCATACATTTTTAATTATGAAATTCAGATGTGACCTCTATCCAGTGTCTTGTAGCTGCCTTAATATATGTCTTGCGACCTTCCTTCATTGCACAGTGATGTCACCTTTCTTCGACCAAGATATAATAAAACATGCAGCAACTGCAATGACTGCAGTATTCATATGTATAATCTGCATGTAACAAATGTGTCATATCGCCATAGTGATGAATGTGACAAATTCCGTAATCAGAGAAGACGTGGTATCTTTTCTGTATAGATGGGCCAAATGTAATATTAAAATGCACAAATGAAAGACGTGAAGTGTAAGAGACAGACAGACTGCTGTTACGCCTGATCACAGTTGGGAATTTTAATGAAATCTACTGCTTCTGAGAGGAGTTGGATCTGCCCTGCCAGCTCCGGAGGCTGCAAGGAGGGTGTATATCTCTCCAGGCCAATCTCAGGGACTCTGATAACTAGATCTGACATTTAGTTAGGAGCCCAGAACTTTGAGACATTAAATGTTATTACAAGAGCCGTTAAGCGGCACCGGGGATTAGATTTACTCGAGTATCATAGCATTGACATATCAGTCAGATATGTAGCTTGAACTTCAATAGCACAAGCAAATCCTACAGTACAACATTCATGGAAATCATACAGCAGCTGGATGGCAAATTTTAACCTGAAGGAAAAATATTCAGCACTGGCCAAAGAGAAGCCGTCCATCATTGAATTGGTTGTCGAGTAACCAAAAAGAGTTTTACGAGCAACAGCTCTCAGTAAACTGTGGTAACAATTATAAAGTCTGCAAGGTCGTGAAATAAATGTCTCGGAGCCACTGTAAAGTATTTCACACACAACTCAAACTTTTTAGAGACGAGGGGATGCAAAAAAATAAATTTGTGCTGTTTTAGTGTCGAATATACTAGGTGGTAACCAAAAGAAAAAGTAAATGTGTTTTGGATGGTGGGGCCCTTGTATTAGGCTTCTACCACTGGGTGAATGTTCACAAAACCTGATGCCAGCCAATAGTGTTGAGGAAAGTTGCGTTTGGATCAAATGATTTTCAACGACTTTTTCACTCTTAAATGCAGAGAGCCATTAGGCAAAGTGAAATGTCATTTGATGCCCAACCTTATTCAGGACTTCCTTCTACCACCCAAACTAATGAAAATGTGATGAAAATGTGTCAATCCAATCTGAAAAATCGCCGCCAGACTATTGGTGATGTCTTGAAGTTGACTGAAATTTCATGGAGTGTCTCAGTGAATTTTAATGGAAGAATTGGGAATTAAACAAGTTTCAGTAAATTTATGCCTCACAACAACCATTTTTAAATCCAATAGATTCTGTGGGTGCTGAGCTGTCTGCTGATTGACAGCTCAGGTGTCCAATCTAGTGCATGGGGCATACTGGCCTGTTGATGCATTCAGTGACAGCTCATCTGCGATTGGGATTTTCTGGGTTTTCCAGGTGTGCTGTTTGGTTTGATTGTCCAGCTATTTAACTGAACTATTTAACTGAACAGTTAGTTCCAGAACACTGCCAGTCTTAATATCCTGCTCAGTTGTTATTGTTGGCCTCTTGTATCTGTGTTCTGGGAATTGATCTTTTGTTTTCTGACCATTGAGTTTGTTTGGCCATCCTTTAGCCTAGCTTTCTTGATGTTCTACTATCTTGGAATTCTAACCCTGGACTGTTACTTGACTATGCTTTTATCTTACCCCTCTGTCTATGACATATCCTCCTGGCTTTTGACCTAGAACTACCTGACTTCCCCAACTCACTTCAATTTAGCTATAAGGGCATATATTGATGTGTGAAGAGTTTTTGCTATTTATATGAGTATGGGGTACATACTATGCTTTCATCACTTCTTTTGCATTTCTTCTTGCTATTTTTTATGTCATTGCGCAACCACAAAACTGCACTGTTGTTTACTTAATTTTATATTTTGATAGATCTGACTTTTTGGGACGTATATTGATATAAAGTATGTATATATGTTTTTCATTTTTTACATTTCCCTATTGTAAACTAAGGAGAAGGGGGGGATTTTTACATTTTTTGTAGATTTTTTCTAATATTTATTTGGTAATTTTTATTTGGAAATCTTATTAGAAGACTGGAACCTGTGATTATTTGTTCACTCGTACCATACAGATCAATGCCACAGTACTATAATGCAAATATTAATCAAATGCACACTCCATTTGATTTTAGAATCCAAAATTAAGTTTCATTTGTGAGAAATAGCAACGTTTGTATTTATGATTTTTGACCAAGACAAAGTCCTTGATCACAATAGTTGCAAGTGTTGGTACAAGTAGTCAAATAGGAGATGTAGTCCTATGTGGCAAAGGTGATTGTTTGAGTTGCTAACAATAGGTCTGGAAAACAGAATCCAGTGGACACCTTCTTTGATGTAGAGTACCAATGCAACGTAGTTAAGTATAGGCTCTCAAAGAGGACCAGCTCTCCCTCACCCTTGAATTGGAGCCGTTTCCACCAAAGTGCAATCACATGTGAAATGGTGATGCCAGTTCTTGACTACATCATAAGAAGGAGGAATTATCACCTTAAACCTTTTTCATCTTATCGAATGTCTCCTTTGGTGTGTGGCCTTTCAAGTAAAGGAGTTGATGACTGCTTGATATTCCAATAGGTCCATTATCACACCTCACACCACTTCAGCACCTGTAAAAGACAGACTGTTATCAGTTCACATTTGCAAATTGGCACGAAACCTATAGAGACTTATATCATTACACATGGGCAGTTTCAGCATCCTTCAATAAATAAAAGTGGGTCAGAGAAAATCTTTAATGAACACCACTTGTTACATAATTTTGTGGGAGCGGTTAAAAGGAATATACGTTTTGTAAGGCTGCTTTCACATTACGGATTTTTAAAATCCGATGCTGTCCGATAAAAATCGGACAGCATCGGACCGATTTTGGGCCCCATGCAGCCCTATGGGCATCGGACCGAATCGGATGTGCACCAAATGCCATCCGATTTGGTCCGATCCGATTCTGTCCGATTTTTTTATCGGTGCAAAAATCGGAGCCTGCTCCGCTTTTTGCACCGAGAATAAAATCTGACAGAATCGGATCGGACCGAATCGGATAGCATTTAGTGCACATCCGATCCGACCCGATCAATTTAACATGGGGCCCTATGGAGAAGGGTCCGAGGAAACATCTGATGTCTCCTTGGACCCGATTTTACTGTACTGAGCATGCTCAGTACAGTAAAAATGCTCCAAACTGGGAGCGCAGTTTATGCTCACCTCCCCCCGAGCCCCCGCCATCTTCCTGCAGGCTCCCGGTGGCTTCCGCAGGCTCCCGGTGTCTGCAGAGGTCTTCTTCTGCTGTACAGGACCTGCGGTGATGTCACAGTCATGTGACCGCGGGTTACCATGGTGGAACCTGCTGTCACGTGACTGTGACATCACCGCAGGTCCTGTACAGCAGAAGAAGACCTCTGCAGACACCGGGAGCCTGCGGAAGCCACCGGGAGCCTGCAGGAAGACGGCGGGAGACGGCGGGGGCTCGGGGGAAGGTGAGCATAAACTTTTTTTTTTGTCCGGAGGCTACGATTTAATGCCGGAATCGGATGCCTATTTGGCATCCGATTCCAGGCATCAGAAGGGAGCCGATGCTGTCCGAATTTATCGGACAGCATCGGCTCCCTTCAAAATCGTAATGTGAAAGTAGCCTTAGCTGTATTTGAGGCCTTGTCTTTGACTGCAGCACTCTATTTTCTCTTGTTATGCTTTGTCATTCACTGTTTTTTATGGGAAAATAAAGAATTCTATGCATTAAAACATGAGAATTGCAAAAATCAAGGATATGTTTTCTTACGTTTTAGTTATTTTCCTGGAACATTTTCTAGAAGGTTAACAAAACTGAATAATATTTTACTTTTCCTTTGGACCTACCAAATCCATTTTTATAAAATACAACTTGCAGTTAAGCCATTCATCTGTGAAATACTTAACTCAATGGGCCATTCAGTGTAAAACAGAACTCACTTGACTTTCTCTCAAATATCTTTTCTTTTTTGTAATTTTAGTAACAATGCAATTTTTTAACCATGTATAATACAATATCTAAAGGTTGTGTAGAGTTGTAATAATACATTATTATGCTCTTAAATGTCATCACATCAAAATACATCTAATGGTTCAAATCGGGTTTTAGGATAAATGTGTGTTATTTTTAATTGTCCTCTTTCCTACCAATATGAAAAATAAACAGACACATCTTGGGATTTTTACACTAATCAAAAGGTCTAATGCTAGACAAATATTTCCCCTTCTTTTAAGCAGCCATTCAATTAGACTTGTATTGATGAAATGTTTAAACAATCACTGATCTGGGGGGGAAAAAAGAGAGGAGGATGTGAGATGTGTCTATTTGAGATGAGTGAAACCTTCAATGTTCGGTTTGGTTTGGGTTGCCGAACTTCCTGGTGTTCGGTATTGGAGATCGGGTGCTTCACCCTTGCAAAGTACTGGAGCAAGTATCACTGTGGTTGAGTACAGTTGGTGTTTGTCCCATTGTGAGCTAGGTGCAGAGTTTGATCATCTGGCACTGGGCTTAAAAGCACAGTATTTGGATGTAGTGTGTGTCCAAACTTTTTTTGAAAAAAAAAAAACCCTCCCACCCCTGCGAGTGTTTTACTTATGGCTGCCTGTATGTGGGCGGAGAGTCAAACTGCCACTTACTGACTTCCATTGATGTTTAGGTCAGGTTCAGGATCACAAACATTGCTAGAAAAAAGTTAATCTATGCCACCCGTACTCAAACTACAAAATGTTTGCTCATCTATAGTGTTTATCCCTAATTGTAAATTGTGGAACCTGTCTAATCTATTCCTGTCTACTTCTAATCCTGTCTCTGATGATAATGAGATGTCAGAAAAGTCTTCGGTCTAAAACAGGAATAATTAGTCTAGTATTAGGCTTAGTGTTTAATGTGAAAATTGTAAGATTTCTATATATTTTTAATATACTGTAGATAATTTTGTGAGAAATTAAAATAATAGATTATTATGTATATAAGAAATCTACATTAAAAACATGATTTAAATAGGTACGATAATTTTCTGATAATACACTACTTTTAACTCTTTACCTGACAAGGATGTATCGCGAATCTCTTTGCAGGGTGGCAACTCAGTAGCCAAGGATGTATTAGATACATCATGGCTACCAGTGTCAGATTGGGGCTAGGGCACACAGGTGGAATTGATTTGACAGTGCCCACTCTGCTCCTACTTGACAATTTTACCTGTTCATACACAAGTCTCATACACATATTCATGAGATACAATGCACAAAAAAAGTTCACAACTGCATGTGTATTCTAATGTACTCCAGTCATATACTAGAATACATATTTTTCATATTTTTGGCATTTTTGTATAGTATAATACTTTAAATTGTCCTAGGAAAGGTGTGTATATTCTCCCTACGGAGTAAAATGGAGAGACAAGAGTAACGCAAAATCTAAGTACAGTATTTATAGTACAACAATAATATATAAATATATTGTTGCGCTCACCTGGTGCAGAGCTTGGTGAATAGTGTATCAATCCCGCTGGGTTCACAATTCCTCTTTCTTACTTGACGTGCAGCTTGCCTTCGGATCATATAAGTATCCCATGAGGAACCCATACAGACTTCGTAATAGCAAAATAGATCCAAACATGCAGCGCTTCTAAACAATGCAAGGTGTAAAGTAGTAACTCAAAGAATGGGATTTGTTCATTAAATAGATATAAATAAAATGCTTAGACAACGCGTTTCAGCATCTTAAAATCAAGCCTTTATTGGGTATATCTTAAAAACATATATGATCCCTGCACTGTATAATGCCGATTCCAGTGCTGGGATTATATAATTTTTAATATATACCTGAGGAAGGCTTGATTTTATTTAAGAAGCCGAAACGCGTTGTAGAAGCATTTTATTTATATCTATTTCATGAATAAATCCCATTTTTTGAGTTGCTACTTTGCACCTTGTATTGCTTAGAAGCGTTGCAATTTTGGTTCTTTTCTGCTTTAAATTGTCCTTGTGAGCTCCTTCACACCTTCTTTACATTAAGCTCCATCATCTTTCCGAAAGGCTGACCAAAGTTATTGAAAAAACACCAACAGTATCAAAAATTTAGCAACATTTCAGTTTTTTTGAAAAATTCTGTTGAAAACTGATGATTTAAGGCCGATGTCTGTATAATGAGAGACCTGTCAATCAAGCAGATTCAAGCTGCGTGAAGTCAGCATGGGCCTGAATCTGTGACTAGTCATCTCAGGCTCCTATTCCCTGTTCAAAGAATGTTATTCTCAGATGCCTCAGGGTTTCAGAGTAAAACATTATGTAGATATCTATAATGATGGAGACTGTCGATGATTCACACTGTCTGAGATTCGGGCAGCAAGAGCTCCCTTGACATGTTCCTCTTAACTTGTTTTCTATTTTTTGTAATCCTATACAGGAATCTATGTATGCCAGTTTATTTATCCCTAAAAAGCAAATAAATGAGGCAGCAAGTAAGGAGGACAATATTATTAAGGGGAACTTAAAAATTCATTTTTTCACAATAACTTTTGCAGGACCCAGCAAGAGTGGGGGCACTTCTAGACCTAAAACCAGTCGATAGGCCAGATAGAATATCAAAGTTTATCTTACATCTTCATTGGAAGTATCACAAAATTTTGCAGTTCTTCTAATGAGGAAGTCGAACAGACATTGAACTGCTTTGAGCATAAATCACATTTTTTCTCCAGGTTTTTTAGATTTCCTCATTTACTGAGTTTCTAGCAGCACAGAATATCATCTTTTTGTTCTATTAGCCAGTAAAATGAAGGTTTTTTCCATAAAGATTTTGATATTTGGTACCCTTTTGGATACATACTCTTAGTTTAAAGGGAACCTGTCACGTGGAAAATATTAATAACCTATAAACATGGGGTTAATCTACAGGTTAATAGCATCCTAAACCTGCCCAGCTCCTGCACATCAAACCCCGCATAACTTTAAACCTTCCAGCAGTGGTCCGGTTTCAGTCATGGATGCAGCACCTGTGAGGGTTCAGTCACCACTCTGTTAATGGAGAGTGGCAGCTGTAACCATGCTCCCTGCACTGACTCACAGCTTCCTCTAATGCTAAGCAGCTGTCAGTCAGTTACCTATGCCACTCTCCATTCACAGTGCAGTGACTGAACCCACAGCGTTGCCGCCCCGATGACTGACACTGGAACACTGCCAGGAGGATTAAAGTTTATTTCCTCCTGGCACAAGGGTTTAATGTCCACTCACCGTGCCTGTTATTAAAAAATGTTTTACCCCAAAGAAAGAATAATTTGTGATCTTGTGCTTTGTATAATCTTTTACCTCCTCCTCTGTACAGGAGATGTGGTATGCACAGACCATATCCCTGTAAGGTCATACACAGTCATTACACAGTACATAGCAGGGACACATATATAAGATTAAAGAAACTTATCCACAGCACCAAGTGGAGATGGTACTCTTTGAGTACCTCGTAATGGGGCGCACGGCCTAAGGCTGGGGTTACACATAAGCACTCAGTCAGTTTTTGGCTTCAGTTTTGTCATTTTTTTTTTCTAAGTCCAAAAACTGACAGAAAAACGCATTGGGTGTAATAAACACCCTGTGCGTTTTTCTCTGGAGCTCAAAACATTGCCCTGTCCGTTTTTGAGCCAAAAACGCAGTAAACAGCGTTTTTGGCATCAGTTAAAAAACGCATGCGTTTTTATGCGTTTTTTTTAACATGGGGCCCTATGGGAAACGCATGCGCAAACGCATGCACATGCGTTTGCGTATGCGTTTGCGCGCATGCGTTTTTTCTGAAAAAAATTACTAAGTCCAAAAACGTACAGGAGTGCAGGAGACACAAAAAGCACCCTATAAAAAACGGATTGGTGATGAAAATGACTTCCAAAAACGGATTTCTATGTGTAACCCCAGCCTAAGCCAGGGAGATCCACCCAGCGACAACAGCATCCAACAAGAAAGAAGGTCAGCGCCCAGAGCTGGTAGTTGTATCTTCAAAGGTTTTTTATTCCATCCACCACAGCACAACGTTTCGGTTAAGATAACCTTTTTCAAGTGCACTTGAAAAAGGTTATCTTAACCGAAACGTTGTGCTGTGGTGGATGGAATAAAAAACCTTTGAAGATACAACTACCAGCTCTGGGCGCTGACCTTCTTTCTTGTTACATATATAAGATTATCTCAGCACAGGAGATGTGGTATGATCAGACCATGTCCCTGTACGGTCAGACACATCCATTACACAGTACATAGCAGGGACACATATATAAGATTATCTCAGTACAGGAGATGTGGTAATATCAGACCATGTCCCTGTATGGTCAGACACAGCCATTACACAGTACATAGCAGGGACACATATATAAGATTATCTGAGCACAGGAGATGTTATATGATAAGACCATGTCCCTGTACAGTCAAACACATCCATTACACAGTACATAGCAGGGACACATATATAAGATTATCTGAGCACAGGAGATGTGATATGATAAGACCATGACCCTGTACAGCCAGACATGGCCATCACACAGTACATAGCAAGGTTACATATATAAGATTATCTGATTACAGGGGATGTTGTATGATCAGACCATGTCCCTGTATGGTCAGACACATCCATTACACAGTACATAGCAGGGGCACCTATATATATATATATATATATATATATATATATATATATATATATATATATATAGATTATGTCAGCACAGGATCATTTTTTTAAAAACACATCCAATTGTGGAAATTAATATTACCGTACTTTCCAAGATTTATTGATTAAAATTAACTTTGTTTGCTGGAAGATCCCTTTAAATTAATTTCTATAATCAACACCTCAGGTTTTAAAGGGGAATTCCAGGGAGATAAAAAAAAATTGTATGATCCATGCACTTTTATAGTACAATGCTGAGCTGCCTGTTACACTTCTATAATGCTTAGAATTCATATAAATTACTTATTCACTAACTGCTGTTCACCAGTCACCCCTCCTGTAGGGGACAATGCATCATGCCTGATTGAGCACTTCTGCCTCCTTCCTCAGTAACTTAACCATATCCCATAACAGGCACTTCCTCATTCAATCACATGGGTGTGCCACCGTAAAAGGTCCTAGACTAAGCTTGTATCTGGATAACTGTTTCTGTAGAGAGAGTCGTGGGTGAGACCCAGGTCTCAATATGACCTTATGTGACATCACACCAATGTGATTGAATGAGGAAGAGTCTGTTATCAGACGAACAGATGCTTACTGCGAGGAGAGGGGAGAGAGTTGCTCAATCAGGCGTGACGTTTTGTTCCCTACGGGAAAGGTGATGGGTAAGGAGCAATTAATGAATTAGTGATTTGTATTAGTTCTAAACATTATACAAGTGTAACAGGCAGATTACCATTATAGTCTAGGACAGGGGTGGGGAACCATTTTTCTGCCGAGGGCCATTTTGAAATTTCTACTGTCCTTCAGGGACCGTACAAAATTATCAACTTGAAAATTACCCGTTATATTTGGTTAAACAATCAACTCACCCCTACTGTGGTGGCTGGAGCTGCTTCTCTTTGGCGTGGGTGATATTGGTCATGTTGCTTCTCAACTGCTTTTCCAGGTTTGCTAGAGCCCTAGACACCACAGAAGAGGCTGGGAGTGTATACTTCACTGAGTAGACTGAGGCTGAGGCATAGAAATCACTGGGAAGCTGGATTTAAAGGGCAGACTATTGGTAAAACGTGTCTGCCAGCCTGAGCACTGCAGTCCCCAGGAATCTGCCCTAAGGCCAGAAAAAAGTCATCGAGGGCCGCTTTTGGCCCTGGAGCCTGAGGTTCCCCACCCTTGGTGTAGGAGTTCTGGGACCCTACAAAATTTTTTTATCTCCCCGGAGTTCCACTATAACAGTATTACTTGACTACATTTTGCCCCCCTCCACCCAATTTGGTTTGAATACACAACTAGCTACAACTGTAATCTTTTAGATTTGTTAGATGTTTTTAGATGTTTCTATGTTTGCAGAAGTACAATCATAAACATTTCACACATTTTTTAAGTTTTATTGATAAATACATTAAGCTTATGAAAAAGCTCAATATTTGTAATGTAGACCCTTATTTTTCAAGATTTTTGCAATTTTTCCTGGCATGTTGGATATCAGCTTCTGTTCCAAATCCTGGCTGATGGCAGCCCATTCTTGTCTAATCAGTACTTGGAGTTTATCACAATTTTTGTTTTTATTTATTCACCAGCTTTTTGAAGAGTGACCACGGGTTTTCAATTGAGACTGGCCCACTTAAAATAATCATCACGTTTGCCACGAGACATGGTGCTCCTTCATGCTGGAAAAATGTATTGTTCATGACCATATTGCTTCTGGATTGTTGGCAGAAGTATGCTCTTGGAGAATGTTTAGATATTATTCTTTATTCATGGCAATGTTTTTAAGTAAAATTGTGAGTGAGCCCACTCCGCTGAATGAGACACATGAATGGACTCCAAATGCTTTATTCTTGAAATGACACAGAATTTATGGCATCAGTCACCTTTCTTAATCGGGATAGTTATTCTTCTATATGTCCCAAACAGTCTTAGGGCGCTTTCACATCAGCTGCGTTTTTTTTTCGCTGCCGCAAGTGCTGGATCTGCCGCATCTGGCAGAAAGGCACTTGCGGCACCAGACCGCAAGCCCCATAGACAATCCATGGGGCTTGCTTGATCTGAGCCGCAAGTTGACCGTTAGGCTGCAGATCCGACAGATGCGGCTCCACCTGACGGATCTGCCGCACATCAGCATAAACCGCTGATGTGAAAGGAGCCTAAAAGAGACTTTATTAACTGAACATTATTCCTCAGCAGTCCAATCCTTGTATTTCCTGTGGACACAGGCCAGCCTCCAGAAACCATTGACTCAGAGTTCATGTAGATGTACTGACATTTTGCTGCCATTCTGGAGCAAGCTCTGCACCGGTGATGAACCGATCCTACAGCTATATTCTTTTAAGGGATGTTCCTGGTTTTTGTTGGAATTTCTTGAGTGCACTTTTCATATCATTTAACAGTTTCTCTATGAAATTATTGACTCTCTCTTAAATGGTTCATTTAGGGGTAATCTGACAAACAGCAAATTCCTAGTCTGTGAAGAACTTTGATGTAAAGCAGTGATGACTGCATGTGCTTGGTTGGGTTCACATTTGCGCATGATGTGCACTGTGAACGTAGTGTACCTGAGCGCAGACAGACGCAGGCACTATGCGCTCCTATGTTTAACATAGGAACGCATAGTGCCTATGTGTACCTGCGCTCAGCTGCGTTTGCGTTCGGTTGTGCATAATTTATGCACATGCCAAACGCAGCATGTTGCATTTTTTGTGTGTAGCTGTGTGCTTGCTTTATGCGCATGCAGACAGCTGCGCACAGAAAATGAATGAAAGTGCGTCTATGCGCATTGCCATCTGCTGGCAAGCACACAGACGCAGCGGAAGATGACCTCCTCTGTGGTCATCTACAGGTGAATCCTTTCCTGTCGTTCTCTTCTTCTTTCTTCTTATTTCTTCTTCTTTCCTCTTCTTTCTTCTACTTTCCTCTATTTCTTCTTTCTTCTTCTTCTTTCCTCTTCTTTCTTCTTCTTCTTCTGTCATCTTCTTTCTTTCTTCCTCCCTGCCGCCGCTGCCGCTGGTTTAAAACAGCCGGCGGGAAAGCCAGCGGTGAAAACATTTCACCGCTGGCTTTGCTACCCCGCTAATTCAAATGATCAGCGTCAGCTGTTCATTTGAATTAGCGGGGCGGGAAAGCCGGCGGTGAAGTGTTTTCACCGCTGGCTTACCCGCTGGCTATTTTAAAACAGCGGCAGCGGCGGAGGCAGCAGAGAGGAAGAGATCAGTGGCGGCTGGGAGGAGGAGATCTCCACCGCTGATCTCTGCCTCCCGGCCGCCGCTGATGATTAGGTGGCCGGACAATCACAACTGCATTCACATGAAAGTGTTTGCGTTTGGCACTGCGTATGGGTATTCGCAGCATACGCTGCAGTGCCGAATGCAAATGTGAAGCCAGCCTTTCCTTGGAGGTAGGGTTGGTTAATAGAAGAAGACAATTATTTTAAGCACCAGCCCCATAATTAAGCAACCAGTCTGCACATACAGTTCAATCAGTCTGACAGTGATATCAGATTCCTTGTCCTTGTTAACACTTTTTCCTGAGCCAAAGGAAAGATCACTGAAATGATGTAGGGTGGTCATTTTGTGGCTGAGCTGAAATTGTGTTGAAATTAGGTTTTTGTAGTTAACTTTAATTAAGAACCAAGCCTCATTTTTGAAATTCTGACCAGTGTCACTTTATGAAGTAATAACTCTGGAATGCTTCAACATATCCCAGTGATCCCAAGACTGTTTTCTCATGACATATTGGACTTCATGTTAGTGGTAAATTTAGGTTGATATTTTCTGCATTTCTTTGACCAAAGAAAGTGTTTACATGCAGTGACAGTTCAAAGCCATGACGGATAGAGCCGTGATTGGTGGCAAGAAATAACTGCATTTCACCTGATCACTCTTAATAACATTCAAGAGTTAAATCAAAAGGAGGCAGCAAACGTAATAACAACTAAAATTTGAGTTACTGTCAACATTTTTGGCTACAGCTGTACATACTAATATTGACAATTCCAGTGCAATATATATACTACATTCTCACTTTAACAATTTTTCTATCACCCTTCTTAGCCTTAATGTCCAAACATTTTTATTTCTTATATGATAAAAACTTAAAAATTCCTTGCTGTTTCCTTTTCCAGTGGATATCTGGTGTTTGTCTCGGCCGATGCTAGAATATTCCACTTCTTTATCTTAAAAAACTTCTAGGTTGATTTCGAAGTATATTTTGGGACATTGTCCATCTGTACTGTGAAGTGACATCCAATCAACCTTGCTGCATTTGGTTGAACCTGATCAGCAAGCCCTGTACACTTTGGAATTCATTTTGTCTTCAGTCAAATTAGCAATAAACACGAGTGACCCAATGCCATTGGAAGCCATGCATGCCCATGCCATCACACTGCCTCCACCATGCTTTAGAGAGGATGTGGTGTTCTTTGGATCCATGAGCCATTCCAACCCTTCTCCATACTTTCTGCTTCCCAACATTCTGATATAGGTTGATCATAGTTTCATTTGTCCAAATAATGCTTTTCTTTAAATGAGCTGGCTTTTTTGTATGCTGTCTTTGGCAAAGTTTAATCTGTCCTTTATATATTTAAGGTTGATAATTGGTTTGTACCTTGAGGTGAACACTCTGTAGTTGGTCTCATGAAGTCTTCTCTTGATGGTTGACTTAGACACTTAAACACTCTACTTCCTGGAGAGTGTTTCCTACTTGGGTGGATGTTATGAAGAGATTTTTCTTAAAGGAAGCCTGTCACCAGGTTTTTGCAACCTAATGTGACAGTGGCATAATATATGACCCATGATCCTGATTCCAGCGATGTGTCACTTACATGGCTGCTCTGTGTAGTTTTGATAAAATCACTGTTTAATCAGCTGGAGAAAATCATTATCTGGTAGCCTGGCATATCCACAAACTGCTAAATCTGCAGCAGTGAAAACACTAATATTTTTCAAAATGACAGCAAGCAGCTCAGTAAGTGACTCATCGCTGGAACCAGAGTCTCTGTCTCTACATTATGCTGCTCTCAGATGGGATGCAAAAACCTGGTGACAGGTTCCCTTTAACCATGGAAAGAATTTTGTGATTATCCACCATTGTTATCTTCCATGGAAGTCCAAGCCTTTTCAAGCTCCCAAGCTCATTAGTGCTGTCTTTTGTTTTTTTTGCAGAATGTACAAGACAGGTGATTTGGCCACTCCCAACAATCCAACAATCACATCATTTTAAATTAAATTTTAAATCAAAATGTGACACCCTTGAAAATATTTCAAGCATCCTCGGCTGTCCTATAGACAGAAAATGAAATCTATGCCTACTACAAACTGGTGTAGATTTCCACTATAAATTGCTCCACTTTCTGTCTTTCATGATCAATTTGTCAGTTTCCTGTTAATCATGTCTATCTAGTGTTTTTTTTACTTTAAGAGTGCCTTTGTTCTGGGTTCACACTAACAGCTTCCAAATGGAAATGCAACACCTGGAATCAGCTCTAAACCTTTTGCTTGCCTAATTGATAATGAATTAGCCCATGCAGAGCATTTAACAGCTTTTGATCTAACTGTCCAATTGTTTTTGGTCCTTTAAATAAGAGGCAGCTACGTATTCAAAAGTTATAATTCATAACACTTCCTCCAATGAGGAAGACCCCACTTCTTACCCCGAGACATAAAAAAGCCAGGCTGGACTTTGCCAAAACTTACCTGAGAAAGCCTACAACGTTTTGGAAGAATGTTCTCTGGTCAGATGAGACAAAAGTAGAGCTTTTTGGGCAAAGGCATCAACATAGAATTTACAGGAGAAAAAAAGAGGCATTCAAAGAAAAGAACACGATCCCTACAGTCAAACATGGCGGAGGTTCCCTGATGTTTTGGGGTTGCTTTGCTGCCTCTGGCACTGGACTGCTTGACCGTGTGCATGGCATTGTGAAGTCTGAAGACTACCAACAAATTTTGCAGCATAATGTAGGGCCCAGTGTGAGAAAGCTGGGTCTCCCTCAGAGGTCATGGGTCTTCCAGCAGGACAATGACCCAAAACACACTTCAAAAAGCACTAGAAAATGGTTTGAGAGAAAGCACTGGAGACTTCTAAGGTGGCCAGCAATGAGTCCAGACCTGAATCCCATAGAACAGCTGTGGAGAGATCTGAAAATGGCAGTTTGGAGAAGGCCCCCTTCAAATATCAGAGACCTGGAGCAGTTTGCCAAAGAAGAATGGTCTGAAATTCCAGCAGAGCATTGTAAGAAACTCATTGATGGCTACCGGAAGCGGTTGATCGCAGTTATTTTGGCTAAACGTTGGGCAACCAAGTATTAGGCTGAGGGTGCCAATACTTTTGTCTGGCCCATTTTTGGAGTTTTGTGTGAAATAATCAATGTTTTGCTTTTTGCTTCATTCTCTTTTGTGTTTTTTCATTGAAGACAAATTAAATGAAGATAATAATACCAAAGAATTTTTGATTGCAAACATTTTCAGGAAGAAACTGAGTATTATCTGACAGGATTGCAGGGGTGTCAATACTTTTGGCTACAACTGTAACTGTATCTTGAAAGGTACCTTTACACGCCGCTACAGAAGGTAGAAAACAACCGGGTTTCGGAGACAAATGTATCTTGCACCGTCAAATCAACCCGAGGTAGCGTCGTGTAAACTAGGTTGTTGCTACCCGTCACTGTCGACACCTGTTTCAGAGCAGTGCTTTAAAACAGGTTGATTTCAACCTGATGGTAGCGGCGTCTAAATAAAGTAAGGTAAAGGTTTTTTCGCCACCTAGTTAACTCCCTGGGGCGTGACACAGCCTCCGGGAAAACGCCCCCCTTCAGCGATCATTGGTGGAAGCTCTTGCATTACGATTGGGTGTCGCTGCATAGGGCGGCATATTTAAGGAGCTGACCAGTCACACTACACAATTGCAATAGCATCATGTATTAGCCAGCCTTCCTGCGCTGGCTGGCTAATCATGATGCTATTGCATTGTCCAATTATCGTACGAGCGTCTCGTAAACCACAATTCTGGCACGCCTATGTGTTGTCCCTGCTGCCCCAGGTCCTCCCATATTACCTTCTGTAGCGGCGTGTAAAGGAGGGACGGTGCTCTACAGAAGGTAACTTGAGCACCCGGCGGTGCCTCCAGAGATAGATTAAACCTTCTGTAGAGCACCTTGTAGCGGCGTGTAAAGGCGGTATCGGCTACCGTTTGCAACCGTTGCTACGTGCTCGTGCACGTGAGACACCCGGTTGTTTTCTACCTTCTGTAGTGGTGTGTAAAGGTACCTGAATTGTTTTGATTTTTTTGGCAAACAGCTAAATATCACAACTTGTGTCTTTGTCCAAATACTTCTGAACCTAAAAGTGTAATACATATACTTTAACATGCAGCTCATGCCGCTGCATCCTTTACTTTTTTCATTTCAAACTAGTACACATAGCTCTTTATTCCCCATCCCTTTTCATGGCTGCATTTTTAGGGGGGTTGGCAGCTTTCATAAATATTTATTGAACATCATGTCCTATTTTGCATTCTGCACTTTTTGAAGAAAGTCGTACAATATTCCTAATGGTGTTTCTTTTTTACTTGAGATTTTGCATGCACAGCATGTTACTACATGCATGATTCATTTTTTACCTGTGATTATATTATGTGAAAAGTGTTGTATGCTCAGAAAGACAGTTTAATGACTATGTATTGTACAATGAAAATTGCATAGTCTAGAATTTCTTGCAAACACAGTCATCAAGAGTATGTGGGTGATGTGGGCAGAATCCATCATACCAAATACAAATTAGAATTAAAGAGAAAACAAGGGATACTACAGAACTATCGCCTTTTGCAAGTCAAACACAAGTCTTTTCCAGAGCTCCAATAAATAATAATTTGGGGCAAATTGTTATCTAATTTTTCAGATTCTGGGGCTAAGTGATGGCTTATTTTTTATACCCTGAGCTGACGTTTGCAGAAATACCATTTTTGGGTAGATGTGATTTTAATCGCGCCTTATTGGCGGCTTATGTGGGGCTTTAATGTATTTAGGAAGCTATGTGGGGCTCATCTACTTACAAAATTGCCTTGTGGTCTCCGCTTCCGTCCAGTTCTAATGCTGTCACTTCCGCCGGAAGCCACAGGGCAATTATACACACAAGCATTGAGTGTAACGATATAGCATACGCTGGCGGTAGTGCTGCCTGCCACACACTATCGCCAGCAGAACCCCGCCACCGGCACCCCCAACCAATTACATCCTCCCCCTTCACCCCCCCTTCCCGCTCCATCCTCCCCCCGCACCCTCCTCCATTTTAACCCCTGCCTGGCGTTAGTGATGCCGGCTGAAGGCCCCAGGAAGAGACTCTGTATGGAGTGGGTCATGTGACAGGGTAGGCTGATGTGACTTCACACAGGCCGCATTGCTAACGCCAGGCAGAGGTGAGAATGGAGGGGGGAGGATGGAGCATAGGGGGAGAGGCATAGACACAGGGGCACACAGGGGGAGAGACATAGATTCAGGGGGATACAGGGTAAGAGGTAGAGAGACACAGGGAGATAGTCAGAGACACAGGGGGAGAAGCAGTGACATAGGGGGTCACAGGGGGAGAGGCAGTGACACAGGAGGACACAGGGGGAGAAGCAGAGACATGGGGGTACATTAGGAGAGGCAGAGACAAAGGGGGACACAGGGAGAGGCAGAGACATGGGGGACATGGAGAGAGGCAGAGACATAGGGGGACACAGTGGGAGAGGCAGAGACACAGAAATACACGGGGAGAGGCAGAGACACAGGGGGACACAGGGGGAGAGGCAGAGACACAGACGGACACAGAGGGGAGAGGCAGAGACAACGCAAATAGCAGAGACAGAGACAACACACACAGGGGAGAAAGACAGCACACACAGGAGAGACAGAGACAGCGCACACGGGGGAGACAACAGCGCACACGGGGGAGACGACAGCACACACGGGGGAGACAGAGACAGCGCACACAGGGGAGACAGAGACAGCGCACACAGGGGAGACAGAGACAGCACACACTGGGGAGACAGAGACAGTGCACACTGGAGAGACAGAGATAGCGCACATGGGAGAGACACCCCACAATGGGAGACAGCGCACACAGGGGAGACAGCGCACACGAGGGAGACAGCACATGGGAGAGGCAGAGACAGCATACAAGGGAGAGACAGAGACAGCGCACATGGGAGAGATAGAGAGTGCACATGGGAGAGACAGCGCACACGGGAGATACAGCACATGCAGGAGAGATAGCGCACACAGGGGAGAGAGACATCACACATGGGGGAGACAAAGAGCGCAGACGGTGGAGAGAGCGCAAACGGTGGAGACAGCGAAGACAGTGGAGACAGCGCAGATGGAGGAGACAGCGCACATAGGAGAAACAGAGACAACGCATACGAGGGAGACACAGAAAGCACATATGAGGGAGACACAGACAGCACACATGAGGGAGAAAGAGACAGTGCACACGGGGCGACAGAGACAGCACACACGGGAGAGACAGAGACAGCGCACACAGGAGAGACAGAAACAGTGCACATGTGAGAGACAGAGACAGCGCACATGGGAGAGACAGAGACAGTGCACACAGGGGAGACAGAAACTGTGCACATGGTGAAGACAGAGACAGTGCACACGGGGGAGACAGAAACAGTGCACATGGGAGAGACAGAGACAGCTCACATGAGGAGAGACAGCGCACATGGGAGCGACAGAGACAGTGCACATGGGAGAGACAAAGCACATGGGAGAAACAGAGACAGCGCACATGGGAGAAACAGAGACAGCGCACATAGGGGAGACAGAAACTGTGCACATGGCGAAGACAGAGACAGCGAACACAGGGGAGACAGAATCAGTGCACACGGGGAGACAGAAACAGCGCACACGGGGGAGACAGAGACAGCGCACATGGGAGAGACAGACAGCGCATATGGGGAGACAGACAGCGCACACATGGGATACAGAGACAGCACACACTGGAGAGACAAGAGACAGCACACACGGAAGAGACAAGAGACACCGCACACAGGGGAGACGGCACACATGGGGGAGACAGCATACACGGGAGAGTCATAGACAGCGCACATGGGAGAGATAGAGACAGCACACACTGGAGAGACAGCGAACATGGTGGAGACAGCGCACATGCTGGAGACAGCTCACACGTGGTGGAGACAGCGCACACGGTGGAGACAGCGCACACGGTGGAGACAATGCACACAGTGGAGACAGCGCACATGGTGGAGACAAAGAGAGCGCAGACGGGGAGACAGCACAGATGGGCGAGACAACGCTGACAGGGGAGACAGAGACAGACAATATGGGGAGACAACGCATACGGGAGATACAAAGACAGCACACACGGGGGAGACAGCACAGAGTGGAGAAGAAGGCACAAGAAACAAACAGAGCACAGGGGGAGAGACAGCACAGAGAGGAGACAGCGCACAGGGGGAGACCGGCACAGAGACGAGAGTTAGTGCACAGACACCAACCTGCCGATGCGATAGCATCGGGCCCACATCTAGTATTATATATAAAGGGCTATGTAGGGCTCATAATGTATATAGAAAGCTATGTGCAAGATCATACTGTATTTAGGAGACTGTGGGCTCACACTGTATATAGAGTGGCTATGTTGGGGCTCACACTGTACATAGAAAGGCTATGTTGGGGTTCTTAATTTAAACAGAGGGGCTATGTGGGTAGTCATATTGTATATAGGGGATTTGTGAGGGGTTATACTTTCAATGAAATCGAGGTTACAGCTCACCTTGTCAGGTTGTTGGACCCACAACCAGTATTTGCGCACAATACAGTTGCTGCTGGATCCACACTCCACGAAGTCCGTGGCGGTAAATACAAATTCAGGAAAAACAGTGCTTTTTGATCCGTTCAAACCATACTCGGAAAAGGACCACAATAGATCAAAGGGTAATGACCCTTTAATTTAACAAGTTTCTGAGCGTATCTCCGCTTCTTCATCAGGAAAGCTACCATGTTCATGGATAATGGAGTGTGGATAAGCTCAGAAACACATTGAATAAAGGCACCTTTACCCTCTGATCTATTGTGGTCCTTTACCGAGTTCAGCTTGCATGGATCAAAGAGCACTGTTTTTCCTGGGTGTGCAAATATGGAACACGCTAGCAGGAGTGGCCCCTCGCACAATACCACCACCAGTGACCTGATGCTACCCAAAACTGATGCCTTGAAATTGCCCTTGCACAATCCGCCACTTACACCGCCCCCTGCACGACATCACTGCGCACATCGTTGAACGACTAACTGCGCATGCGCCTACTCTGGTGAGGCGCAGTTTTTCAGACTGCCGCCATCCTTGGACATAAACTGCGCATACTCGTGCTGTGTACGCGCAGGCCCAGTTAGTCATGCAGCCGTCATGTTTGGACACCCGGGTGGGTGTCCAAAGATAGTGGCAGTATGATGCATGGGGGTGGCAAGAGAGGAGGCACAGAGAGTGCACAGAGGTAGTGCAGAGAGCAATCAGGAAGACAGAGGAAGGTACTAAGAGTCTCAGAGGGTGGATAGGGGGCCACAGAGAGCACACAGAGAGGCACAGAGAGCGCACAGGGAGGGAGAGAGAGAGCAGAAAGCGCACAGAGGGTGCAGAGGGGGCATAAAGTGCACACAGAGAGTGCATAGAGCGCGGAGAGTGCACAAAGAGAGGCCAGTGCACGGGGGGAATAGCTCAAAGGAGAGAGCACAGGGGCATAGATGACATCTCAGGGGAGAGAGATCGCATACAGGAGAGAGAGCACAGAGGGGAGAAGACAGTACAGGGGGAAGACAGCACACAGAGGGAGAGCGTACAAGGAGGCAACAGGTCAAAGGAGAGAGCATAGAGGGGAGCTGACAGTGGGGGAGACAGCTGCCCAGTGCCATAGAGCCCAAACCCCTTCGTGACATCACCACCCTCCTGATGCGATATCATTGGGCTCACAGCTAGTAAAATAATATTTATAATATATTCTACTATTATGAATATTGAGCAGAATTAATTTTAGTCTATTAGTTCAGACATCCACATCAGTCATGGTCTTTCATGTGCCTCCTCTGGAAATGTAATTGCCCACCCTTGGTCTAGATCAGTGCATCAATTAGACCCCAGAAATAGAAGGAAATATTGCCTCATATTCACTGCTGTTTACTCCCACTTTGTTTTGTATGTTGCAAAATGTAACATGTTGTGAATCGGCCAAAAGTAGAGCCTTGTTCACCTCTCCCAGGTGATTAACTAAAGCTAGAGTCACTTCTGTGTTTCTATTTTTAAATCCTGATCCGGTTTTGAGCTTTCCAAAAGCTCAAAACCGGATCAGAAAACGCTCCCCATAGGAGCCCATTATGGTAACCGGATTGCTTTACATGCAATCCGGTTACTGGCTCCGGATCTGCAATCTGCAGCCTGCGTGAAAAATCATGCAGGCTGCAGTTTTCGGAGCGCTTCTGGCAATGCGGTAACGGGATTGCTCAGGATGTGTTACCGTATACTTTGTTCATCCCTGCTACCGCAGGGATAAGCAAAATGTTAAAAAATGTGTATAAAAACATTCATTATTAATATTAGCTGTGAGCAACATGTCTCTAGGGGGTGCCCACCCCCCCTAGAAACATGCTGTCCACTCCACTCAGCATGTTAGGGGTTAATAACCCATTTACAGTAAGCCGGCTATTGTCGGCTTTGTACTAATTTATGAATGAAGCGCGCGGCTCCCGTGACAGTTGCGCAGATACTGTACGTAATGTATGTATAGTATCTGCCGCTGTCTGAGGTCCTGTAGGCATTTACATTAGATCTATGGCGGTGCACTGCCCATAGATCAAATGTAAATGCCTACAAGACCCTGGACAGTGGCAGATACTATACGTACATTACGTACTGCATCTGCGCAGCTGTCAGGGGAGACGTGGCTTCATTCATAAATTAGTACAAAGCCGACAATAGCCGGCTATACTGTAAATGGGTTATTAACCCCTGACATGCCCACAGGAGTGGGCAGCATGTCTCTTGGGGGGGTGGGCACCCCCTAGAGACATGTTGCACACAACTAATATTAATATTTAATGTTTTATCAAACAGTTAACACTTTGTTCATCCCTGCGGCAGCAGGGATGAGAAAAGAATACGGTTTCCACCACACATTTTTGCTTAAAAATGTGTGTGAAGCCAATTGCGTTCAACGCATCCGGATCTAGATGTGGTGAATGCAATTGACTGGCCAAATGTGACCCCAGCCTAATACCCCTGTTGTCCAGTTAAAGAATGCATGTGCTGCATATCTCCTACCCAGCTCAAAAGATGTATGAGCTGGGGACGTAGAGAGTAATTGCAAACAACTATAAAAACAATAGAATTGACTTGATTATCAGTCCTTAGGTCAAAATTTATGCATTCTGAAGATTAAAAAAATTATTAAAAAAAGAAAATATATGAAAAAAATTATTGTAAGAATGTAAGAATACAATTAGGTGTCAAAAACTTTATTTCTTATATACCTGCATGCGATGAAACTGGGACCTGCTTGGCTCAAACAGTATTTTTCACAAACCTCAAATTACATAATTTATGTATATTAGTCTGAAATCTGCAGTAATCCATAAATGTACAGCATTTAAATAAAATGCATCTTACTGTCACTGTTCTGATGAAAATCATTCTGCAAACAAACTGGAAGGTCTTCCAGATACAAAGAAAGGCAGAATACATCCAGGGCACTTTATTAACTTGGATAAAGTCACTTTTCATTTATTGATAACCTGAAAAAATAAATTGGTAAAATTTGAGAATGTACTGTCATGAAAACAATTTCATGTGATCAATCAGACTTTTTATAGGACTGAGGCTATGTTCACAAATTGTTTATTTTATGTTGATTTTGAAGGAAACCTGTCACTACATTTTACCTATCTAAACTATAAATATAGACATACAGATTATAGAATGCTGAAAATAATCATACCTGTATGCCTCATACCAGATGCCTTGTTGTGGAGAAATAATCTTTTATCATTTTATGTAAATGACTAAGCGCTTACCATGAGACGCCAGGTGCCACTCCCCAGGCAGTGTCTGGGACCGTGGCAGCTGACCGAAGCTGGGTGACAGCAGGACATGTGAGCATATACGGGATTGAACAGGTACTAGAGTCAGGCAGGGCTGGAACAGGAACACAAACAAGATGGGTACAAGTACATGGATACAGCCAGTTCAGGCACAGAACATCGGATACATGACATCAGGACAAGGAAGTCAGGCTGATCTCATCTGACACTGGCGTAGATAGATGTCATCAGGCATGGACACAGACAGACGTCATGTAGCAATGGCATAGATAGAAGTCATCAGGCATGGACATCAGTCAGATGTCCCTGGCACTGGCATAAGTAGAAGTCATCAGGCACAGACATCAGGCAGACACCATCTGGTACTGGCATAGGTACACAGGTAAGTGCAGGTTGGTGAGTGCAGACACGGGACTTCAGGTGCAGGGCACAGGTTGGTACCAGGACAAGATACAGGTGGGACAGGTCCAGAAACATACACAGGAGGACACAGGGGTTCAGGGACATCAGTAGGCATGAAACTGGTTACAGGCAGGACTTGTGCTGGATACAGGCAAACTAGAGCAACAGGCTGGACAAGTACACAGGGCTAAGTTTGAAAACCTAATGAGTTGCTCAGGCGATGCAGAAGAGGGGAAGGGAGCTTTAAATACTTCCGGAAATATGGTGGGGAAACCATTTCAAGGGGCGTGCACCTCCTCTTTAAGAGCGGGAAAAACTCTCTTGCACACCTTAGGCTAGAGGCTAGTAACCCGAGCAAGACAAGTGCAGGGCCTGGGGCCTAGGGTGCTGGGGGCCGAAACATATGTGTGCAGCCACGGAGGAGAACCTGGGGCTGCAGTACACGTGGGCGGCAACACAGCAGAGCAAGGAACTGAACAAGCAGCCAAAGACCTAACTGCATCGATATCCCCATTCAATAGGGCAAAGGAGAGTGCAGGGACAGCGGTGCAAGGATGCACCAAGATAGCGGGCATATGTGAGACTGGAATACCAACACTGCACCACTGTTTTATAGAACTAAAATTCAGATGTTATATGGGGTTCTGGGTCCGGGCTTAAATTCAGGTCAAGTTCGGTCCCAAACCTAGACTTTTTTTAAAGTTCGGACTGATCCGCTGACCACGAACATCTGCGGGTTCACCCTTCTCTACTCTCCTCACTAATCAAACTTCTCCCTGTTCTCCCTTCCTAACTGTGTGTTCCAGTCTATAATCTGTTTTCACACCCTCCATGCACTTAATAGCACTTAGTATCGATTGATACAGCTACTGGCGGATGACTGGTTCATGCTTCATTAGTTAAAACACCCGACTTTTTTATTATAATGAGGGCTGGACTATCAATTACAAGCAATTTTTTTCTTTTTGCATCTTCTCTTCCTCATTGATCGTAAACTTATGAGCAGGACTCTCGCTCCTCCTGTTTGAATTGCTGAATAATATATTGCTGTGATGTCTGATATTATTTTGTACATGTCTTTTCTGGTTTACAAAGTTCTGGGGAAAAATTTTGGCACCATAGAAATAAAATTGATTGTTTATTATTATTAATAAAATTGTTATATTCTCTGTATTGGTAGAGCTTAATATCTATGCCATCAATATAGAATGCATACTGGAAACAACTACCGGTAGTTCTCCTTCCTGCTGAAAACTGTCTTACATAAAACTTTTCTTCTGTATAGGGTCGAGGTGGTGAAAAGGTTAGATGGCTGCATGCCACAATGCGGTCAGACATTGCATGGCTCAGCTCTTGATGCCTCGGGAGGTGTTAACTGCAGGTGAATAGGAGGGCACACAGCATTCAGCTGTCCATATCAATCACTTTCACAACTTTCTTTTGATAAACCCTGCAAGGCAAGAACTTCTGTCAGAATGCTACATTCTGACATAATTTTCTCATTTTCTTCCATCCTTTTTACTGCTCTGGTTAGTATTGCGGCAGACAGATAATTAGTCACCATGTTTGTCTTTTTCACTGTTGTGAAATATAGAGTTTAGCTATGCCACCAATGGCTTTTCTTAGGCAGCCTACATAACATACTGTGTAGGTATAGTACTGACCTACTACTTTCTTCCATTTAAAGACATTTTCTAGTACTTTAACATTGATGGCCTCTCGTTAGGATAAGTCATTATTGTCTGATTGGAGGGGCGACACCCGGCACCTCCACCGACCAAGTGTTATTGGTGCCGTCGGTGGCTGGAACTGGACAATTATTGAGCTGCACAGTTCTGTTGACTGTATAGTGGCCACAGCTGGGTACTGCACATTTCCCCTCTATTTAAATCAATAGGAGATGGATGTGCAGTCCCAACTGTGACCACTATTCCAGCTATTGTGCTGTGCAGCTCCATAATTCTGCGACACCGACATCGTGAACAGCTGATTGGCAGGGTTGCCTGGTGTCAAAACCCCACCAATTAGACAATCATGACCTACGCTAAGTATAGACCAAGTAGTGGTAAAATTCTTAAATGTCAATATGAAGCAGGGCACAAAGAGGAAAGAAAGGGCAAGTTGCCCCAGATTCTCTGTAACCTTCAAGTGTGATGGGCAAGAGCTCACCATATACTCTCCTCTCACAACCACATACAAGATTTCCCCCGTGCATCCCTCATACTCTGCAACTCTCTACCCCAACACATCAGACACTCACCTATCCTGGGAACCTTCAAAAGAAACCTGAAGACTCACCTCTTCCGACAAGCCTACAACCTGCAATGTGACCAGATCCAACGCACCGTTTCACGTTCGGCACTAACCCCTCCTATTGTATCCCCACCTGTCCCTCATAGACTGCGAGGCCTTGCGGACAGGGTCCTCTCCCCTCCTGTACCTGTATGACTTGACTGTTCACATATATTTTACTTGTCCTCTTCCTTATGTAAAACGCCATGGAATCTAATGGCGCTATATAAATAACTAATAATAATAATAGTAATATACTAAAAATGATTATGGGGCCAACTGATTGCTAGTAAGTTCCTAGCATTTATTATGTATGTTAAGTTAAACTTTCATCAAAATGCAATTTTTATTGCTTTTATATATTTTCATATATGGTGGAGGAATAAAGTAGAAAAAATAAAGTGAAGTACCTCTGATGACCTCTTAACCATTGTCTAGTGTGTTTGACCCCGTAATAGAAGAGAATCAATGAACTGATAATGTTAGCTTGCATGCAGCTCTCTCATTCTTTTTGTCAGTTGTGAGGACATTATTGTCTATAGCATGGAGCGATCTGCTTAGCGAGTGTGTAGGCAGAGGATGTCTTTGTGTGCGTTTGTGTAGGAGGGAGGTGCGTGGGTAGCTGGCATATACCATGTATTCCAGTGCTGTGCATATGCGACTAGAGATGTTGAAAAAGTGCATGTTATTAAGTTTTTAAGTTGTTTATTGTATGTGTTCGGTGGGTTCGAGAAAAACATAGAATACCGTATCTAATAAAATCAGATTTCCCATTCAGTGACACTGTTTTGCACCTGAAAATGATGCACTTGTATTTGCTGACAATATTGTATCTTTAATAGGTGCATAGCAGGAGAATGAATGACATGAATATTAAGGTTGCATAGGCCTAATCCACATTATAGTTAAGATGCATTTTTTTTTACTCCAATAACAATCGTGCTAGCTATTAAGTTTGTGTGGTAAGATCCACCACCATCTTGATCTTGACACCTGTCAAAGGTTTAGAGTCACCTGTTTATGCAATGGTTTTCATTGTTCTTGGAAATAGAATATGCACATTGTAGAATCAGACTAAAGTAATGAAAGAACACATAAAGAAACACGTGTGAAACACCAAGACTATGTTTAACCTTTCTCAAAGTAGTTTTCTTTACTCCATCAGGTTTGCACCTCCTTGGCATACTCTCAAGCAGCTACATTTTTCTTTTATCTGGAATGGTTATAATGAACATGCATGCAATTACACAAGTTTATCTGTAGAAACACCGCCTCTCTATTTTGCCCAGGCAGTATTGATACACAGCTTTACACAGTGCAGAACTGTATTCCACAACTGTTCCAAGTCAAAATATAGCAACAACCACTCAGAGAAGTTAAGAGAAACTGTAGTCCATCATTGTTTTAATATATGAAAGTCAGTCTGGAAAATTGCTAGAACTTTGAAGGTATCAACAAGTGCAGTCATGAAACCATCAATCAGGCTAGGATCTGACTTGTGTCAGCCCTCAGCCTGCCAAGTCCGCTTAAAACTTAGTCTGTGGCAGATTCAGCTCGTAGCATTAACGAAATGCAACGCCATACGCCGCCTGCCTATGCATCTCTATGGCAACCGGATGCTTACCGCTGCCACCGGCTCCATAGGCAATTCCTGGATATGCGCTATTGCAGAGCACACAGGAAAGGCGGTTTGCAGCATTTTCCCGTGCGCTCTGCAATAGCGCATATCCGGTCCTTGTGTGTGGAGTCGGCAGCTGTGCTATGCTTTAGGTAACCATAGAGATGCATAGGCAGGCGGCGCATAGTATTACATGCTGATAACGCTATGCACTGAGCCTGCCAAAACCTAAGTTTTAAGTGGATCCGGCAGGCTGAGGGCTGACGCAAGTCAGACCCAGCCTCACTTTGATGAAACTGGCTCTCATGAGGACCGCATTAGGAAAAGCAGACTTTATGGACAAGTTGCTGCAAAGAACTACTGAGTATCACAAACAAGAGGAAGAGACTTGTTTGAGCCAAGCAACACAAGGTTTGAGAAGTATACCAGTGAAAATCTGTACTGTGGTCTGATAACTCAAAATTTGACATTTTTTACTATCAACCGCCATGTCTTTAGGCAAAGCAGAACAGCTCAGCAGATGGTTTGTGGGTGCTTAGCTGGTTATGCTTGTACTGTTGCTGGCTTATTCCAAATCCAAGGCACATATACACAGTATGGATACCACAGCATTCTGTGATGACATGCCATCTATTCTAAAACCTATTAAACGGCAGACAAGGGCGCAATAGGGTCTTATCTCTTAGATACCAGATAGTTCAAAAATGAGGTACCGCTCACCTTATGCGGTTGTGTGTCACACAACCGGTTTAAACGCTCTAAACAGCGGCTGAAGGATCCATCGTTCCATCATGCACAACATACGCATAAATCCAAAGGACCAGGGTGCACAACGATCCGCGCTGCTGAGTATAAGGAAGGAACACAATCTTGGTATATAAAAATGGTGCTTTATTTCTTTTATGCGTTTCGGGGCTGTCCCAGCCCCTTCCTCAGGAATACCACCATGAACAATCATTTTGTTTATCAATCAATTTGTTTTTCAATCAATTAATCAATTTGTTTATGGTGGTATTCCTGAGGAGGGGGCTGGGACAGCCCCGAAATGCGTAGAAGATATAAAGCACCATTCTTATGTACCAAGATTGTGGTCCTTACTTATACTCACCAGCGCAAATCATTATACACCCTGGTCCTTTGGATATATGCCATCTATTTTGATTTTCTATTAGGGGCACCATCTTTTGTGCTTCATCAGGACAATTAACCCAAAACATGCTATGCAAGGGCTATCTTGTCAAGGAGATGATGTAGTGCTGGGACAGGTGACATAACCTCCACAGTGCTCTCATCTCAACCCATTTGATTTCTTTTGGGATTAAATAGGCTGTAGAGTGAAGAGAAAACGGCCCTCTGGGACTGCCTTCAATATTATTGGAAAGCCATTTCAGGGGACAACCTAATGTAGATGCTTGAGAGAATGCAAAGGAGGTATAAATCTGTTATCAGAGTAAAAGAGGAGTGCTTTTAGTTTATCTTACACTTGTTTCTTTATTCTTTTTTTCTATATATACACCTCTGTGGTTTTGCTGTTTTCAGTCTTAACCTGTTGTGCTCACATTTCATTAAGAACAAGGAAAACATAGCATCAATGAGTATATCCAAACATTTGACATGTATCTATTGTTGTCAATACTTTACATAACAGTCACTATAATGGGGTAAGAAGTGGAGAATGCGTTTTTTAGGAGCACTGGAGCACAAAGGGACAGGATTAGAAATTAGATGACACAAACCTTTATTAAGTAAGCTCTCTATATGCCACAACACGTTTCGATAGCCACTGCTATCTTCCACAGGTGATAACTACCTGAGGAAGATAGCGGAGGCTATCTTAATGCATTGTGGCATATAGAGAGCTTACTTAATAAAGGCTTGTGTCATCTTTCTTCTAATCATGTCCCTTTGTGCTACAGTGCTCCTAAAAACCGCATTCTCCACTTGTTTTTTTAGCTTTGATCCTTCCTGCACAGGTGAGCGCTGGGAGGAGCTTCAGGCAAATACCACTATCACAGTGAAAGGACTTACTGTGACATCACAGTGGAATGCCCCAATTGATCACTTGGTCCGGTCACTTGACCACCGCCGGGAGATCCTCCTCACTGTGATTTCCTCTAAGCGGTTTCTTCAGCGAACGTCCTCAACTGAATGCCCTAAGCTTGGTTGTGCAAGGTGCTTGGTTGTGCACAACCTCCCCAGGTGACTGACGTACCAGTTACCAACTCTGCCCCCACCTAATGGGTCCTCACAATTTGCGCTCCTGTTTTCTTTGTTAACATGTACTATAATGGGGTACTCACGTGCTTGCTGCAGGATTGAGGTACAAAGGCACTGTTTTCATATAAGAAGTTCATTCCAGTTTGCTAGATCTTATAAACTGTACTTCAAATATATTCCTTCCTTGGCTTTATAGGCAATGCAAAACATAACCGAGTTAAAGTTCATTAACTCCCTGGTGCATCCTCGCCTCCACTCACTCTGGGTCCTGTTGTCTCCAACACACAGCTCCTGCTGTCAGTCCACACAGGGCCCCTAAGAGACTGCTACTTACAGCATGGCTGTCTGGCTTCTGCTCACAGCCCACATGGCCTCTCCACCATGTGCTGCATAGGAAGTGCTGCTAACTTGTAGGACCTGGTTAGCATCACATACCATGTGAACCTGAATCAGTAAGCTGATTTCTGCTGAGATACACCCATGGGAGGTATGTGGATGGTCAGTCCCTCTCTTCACCTCTGAAAATCCTGTAAATCCAGCCCTTAATATAATAAATAAGATTCCTGGTACTACAAATCCCAGCGAAACTATCTGGTTTTACATCACAACAGATCTTCGTATGTGCGATGAATACCGGCCATGTACAATATTACCGAAGATGGAGTTGAAATTGTCTACGTGTCTGCCAACCAGCTTGAAGTGCTCTGCCTTCGGGTCATCTACGCAGCCTTGGCATTGGCAGCCAATCCTCATGGCAAACTAGCAATGGACAATATGAGATTAAAAACTATCAAAAGCCACACACTATTCACATTTTCTTTCATTTTAGATTTCAGTATATTTGAATACATACATTTTGGACTGTCTTTATAAAGATTGGCTTTGGAGCTGCTCTAAATGACTGCCAGGTCAATGAATTTCTGGACCACTGCACTGAGTTGAAGGCTGTTACTGCACATTAAATAGTTGGGTAATATCTGTTATTACATATTTTTTGCATCCAAAATATACTAATGATAAATAAACCTTCACCATGAATATTATTTTAAAAATTTAGAATTTTATGTCATGATAAATTTCAACCATGTGGAGCATTGGCTATCACAGTTCAATTGGTGAAATTACCTTGGCATGGCTCGGCTTGGGTTACTTAGCTTATAACATGTTCATTGTTCTCAATTAGAAAGACTAGTAAGTGAAATCTAAAGTATAATAGGAAACAAGCTTCTGTACCAGCCACATATAGAATTAGTATTATTCATATCCTGAAAGTCTTCAGTACCATAGAGACTTGCAGTGGGGAATAACATTTATTAAGCTGTTCCTAGAAGTGTTGTCCTTTTGTCCTTCATCCTTCATTATTCAATGCATGTAATGTTCTTATTTAATCATATTTTTACAACAGTATGTATATTAGACAACATTTACACCGTGATCAACTTATACACCAGGATAATATATGACAAACATATCCCATCCACAGGGTATTTTAGAGTATTCTTTTGGCATGCCTGCATGCTGTAACTTTTATTTTACTGTATTGTGTAGATTTTTTAACACAAAATGATCTCTGCAAAATCTTTAAATATTGCCTAATGTTTTTTTCTTTATATTTGAACTGATTTAACAAAGTATGCAACATATGAAACACATTGAGCTAAATCTGTTTTTGCAATGTAATTTCAAGAGACCATGCTGTGTGAGACAGTGGGGGGCATCATATGCGAGGGGCGCTATGTCTCCCCCAGAATGCACACTGTCACATATTGAGCCCGGTGTAGGGTGTGAGAGAAAGGGACGGTCCGCTTCCTCTGCTTCGGGTCTTGCAAGGTCCCGGAAGGAGACACGGAGTTAAAAGCCTGAGCAGGAGGCAGGGCGGGGTCCCTTGTACACAGAATTGTGCCTTAGCTGCAGCAGCAGCAGAGATAGACAGGAGAGGTCTAGAGTTCCAGGGGGCCGTGTGCTATACTAACACGGCCTAGCCCAGGAGGGCTGGAGGAACTCGGGGTGACCCATAACGGAGGCCTTTGGCCTGAAGGACCCGGGTTACTTTATATGAACTGTGTCCTGTGTACCCGGCTGCGACCCGGATTCCGGCAGACTGTGCCACCGCTGTGTGTATCAGCAATAAACACCGGGTCCTGTTTGAACTACTACCGGGCTCCACGTGTTTCCTGACTTGCAATCCAGGCGCTGCCCCACAGCTGCCAGCATTAACACAAAGAATTCAGCAATGCATCTGTTATCATAAAGTGTGTTGTTGTTTACCTGCAATGCAATTTTAGCACCAGTCGCTTACCAATGTTTGGACACAGCAGCGCATGAGCCCAAGTGTGCAACACCCCCCTCTGTGATTAGCAGCTCACTGTCTATAGACATTGTATATCAAGAGCCTAGTGTGGGCGTGGGCAGCTCTCTCAGCTCTGCTACATGCTAATTCTAAAAACTCTGATTTTGTCAGAACCGCTGCACCCAGTAATCTTTAGGAACCGTTACACGCTTCAATGTCGTTAAGATATCACCAACGATCTCATGGGTGCGCGGTCGTTAGAAAATCTTTTTGACATCGTTAGTGAGATGTCACACATGTAGATATTGTGAACGATGCACCAACAATGTAGCAAGCAGCTATCGTTTGCACAACCCCGCAAACGATACTTGTTCACTGTTGTGAATAGGCGAAGTCGTTAATGACATCATTATCGCGGTGTCACATGCAATGATGCAGCAGGTTGGCTGATCAAGGATCGTCTAATTTGACAACATGTTCTCAAATCTGCGATCAACGAGCCAACGATTTATCGTAGTCATATTTCGGTGTTACATGCAACAACGTCCTAAAGATATCGTTTGAACGACTCCAAACCCGTGATGTTTGAGCGATATCATTCACAATCTCGTACCGTGTAACTGGGCCTCCTCACCTACAACATGCTTCTATCAGATGAGGTAGTAAAACCTGCTGACAGCTTCCCTTTAAGGCTCTACAAGGTTTTGCCTTTCAATATAATTATTAAGATGATTCACAAGCAATGACATAATTCATAACAGTCATTACAGGCTTTTTAGAGCCAGCAATTACCTGGACATACACTACAAATAAGTCAGATCTCCCACAAAATCATAGTGTACATCCAGAGAGAACAGAGCGGGTAGAGAGTCTTATATATGAGTCTTATCACTAATGGTTAGATAGTTTACCTATAATCAATGCAAGAAATGGTGTGCACCGTTAATGTGTTGGAATTCAGTGTACGTGGGTTTCGGTGTGCTCTTATGGATGCATGTGTTCAGGGCACACAGTCATTTCTATTCTTTGTGAATGTGTGGGGAGCTGGAATCTTGGTTACCAAAGCAACGCAGGGATGTAAGAGGCATGGGGAATGATGAGGGAGCGCTGAGAACCTGCATCTCGCTAAGAGTTTGGGAGGATTCCAGGAGGTGACAGGACCACCCAGCAGCAAAATAATGATAACTGTGTGATATCTGGCGTGCGCTCCCTCCTTACCTCATATCCTTTCTGCACTAGTCTGGGTCATATTTATTTACTTTACCGCAAACACGCTTCCATTTTTTAACAATCAAATAGCGAAATGGTGAAATTAGCATAAAGAGACGTGTTTGTTTTAAAACAATGCTGCGTGACACACCAAATTATTAATAATTACAGCGTTCAGCGCCGGCAGTGAGATCTGCTCAAAGAACAGGACAGCTAGAAGCCAGAGTATATCATTTTTGCAAGAGGACTTCGGGGACTCGAAGGGAGGGAATTGGAACGCTTTCTGGGGAAAAAAGTCATTTTATCTTGTTATATGAATGTTCGCTACTTTATAATCAAGGACATAGAAACACGCTGACAGTAATATATAAACTAATATATGAGAAAGGAATTTGATCTTATAAAGTTGGTACTGTCGAATAGGGCAAACTCAACTCTACCATATCTATATGTACTTAGCACTAGGTTACATCAAACAATTCCTATCGAGCAGTAGATCATACTTGTGATCAAAGTCCGTCTACAGGACAGTACTCTCTGTTAATCTAACAGCTTGTAATTTTTGATCGTTAAGGAAGCTGTACCTAGGTTTTTGCTACTCCATCTGATGTAGGGTCAGAGACCTTTATTCCAGCGATGTGTCATTTACTGGACTGATTGCTTTTGTTTTTTAAAAATCAACATTATATCTGTAGATCAAGCAGTTCTCTGAATGCTGATCTTAGTAGAACACCTCACTGATGGACAGCTTCCTGTATACACTGTGCAGAATCAGAAACCAGTTAGTCAGAGGTAGGGATGAGGTTATAAAGAGCTCATGAATATGAAGGACTACATGGCAGCAGATTAATAATCATTTAATGTTAATCTCCAGCTGATAAAACAGTGATTTTATGAAAACTGCAGTAAGCAGCCCAGTAAGTAGCACATCGCTGGAATCAAGGTCTCTCTTTCTACATTATGCTGCTCTAAGTTTAGATGGCAAAAACCTAGTAACGGATTTCCTTTAAGGAAGCGAGGAGCTCTGAAGCAGAATTACATTGTCCTTGGATTGTTGCTGGTACAATATGACTACCATATTTTTCAGACTATAACACACACCAGACCATAAGATGCACCTAGGTTTTGGAGGTGGAAAATAGGGAAAAAAAGATTTAAAGTAAAAAATGTGTTAAAAGCTACGAGGGAAAGATGGCACCGTGGGACCTGAGTGGTGTCGGTAAAGTATCGAATATAAACGCCATAAGAACTGGGGGAGGGTGCTTACATTTAAAGCATACTCTAGTGCTTAAGAAAAGACACTGGAGTAGTGCTTTAAGGGTACCTTTACACGCCACCACAGGAAGGCAGCAACTGCCGGGCAATGGGGACAATTGTGCCTGTTGCCATGAAATTGCTACAAAATGGCGGCGTGTAACTAGGGCAGTTCCTCCCGGTGTCCTGCAGTTCCTTCGAATACCTGTTGCTGAGCCGTGCTCAAAAACAGGAAGGCACAATTACTATGGTGGTGGCGTGTAAACGGGGCACAGGCAAGGTATTTGCGTGGCCTACGAATTCCCAGGGGCGTGCCATGGCGTCATCGATACCAAGTCCCATCAGCGATCATTGGTGGAGGCTCCTGCGTTACGATTGGTTGTCCCTTTACAGGGCGCCATATTTAAAGAGCTATCCATTCACAGTCCACAATTGCAATGGCGTCACGTATTAGCCAGCCTTAGTGCGCAGGCTGGCCAATCATGACTCTATTGTGTTGTCCAATCAACGCTTGTGCATCACGGAACACACAACTCTGTCATGCCTATGTACTTACGGCGCGAAATATGTACGCCCATATTCCTTTGTGGTAGCGGCGTGTGAAGTAGCGAAGGTATTCCACAGGAAGTAAACCGCTGCACCCGTTGGCACTTCCGGGGAACAAAGATACCTTCCGTGTAGAACGTAATGGCGGCGTGTATATGAGGCATCAGCGTTCGGCATCCACCGTTAAAAATGTGCGCGTGCACATGTGGTGGATACCTGTTGCTAGCCACAGTGGCGGCGTGTAAAGGTACCTTAAGGTCTCTTTGGTGTGATTCATGTCAAGTTAAGGAGAACTATAACACCCAGCATGTTATGCAGATCCTTTGGCATGCTGAAATTTATAGTTTACCACAGGAGTAGTAGAATGCTTGTATGTACAGTATTTTATTAACTTAGTGCTTTTATTAACTTATCTTTTTACAATGTGTGCTAAATGCTTTCAGCCTAACCTGCCACTGCCTAGAAACAAGGAAGCCTCATCTACATCAGGATCTGCAGTGACATATTAAAGATGTAGGGCTGGAGTAGCAATGAACAGCACAGCACCCTGCCTCTTCAATATGTGGCGCCCCGCAACGAGTGCGTCACAAGAGGGTATTGCAGCCAAAACTGCAGCAGCAATATTCTCTGACTCAGCAGTCACACGGTTAACTCAGAGATCCATACCCTGCATGCATCACCTAGCATAGAGGGCCAATCAGGTCCTGGTGGGCGGAGTGTAGTGGTAGTGTGTAGTGGAAGTTTAGTACAAGAGTGGAGTTGTGAGAACTCGCCGAGCAACGTAGGAGAAGGAGCAAAAAGGAGCAGCTCTGCTACTTAGGAGAGGGGGTTGCACAGTTCCGTGCGGCCCCCTGGCCACCTTCTACCGGCCATCTCCCTACCGTCACCCGGTTGAGCACCATCACTCTCGGTGCCTAATCAACCGATCTTCGGGCATCAACATGCGGGTCCAAAATCATCCCGTGCCCATCTACAGCCGGTTTGCTGGTACCGAAGCTAGCAGCAGTTCAGCTCTGCTATGCGAACCAGAGGAGTGGAGGGACCGCTTTACAGGAGCACCCCACCACCGCCATAAACAGTCGTCTAGCCAGCGGTGTAACCACCAAAGGACCCAAGGCTCCCTAAAGCATCCGGAACGTATACCCCGGATAGGGCATTCAAGCAGCCTCCTTGTACCCGATCTGGCATTCCTGGGCAACAAAGGCAACATACTTAGTTAGAATGGAGGAACACCGCTGATCTCTGAGAAACACTGGTCATTGCTGAGTCCACCCAGTCCACTACCTACAAACTGTATACCATGTACTGCCTGCTGGTTACAGTAAAGAACCTGTTACAGAGACTTACAGTGTCCGTGCCTTCTTATGAACTGCTTATCCACATGCTAAGGTAACCGCAGCTGCCTCAGAACATCTTGTGCAGCTTCTGGCTCCGGGGATCACCGCTCAGCCTTGGGGAGCGTTCCATCTTGCTGCATTCCATCCCCCGGAGGCCCCGCAGCGTCGGTACAGTTACCGAAACTCTCATAGGTGGCGTCACGAAACAAATTAACCCCTAATCTGTTCTCACAAGACGTCTCTTCTTTTTGATCTGTACCACCGGGCCCCACTACCGGCAGGCGCGGTCCACCCGTGACAAGGAGGAAGAAGAAAATGCCTGTCTAAACCGGAGCCCCGGCCGCGGTGAGTCAAATACATCACTGCAGGTCCTAGTGTAGATGAGGCTTCCTTGTTTCTAGCGCAGCGGCAGTTCAGGCTGAAACTATGAGCACTCAGCTCTGCTGTGCTCCTAAGGTAACATAGTAACATAGTAACATAGTTTTTAAGGTTGAAGGAAGACTTTAAGTCCATCTAGTTCAACCCATAGCCTAACACGTTGATCCAGAGGAAGGCAAAAAAAAACCATGTGGCAACACTAAGCTCCACATTGGGGAAAAAATTCCTTCCTGACTCCAGATATGGCAATCAAACTAGTTCCCTGGATCAACGCCCTATCAAAGAATCTTGTATATATACTGGTAATATTATAATTTTCAAGAAAGGCATCCAGGCCCTTCTTAAATGTTTGTAGTGACTCACTCATTACAACATCATGTGGCAGAGAGTTCCATAGTCTCACTGCTCTTACAGTAAAGAATCCGCGTCTGTGATTATGATTAAACCTTCTTTCCTCCAGACGTAGAGGATGCCCCCTTGTCCCAGTCTCAGGCCTAAGAGTAAACAGATCATTAGAAAGGTCTCTGTACTGTCCCCTCATATATTTATACATTATTATGAGATCACCCCTAAGCCTTCGTTTTTCCAAGCTAAATAACCCCAAGTTTAATAACCTGTCTTGGTATTGCAGACCCCTTAGTCCTCTAATGACTTTTGTCGCTCTTCTCTGGACCCGCTCTAGTTCAGCTATGTCTTTCTTATACACCGGAGACCAGAATTGTACACAGTATTCTAAGTGTGGTCGCACTAGTGACTTGTATAGAGGTAAAATGAAGTTCTCCTCATGAGCATCTATGCCTCTTTTAATGCATCCCATTATTTTATTTGCCTTTGCAGCAGCTGCCTGACACTGGCCACTAAATGTGAGTTTGTCATCTACCCATACACCCAGGTCTTTTTCAGTGACAGTTTTGCCCAGTGTTTTACAATTAAGCACATAATTATACCTTTTGTTTCCTCTGCCCAAGTGCATGACTTTACATTTATCCCCATTAAAGCTCATTTGCCATTTAGCAGCCCAAGCTTCTAGTTTACATAAATCCTCCTGTAATATAAAATTGTCCTCTTCTGTATTGATTACCCTGCAGAGTTTAGTGTCATCCGCAAATATTGAGATTCTACTCTGTATGCCCCCTACAAAGTCATTAATAAATATATTAAATAGAAGCGGGCCCAACACTGACCCCTGTGGTACCCCACTGTTAACTGTGACCCATTCTGAGTGTGTTCCATTAATAACCACCCTTTGTTTCCTATCACTAAGCCAGTTCTTAACCCACTTACACATATTTTCCCCTATCCCCATTGCCCTCATTTTATGTATCAACCTTTTGTGTGGCACCGTATCAAAAGCTTTTGAAAAGTCCATATACACCACATCCACTGCATTTCCTTGGTCCAGTCCAGAGCTTACTCCTTCATAGAAGCTTATTAGATTAGTTTGACAGGAACGGTCCCTCGTAAAACCATGTTGATAATGGGTCATGAGGTTATTTTTCTTCAGATACTACAGTATAGCATCTCTTAGAAAACCCTCTAGGATTTTACCCACAGTAGAGGTTAAGCTTACTGGCCTATAATTTCCAAGTTCAGTTTTTGTCCCCTTTTTGAATATTGGCACCACATTTGCTATACGCCAGTCCTGTGGTACAGACCCTGTTATTATGGAATCTTTAAATATTAAAAATAATGGTCTATCTATGACAGTACTTAATTCCTGCAGCACTCTGGGGTGTATCCCATCCGGGCCCGGGGATTTGTCAATTTTAGTGATTTTTAGACGATGCCGTAATTCCTCTTGGGTTAAGCAGGTGACATTTAATTGAGAATTTTTGTTATCACTGATCATATTGTCTGTCATGGGATTTTCTTGTGTAAATACTGCTGAAAAAAAGTCATTTAGCATATTGGCTATGCCCTGCCCCTGCCTCTCTACAAATGATCTCGTAGCCGCTGCTAGCCTGCAGACACACAATCTCCCCAGCCCTTGCCTGCCCACTTCTCAGCAGTGACAAGTGGGTGTGGGGCATTTGAAACCTTGGCAGGATATTGTATTCATAGATTTAGTAGTGTAAACAGTATGGTAGAAGAGAATGAATCAACATCCTGCGGACAATATCTCAGATTTTGTGGCCAATACTCTTCACAATTTCCCAATGGAGTGCTGCTCAATCAAGGCATGGTATGTAAGGCTAAGCCAGTTACTCAGAAGCAAATTTTGTTAGAAAGGCTATTCTTTAGTTGTGACATAGATCTCACAAGTTTGCAGGGGTTTTCATTTTCTATCCACATTTAATCAGCATGTAAGAGCACAGTGTTCCACTATTCATAGGGAGAAATTCAAAATGTTTGAGCAAAACGTTTTGAAAAGATGTAACATTTTATGCAACACAGAGTTGTGCAAAAATTGTGAAACTCTTGCCCTTTTTATGACAGTTTGAAGCAATTTTGCAAAAATAGGCTGAGCTAAGGAGGAGGCAAGATGGAGTTTGGCTACATCCACCCTTAAAATGTTGCCAAAATGCTGTTGTGCACACCACTAGTCTTTATGTATTTTTGTTGTAAAGGGTGGACCCAAAAGTCTTATGCCCCCTTAAGCTGTGAAGGGTGGACTGCAGTGCCCTTTAAGCTGTGAGGTCCTACCTGGATTTTCCCCTTTCATGTTGGAACAGAAGTAGATAACAACAAGGCCACACTTCACCTCTCTCGGGTAGTAGTCCTTCCCTCATCTATCCTCACAGATCTGTCTTATAGACACTGTGACAAGCCTCTATATGATCCCTGACTTAAAACTAGAAGTCCCAGGAATTTCGAGCTCACCCATGAAGTCCCGAAAGAGGGTCAAATGACCCTTAGTCTGAACTGACAACTCTGATGGCTCCAATTAGCATCCTTTAATTTGTAAATGTGGCCTAAAATCCTTCAGGTTATTCGACCCATCTCTGGGTTCCAAAGGTAGAAATATTAAATGACCCCTCTCTGGGACTTCTAGTGTTAAACCTCCTAACCCGCTAAGGGCAGGCATTGGCTCCTCTGCCCAGGATAGTTTGCAGTTCTCCCCACTATAAACCTAGGATGAATGGTTTGCTGGTTGGCAATGCATCCCTTCCCCAATTTTTCATGGTTGTAGTCTCTATAGGGAATGGTAACCTGATTACTTATTCTCTGAGACTGACCCCAGCTGCTAGGCATGACTCTCCAGGAACTGTTCTCCCCAACTAAATGCTCACTCCCACCTGCACCAAACAATGTGCCAAGGTAACCCTACTTATAGGGATGCTTTCACATTGCATCGCAGTACCCATTTAGCGGCTTAATTCTGAGCCCTGCAGTAGACTGTGTTTGGGTACCCATCTGCATTAAACATATACTCACGAAAATGGAGCACAACAGAGCACACGTTTACTCTATCGGCACCATTAAAGTCAATGGCCCCTTTGATGCATATGTGGGGTTCGAACATAAGCCCTGACAGGACAACTGAACGGTGTTACAATGCAATATGAAAGAAGCCTAAAGCTTCTATTGCCTCTATCAGCAAACACTATAGTGTATCACCATTTTAAAACTTTAATTTAATATGGCGTGCTCATTGTCAAACCAATGTAAAAAATAAGGACGCTGTGCCCCAGTTCTATCTGAATCAACCCCTTTTACGTGCGGATAATGGCCCATCCCTTTATATTACACTATAATGATTATAGAGTGCAACACAAGTACAATAAGACTGCGCCTGGTTATTATGGGCAGCATCACTCTATTCCTTATATACTAGTTTAAAAACTATTCTTCATCGTCTGAGCTCAGTGCGCTCAATTTATGTCCTTGACTGTACCTAAGGTGAAAAGATGTATTTCACCTCAGTACAGACAAAAATCTCAAACTCGTACAGATCCAGAGCAGCATAGTTTTAGCTTCTTCTTCTTCCCAGTGGAAGACGTACCATGCATATTTAATCACACAAGCATTATACCCAGAAGGGAAATGATTCATGTTTTGCACCAGAAAACATACATCTAGGGCCCTGTCTTGAAGGCTGTACGTTGAAGACTAGAATTTAAAGTGAGCTTCATGAATTGTGTTCTTTATTTGTGCATCTAAGTATTAGCTAATTAGTATTTATCCAGGAGGGGGCAGGTTTACTCTATCATGCAGGGCTCAGCAAGCACTGCTCTGTGTCTCTATTAAGAGGGAAATCTATCCAAATTAGCCTTATTTTTCTTACAATTACTAACTCGGCCTAATCAGCATTTCTGAAATATGAAATGGAGAACTGATTATAATAACTTCACAAATGTGTCAAGCCAGTAAAAAAAGAAAGAAGAAAAGCTCATCAAATCACTGCTTTGTAAAACCTGCCACCTGTATGTTTCAATAGTTAATCTTTGCATGGAAGTCAATTATCGACTTCATATGTTCATGGGGAAAGCTACTGCATACATGGTAACATATTGTGATATTATGTGGCTTCTTTAAGATACCTATTTCAGTATAGGGCTCATTCAGAAACCGTGTTTAGCGTTTGTGGATGGATTCCATTTTTATGGATATTCAGACAAGGAAAGGCCACCACAAATTCATTAAAACTGGAACAGAATATGACATGTTCCGATATTAATGGTAAACTGTTAGATGGATTTCACACCCGCCCCCCCAAACTATTTATATGACACACCCACTCTAGGGCCGGGGGTACTCGGAAACCGGGCAGCAGTTGTTCTTCAGTTTCGGTTTTTTTCACATGGAGAGACGGGGGCCAAGAACCAGTCCTGTGAACCTGGCAGTGTCACTTAATAAAAGGGGGAATATGATGGGGAAGAGGGGTGTTCGTGACTCCACCCGCCGCTGCTTCAGAACCTCTGGGGACAGTATAAATGAAAAAATGGCGTGCACACAGACTTATTTCACAGCGGAGGTGCAGAAAGACAGGATTCTGAGATCCCACAGTCAATAGTATAAAGTAACAAAATCGCACACTCCTTGGGTTTCTGTGCTTGCTAGTTTTATTAAAGTGAAAAGGCGGTACAGAGAAGCAACATACAAGTGGGCAACGTTTCGACCAAACTCCTGGTCTTTTTCAAGCCCGTTGCTTTCCGTCTCTGTAATATGGTGTAGTCCTAGTGGGAAGTTAGTCAGGTGCCTGCCAGGCAGCTGATTGTCTCAACCTTGTATATATTTCAATGTGTTCCAGGTTGCACGGACTGGTGATGTACGTCACCTTGTATCGTCCTGTTTCCTTGTTTGCTTGTTGCACACCGCCGCAAACAAGGAAACAGGACGATACAAGGTTGAGACAATCAGCTGCCTGGCAGGCACCTGACTAACTTCCCACTAGGACTACACCATATTACAGAGACGGAAAGCAACGGGCTTGAAAAAGACCAGGAGTTTGGTCGAAACGTTGCCCACTTGTATGTTGCTTCTCTGTACCGCCTCTTCACTTGAATAAAACTAGCAAGCACAGAAACCCAAGGAGTGTGCGATTTTGTTACTTTATACTCTGGGGACAGTGACCAGCAGCTTGGATGGTGTCGCTCCCCGCAGATAGAGCACAGTCCCCAGGGCAGCGGGATGGAGGAGTCAGTTCGTACCTTGGCAGATGTTTATTGGGTCATCAGTACCCCGGTATCTCATGGCGACCCTGTGGCCGGTGGTCGCCGCTAAGAAAAGTCTCACACACCACAGCTGGAGTTCTGCTACTTTTACTTAGTTGTTTCAGCATGGCCGCCGGGTGCTTCCCTTGCTAACCTCGGGTTCAGTGTTGTCTCCAGAACCGGGAGAGTGCAGTCCAGCCTCTGTTGGTGCTCTTTTCTCTCTCTTACTAGGTATTTCTTTCTCTGGTGGTCCCTCAGCGCTTTAAGCTAGTCTCTCTGCTCCTCTCCCCACGCCTCTGCACACAGAGCTCAGGTACCGACAGCCACGGGTGCTCAGTTGTACCCCTTCCAGGTACTGCTCCCTTGTTCGGCCACCTTCTTCAACTTATGTGGGGCATCCACTTAGGAACTCAGGGGAACTATGATTCGTGCCTACAGCATCCACGCAGTGTTCAGGACCGGTTCCCTGTGTCGTCCACCAGCCCCTCTGTACTCCCACCAGATACAGGCGTATGGGGATCTACGTCTCGTTCCATACCCCAAGGGCTCCGTTCTTCCTTCACACCTGTTGGTCTTTCCCTAACGGAGCCAGCATGGTCGTACTCCATCCCACAGGAGTCAACACCACTCCGCTCCTTCGCTACCAACCTCTACTCCTCCACCATTTCCACTAACTAACTCTCTTTTTCCCTCCCGGCTATGCCTGGGTCCTCCTTCTGGGTTCACCCACCGTCCAGGGGTCCTAAGTTTTGTGTATGCGTGTGTGTGTGTGTGAAGCTCAGCTGCGCCATCCCAGCACATGGAGAGCAGAGGCACAACTCTCCCTCTAATGAAGGAGTACAGTACCTCTGGTGGCGGCCTACCCGGTGGGGTGCCACATATATGTGTCTGTAGCTCTATCAAAGACAGGTTGAGCAATACTTTTACATGGCAAATTCATTTCCCTGTTACTGAGAATTCGGCGTCTGAATTGATATGTAAATGGAGCTGAAGATCTATTTGTAGGTCTGAAGCCTGTGTCACTCCAGCTCTATTCATCACCCAGTGCTGCCTCATCATGCTTGACTGATAGACTCTATGTTGCAAAGAGCTGTCAATCATGCATATTGTTATGAATGGTGGTATTCTTTAGGATTCTCTGCATGTTGGTATTGTTTGAGCACTTTTTGGCTGTGTTATTTAGAGCTATCTAGATATGGTAACAGACAACAAAGCACAATAGGGTCTTATCTCAATGATAACAGGGCTATTGCCTATGTGTAGGGTGCTCACCTGGTAAGGTTGTGTGACCCACAACCTGGTGTTTTCGCGTGTACAGCTGCCGCTGGATCAACACTTGTACATGTTAAAGGTGTTCAACTGAAACTCAAAGGACGAAGTGTATGGCGATCTGCGCTGCTGAAATGAAAGGTCTGGACCAAGGACTGGTGCAACGATGCTCTTTAATTCCTCTTACTACGCGTTTCGGAGCTTGCTAGGCTCCTTCCTCAGGGATTACCAGTATCAAGAGCAAGCACAAAATTTCACCTTATATACATTTTGAAAAACAACAATTATACACATTATAATGACGTTGTAGGAGGAGGTGGACAAGTGTGACGTACATTAGCAATCAGTTTTTAAAATCATGTGATAATGTAAGTCACACTTGTCCACCTCCTCCTACAACGTCATTATAACGTGTATAATTGTTGTTTTTCAAAATGTATATAAGGTGAAATGTTGTGCTTGCTCTTGATACTGATAATCCCTGAGGAAGGAGCATAGGAAGCTCCGAAACGCGTAGGAAGAGAAATAAAAGAGCATCGTTGCACCAGTCCTTGGTCCGGTCCTTTCATTTCAGCAGCGCAGATCGCCATACACTTTGTTCTTTGAGTCTCACTTATTTAGAACTATAGCAGCCTTTATTTACCAGATTTTTGCTACTTCATCTGAGAGCAGCATAAAGTCAGAAAACAGACAATGAGTCCAATAATGTATCACTAAGTTTGCTGGGAGCAGAAGTTGTAACATGATCAGATTATTCAAATGTAGAATGTAGCTGTTATGACTGTGCTGAATACGGTTGTCGCCTCTGGGGAACCTAAGGTCAGAAAATTTCAGTGTTTAATTAATCACAAGCTTTTGTGCTTGCTCTTCTATGCTGATGGGGTTAAGAAACTTTACACTGCCAGTTGAGTATTCTCTTAGCCTACGTCTGTTGCCTGTAATTACCCTTCCCTTCTGCTATATCTATCCACCTCTGACCTCACTTCATGCCGGTGATAGAACTTGTATACTTGCCTGTGGAGGAGCTCACAGTTGTTTAGCTGCAGTGTTGGTGCTCTTGCAGCAACAAAGTTCCTATTTGGAGATCTTCTTAAACCCTGCTATACCTGTTGCCTTGTTTGGGTCCTCCTTATGTTTCTTTGCTCTCCAACCCCTTCACTACCTTGCAGCAGGGGATGGGGGACATCAAGGTGAGTCATATCCAGGAACCTAGAGAAGTTCAAGACCCAAGCATTTCTACTTTCAGAAGTAATCTTCTTGGTGATCGAGATTAGCTAGAGAACCCTAGTTGGAGTACCTTTTACCGTATGGTTCTTGTCATATTCTCTTTCTCTATATGCTTGCCCTGTTGTGGTTGTGGATGTTGTGCTTAGCAGCCACTTCCCTGGCTCCTTAAGAGGTACGTGATACTCCCAATGGCCGATCAGGAAGCAAGTCTCAAGCAGTCATCGCCTAGTGCGGCGGTTAGGGATACACCTATCGGTGCATGTGCCTTTAGGGACTGTGTATTTGGAGTACTTGTGTGTACAGAAACCAGTTGGGTACAGGTGCAGCAATAGAGAGACTGTGGTTTCCCAACCTATGTGTGCATGACAGAAGCAGAGCTCAGAAAGCTAGCCCCATCTACACTATAGCTTTATGTGTACATTGTCTATAGATAGCGAGCTGCTTATCATTGGAGAGGGCATAGTAGGTCAACTGCTCGCGAGCCATGTAGTCCAGGCAGTAATAACTTCATTGTAACTAAACAATCAATAGCGCACAGTTTAATAAGTGACACATTGCAGAATTCAGTTATTTAACCCCTACCACATGCTATCCTGTGATTACATAGCAAATACGTGTGGACAGATTTCCTTTAAACAGAGCTCTCATGAAAAAATAAATGCTGGTGCTGAGTTATATTGTTTGTGCTCAGATATACATTGCTTTGGGTTTCATATCCAGGTTCTCTGTCTTTGCCAATTTTGTCCCCAGACAAAGACTGCTGTACAATGGAGAAAAAAAAATGGTCCTAAGTGATCTTGTGTGAAAAGAGCCTTACACTGGCCACCTAGGTAGAAATTTTATGTACTGTACTTTCCATGATAAGCCGCTGTAATAACAATCACTGTATCTATGGTAACTAAATAGGAATTTGAAATTAATTGGAATTCATAGACTTTTTAAAGCTATTTATTCGACTTGATTTCTAAACCTTTAGTTGTTAACCATGATTGTGAGATTAAGCTGACACGTCCTTAGCAGTACTTGACTATTGTAGAACAATAAATGAATTGGTTATTATCATAAGAATAATAACTAATACAAAAGACAGTATGTTTCATATGCATTAACAAAACAGGCAACACTTTTCAGCCTCACATTGCATTTCCAGCAGGTCTGCAACAGTCACGTGCCAGTGTTGGGGCGCCATTGCTGGGGCCAGGGTACAAGGATTGGGAATGAGACGAGATCACGAGAGTGAATATGACTTCTATCTTTATTTTATTCAATTCCATGCTGTTTTTGTTTTTAATTACTTTGCTGGATAACTGCTTTAATGCAGTAAAAAGAAAAAAGAATTTGCCTCTTTCTAGTAGACTATTAAAATATTGGAATCTGAGAGTTCTCAGTGGTTGACACCTTTTAATGGATAACTGGAAAGATGGTAAGCATAGCAAGCTTTCGGGACACTGTGACCCCTTCGTCAAGCTGATAATGAAACAAATTCTGAAGAAACATACATACCGTATATACTCGCGTATAAGCCGAGTTTTTCAGCCCAAAAATCGGCTTATACGCGAGTCACTGTATACTGTATACAATGTATACAGTATACAGTGCCCCCCTATATCAGTATACAGGCCCCCCCTTGGGTTGTAATCCTGTAAAGGAAGAGATTAGTATACTTATCCCTCTGCTGTCCCGCTGCCGCTGTCCCGCCGCCGCCATCGCGCTCTTCCATCTTCATCCAGCGTCTTCCGTCTTCTTCCGGCTTCCTCCTCTGGCGCACAGGCAATGACGTCATTGCCTGCGCCCACCGGAGGAAGCCGGAAGAAGACGGAAGACGCTGGATGAAGATGGAGGAGCGTGATGGCGGCGGCGGGACAGCGGAGGGATAAGTATACTAATCTCTTCCTTTACAGGATTACTACCCAAGGGGGGGCCTGTATACTGATATGGGGGGGCTGCTGTATATACCTCTGGGGCTGTATATACCTCTGGGGCTGCATATACCTCTGGGGCTGTATATACCTCTGGGGCTGCTGTATACTACCTAAGGGCTGCTGTATACTACCACTGGGGCTGCTGTATACTACCTCTGGGGCTGCTGTATACTACCACTGGGGCTGCTGCTGTATATACCACTGGGGCTGCTGCTGTATATACCACTGGGGCTGCTGCTGTATACTACCACTGGGACTGCTGCTGTATACTACCACTGGGGCTGCTGTATATACCTCTGGGGCTGCTGTATACTACCACTGGGGCTGCTGTATATACCTCTGGGGCTGCTGTATACTACCACTGGGGCTGCTGCTGTATACTACCACTGGGGCTGCTGCTGTATACTACCAATGGGGCTGCTGCTGTATACTACCACTGTGGCTGCTGTATATACCTCTGGGGCTGCTGTATACTACCACTGGGGCTGCTGCTGTATATACCACTGAGGCTGCTGCTGTATACTACCACTGGGGAGGCTGCTGTATACCACACTGCTGGGGGCTGTATACTTGTGCTGGGGTCCACCCTCGGCTTATACATGAGTCAATAGGTTTTCCCAGGTTTTGGGGGCAAAAGTAGGGGGGTCGGCTTATACACGGGTCGGCTTATACACGAGTATATACGGTATATACACAAGCAGGGTTAGATGCTGTTATACATATGACAGGTGACATAAAGCAGAGTCAGGCTAGGGAGGGGGAAAGGAACTGGGAAAGTAAAGTCAAAATTCTAAGATAAAAGGAACCGATTGAATTATTGTTCTATTATTAGTGGCCTGTGGAGACCTGAAGATTACTCATTGAGTTGTAAAAAGCCATAAATCAAAGCAAGACAGTTCACATAAGATGTGTCAAAAGTCCATTGTCCTCTAACTTGAGTCTGTTGGAGATGTGATATCCCCAATTGCCCTTCATTTTATATAAAATTCATGAATCCATGTGTGACTTTCAATCCTGTTTTGAATGTGTCAAAGGTCATTATCAATTGTGTTCCCAAATTCTTCTCTCTCTCCATGATTTGAAGTTGCTTTTTAAAAATGAGCAGCCTAATATTGGTTTCACTATTGTCAGGGTTGGAAAAATGTTTTGCTACAGGTAGATCCATACTCTTTTCTTTTATTGAGTGGTGATGAGAATTCATTCTTGTTCTGAATTTTTGTCCGGTCTCCCCTACGTACATGTCACCTGTTGGACAATCACCGTGAGGACCTCAGAAAAAACTTTTGAAACCAGGGCTACCATCCAAGCGCAATCAAGAACCAGATGACATGATCCACAAGAATATCAAGGAATCATCTCCTACATTACAAAACTAGAGAAGAAAACAACAATTCCTCTTGTAGTCACCTACAATCCAAGTCTGGAGGTGCTAAGAGGAGCTGCACAGAAACTGCAACCACTCCTACAAAAAGATGCCCAACTAAAATCAATATTTCCAGTCCCCCCCCCCCCCCCTGTTGTGTTTTAGGCAACCTCCGAATGTAAAAAACTTCATTAAGTTAGGTTCCCTGGCACTGCTCCCCCGCTCACCTTCCCTGACGCTGCCTTCTCTCCTGCTCCGCCAGTCAGGCATCCGGCGTCCAGGCGTGCGGTGTCTCACAGCCGTCATCGGGTCCCTTTCCTGTCTGCCGGTCACCAGGGTTCGCACACCAGCACACTACAATAGACAGGGTAATGAGCGGCGCATTGGACACTGCCACGCTCCTCCCCTGTGAATCTAGGGGCCGGCACGGCTCAGCCTGACACTCCTCTTGGCCAATAGCTGTCCATCCTCTGGTATATCAGGCCGCCTCCACTGCAGGGAGGTGCCTGATTATTATGTTAGTTGCCTTGTGCATAGCTGGCTGTTAGTCAGGCCCTCCTTGTGCTCTCTCACTCGTGGGTAATTCTTCCAGTCCTCCATCCTGCCCATACCTCAGGCTCTGGTTCCTCTAGTTCTCCTCTGCCATACCTCCATACCTCTGTTACTGGCAGCTGTGGTATTTAGACCCCCTGGGCTTGCCCTTGACAATCCCGGTTTAAGGGTTGGATCAACTAGGACCAGCTCACCCAGGGGAGTTCTACACCATGGCCTAGTGGGTCCACTCTAGGGCGCCTTCCTCCGGAAGCGTGACACATTGTCAGATGCGTCCTGTCATCTAATAGCAACAGGAACCTCTCCCTGCAACCAGAACAGGTGCAAAAGCTGTCCATCTATATTGACAACGGACAAAATAAAGATTCCTTAGGACTACAAGATCCCAGGTAACTTTAGTTATATCACAAGCAATGTAGTGTATTTAATTATATGTACCAAATGTCCAACAGGTGGCATGTACGTAGGGGAGACCAGACAAAAATTCAGAACAATAATGAATTCTCATCGCCACTCAATAAAAAAAAGCGTATCGATATACCTGTAGCAAGGCATTTTTGCAGTCCTGATCACAGCGAAACTGATATTAGTCTGCTCATTTTAAAAAGTTACTTCAAATCTCAGAGAGAGAAGACTTTGGGAATACAAATTGGTAAGGACCTTTGACACATTCAAAACAGGATTACATGCTTCACATGGATGGATTCATGGGTTTTTTATATAAAACTAGCTGTAGTACCCGGCTATACCCGGGTTAATAAATAACTGATGTTAGCTATAACAAAATAGAATTTGAATATGTCATATTAATGACCTGTAAGAAAATAGAAGCTGAGCTGTGATTGATTGCTATAGGCAGCCTAATAAATCTCCAGCCAACAGTAAACCCTCCCCCTGGCCGGGCAGTATATGTTACCTTACACATACACATAATAGACAGCTCATGTGACTGACATCTGCCTTAATTCCCTATATGGCACATGTGTTGCACATTGGCTGTTTTTAATCAGATGTTTATGTTTGGAAATTAAAGATAGCACACGTATGAGGCGAGTTGTGTGAGGTGATTTGTGCACATCTGTGTCTGTCTGTGGTGTGTGTGTGTCCCTGGGGTGTGTGTATGTGTGTGTCCCTGTGGGGTAAGTGCATGTGTCCCTATAGGGTGTGTATGTGTGTGTGTCCCTGTGGGGGGGTCTTTGTGGTGTGTGTGTATCTGTGTTGTGTGTGTCTCTTTGTGGTGTGTGTGTGTCCCTGTGGGGTGAGTGCATGTGTCCCTATAGGGTGTGTATGTGTGTGTCCCTGTGGGGGGGGGAAGTCTGTGTGGTGTGTGTGTGTCTCTTTGTGGCGTGTGTGTGTGTCCCTGTGGGGTGAGTGCATGTGTCCCTATAGGGTGGCTATGTGTGTGTGTCCCTGTGGGGGGGGTCTGTGTGGTGTATGTGGCTGTGTTGTGTGTGTCTCTTTGTGATGTGTTTGTGTGTGTGTGTCCCTGTGGGGTGAGTGCATGTGTCGCTATAGGATGTGTGTGTGTCTCTGTGTTGTGTGTGTGTCTCTTTGTGGTGTTTGTGTGTTTGTTCAGGTGCGTGGTGAGTATCCAATGTTGGGGCTGCACCTTAGCGACTATACACTTGCTGTTACTCTTTGTGTGCATGTGGTGTGTATACATGTCCCCGTGCGTGGTGAATATGTCATGTTGGGGCCCCACCTTAGTGACTATATGCTGGTATGTGCTGTTTGTCTTTGGCGCTATCATTAAGCCCCTCTCATTCACAGCTGTCAACCGGTAACTGTCACTTTTTCCCCATTATGTAGATAGGGGCAAAATTGTTTGGTGAATTGGAATGCGTAGGGTTAAAATTTCGCCTCACAACATAGCCTAGGACGCTCCCGAGGTCCAGACGTGTGACTGTGCAAAATTTTGTGGCTGTAGCTGACAGCTGTCGATTTTCCTCCAACACTTTTGCATTAATTTTTTCCCCATTATGTAGATAGGGGCAAAATTGTTTGGTGAACTGGAACGTGCAGAGTTAAAATTTCGCCTCACAACATGTCCTATGACACTCTCGGGGTCCAGACGTGTGACTATGCAAAATTTTGTGGCTGTAGTTGCGACGTGTAGATGCCAATCCCGGATATACATACATACATACATACATACATACATACACACACACATTCAGCTTTATATATTAGATGAAAGGGCATTTGGGGACATCCCAGATTAATGCATTTTTATATAAAATGAAAGGACATTTGGGGGTATCACATCACCAACAGACTCAAGTTAGAGGACAATTCATTTTTGACACTTCTTATGAGAACAGTCACACTTCAATTTATGGCTTTCCACAACTGACTGAGGAATCTTCAGGTCTCCACAGGCCACTAACCATAGAACAATAATACAAATGGTTCCTTTTATCTTAGAATTTTGACTTTACTTTCCCAGCTCCTCCCCCCTCCCAAGCCTGACTCTGCTTTATGTCACCTGTCATATTTACTATAGCATCTAACCCTGCTTATGTATATATGTATGTGTCTTCAGAATTTGTTTCATTATCAGCCTGACGAAGGGGCCATAGTGTCTCAAAAGCTTGCTATACTTATCATCTTTCCACTTAGCCATTAAAAGGTATCAACCACTGAGGACTCTCAGATTCCAATATTTGTCTATCTATTGGCTAACACGGTACAAACATTTTTTATCTTAGGAGACTATTATGACTGTATGTGTCTGGGGCCACAAGGGACTGGGTACTTAGGTCTCTCAGGCGGTTGGGTGCAGAGATGTCACGGGTGGTCCTGACGGGGAAAATTTTACTGTTCCACTCCCTCGCCAGTCATCCCAAATTAGACTATGAACACGTGGTACCAGATAAGAGTAAATCAGACTGAGAGAGTCCGGTTCACGCTCATAGCGTGTCCAGGTTTAATAATGACAACATACACGGCAACAACTACTGAACTCAATATCCGGGTACAGGGCATTTTGTAGTCTAAAAGATAAGCATGTAAATGTCCATGGCAGGGTGGGAGTTAGGTGGGATTTAGGCTAATACATCTATCTCTGTTAGTAATAATTAGTCCTTTGTCTTCTGTGTTGAGTCCATCCTTCATCACGTCATGATGTCTTCTCTTGGCCTCTGGTATGCAGACTATCTCTAGCTTCCCATGGTACAATCTGGAACCGGCACAGTAGTGACCAATCAGCTTGTCCATTCTCAAGGCTTCTGCACAGCTATATCTTCTTTTCCAGCATACGCATCTAAGAAGACACTTTGTTTACAAAACAGCTCCTTATTCACAGACTCATAGTGGGAAAGAAGGAAAGAAAGAAATAGATGGAGGGGGAAGAGAGACAAAGAGAGAAGAGAAAAAGAAGAGAAAGAGAGAGATGTTGGATACGTACCTGAATACAGAAAAAACATATTGTTTCATTTAATACTATATAAGTATAAAAGCTAAGATTAATAGATAAGATATAATCCATCCTTCACAATCCCCCCTAACAATTACGTTTTTTCTGGAAGTCTATCCCTAGTTTGTCCCTAGGGGAACCTTTGAGGTTGTCCATGTGATGGGAAACGAGAAGGATTGTGGGCTTGTTCATCCGGGCGCCTCAGTAACTCCTCCCTTATGAAGGGCCCCAGGCACCCAGGACACTACTCTACTCTATCTTCACATGGAGCCCTCCCGTTGTCCCTAAACCAGTTCCCTTAACTTTATACTTAAGTAGGGGAATTCTTTGGCTGTTTGAGGGACACACCCTTGGGCATATCTTCCAAAGTGACACTCCCATTGGCTAACGGGTCAACCTCCTGATAGAGATAAGTACCGGTGGTATCTGCCTTGGTGATAACCTTTTTATATAAAGGAATAACGCAACAAAGGAATATTAACCCAACTAGGATTATGGCAATTAATATCAGGCAAACCTGTTGAAGGAACCCTTTGAGCCCACCCAACCAGCTAGAAAAGAAGGATGTATCTACCCCAGCATTAGCTTTTAATTCGGCTGCCAACTTAGTAATTTTCTTAAGGGCTATCATAGTTTTCCCGTTTTCCCCTGAATTTTGTGGGATATATGTACAGCATTCCTCCTTCCCCACCATTCCACAGACCCCGCCCTTTTCAGCTAGGAGCATATCAAGGGCCAATCTGTTTTGTAGCGTCATTCTAGTATTGGGACCTAGTTCCTCAACTATACCCTGGAAAGCATCTCGGCTATAGTTGACAAACCTTTGCTCACTGTAATATATATAATTAATCCAATCAACGTTCTTATTGATCTGTACCTGTGGAATTAAGGAAGCGAATCCAGCATATACCTGATTTTGGGCCTTAAACTGGTCAGGCACCCCCCTTGGCACACCAATAGCATCAATGTATACCTGAGGGTCTTCCTCATAGCCCATGTGGAGTTGATCAATACTTCTCCTTCTCTTGATGGTCTCACTGGAAGGCTCCGGGTCCCATGGTAAGATTTTGAACTGCATAGCTAGTTTAACCAGGGTGCACTGACCTGTCCAGGCATTGGGCAACCTGGATCGGAGCTTACCATCTCCACACAACCAGTAAATATCATACATATATCGTACATGTTGGTTAAGTAATTCTGTACTTACGGAGCTGTTTTCATTACAGAATCCTAATTTAAAGGTTCCCACTAACGTTTTGTTGTTGTTGGAGGTATAGCATATATAATTGTCCTTTAGAATAACCACTTCCCCCGGAGATCTCATTCTGGGTTCTCTGTAGATTAATGGGGCATATCCTGGACAATCAGAAGAAGCTTTAGCTTTCAAAAAATTTAGAACACAAATGGTTACATTTTCATTTGGAAAGACCAAAGCATGAGTGTACAGATGAGTATTTGCAGCAGCGCAGGCAATACATCCCACAGAGATATTTTGGGCCCTTACATTATATCTCATCCATTCTAACCATAAATTTTTCCTGGGGGTAAACTGGGTTTCTACAGAGAAGACCTCTTTCCAATTAAGGCCTGGGACGGGGACTACCTCATCAAGTATAGCTTGTAACTGGTCTCCTGACCCAGGTGTCTGCTTATCAATGATAGGGGTGCTAGTTGGTTTGGAACTAATATTACGAAGATGTATGAGCCCCAGGCTTACATAATATCCACTATCAAAAACCTTTTTATAGTGTCTCCCCAGCACAAAGGTTTGTAAATCCGCGAGCTGAGCGCTCTCTAAAACAAGGTAAAGAGGGTGACAATTTTTGCCCCATGTGCAACCCCGGACTGGTTTGAAGGAGATTGACAAACTCATTCTTTGGTGAAGGCTACGACCTATTCTATCCTTGGGAGTCATGGCTTCATTTGGTTTATACCCCCAATCTTCTCCCGTGTTCCAGGCAGCATCTGACCAATAATAACAGTTCTTATTGTTAGCTCTGGTAACACATAGGTAAAACTGTATAACTCCATCCGCCACCGGACACCTGGCAATATCACAGAAATCAAAATGCCAGACATTTACAGGGGATGTCAAATTTACCCAAAAAATAGTGCCGTCTGCATTTTTACTTATAATTGGGGCTCTTGTTGGGGTGTTTACTGGGCTAAAAGGACAGGAGTAAATACAACTCCCACCCCCAAAATTAAAAATAACAGTAACATCACCTGGTAGCTGGTTTTGTCTCTTTTGCAGTGTGAAGCGTGAATCCATATATTTTTCCCTTGATGATATTTTATATCATCATCATCCTTAAGGAGAATATATAAAGGATATAAAACCTTTGAAGTATCTGCAAATAAGCACAATTGTTTATAGAAAGAGATTTACACATATTAGGATAATTTTTATACAGTTTTCTTGGTTTCCTTGTCCGTTCACTACTTGCAATTTCCAAACCCATGGAGCGATCGCCGCTCGAAGCCCGTACCTTTCTGAGTTGTGTTGTGCGCAAGAATAATGCAGGATAGTATACACAGCTTACCTGTACCAGGAGCGAACTAGGAGGTACTCACCTGATCTCACCCATGACCTATTTTGAGGCGTAAAGTGAGGCCAAGCAGAGACCAGTCTAACCTTTGCTGATAAAGACATCATGGCCTGCCCTGTCCACTCTCACGACTCCTAGTTTAACACTGTTAGTGGTTCGGTCAGTCCCTATAAGGCAGTCGACTATAGAGAGGGCTCAGGCCGCCAGACGCAATCCGGCTGGGATGGGGCAACCACCCGCCACTACCTTTCCTTCCTTTTGTTGTAGCTTGCCTTCTACCTCCGAGAGGACAGGACACCTGTGGTGATTGTCAGTGTGATTATACCATCCTAGACTGATAACATGGTGTTTACCTCACCGTGATTTACCAATACTGCATTTAGTAGGCTTACCGTATTGTTAAGGAATTCTTCAACCGGAAATCGCTCCATTCGCTCAGAAAGTGCAAGTCAGAACCAAATATTCTGATTACCTCATGTGAGGATCCTACCATTATCCAGCATAAAATCTCTTTGGTCTATAAACATATCTGCAATAAAAAACTTAAAGAAATTTGTATTAATTTCAGAGATTAGAAAATTCTTATAATATATGGGCGCTGTACATCAGAGCAGACATGTGTAACATCACCTTTAATTCAAAATTTCTGCTACCAGCATTTTCTCCAGAAAGCTCCTTACCCCTCCCATATGGAGAAAGACTACAAAAAATATTCTCACATAGTAAAGAACAAAGACTGCTCTAATAGAAAGAATTTAAGGAGGTGTGGGGGAGTGGTTCACTCCCTTCCATATTTTCAAATCCTTTGGCCTAGATAAACCCACAAAATATCCACAATCCTGATAAAGGACCTAACTACTTTCTTCTTTCCACCATTTTTTTTTTTTTTCGACTTTGTGTTATCTTCTAAACTATACTTTCTGTTGCTTCTCTCATCAAACTTGCTAACTTACATCTCACATTGACTCAATTGAGTGTCCCCTTAAAATACAATCTATATTCCTGCTTATCGACATACCTTATACATTCTGGATCCATTAACTTAACAATAACTTCATCACCTTGTTGTAGTTATATTTTCCTGTCTAGTACCACCTCCCCACAGCGTCAATATATATATTATTTTTCCTTGTGCACTCAGTATATTAATCTTCCCTCTAGATAGCTTAATTTTTAAAACACACAACAACCATAAATAAGGGAAAGTTTCCCCCCTGCCATGACTACATCTCTAGCTAAATTATCCCTGTGCTGCAGGTGGCTATTGACAACATTCACTCATATACCCAAGTACCATAAATATGAAAAATCCATCTTTGCCTTTCAGAATCCCTGGAAAGATGGATAAGATTCCAGTGTTCATATCAGGCATCTGCAAATTCCACCCTTCTCTGGCTCTTTCCCTAATTTACTTTAACCATTTTGAAACTAGAAATTGCTTTAAGAAAAATCTTAGGGAGACGTGGGGGTAGTTTATTCCTCACTACAATATATTGACCTTGAGCTACAAGCTAATGCCTACAAAGCAGCTCACCTCCTCCCCTCCCTCTAGGCTCCAGAAAAACTTTAGTTATTCATCTAAGGAAAAAACCTCAATATTACGGAAAACTGGATGACTGTATGTAAAAAGGCACGCAGCCTCGCGCCCAGCCCCTCCCAGAGCTGAAAACACAGGAGTACAAGCAAAGTCATACAGATAACAGGCACACAAAACAATGGAATGTCTCTTGGACATTACAAACCTCACTTAACCCTTTCTACTAGGCTAAAAACATTTTATTTAACCTAAAACATTTTCTGCATCTGAACACACTGCATATAGCCTAGTTAAATCCAAATCTGATATAATAATTATTTCTGCACAGTATTTTGTAGGATGTTTGAGTAAGCACAGGCTAGCCTGAACTTCATACATGGGAGGGGATTTGAGGAGCCTGTATCAGGTCCAGCGGCTGCAGCAGAGCATTAGAGATCAAGCTGGATGGTACCGGAAAAAGAGATGGGAAGAGGGAAAGGGGTTCAGTCATCATCATCCTATAAATCAGTGGGACCTATGGCTTGGCTTCTCGCCCACAGTGTCGCCCGGAAGGCTGGAGTGTTCATTAGGGTCTGCATATCAAGGCCCAAACTGCCCTGTGGAATTGTGGGAGGAGCGGGGGCGGATGTGGGAGGAGCGGAAGCCGGCATATTCTCAGGAAGGGGCGGGCCCTGGTAATATCCACCGGAAGCTGTCAACAGTGGATACATCGGCTGGGGTGGATATCCGGGTGCCCCAAGATGGCCACCGGTGGAAGTGATGAACGTCCCACTTCCTTCCACGCCCTGGGAGGGACCCGGCAAACAGGGCGGCTCACACACACACGGCATTTCCCCACCCAGACTGGATTTTGCTCACTGCACATAGGACACACCCACATTCCTGAGGACTTCATGTCTCCACCATTATAGGGCGGCGGCGAGGACGGTGTATTTGACAACAAAGGCACGGCGGCCATTTCACCTTGTACAGTGCTATTGCCCAAAAGGCTTTTTATAACCAAACACAGGCTCTGCATCGTCTGTCCCTCCTTCTCCATCGACCTCCCTCCACCCCTCACTCTGCAAGCTTCGTGCTACCCGTAAATGAGCCTGAGCCTGATCCAACAGCCCCTTATCTTTCAGCTTGCCTTTTTCCCTCTGTATTAAATCATTCCACACAGAGGGCTGCAGTCGCCCTGTCGCTGGTAGACCAGCATACTTGTATAGTCTGTCCACATTCTTGACTGCAATCTTCCCTTCCCGTGATTTTACCAGTGTTCTCATTTCCACAGCATCTTCATTTAAGCTATGGGCACGGATCTTTTTTGCTGAAAATGACGCAACATGACAACATGATTCACAGAATACTCACAGAATACTACGTCCCTACTGCAGTTAGGACGCTGGCAACAGCGATCAACACCAGATCCCTTACAATCCACCTAACCACGCTCTCAGCACTTAAGTACAACCAATAAACACGGAACCAGTACACAACGTGTTTCTAGCAATTCCAGTACCTAAGCACGACACCACAGGACACTATTAGTCGTCCCAACTCCTTGGTGCTTACAGATCGCCTTGCCACGGTATTCTGAAGGTTTCAGAACTGCTTCAAACGACAGTTCTGAAAGAGACCCTTCTCTTTATCTCTAACTCATAAGCCACGGAGCTAATACACTACGTGCTCATAATTCTTCACAGGCACGGAACAAACTACACCACGTGCCCCCCTCAGTCTTCTCGTGAGTGCAGAGCTATACACAACGCACTCGGACTTTCGAGTCACCGTCTCATAAGCACAGAACCTAGTACACTATGTGCTTATCCTTAAATTCTATATATTATCATGTGTGCGTCTCTTTCACTTTCACTCTTTCTCTCACAGTGCCGGCCCCAATGTGTGAAACTTGAGATGCTGTTAACCTCTCTCTGAATCACTGGCTACTGACAGTCACAGGCAGGGTTAATGGATGAGGAACAATGACTGGCGAGGGAGGCGTGGTGTACACACAGGGACGAGCCGGGGGCTACGTCACTTTGTTGCCGGGGGTCCGGAGCCTAGCGTGGGCTCGTGCTCGATTTCACCACTTAATCAATCACCCCCCCAGACCCAACAGACACCCCCAGAACAACCAATAGCGGCTGAGAAGCACAGTAAGGGCGACACATATGAATGCGTTGTCCACTTACCGTACTTTGAGGTTGATCAGGCCTCGAGGTCAGCCGGTACAGGTATCATCCAAGGTATCCAAGCATGGGTCCGTAGGGGCCACGAGCCGCTAACTAGGTCCCTTCGTGGTCGCCAATTGACGGGGAAAATTTTACTGTTCCACTCCCTCGCCAGTCATCCCAAATTAGACTATGAACACGTGGTACCAGATAAGAGTAAATCAGACTGAGAGAGTCCGGTTCACGCTCATAGCGTGTCCAGGTTTAATAATGACAACATACACGGCAACAACTACTGAACTCAATATCCGGGTACAGGGCATTTTGTAGTCTAAAAGATAAGCATGTAAATGTCCATGGCAGGGTGGGAGTTAGGTGGGATTTAGGCTAATACATCTATCTCTGTTAGTAATAATTAGTCCTTTGTCTTCTGTGTTGAGTCCATCCTTCATCACGTCATGATGTCTTCTCTTGGCCTCTGGTATGCAGACTATCTCTAGCTTCCCATGGTACAATCTGGAACCGGCACAGTAGTGACCAATCAGCTTGTCCATTCTCAAGGCTTCTGCACAGCTATATCTTCTTTTCCAGCATACGCATCTAAGAAGACACTTTGTTTACAAAACAGCTCCTTATTCACAGACTCATAGTGGGAAAGAAGGAAAGAAAGAAATAGATGGAGGGGGAAGAGAGACAAAGAGAGAAGAGAAAAAGAAGAGAAAGAGAGAGATGTTGGATACGTACCTGAATACAGAAAAAACATATTGTTTCATTTAATACTATATAAGTATAAAAGCTAAGATTAATAGATAAGATATAATCCATCCTTCACAGTCCAAGCCCAAGCCCGTGCGCTTGGCTGACAATCAAAAAGGGGTATTTACAGGGATTAAAGTTGTTGTCAGTCGTGACGCCACCTTAGGTCCAGTGATGGCACCGGCGCTGCTGGGACCTATGGGGTGATGAGCGGCAGCAAGATGTTGGAGCCCTCTACAGGAAGAGCGGGTTCCCCGGGGCTGTAAGTTATGATGGTGGAATAGGGCAGCATGGTAAGAATGGGGCGGCATAGTCGTTGTAGTGTGGGACAGGTTGAAGGGACATACACACAATAAAGTCTTTTTCTGTACCTTTTACTGATGCAGGTACACTCTCCGGGTTGAAGGCTACACCTCAGGATTTCCACACCGAGCGGGGTATAGGCCTATTTGTCCTGTTCCTTGTCCCAAAGCCTGGCTCGCATGAAACCAGACCTGACCTCCTGTTTCTCCACACCCGTGTTGCTGCACTGAGGGCTCTCTCTTGGCTACCGCTATCTCTCCTGCGGTCCCTGGCTCTCAAATGTGGGTGCTGCGGGTGTCCGGGAAGCTAAGCCTCCAAGGTGTACTGGATTCTCTGCTTGGCTGATCTCTCTCCCCTGCTGCAAACTCGGTCTCCAGTGACCGGTGTTCTGGTGGGGTGAGCCGGTATGGCTCCTCTGCCCCCTGTGTAGTGTTCCTTGCCTCTGCCTTCGCCCCTCGCTCTCTGGACCCTCACACTGGCTCTGGTGGTGCACTGGTGTCGGGCCTAGCATGGCTCCGGTAACCAGTTTCAGCTCACTAGGCACTGAGCTGACTTCACAGTTCTTCTAGTGACTGCACACTCTTGCTAACTCTGCCCCAGCACCTGTATTTATAGGGGATCTGGCTTAACAGCAACCAGTGGTGCTCCCCCTACAGGTCTAGAGTGGAAGGTGTTGTGTGTAGGTGAGGTACCAAATGTGGAAATTCTTTAATGAACTAGTTGGTTCTGTGGCTTACCTGTCACTGAGCGCCACATATGCTTAACTGTTTCTAATTTTTAAAGGAAATGTTTAATGGAATTCTTAAATGCTGTAGCTCTTTACTATTTTAAAAACTTTCCTGTAAATGATCATATTGTGCAATTGGGCATACACACGTGTGTGTGTCCGAGTTTGTGCACTTTATGATAAATGGAATAAATTACAATTATTTGAGAACTCCTATACACCAAAACTGTTTTTAGGAAGTGATAGACAATTGACTTCCTCATTTGGAACTTTGCAGGGACTTTTCTTTTGAATTTATTGTTGTATTATGTACAATTAATATGTAACATTATAATTGTATATAGTGATTTGCTTGCTACATTACCTGGACTTCTATAACTTATCAAAAAGAGGGGATCTATCGTACTGAAATTTGGATTACGGTATTCATATTTTGGTTCATCAGAAACTGATGTTTTAAAGCAAGGGTTGAAAATGTCCACCGTTCACATCCAAGCACTCACTGTTCCATATTGTTGAATGTATTCCTCAGGATGTCTAGTGTCACAGCCTGAATTCTCACTGTATGTTCTCTCGGAGTTACTGTATTGCTTGTGGCTTGTTACTGTACACCTAACCTTACAAATGGTCCCAAAGGAGAAAACCTAGCGGTGTTAAGTCAGGCAGTCTTGGTGGCCACAGTGCGGCCATTATGCAGTAATCGCGGCAGTTGTGTTTTTTTCACCGCAACTGCCGCGATCAGCGAAAACCGCTGATGTAAAAGCAGCTTTAGTAATGAAGTCACTCTGCCAATAATGCGCCAATTCATACACCAAAGCTACAGTAAACAGATAGCAGGCATGATATTTTTTTAAGATTTTTCTTATGGATAATTACAGAAAATTTTTAAAATTTTCCACACATTCTTAAAATAGATCTCCTTTTATTAATATGTCATTTTTTAATGGTACCTTTCTTTTTAAAGCCGTATATAGTTGTCTTTTGCATTCTAGTATTGGTAATAGGGAGGTTTCTTCTTGACATACCCATCAAAAAATAATGACTTACAGATTCAAGGAGCAGAAAACTCCAAGAACATGTACAGTGTAAAAAAAAAAACTTAATACCTCATAATTAATATCAATTTTTTTAAAATACATGTTTGGCGTAGACCAGTTTTAAGCAAAATATTGATGTGTGTGAGTTACCTTTCCACCATTGGAGTACTTTGGAATTCCTGACAAAACTTACCACTTTACTAAGTCTAGTCTCTTAAGAGATAATTGCTCTAATCATGGTCCAATGATGTTTCAGACCTTTTGTTCCGTTTACAAATGTACAAATGTTAGGAAATTGTTTTCTTAACACTTTTAGGCTTAATTCAGATGTCGGAGTATGGACTGTGCCTTCCTGAACTAGCCGACAATCTCGTGACCTGAACTCGAAAGCCTAATAGATATATATTTACTGTATATATGGCTCTTGAGTTGGGGTTAGGTGACCTGTAACCGGTCTGGAAACAATAGTCCATACAAAAACTGTCTGAAGGGCCCGTTATACACTATGATATCATTAACGATATCATTGGTGCGTCACGGCTTTTGGGGCAGTGCAGCGATGTTGTTGCGTGTGACATGTACTGTAGATTCAACCAACGATAGATCGGCTGATCATTGATCGGAGGTTTATGAACTGGACCATAAATCAGTCATTGATTGTTCGTTCAACCTGCAGCATCGGTGTGTGTGACACCTTCATAACGATGTCATTAACAAATTCTCCTATTCAGAACTGAAGGATGTAGGCAACCAAGCGACCGCAAGTATCGTTCACTTGTCGCAGAATCGTTGATATCTGTACGTGTGACATCTCACCAGCGATCATTGAATGTCGTTCCAGCGATCTAGATCATCAGATCGTTGGTCGGCTCGCTGGAACAATGAGGCGTGTAACGGGCCCTTAAGGCCAGTCCTAGAATTTCTTTTGAGCATAGTACAGTGTCCTTGAAGAATCCTTGTGTCACACTCAATGCAAGGTATAATATGTAATTATTAGAGGAATCAAGGCTGACTACAATTGTGCCTAGTTGTGTTCAATCAGCTGAATGTATGATCTCCTAAAATATGCTACTTGGCTACTTAAATAACTAGAAAGGGCAATCATTTTATATTCAAGGTCAATAGTTTGGCTTCCATCTCTATTATGAGATATCTTTATTTGTAACATGCCATTTTTTGCCCAGTACTAGTGATTATCAAGTAATACAAGTTCTTAGTCACCAATCTTTATTTTCCTTTCAAGGTGAAGATGAGCAGGAAGAGAACCAGAAGGTCAAGACCCAGAGGCCACGATCTGCAGATGAACCGGCTGTGTACATGGCACAAACAGGTGAGAAGCCTACAAAGCCATATTTTATGGTGACATCATTTTAAAAAGCTATAAAACCAAGATTCATTACATGAAATTTAGTGAGGTGAGAATAGATCTCTAGATAAAGCTGCCTCTAAGGATACATATTGTCACTGTGAACTTTGCTGATGGGTAGTACTCATAATATAATATAAAAATTATGATTATGTAAAAAAGACGTGCAGACTGCAATCTAATAACCATTAATAGAATCAAAAGGACACATCCTCCTGTAAAAAAATGAGAAATAGCTAAAATAAGATTTAATGGGGTGGTAATGAAACCGAGCTTGGAAGAACAGCTGAAGAACAGAAGACCTTGAATGAAGTCACCAATAACAATATATTTTTTTAATACTTTGCTCGGATTCCTTAGCATTTCTGTATTGACATTTTACATTTTGATAAGTAATTCATGAGATTCACACATTACACGTAAACTGCAGTATATCGCCTATTAATTTTGACCTGGGCTCTTCTGTTTATGGAAATTGTTTTGAGGTTGACAGCTACAACATTACCAGTTACTAGCAACACTGAATAGTGATGTGGTCCTGTGCACCACTCACTGGTCTATCGGCCTGCATTAACAATGAGACCAACCACTCCTCATCACCACCGCCTTCCCTACCATGTCTCTCCGGTTCATCAGTTCACATCTCATAGAAAGTAGACATCCCACCAAGTTGTCATTTTACATTTTCTACCAATTTAGAATAGCAAAGATTAATTCACTTGCTCTCCTCAAGACAAAATGTTATAGTTGACATATTGTTACATAGAGAATTAATCTACTTATGAAGGTATATTTTTAACACTTTGCTTCACCAATCTAATATACATCTCCATATATCTTTGACCCCTCCATATAGCTTTGATTCAGGTGTGGACAAAGACAGAAGAGACACTCCTCAAGAATAGTATATGGGCCCTTAGTAGTAGAATAGCTCATCAGAATACACAGTTCCACCTTCATTGGAAATTAAAGTGAGCCCCCAGCTCTTGTGAGCCACTATGTGGCAGCAAACACTGCACCAATTATATATCTGCCCTTGCTTTAGCCTTATCTCCCAATTTTGTCCCCAATTGTAATCTCTGGTCTCCTTAAGTACTGCTTTTCTGCTATCCACTTGCTAGCTCCTCATGTAAAATATACCTAAAATTTCTCCTATGAATTACTCATCCATACTCCACCACCACCAAACTGGTCAGACCCATCTCTTCAGAATAATTTGCACCCCAGAATAACCCTGCTGCCACTATCCTTCTGTATCAGAAGGTTCTACCATCAGTTAGTGTGGGATCCCCTTGTGGATTGGATACCCTTGTGCCTCATCCATCTCTCTACACCAGTCTGTCACTCCTTTGGTGTTTCTTGTGCATGTTTTATTAAATACTTATGTATTGTTAAATATATATTTTATATCTATTTCACATGTGGATCACACTATAGTAAAAGAATTATTGAAACAATCACTTGTGAGGAATTTTACGTTTTAAAGGGGTTTTCTCATCATCATTAATGGGTAAACTTGGAAAGTGGTTATAGAAAGAAACAACTTTACAATATAATTATTAGTATAAATTCTGTTCTGAAGAATATAGGTATTTTAATAGCTCTTGTGCAGTTCCTTGGCTAGTCACTTAGTCAAGGAGCGCAGTGCCTGTTTCCTTGCTAGCCCTGTAGAATGGTGTTGAAAGCTGGACATTAATTTAAAGACATTGTCTGCTACTCGGACAACCCCTCCCAATCATTTTTTTGTCTGCTTGCTGCAAGCTGCACTCCTGATGATTAAACCGTTTGGGTTATTGGCAGGGCTGAGCCACTGGCCTGAACGGTACACTCTTTTTTCATGCAAGCACCTGCAGCTTTGCCCCAACAGGATCGAAAGAGTGGAGGGAGGCTGAAGCTGGCCAGAGATAGTGATCCAGCAAGCTTCAGAACAGCACTTGTAAGCTCCGTAGCAAAGACCTTGCAAGCGCTGCACTCTATGTCTAGGAGGCTAATCACGACAATACACATAAGAATTTCAAAAAATTCTTGAAAGAAAACAAATCCTCTTGGAAACTGAAAGCATTTTTACTAACAAAAACATTGCAAAGTAGTTTGTTTTTACAAGTACTTTGTAAGTCTACCTATTTAAGATGATGAGATAACCCCTGTAGAACATATTGTTTGCTCACAAGCATTTATTTTTATGCTAAAACTAGCTGTAGCACCCAGCGTTGCCCAGGATAGTAATTAGTTGTTCTTAGCTATAAAACAAAATAGAATTGTTTAACAAACAATTATTTTTCACATAAAAGTCACAAAGTATATAGGCGTCCCACTCTATACTGAGAGCTGCATGCAGCCTCCTGCTGTATACAGGGGCTGTGTGCAGCCTCCTGCTGAATAATGGGGGCTGTGTGCAGTCTCCTGCTGAATAATGGGAGCTGTGTGCAGCCTCCTGCTGTATACAGGGGGCTGTGTGCAGCCTCCTGCTGTACACTGGGGCTGCGTGAGGCCTCCTGCTGTAAACTGGGGGCTATGTGCAGCCTCCTACAGTATTCCGGGGGCTGTTTTTTGATCTCCTGCTGTATACTGGAGTCAGTGTGTGGCCTCCTGCTGTATATTGGAGCTGTGTTTGTCCTACTGCTGTATAGTGGGGGCTCTATGTGGCCTCCTCCTGTATACTGTGGACTGAGGGCAGCCTCCTGCTCTCTCCTGGGGGCTGTGTGTGACCTTGTGCTGTATACTGAGGTTGGTGTGTGGCCTCCTGCTGTATACTGGGGGCTGTGTGCGGCCTTCTGCTGTACACTGGGATCGGTGTCCGGTCTACTGTATGTACTGTTGGCTGTGTGCAGCCTCTTGCTGTACACTAGGGGCTGTGTGTGGCCTCTTGCTGTATGTTGGGGGTTGTATGCAACCTCTTGCTGTATACTGGGGACTGTGTGCAACCTCCTGCTCTTTACTGGTGTCTTTGTGTGACCTTGTGCTGTATACTGGGGTTTGTGTGTTGTCTCCTGCTGTATATTGTGGGCTGTGTGCGGGGTCCTGCTTTATAATTGGATCAGTGTGTGGTCTCCTGCTATACACTGGGGGCTGTGTGCAGCCTCTTGCTGTATATTGGGGCTGTATGTGGCCTCCTGCCATGTACTGGTGGCTGTGTGTGTCTTCCTGCATTATACTGGGGGTTGTGTACAACCTCCTGCTGTATACTGGAGGCTGTGTGTGGCCTTCTGCTGTTTACTGGGGGCTGTGTGTGGCCTCCTGCTGTATACTGGGGACTATGTGTGGACTTCTGCTGTATACTGGAATAGGTGTGTGTGGCCTCCTGCTGTATAATTGTGGCTGTGTGCATCCTCCTGCTGTATATTAGGTGCTGTGTGCGGCCTCCTGCTGTATACTGGGGGCTGTGTGCAGCCTCCTGCGGCATACTGGGGGCTGTGTGCGACCTTCTGCTGTATACTGGAAACTGACAGAGGCCTTCTGCTGTATACTGGGGGCTGTGTGCGGCCTACTGCTATATACTGAAGGCTGTTTTTCTGCATCCTCCTGTATACTGAGGGCTTTGTACGGCCTCTTGCTGTATACTGTGGACTGTGTGCAACCTGCTGTATACTGGGGATTGTGTGTGGCCTCCTGCTGTATACTAGGGGCTGTGTGTGACCTCCTGCTGTATACCTGAGGCTCTGTGTGGCCTCCATCTGTACACTGGGGGCTAGATGGTTACGTGTGCCACTGTTGTTCTCTTTTTGCCTCCTCGGTTCTGTCCTTGTATACTAATCCTGTGACCTATCACATGATCTTTCAAACGTTGATCATGTGATATGTCACATACTATTTGGGGTTTTAGGGGGTCTTTGTCTTCTAAACAGCACTAGGCCCTGGCTACTCTTAATCTGCCCGTGGTCCTCGCTGAGATCAGTTTTATACTTTGGCCTAATCTCCAGGAGATTTGAAATGTTACAGGTTGTTAGAAGAATAGCAAAGAGGTGTTGTGGTGCCCCTGTAGACCGGTGGCCACAGTATGGTACTGCAGCTGGGACAGGTAATCCAAGCACCCCACACCAACACCCAACACATCTCCAATCCCTATACCTAGTACTCCATGTCAGGCAGGGGATAATGGGGAGAGATGAGTGGTGGGTGGAGAGTAGGAAAGGAAACCCGGGAAAGGGGTGGAGGAACCAGATTAAAACCTGGAAAAACAAAGCAGGGGAAGGCTTTTGGAGAGGCTATTAGAGGGTGGTGTAGTAGAAGGAGCACCTAAGCAGAGAAGCCCATGCAGTCCAGGCACTGACAAACTTGACAGAAAGAACATGGACCCAGCGGCCCGTGCCACTGTAGGCCCAGTCCAGGTCCAGGGCTACTAACCGAGGAAGAAGCAGAAGGGGTCTAAGGTGGACCTGGGTGAACAGGTACACAGAGGGACCCGGTCGGCACCAGGGGGCCGGCCGTGTAGATGTGGCCGGGAAGCTTCAAGCTTCTAACCATGAATTAACCAGCTGGGTGCAGAGTCTTCATGTCCCGTACCCCACCCCAGACACAAGGAAAGGCAGTCATATAGGGCTAGGAGTCCCGAGCGGTACGTCCGCTGGAATGTCTGTGACAGCTGGCCCGGAGTATGTGCGCGGGATTAAAGAGACCCAAAAGGTACAAGTAGAGGGTGCCTCTAGCAAGCCGACCCAGCTGCAGACCGGCAACCGGGACCGAAAGTTCACTGCCGAACTGTAAACTCAACTGTGTAAAAGTAAGAACAAGCAGTGGAGTAAAATACTCGTCAGACTCAAGCATGTGTTGGAGAGACTTATTACTGTGGTGTATAGTTGGTGGTTGCCTGCACCTGCAGAGCCGCATTTGCTGTGCAAGCAGAGATAGCCTGCAGGAAAGGAGAAGACATTGTCCAGATGGGAGCCGCGGGAACTCCAGTGATGTCAGTAAGTCTCACCACTGACTTTTAACCCTCTCCTTACCCTCATACATAGTCTATATACCGGCTCAGGGGATAACCAGCCCTGCCTGTGGAGGGCTTAACACCTGTCTGCCCATTGCCATCATCCCCGGGACCGCGACAAGCAGCGGTGGCTCATATTGGCCACAAACCACAGGTGGCATCACATCCTTGACAAACTCTTTCTCTTTTTTTTTTTATTCCCTATTATTGACATCGCCCAGGGCCACAACCGTGACTGCCCCAGGCAATAGAGACTGAAGGGGACTGGTCCCGAGTACCCCACGGCCCTGGCGGGCAACTCAGTGTCTTAAAGCGAACCTGTCACCCCCTCCAGGCATCTAAAAATACCATAGCCACCTTCTGCAGCACTAAGGCTGCATTCTGACAAGGTGTCTATAGCATTTATGCTCCCTTGATTCACTGAAATAAAGACTTTTATAAAATCTGTTTCAAACCAGACCCAAGACCGGGAGGCGGGTTTTCAAGTGTCCGTCTCCTTCCTCTGTGGTGTCAGTCATCCCTCTCTGCTCTCTGTGCACCTCCTCCAGGGCCACCTCCCTGCATTACAGAGCTTTGTCAGCTCTGCTACAACATAGAGCTGCTGTTATAAGAGACCCCACAGTAGTAAATCTAGCAGGAGGACGAGCAGACAAAGCACTGCCTGCTACTTAGCAGCCCTTGAGCAGAGCAGGTTTCACTTTCAGTTTCTTGTACCCACCAGCATTGCTCCGTCCTCAGCCCCTGATCTAAAGCACAAACTCAACTCTGCTGCACTGCTGACAGCTCAGCTCAAGGGCAGCAATGTAGCAGGCAGTGCTCTGTCTGCTCAGGATCCTCCTGCTAGATTTACTACTGTGGGGTCTCTTATAACAGCAGCTCTATGTTGTAGCAGAGCTGACACAGCTCTGTAATGCAGGGAGATGGCCCTGGAGGCGGTGCACAGAGAGCAGAGAGGGATGACTGACACCACAGAGGAAGGAGACGGACACTTGAAAACCCGCCTCCCGGTCTTGGGTCTGGTTTGAAACAGATTTTATAAAAGTCTTTATTTCAGTGAATCAAGGGAGCATAAATGCTATAGACACCTTGTCAGACTGCAGCCTTAGTGCTGCAGAAGGTTACTATGTTATCTTTAGATGCCTGGAGGGGGTGACAGGTTCGCTTTAATGGCTTTACGGTTTTTGTGGCTGTTGCTTCACTGAGAGTCATGTCTCAGTGTGTGCCATTTTCCAAAGTCCTTGTCTTCGTCAAGCTTCCCTGAATGTTTTACAGACATGCATAAGCTGTGTTATACTGTATTATGATCATCCTTTGTTGCCTATAGCAGAAGCTGAGCTGTGATTGGTTTCTATAGGTCACATGATAAATATACAGGCCAACTGTCAAAATGCAGTATTAGTGCACACATACAAACAGTAAATAGGCCTTTTTTTGGGGAATAACTGTAAGGCTCAGGGTTAAAATTTCCCCCAAACATAGTCTATGACATTCCCTGACTCAGATGAGGTGTCTGTGCAAAATGTTGTGATTATAGATGTGACAGTGTAGATTCCTTAAATAGGACCTGTCACCCCCGTGGTGCTTGGCAAACTGAATGTAGCACTAAATGCAGCATGTCTGCTGCATTCAGAGAAGGGTCCCCTATGTCTCTAGCCCCCCTGTAAGCTTTAAAAAAGACTTTACAAACTTTACAGATAAGAGGTCGACAGGGTGGGATCTTATTAAGAGGTCCTGGCTGCTACCACAATCCTCCCTGCCCCTCCTCCTTGTGTTGTCCTCCCCATCTGCATCTGGCCCCGCCTCCTTTTCTTCTGGGTCTGCCCTCCTCTTCTGCTTCTGACGTTATACAGAGCAGGAGCAGAGGAGTGCAGATCCAGAGGAAGAGGAGACTGCAGCAGACACATGGAGGAGGCGGAATACACAAGGAGAAGGCAGGGAGGACTGTGCCAGCAGCCAAGCAGCCAGGACCTCATAATAAGATCCCTCCCAGGCGACCTCTTAACTGTAAGGTTTCTAAAGTCTTTTTTAAAGCTTACAGGGGGCTAGAGACATGGGGACCTCTTCCCTGAATGCAGCAGAGATGCTGCATTCAGTGCTGCATTGAGTTTGCCAAGCACTAGGGGGTGACAGGTCCTCCTTAAGTAGATATATATACACACACACACATTCTCAGCTTTATATATTAGATGGCATCAGTGTGTTAAATCCATTTTTACCATCTACTGTATTATATTATGAGACTGCAGTTAAGAAGAAATCAAGAGAATCAGTATATGATAAGCAGGAAAACGTAATGTAACCAAGACTAATAGTCTTCCATTCAATGCAGAACATGCTGACAAAGAGTCTGTATCAAACCCAAAATATTCAGGTCTCATTTGGTTTCATCATATAAAATCTATAAAACTAAAAACTGTCTCTAGGTGATGCTATTGATTTTACTAGCACAAGATGCTAGAACTGCAGGCTTTTAGGTCACAACATCCCACGTTAAGCATGATTTACATGTCAAATGCAGAACCAATACAAAATTACATAAGCTGGCGAGTTCAAAATTTCAGACTGACGTGCTGCTGTGACAGGAGTTAAAGAGAGTGAGTGACAGGAAACCAGGAGCTGTAGGAATTGGTGCAGGGGTTGTAATTACCCAAGGCCATAAAGCCCTGGTAAGTTTTAGCATTTAACAATCCAGGAATGAGCTGCTGACCTTTTGCCTGCTGATGGAACATGAAGTGGGAACATGTTCAGGTCAAATATCTCATTATATTGTATAAGCCATGTTTGGTTTCTTAACCCACAAAATAAAAGGTCAGGTGCTTACTTTTTGGTTGTCAAATGATAGTAGCCATGACCCTATTGGGGAAAAAGGCTGGTATTTGCAAGCTTGCAGAATATATAGATTCAATTTAGAAATGCATTTTAAATGTAGAACAGAAAAACAGAAATCTGTAAATAACCATTGTTACTGCTTGACTGCTGATGTAGGAGGCATTAATCAGGAGTGTGTGTAGCAGAGAGGAGGATACGGGCAGCAGAGGCATTTCCCAGGGGGTTCTCTATTATCAAGGGTACGGTGGAGCCCTCAAGGCCTAACAATGTTTCAAGTAGTGTATTTTAAAATTAGCTGAAAAAAATCAGCACCTAACATAAATGTAATGAAAAAGTTAATTTCCTTCTGCACCCAGGGCGGTAGTCCATGGACGAGGGCTTCACTCTCCTCACTCTTGGGGGGTGTGGTCAGCGGTGTAACTAGGTTTTCTGGCACCCGGGGCAAAGATTTATTTTGGCGCCTCACTCCTCCCCATGGAGCACAGACCGTGTAATCACCTGAACGCGGCGCCCTCCTTGGTACCTGTCCTGGGCTCAGGGCTGCAGGTGATCCACCTGCTGAAGAACCTATGGAGGAGAACCATGGTGACGGCCCAGCCGCGGCTCCTATCACGGTCTCCGGTGCCTGGTGAGCACAATTCCCCGGGCAGCTGAGTGCCCTCGCCCGGTGCAGCCCGCTTCTCTGTCCGACTTCCATGTGCGCGCGCTCACTGCGTGTGGCGCGCCAGGTGACGTCAGCTGCAGCGCGACGTGACCCAGGGGTGGGAACTGCTGCCAGGGGGCGGAGCAGCAGGGGTTCAATTGTGCACGAGCGGCGCCGGCTGTGCACAATTTGCAAGGCGGAGCGGAGGAGCCGGCGCCACCTCTGAGTTGCGCCCGGGGCAAAGGATCCAGCTGCACCCCCGTAGATACGCCGCTGGGTGTGGTAACCTGTTTGTTTGGTAGGGAATCCTTAAGGCCACAGGCCTCCTGCTTCTCTTCAGCCTTAGGGAGTGGTAAAGGATACGTTCAGTATACAAGAACAAGAGGGAGCTAAGAAAGGCACCACTGCATGAAACAATGAATAGCTAGTTCCGTGTATGCACAAAATCTATCAAAACAACAAAGAGTATATGTGTGCAGAGAAAGCACAGGAACTATAGTAAGTTATAATAGAGCTCAAGAGTCAATCCGGTAGTGAAAAAATATGTTTCAGAAGCAGTGGCGTAACTTCAAGCCAGGGGCCCTGATGTGAAAGCTCCAACGGATCCCCCAATTATTGTAAATATTTAATAATATTAGTCTTTTTCTATGGGCCAAAGGGACTTTTTGGGCCCCCCGAGGCGATCGCAACTCCTGCACCTGTTGTAGTTATACCCTTGTTCAGAAGTTTATTGTGAACATATACAAAAATTCAAAACTCATAAAAAAATACATTAAAACCTCCATAGAGGTGTGTGGGTGAACCATCCAAAATCCACAAACAGTCCTATACAATATTAGTCTATTACAAAGGATATCAGTATACTGGAGTCGCTCTGATCCCAAGAAACAACCCAAGATGAGTATAGGGTACAGTTACATACAGTTGTAGAGATGTGTACAAAGCATAACACACAAAAATAATTGAATAAATGAGAACAGTACCTCAAAAAGGAAACAAAGATATAAAACAGAAATAAGCTGTATGCCCAGTAATACATGGAGCATGGACTCTAGAATATTAATGAACCATGTGGAGATGGGGGGAGAATGGAAAGGACCCTATGAGTAACTCTATGTAGGCATTTTCAGGGGTTCATCCCATGGAGCACCATGGGAGGTATATACACACAATATACAGAAGCTTCAGAGATACAAAATTGCAATTATATCAAATGCAGCACAGATGATGATAAAAATAGTAACTTCAAGTATAAACAGAGTCACTGGCGTAAAGTATCGCCTGATCACATTTAGAATATACATAGAGTGAATGAAACCGCTGATCAACGTGTACCTGAGCTTCAGTGTGCGGCTTAGGCTGGCATGCAGTGAGCAAAAATGAGGTAAGCTGATGTCAAAGACAAAGAACAGCCCCATCAATACCTTGCTATATGAGTCCCAGGGAAGCGGGGACGCATGCGCAGACTTGCATGTGTGTCAGCGTGGAGCACATCACTGAAGAAAACTTCCTGATTGGGAAAAGAAGTAGATGGTACATACGCCGGTCAAAGTGCATCAAATGTAGACTGCACTTATATAGGAAGATATAGGGGACCAGAGGCTTTATCATAGAGTATTACGTTTACGTATTAATTATATTTAATATATGCAAATAGATTCTCCAGACCTGGAAATAAAGGATAAAGAGCTGCATTCAGTATCAATCATAGGAATCCCACATCAGATTTTCAAAATTTAGTTTTCTTTAATTGAAGTTAACTTTAAACAAGTTTTCACAAAGAATTTTACTTCCATGTTCCACTCTAACACAGACTGGCTCTACAGCATAGGTATTAAGCATTTTCTTCTACTCAACCACAGAGGCTGCCACAGAGTCAGGGTTTTATTTCTAGTTCTGGATCCTACTGCAAATTAGTCATATGGGTCCCAGGTGTAATGCTATGACTGTTCATCTCTAGCAATGCGTTGCTACTTCCCAGGGCTGCTCATTGAGCCGATACCCTCATACCAAATGTTATTCAGCCACGCTGAGTTCCTTTACTCTCTAAAGTCCCCATTCTACGCTTGTAAACACTGTCTCTGCACTGTTCACTCACTTGCCTGTAGGAGTCCCCTTGTTTGTCCCCTCTTGAGAGTTAACCCTTCATCTTTTGCCTAGTTCCTTGTACTCCTTCTACTCCCATCGGAATGATTTGTCATCTCACTTACACTACACCTTCCACAGGCACTTCTTTCCTATATCAATTCCCTTATCCCACCTCACTGTGGGCTGGCTCTGCAGTTAACCCTTGCAATTACTTTTCCTATTTCTACAGTCTGTTCCTACATAATCCCATACAAAAGGGAACCAGGAAACAGTGGCATCTTGTGGATATAGGTGGTACTGTGGCTAATGGAAGGAAACACAGCAACTTTACATTCTTAAATGCATCACATCATAGTACAATATAGAAACTGTTATCACATCAAATATTACACATCTCATCACATTTCACGTTGTACACTAAAACCGTTGATGTCAGGTGGAGGGTACATGACCGTAAGTTACCCTCTTAGGCTACACTCACACTGTACGTTTTTGCATCCGTTTTTGGGATACATTTTTGCAATGCACTGTACAAAACGGATCACTCAAATGAATTCCCAGCCAACTCAATGGGTTTTCATTTTTTGCCATTCAGAGAGGGCACTTTTAAAGTGATTTCTGTGGCGTTTTTCTCCTGCATTTTTCCCAAAGGAGCCATTGTTAATGGAGAAAAAAAAATGTAGCACCCAAAACGCAGAAATTAACGGATCAGAAACTGATCTTTTTTTGAGCTTTTAGGACAGCTCCTGTTTTGCAGCCAAAAACACAGCGGATAAGAAAGAAAAAAAACGGTGAGTCTAAATGTAGCCTTACGCCTGCTCAGTCAACTCTGATGATAAAACAGTATACATGAGCATATAAAATGACAGATAAGAGTTGCAAACCAATTTTCTAATGGCCGCTTTACACACACCAACTTCTGTGACCAACTTCTGAACAACTTACTGGTTGCAGTGAAATCATGGACACATTGCTCCATTTTGTGACTGTGTACATATAGAACAATGTGTCCATGATTTCACTGCAACCAGAGATCTGTTCAGAAGTTGGACACAGATATCTGTGTGTGTAAAGTGGCCTTTACTGTCACAGCAGACTTATTGATAAATTCTCCGGTAACTCATTCTACAGCCAACAATAGACAGTGCAAAGAGACTATAGAAGGCAAACGGTGCAGAAGATTTCAAGAGGTTGTCCTCCATTAAGGACTATTTTTTTTTTCATAAATGCACGCATTTTGCCTAAAATCATTTTTTTCAAAAATGTTGCATTGTTTGTCTTTTATAGCACTGTGTTGCAGTGCCTATTGCCTGCATCAAAGTCAGTTAAAGGGGTTGGATGTGTTGAGAACATTATGATAGGCCCACGTCACACACACAGATATTTGTGCAGATATTGTTCACAGATCCCTGGTTGCAGTGAAATCATGGACACATTGATCCATTTTGTGGCTGTATATAAATAGATTGATGTGTCCATAATTTCACTGCAACCAGAGATCTGTGAACAATATCTGTACAAATATCTGTGTGTGTGACGTGGCCCTTAGGTACATTTTTTAATTTACTGTCATGGCTGAAAGTATTGGCACCCTTGAAATTATTCAGGAAAATGAAATATTTCTACCTGGCAATTATTGCAATTACACAAATAAAAAGGCAAGTTGGAAATAATTTCACAGAAAACCCCCAAAATGAGCTGGGCAAAATGGTTCACACCCAGGGGTGCACCAAGCCCCTCTGCCGCCTGAGCCGCGGCACCGATTACGGGGGGGGGGGGGGGGTGCTAGTGGTGCCAAGCACTGCCGCCCCTTCTGCCACCTGAGCCGCGGCAGTCATTGCCGGCCGCGGCCGTGAGTACCGGGGGGGGGGTGCTATTGAACCCTGGGCAGCGCTGCCGCCCCTTCTGTGCCTCTCCCCGGGTCGCCGCATACCTGCGGCGAGCGGCCGGCGCCATGACAGGGGGAGGCTGTGTGCATGAGGCGCCGCCCCCTTCTGCACTGCCGCTCCCCCTGCCTGCTGCCGCCTGAATGACAGGGCTCACACTGTCCAATGGACGGTGCGGCCCTGTTCACACCTTTAACAAATTATCAAGGAAAAAAGTTTGTTTCAATAATGTGATGCTCATTCAAACTCACCTGTCGCAAGAACAGGTGTGGGCAATTTGAAAATCACATCTGAAAGCAGATAAAAAGCGGAGAAGTTAACTCAATATTTGCATTGTGTATCTGTGTGTGCTATAATAAGCATGAAGAACAGAAATAGAAAAGAACTGAGGACTTTGGAGACACAATTGTTGAAAAAATTTCAACAATCTCAATATTTGAAGTACATCTTAAGGTACCTTCACACACACCAATTTTGCTAGGCAATTTCACTGGCAATTTGCTGGTTGCAGTGAAATCATGGACACATTGTTACATATGTGCATGGCAACAAAATAGGACAATGTGTCCATGATTTCACTGCAACCAGCAAATTGCCAGTGAAATTGCCTAGCAAAATTGGTGTGTGTGAAGGTACTTTAAAAATGATCTTGATATTGCTTTTTCCATAATCAAGTCATTTACAACCCACGACAGTATAGCTTATCTCCATGGATGTGGATGGCAGAGAAAAATTTAATTCAATCAAGTTCCAAAGAAATTCATGCTGTCCTGCATGCTCAAGGTGCCTCAGTGTCAGCGCAAACTATCTGTAGAAATTTAAATGAAATTAAATGTTATGAATGGACACCCAGAAGGACCTCACTGTTGACACAGAGACATAAAAAAGATAGACTGCAATTTGCCAAAAAATACATGAGTAAGCTAAAATGCTTCTGGAAAAGAGTTTTGTGGACAGATGAAATCAAGATACAGCTTTTTGGTGAAGCACATCATTCTACTGTATACTGAAAAGCAAATGAGGCCTGCAAAGAAAAGAACCTATGGTCAAATATTGTAGAGAAGCAAACATGTTTTAGGGTTGTTCTGGCACTGGGTACCTTGTCTGTGCACAAGGCATCATGAAACCTGAAGATTACCAAAGGATTTTAGGTCGCAATGTAGTTCCCAGTGTGAGAAAGCTGGGTTTGTGTCCTAGGTCATCTTACAGCAATACAATGACCCCAAACAAAATTTCAATAAGTACCCAGAAATGGATGGCAGCAAAGTGCAGGAGAATTGTAAAGTGACCAGCAATGAATGATCTAAATACACATGTAAAAAGATCTTAAAATTGAGAGACCTGGAGCAGTTTGTAAAAGATGAGTGGTCCAAAATTCCTTATTGAGAGGTGTAAAAAGCTTGTAGATGGTTATATGAAGCGGTTGATTGTAGTTGTATACTCCAAAGGGTGAGCAACCAAATAGACACTCCGCTTGGCTGCGGTGCCACCCATATGGCAGTGCGGCTTCATTGAGCTGCTTGCATTATTTGTGTGCTTCAGGATGCTTGCGTATATACCAAGCATTCTCAGACGCACAAAAATGCAACATTTTGCATTTGAAGGGTATTTTTAAAAAGCGCAAGGAAACGCAAATGCATTTTAACCCACTCCTAACAACGTGTAATATACTCACTGTCAGGAACAGCTCTTGCTGGTTTCAGCAGTCACTGTTCCTGTAAGGCTGCTTTCACATAGGCGTTTTTTTAAAAATGTGGCAGTTGCGGTAAAAAAAACCCGCATCTGCCGCATGTTCCGCCTAGCGGCTGCACTTGCTTCTCGTTTGCGGCGAGCCCCATGCATTGTCTATGGGGCTTGTGGTAAGTGTGCGGCAATATATATATATATATATATATATATATATATATATAGTCCGCAATATGTACTAAAGGGGCCCACTGGGACCTTTTCACCCGGGGCCCCCAGAATCCTGGAGCCGGACCTGAATGACCATATGCTTTTTTAAATGAATTGCTATCAAATACGGTAAGTGTAAAACAGATGGCCTCGCATACTGACCCTCTGTAATAATAAAGTTTTCCTGTCCAAAAAAATAAAAATAAATAAAGAATAATAAAACATAAATAAGTATTAAAAAAAAAATTCCCTAACAAATATTAAGCTCTCTTAAAAGGATACTGTTTCTAAAATTTACACCCCGCAGGTGTCAAAAATAATTGCACACCTGGTGGACTTGTTAAAACAATGTACAAATAATTTCTTATGGAAAACTAACAAACTTTATCAATATATGAATGAAGACGCTCAAACCTCAAAGCTAAATTTTCTGAAGTTCTGGGACAGGGAACTGTGGACGGAAATGGTGATGAAGAGTGACAATTTCTCTAACATTTTAGAGACTATCTACTCAAACATCTCATGTGTATCTCTCATAGAAACACAATGTAAAATTCATACCAGGTGGCATTTCACGCCTCTAAAACTTTTTATGATTAATCCCCAAAACTCAGCCTTATATTAGAGGAATTGTAATGCCACTGGAAACTTAACTTATATACAGTTGTGGCCAAAAGTATTGACACCCCTGCAATTCTGTCAGATAATACTCAGTTTCTTCCTGAAAATGATTGCAATCACAAATTCTTTGGTATTATTATCTTCATTTAATTTGTCTTCAATGAAAAAACACAAAAAGAATTGGATAGAATTCCACACCAAACATAAAAAAGGGGGTGGATAAAGGTATTGGCACTGTTAGAAAAATCATGTGATGCTTCTCTAATTTGTGTAATTAACAGCACCTGTAACTTACCTGTGGCACCTAACAGGTGTTGGCAATAACTAAATCACACTTGCAGCCAGTTGACATGGATTAAGTTGACTCAACCTCTTTCCTGTGTCCTTGTGTGTACCACATTGAGCATGGAGAAAAGAAAGAAGATCAAAGAACTGTCTGAGGACTTGAGAAACCAAATTGTGAGGAAGCATGAGCAATCTCAAGGCTACAAGTCCATCTCCAAAGACCTGAATGTTCCTGTGTCTATCGTTCGCAGTGTCATCAAGAAGTTTAAAGCCCATGGCACTGTGGCTAACCTCCCTAGATGTGGACGAAAAAGAAAAATTGACGAGAGATTTCCACGCAAGATTGTGTGGATGGTGGATAAAGAACCTCGACTAAGATCAAAACAAGTTCAAGCTGCCCTGCAGTCCGAGGTTACAGCAGTGTCAACCCGTACTATCCGTCAGCGTCTGAATAAAAAGGGACTCTATGGTAGGATACCCAGGAAGACCCCACTTCTTACCCCGAGACATAAAAAGCCAGGCTGGAGTTTGCCAAAACTTACCTGAGAAAGCCTACAACATTTTGGAAGAATGTTCTCTGGTCAGATGAGACAAAAGTAGAGCTTTTTGGGCAAAGGCATCAACATAGAGTTTACAGGAGAAAAAAAGAGACATTCAAAGAAAAGAACACGGTCCCTACAGTCAAACATGGTGGAGGTTCCCTGATGTTTCGGGGTTGCTTTGCTGCCTCTGGCACTGGACTGCGTGACTGTGTGCATGGCATTATGAAGTCTGAAGACTACCAACAAATTTTGCAGCATGATGAAGGGCACAGTGTGAGAAAGCTGGGTCTCCCTCAGAGGTCATGGGTCTTCCAGCAGGACAATGACCCAAAACACACTTCAAAAAGCACTAGAAAATGGTTTGAGAGAAAGCACTGGAGACTTCTAAGGTGGCCAGCAATGAGTCCAGACCTGAATCCCATAGAACACCTGTGGAGAGATCTAAAAATGGCAGTTTGGAGAAGGCACCCTTCAAATATCAGGGACCTGGAGCAGTTTGCCAAAGAAGAATGGTCTAAAATTCCAGCAGAGCATTGTAAGAAACTCATTGATGGTTACTGGAAGCGATTGATCGCAGTTATTTTGGCTAAAGGTTGTGCAACCAAGTATTAGGCTGAGGGTGCCAATATTTTTGTCTGGCCCATTTTGGAGTTTTGTGTGAAATGATCTATGTTTTGCTTTTTGCTTCATTCTCTTTTGTGTTTTTTTTATTGAAGACAAGTTAAATGACGATAATAATACCAAAGAATTTGTGATTGCAATCATTTTCAGGAAGAAACTGAATATTATCTGACAGAATTGGAGGGGTGTCAATACTTTTGGCCACAACTGTATTTTGGTCTTGTTCAAAATTTCTACCCTTGTGGGAGGAACTACAGCTCCTAAATAATACCTTAACAAACTTGAACGTTACCCTTACTGCTAAACTATCATTACTATTGATAGGTATTCGTGGTTTTCCCAAAAAACACAGACTTCTAAATAACATATATTTTAATAGCAGGAAAAAATCTCATTGCCTCAATATGGAGTAACATGATTCCATGACGTGGTTGTTGTGTGGAAAAACAAATGTGTTGGTGAGCATGATTTGCTTACTGCCAATAGTTAGGACACTCATGTCATCTGGTTGGCCACTTTTGGTCAATACCTCTCTGAAATATGAAAAGCTATGGAGCAGCATCATTCTGGAATAGCAACACCGAGATTGTAGGTCGGTAGGTAGGTGAGTATTAATTATTTTACATGATCCTCTAAAGTGATTAAGCAGGGGTTGTCCAATTCTGAATTACAATTTTTAATTTCTCAGTTTGCAGCCATTGAAAAAATAGCAAAAAATAAAAAAAATTGTCTGTAAAAGTGCCATTACAAATTCTGGCTATTGGTAAGGAGTAAAGTTTTTAGGTCACTATCTTACCATCTAAAGGCTACCACTCCACCTCCATTGATGATCATATCAATAAGTCCACAAGAATCCCTAGAAGTTAAGCACTCCAATGCAGAGAAAAAGAAGAAAACCATCATGTTCCTCTGGTGGTGACCTACAACCCATAGCTTTAGGTACTGAGGAAAACTGCCAGGAAACTTCACCATATTCTACACAAGGATAACCAACTGAAAATAATATTCAAAGACCCTCCCTTGCTGTGCTACAGGCAGCCTCCCAGTTCAAGAAACATCATGGTCTGAAGTTTGATGCCCTCAGATACACCAAGAGGAACTTATCCATGCAATGTGAAGAGTTGCAATTCCTGTGCTCACATAGAGACCAATGACGGGATACAGGATCCCCAACACATAGCAGGTTAATTAGATTCCTGGGACATTCACATGCTACTCTTCCAATGTTGTGTATTTAATTATGTGCACTATATGTCCTGTGGGGGCTTTTTATGTTGGGGAGACAGGACAACGGTTAAGAGTAAGGATGAGGTCTCATCGTCACACAATTATAGACAAAAAATCCATTTACCAGTATCCAAACATTTTTGTGGTCAAGGACATAACATTAAAAATATGAAAGTTGTAGTATTGAGAGGTAATTTTAAGTTACAGAAACATCGAAGGGTCTGTGAATTCAAGCTAATAAGAATTTTTCAGTGCATTCAACAAGGTTAAATATCTCTGATGGACTTATGGTTCATTATCACATCTCAAGAATGTTTTTCACAGACCCTTAAGACACCAGGTCTGCATATAAATTGGTGTCATAAAAACTTTGACATCACTAAGCCTGGCTAATGAAAAATCTCCTCTAGGCTCTGTTTTGTTTATTTATCTAAGTATCCATTTATTATACCAAGCCTCTGCTCTGGTTGTACACTATATATATTTGTGTTTCTTTGAATATTTTTGCATACCGTGCCTGATGAAGAGACCTGAGACGTCTCAAAAGCTTGCTGCCTTGTAACATCACTTATTTTATTTTTGTTGGCCATTAAAAGGTATCACAACTACAAGATTGTTATCTTGTTTCTCCCACTGAGAGCAATCAACATTTTTTCAACTGACTAAGGCTGGTTTCACACTACGATTTTGTGAAATCCGATGCTGTCCGATAGAAATCGAACAGCATCGGATCCGAATTTGCCCCAATGTAACCCTATGGGGATCGGAACAATTCGGATGTGCACTAATTGCCATCCGAATCGCGTCCGATTCGATTTTGTCCGATGTCTTTCTGGTGCAAAAATCGGAGACTGCTCCGATTTTTGCATCCGAATCAAAATCCGGATAGAATCAGATCTGACAGATCGGATGACAATTATGCCAAATCCGATCGGATCCGATTCCATAAACATGGGGCCCTATGGAGCAGGGTCCGAGGAAACATCTGATGTCTCCTCGTACTCTATTGTAGTGTACTGAGCATGCTCAGTACACTAAGATTGCTCCAACCCTTCTAATTACACTTCTGCAATGTATAATATACATTGCAGAAGTGTGATTAAGTAAAAGAAAGAGTTAAAAACAAAAAAATCAATATGCTCTGTGACATCATCACAGGTCCTGTAAGCACACAGACCTTGCTGGGAGGCAGCGTTGGATAGAGGATAGGTGAGCATATTGATTTTTTATTTTTAACTCTTTCTTATATTTCAATTCTGCAATGTATATACATTGCAGAAGTGAAAGTGCCCCGCTGTGTCCGGATCCGTGATAATCACGGACCCGGACACAGAGAAAGCATCTGGGGGTTACCTCCTATGCTTTCCTTTCCTGTCCGTGGGATCCTACAAAAAGTAGGATCCCACGGACAGGGAAAAAAATCGTTATGTGAAAGTAGCCTTACAGGACCTGTGATGATGTCACAGAGCATCATCGGGTCACATGACCGCAGTTACCACGGTAACTGCGGTCATGTGACCTGATGACGCTCTGTGACATCATCACAGGTCCTGTAAGCACAAGGTCCTTGCTGGGAGGCAGCGTTGGATAGAGGATAGGTGAGCATATTGATTTTTTAATTTTTAACTCTTTCTTTTACTTAATTACACTTCTGCAATGTATATTATACATTGCAGAAGTGTAATTAGAAGGGTTAGAGCAATTTTAGTGTACTGAGCATGCTCAGTACACTAAAATCGGGTCCAGGAGACATCAGATGTTTCCTCGGACCCTGCTCCATAGGGCCCCATGTTAATGGAATCGGATCGGATTTGGCATAATTGCCATCCGATCTGTCAGATTCGATTCTATCCGTTTTTTTATTCAGATGCAAAAATCGGAGCAGTCTGTAAATAATAACAGTGTTGGTAAAATGGGTGCATGAGTGTGCAAAACCTTATGGCCGCTTTACACGTCCCGATATCGTTGTCCAACAACGATAAAAAGTCACATGGTTCGGGCGTTCCCGCCGATATCGTTCGTGCGTTGTGTGGTGTAAATGAGCAATGCGATACAAGAACGATACCAAAATGATATCGTTTGTGAATTGTGCATGCTCTCCAACTGGCCGATATTGGCTTGACGATCTGGCAGGATCGTACTGTGTGACAGCGCAACTACGATTTGGAGCACAACTTCCCCTATTCACTCCCATGTTAAATGGTTGTTCCCTGGGTCTCCCTGTGTAACATCTCCTATGCGATCTTGGATTAGTGCCAAAAATGTGCACGCTCCCGTGCCGTTGTATACAATATCGGAGCGATATTGGAACGTGTAAAGCGGCCATTAGAGGTAGCCTATCTCCAATGCATCAAATATGGAAATTGACCAGCACAAGCCACAAGTATTAATTAGATATACAGTTTCAGGTACACTGTGGCTGCTTTTGAAAAGTATATATGCAAACACTTCTCTGCAAGTATTATATACATGAAGTCCACTAATGCTCCCCACAAAAAAAATGGAGGTATATTGATCTTACTGTGACCCATCTACCAACAACACACTTTGATCACAGTAGGCAACCTCATATCTTTACATGTAGGGTAATACTGGAATTCATCTTTACAATGTTTGGAGTGTACTGTTGGGAAAGATTTGTATATATAATGAATTCAGCTCACCCCTTACTAGCGTCCTCGGCTATATAGTCTAACACCCTCACACAGAGCCTCCCTGGTCCTGGCAGGAGAAGATCCAAAGGGTAAAGGAAGTCACAAAGGAAAGGAGAGGAGAACCGGGCTTTGATGTGTCCTCACTGACCACGCCAAAGGCAGGAGTATTCTGTAAAGCTTTATTTTGCTGATGCGTTTCGCGGCAAATCTACATCTTCCTGAAGGCCAGTAAATTACAGTATATGTTCACAGCAATGGTTTTAAACTTAACCTTGATGACATCACAATTGCAAAAACAAACAGACGTAATTTCCGGTAAAAAACGCCCCGTCACATTTCTAAATATCATTTGTCAGTCACAAAAACCTTATATCAAAATGTAACATATAATAAAACGAATTAAAATCCTAAACAATAAATCTTTAATATATATACCTAATAGATACAATTGTTAAAACCTATGATCAATATTTAATAAGAATTGTAAAATAATTGAACTTATCTGATATCGAACCCACAGGGTTTAGGCAAGACGAGCCCTTATGAGGTTCTCACTACCATTACCTCTCCATTTGTCAAAAAGATTGTGTTTATTTCTTAAAGACCTTGTTGGAGTCACCCACTCCAATGATTGATTTGAAACTCTCAATTTACTAACAATATATGTTGTTGTATGTATATCAAAAAATGTCTCTTATCGCCGTTGATCTTGAGAAACTCCTGCAGTTCTGCAAACAGAGACTTCATAACATTTGGGTTTGAATGAGCTAGCACAGAGCGGCACTCACAGGAATAACAATTGCAGATTTTCACGGCTTTATTCAGCAATATGCATGGTTACAATTCAGGGAGGGGGGTCGTCAGGGCAACGGTCACCTTTTCGTGCTATATAGCGCTTCCACAGGTCCTGTTATTCAGGACCCATTGAAGCGCTATATATCACGAAACAGTGACTGGTGCTTGAGCTGCAAGGGGGCAGTACAGGCAATATGAAGAAAATCACGTCCTATTGCCTGTACCGCCCCCTTGCAGCACAAGCACAGTCTCTGCTCTATAGCACGCCCATATGGGCGTGCATAATTAACATGCCACTGGCGGGGAGATGCACAAAATAATGAAAAGCTGCAGATCCACAGGTAAAAAAAGAACTTTTATAAACTTTCAAATAGCGCTTTAGGGACAGAAAGGAATTAATAGAATAGGATTACCATGGTGCAGGGACAGGTTAAAAGAGCCTGAGGTCTCATTTTTAGAGGTCAGTTTCCCTTTAATATGGAGTAAAAGGTCATTATAATTCAAGAAACCTATTGTGTCTGTTTTTTATGGGACTACAACCAGCTCTGCTACTACTCCATAGCTGGACTAAGAAACTTGCCCCCGCAATACACCCAGGTCCCCTTTTACACCTTTTACATTTGCCTCTCACCTTGAGGATTGCTGGAGCCATCAGTGACACCATGACAGGATTCAGCTCCGATTTCCTAGGCTATGAAAACCTGATGGAGGTTGTGGCACATCACACTCCACCTGATCTCTCAGGAGTTGGATCTCCATCAAAGTGAATAGTTCTGAATACCAGATATGACAACAATTAAAAACAGTACTGTGGATATAAGCCATTATAGCTTATGAAGTTATGTTGCTATGCATACATTTGTATCCCCCTCCCAAAAAAAGCCTTATAATGTGTCAGAGTAGCATACACTCAGCAATAGGAAAAACCTACTGTCCCAAACTGTCACTAAAGGAAGAGTGCTCGCTACCCCATCAACAAGGAAGTGAAGAGACTGGAAGTGAAGACTCAACTCGAGGATAACCCTTTAACAAGCCATACAGCATGGTCAGGGATATTATTAAAGTCAGATATCCATCAGCAGACAGTTGTTTTGAGGTATTAGCTCCTCACTACTCTGTACTCAGCATGGCTGCCTGAATACGATGCTCTTGTTGCTGCTTTGGGGCAGTATTGGCTCTCATTACAGAGACTAGTAGTATATTGGTCTCGTAAACAAAAGCTAGTACTCCCGAAGGCTGTATGATATATAAGCAAGTATGGTATGGTGAATATTAGAACATATTGGAATATCATGATGCATTATTTTTTATGATAATCTCTGGGGTATTTTACATTGCTGGATTGTGCTCAGAATTATATTGGTTGGCTTATCCTGAAATTATTTCAATAAAAATAATGCTGTTTAATTGATGAATCGTTGATCTCTGCTGCATTAGCGCGGCTGGCATCGGCTGAGCAGTAGACAGAGTTGCTCAGTGGGTCGTATGACAAGTGACATTTTAAGTTTCCCCAGCTTCCCGTGCTCTCTTATTCTACCTTCTAAAAAATGAGCTGCCACATTGTATACCCCAGGGGTGCTGCACACAAGCTTCCGCACTCCCATTATTTGTTTTCAGCTTTATTCTGGCACCTGTATTATTCCCCAGATTAGCAGACAGGGGAAATACCTTTTTTTGGCTTGTCACATAATGGGCTGGTGACGCAGCTGGGAATGCTACATATAAATTTAGCCTTTCTCCGTCTTATCAAGCTCCTGTCCTTCTATACCAAATCATTTGTAGAATTTATGCATTTACTTTTTTTCCTGGAGGGCGCTGAGAATGAGTGCGAAGGGAGAAAATAATCTATTTATTCTTTGATTCAAACTTATATATTCAGCATTTTCCTGGTTGTGATTCCAGCACAAAGTGGTCCCAGCCCCTCTGATTTATGAGTCCACTTCTCCTATTCGGCTGGAGATTGATGAAGTCCAAGGACGCTTATGACAGAAAGCATCTGAGCAGGGAAAGAGCTGCTTATATGAATATTTATGTGCCTGCTAATATGCCCTTATGTCAGAGCTTTGTGTGTTTTGTGTGTGTTTGTTGTGTGTGTGCTTCTGCACACATTTCTATTCTTGGAGAATAAATGTATTCCACCCACAGAAGGAGGGGATTTTGCCATTGTCTCACCCTTGGCAAACTCTCAGCCGTTGTGTTTGTCATTCTCCTATGGTACTCCAGACTGGCGATGTGATTGGTGCACATTGTTCAGAAGGTTGTGTGTATTGTCACTGTGACACTGTTCAGACTTTCTGGGGGCTGGGAGGGAATAAAACGGATTGTCAGCATCACTAATTAAGATAGACACGGCATAAAATCTACCAGAGACAAAATGTTGGCCTTAGCAAAATGCTTTATCACAGTAGCAGTTAGTGAAATAATACAGAAAAAAGGATTAAACCGTGTACCTTATTATTAATCTGCAAATGTCACACTTTAACAAAGACGGGATTATGCCTGTTATGTGCGTCACTCTGCCAAGTATTAACCCTGCGCTTTCCTCCTTTTTTTCAGGAGACCCTGCTGCTGAAGGATGGTCACAGTGGGGCGTTTGCTCAACAACATGTGGTCAAGGCACTCAAGTACGCACTCGCTCCTGTGTGTCATCTCCATACGGGACATTGTGCAGCGGACCATTAAGAGAGACCCGGACATGCAACAACACAGCCATATGCCCTGGTAGTCACATTTCTTTCACTCTTTTACTAAGATATATAGTCAGAATATGATAAATCTATTATAGTTGTCCGGCTAACAGTACACCTATGTTGCAGAAGCGAGGATATCTTCCTTGGGAGGATCTAGATAGATAGATAGATAGATAGATAGATAGATGGATAGATGGATAGATAGATAGATATAGAGATATAGATAGATAGATAGATAGATAGATAGATAGATAGATAGATAGATAGTAGATCATTTGTTTTTATTACCACAATTCACTCTCTACAAATAGTGAAGAATAGTATATGGTGAAGTCCTATTTCAAAGGCAAAAGAGGTAATAACAGAAGTGAAAGCACCGAATGAATGTTTGTGGCCCCAACTGAAGATTTGCTGCGTATCATGGAGCACTATGATAATTCCAAGATTATAGGCAGCCAAGCTACACAAATAGCAAATGGTAAGTGCGGTACGTTGGTTTGCTAGCACTAGTGATGAGCGAGTGTAAATGTTAATACTCGCTACTCGCACGGATAGTACGGTATTCGCGATACTCATTACTCGGCGATCATCCCTGGTGCTCGTGAATGATGTGTTGATTGTGAATGATCTGACACAAATTGACAGCTCCCTTCAGTACAGGAAGGGAGTTGGCACCTCACTGACAGCAAATTGAATATTAGGGTCTCTCTGGAAGGCACTGCAATTTGTTTTATGCAGTAGAAACGCATGTTTATTGGTAGAAATCTTTTTGTTTCTTTTGTTATTTATTTTGGTATTTTTAAAAAATACTTTTACAATTTTTTTTACTTTGTTTACAATTTTACTAATTCTTACAATGTGACATTAGCTTTTTATAGTCTGATTACTGGTATAATACATTACCATGCACTTACAAAACACCGCTTAGATCATGGTTTAATATGCCACTGTAGCCAGCAACCTGGAGGTCATTATTTGACTTCGGGTTGCCATGCCACCAAATGGGACCCAATGATGAGATTGCAGGGGTCCCAATCTGGTGGGAAAGGACGTGCACTTTCCCACCCAACCTCCTAAATGCAATCCCTGTTGAGTTAAACACAGCATTCAGGGGTTAGGCTACTTTCACATTACGATTTGAAGGGAGCCGATGCTGTCCGATATAATTCGGACAGCATCGGCTCCCTTCTGATGCCTGGAATCGGGTGCCAAATAGGCACCCGATTCCGGCATAAAATCGGCGCCGGGCTGCAAAAAAATAAAAAAAAAATAAAGGTTATTCTCACCTCCCCCCGAGCCCCGCCGTCTTCCGCCATCTTCTTCTAGGCTCCCGGTGGATCCCGCAGGCTGCCGGTGTCAGCAGAGGTGTACCTCTGCTGTACACAGGACCTGCGGTGATGTCACAGTCACGTGACCGCGAGTTCACCATGGTGAACCAGCGGTCACGTGACTGTGACATCACCGCAGGTCCTGAACAGCAGAGGGAGCGCTCTGCTGACACCGGCAGCCTGCGGGATCCACCGGGAGCCTAGAAGAAGATGGCGGAAGACGGCGGGGGCTCGGGGGGAGGTGAGAATAACCTTTATTTTTTTTTTTAACCCTTATGCTCCTAGTTAGGAGCAGTTTTACTGTACTGAGCATGCTCAGTACAGTAAAACGGGGTCCGAGGAGACATAGATGTTTCCTCGGACCCTTCTCCATAGGGCCCCATGTTATAGGGATCGGACCAAATCGGATGTGCACTAAATGCCATCCGATTTGGTCCGATCCGAATCTGTCCGATTTTATTATCGGTGCTAAAATCGGAGCAGGCTCCGATTTTAGCACCGATAATAAAATCGGACAGAATCGGATCGGACCAAATCGGATGGCATTTAGTGCACATCCGATTCGGTCTGATCCCCATAGGGATACATGGGGTCCGAAAATCGGTCCGATGCTGTCCGATTTTTTTCGGACAGCATCGGAAATGCAAAAATCGTTATGTGAAAGCAGCCTTAAACAGCTGGGGCAGTGTTGGCACTATTCCTGACTTTGGCTATGTTCACACACATGCGTTTTTTTTACCATCTCTGCGTTTTTGGGCTGTTAAAAAAAACGCAGGTGCGTTAACGCAGGGCACATTTGAGTGTAGCTGCGTTTTTCAGCTCCATTTGCGTTTTTTACCCCTAGTCCAAAAAACGCTGCATGCAGCGTTTTTGGGTGCTGTAAAAAAACGCATGTGCGTTTTTCCAAAAACGCATGCGTTTTTTTAACATGGGGCCCTATGGGAAACGCATGCAAAAACGCATGGTACATTAGTACCTTTTAGTGCCATTCAAAAACGCATGCGTTTTTTTTAACATGGGCTCCTATAGGAAACGCATGCGTTTTTGAATGGCACTAAAAGGTACTAACTGTAAATGCGTTTTTGCATGCGTTTCCCATAGGAACCCATGTTATAAAAACGCATGCGTTTTCTACAAAAACGCATGCGTTTTTCAAAACGCTCAAAAAAATACTACAAGCACTATTTTTAGGTGCAGATTCAAAAACGCACCCAAAAACGCAGGGAGCCATCACACACCTTACAAAACTCATGCTGACATGAAAAAAAGCATGAGTTTTGTTAAATCACTTAAAAAAAACGCATGGCAACTGTGACCACAGCCTTAGCCATGCTTTCGGCAGCGATCATGTGGGCACAGCGTCTGTGCCCCACATGATCACTATGATGCATGAACATGATGTATAGGTATACCTAAGGTTGTGAAGGGGATAAAGGAAATTTGTAAGTCGGTTCAATCCACCTAAACCTACTATATAAACATGATCATAGGAAGCTGAATCAAATGATACCTTGATATTTGCTATCTGATGTCTTATTTTCTTATAAATAAATGAGCCATTCCAGGCTATGGGTCAGACACAGATCTCCCTGAGATTTAGCTTTCAGAGCTTATTTTATATAGAAAGGGAAGTTACCAGTGTAATATGTAATGGCTTCTCCCAGATTTCCTAATATCAATACAGAACTGTGTGTAATCCTAGCTGACACATCTGCAGGTTCCTCTCAGCTTTTGCTTTCACGTCACAGGCAATGGTGTTGCGATACAGCAAAGATGTGAGAGCTGCAGCTGCTAATGTGTTTGTTATGAGACAAAGTTCAGTTCTCCTATTCTGTGTTAGTTAGTAGTGATGAGCCACCACCCTAGTGTTCTAGTTCGATTCGATTCGTTGAATCGGGGGGGTGTTCGACGAATGTAAATCACTAAATAATGAGCTGTGCGGGGCATTTTCACTTCCGCAATGTATATACATACATTGCGGAAATGAAATTAGGTAAAAGACAGGGTTAAAAATAAAAAAAACTGTATGCTCACCTATCCGGCGATCCACCGCTGCCTCCGGCAAGGTCTGATGCTTATAGGACCTGTGGTGACGTCACAAATCGGGTCACATGACCTCAGTTACCGATTGCCGATCTAAGTTGCCTTATTGAATGACATTGGTCTTTTCTCGCATTGAACTCGCATATTTATATGCTAGTGTGAGCAAGATGCAATATAGATGAAGGAGGTCTAGCTTCCAGATGAATGCAGTTTTCTTTACTCAAGCTTGACAAAGGACTCTGTTGTCCGAAACGAGTCGCCTGGTGCAGGGCTCTCTGCCTTAATCATCTCTGGCTGCTGATCGTGCATTACTTGTACTGTTTATATGGGAACATTGCTGTATTTTGAATAAAGAAAACTACATTCATCTGGAAGCTGGACCTCCTTCATCTTTATTACATGACGCCCAGGTAGTTTCAGGATGCCTGTCCGGGCATGCCAGACTTATTGCGGTGAGCTGATTACCTCTCCTAACTTCTTCAGTGTGAGCAAGCCCTTACAAAGATCCTTCTTTGTATATTCAAATTACCCAGACTAGTTGAAGAGTGGTTTTCTTAGTGATGCTTATCCTGATCTGTCTTCCGGTAGCATGCCCAGTGAGATGTGACTCAGATACCTGATTTACCTTTAGGCTAAGTGCCCATGATCAGGGCATGCTGCTTTTTAGAGGCAGTATGTGTTCTCTTGCAGAGATGTAAGTGTTCTCAGTGGGAGAACAATCAAGATTCTGGGCGCAGCGGATTTTTGTTGTGTTCTCCCGCTTGTGTCTCCGCAAGCTTAAAGTGACATGCTGCGTCTCTGGAAGTCACGCTGCAAGACAGTTCACAAAGAGTCCTTAAGATGCACGCTGGATACAGGATTTCTATAAATCCATCCACTGTGCGTGAAATATGCAATGCAGCATTTTGGACACAGCAAAAACACTCTGCATCCAAAACGCAGCCAGCACTGATCATGGGCAAATACCCTTACACTTTCCTGCAAGAAACCTGAATCCTGCAGATGCTTACATGCACAGTAACTTTGGGCATGGATCATGCATCTTGTGCCAGAGGGTTGTGGTCACACAGCACATCTCCTTAAGTCTGGTAGACATTTAAAATGTCAAGAGTGTTTAAGGGCATATCAAGGTTCTTGGTCATGCCTCAATGGCCTTACCATAGAGAGATGGGACAAACACTTTTTGCAGTAGTCAAAATAATTATATTATGCAGGGAACAGACTTTGAAATAGCGAGAATCACAATATAATGTGAACTTTTACCATGGTGTTGCCTATAATCGCCATTAAAAGACAAAAACAGCCATGTAATTTGTTTATAAGTGTCGATCCTGCTGTTTATTGTATGACATGACATATCTGAATAAAATGACAGGACTTAGTAGTCCCATAGTGGGATAACTGGCTGGTGTCCATGTTGTAGACTCTTAACCGAGGCTCCATGGACTTCATCTGCATATTCAAATTCTAGGGAGCAATGCACCTTGGGTTTCACTGTGTTTGAGTGCTTTAACTAGTGCCCGCAGTGTTATCCTCCACTGGTCTCCACAAGGTCAGTGGGTGCTTTGTGTTGTGGTCCCATAGTTACTGTATAATTAAAAAAATTAAATTCACTAATATGACTGCCAGAGTGGCCAAAAACTCACATCATGTCTCCCAATCACGGGTAGTTTTGTATGTAAAGCGCTAAAATGGGGCTATGCAAGGAATAAATATTATAATTCGTTTTCAATGACATATGTTATTCCCTTTTGGAATTACCTTTTAAGATTTTTGCAAAAGTTGTTGGTAAGAAGAATATTGATGCAAAGAACAGTTCTTATATCGTGTTTACAAAGATGCAAAAGATCAATTAATTTCTATGTACAAGAGATACAATTCACGATCTTTTTGTGTATAAAATATAAAGTGAATGTAATGGGTTAAAAAGGTGGGTTTAGATCTGACCTGCATTGTGTAGGATGTGGATGAATATATAAAATATGATCAATTTGAACGGAGATGGAATCATATGGCACTTGAAAGGAAAATAATGTAGAAAGTAATAAAGTATCCAGGGATGGGAACCTTACATGTCTAATTAGGAAGCCAGGGATCCTATATACTGTAGGAGAAAAAACGACAAAAAGGTAATATTTTGAAATGTGCTAGAGGCATATGAAAGTCTAGTTCAATCAAAAGTGATGGTCGTTTTTTTTGCCCTATGATTGTCGGCATCTGTTGTATGTGCTTTGTGGATAGGGAACGGACAGTCAGATTGAAGCCTACAACAATGCATTATTGTGGCACCATTTGTTTTTAAGGTATTAATAAAAATAGACTTTACACAGCGTGGACACAAATCGCTACTCTGTCACATTAGCAAAATAAAAAGCAATAAATCCAGAGTAAAACATGATTGTATTTCAAGGTTAAACTGTCCAATATTCATTTAATCCACAAGGTGCTAAATCTAAAAGGGATCACCTACACAGTTAAATCCTTCAATCTAGGGTCTTATCAACAACATGCAACTATCCTTAGAGAAGAAAAGGTTAATCCAGAGTTTATTCTCTTTTGTGTGCAGGAGATAAAGTAACGTGTTTGAGGTCAACTTGCAACTCTCTTTTAATACATAGATCAGGCATTCTGGTAAGTGATTTAGGGAAGTTGTGTTGGAAGTGCAGGGACCTCACAGTAGAGTGCACAAAGTGAAGGCCTTTATTCCAGGTATTAACAATGGAGTCAGGTAAATCTAAATTTAAAGTGCATTACAGTGCTTGAGAATTGTGAAAGAGAGTTCCTATGATGGCACATTGCATTGTAATCATGCAGTTTAAACAGGCTGTCGATCACCCCATGAACAAGCAACATGCTTGCTTGTCAGGTGAAATGATAGTCTGCATTGCTTGAAAGATCATCTTTCTCTGCAGCACATTGTCCTATGTAAACTGGACCTGTGTCACTCATTGACAGCCTGTGTGCATTGAACCATCCTTACAGGTCATTCAATGCACTTCTGAAGCGGTATTGACCTCTTTCAAACAGGTTCTACGCTTTCCGGTCTTTCCCTCCCGAGGCGAGAGTGACCATGCTCCAGCCCGCGGGAGCTAACACCTCACACCACCTCTCAACTCTCACTCCAACTTCCTACTCCTTCTCTATCGTCCTCCCAACTGTCTCCACACTTCCCTGAACAGAGGGGCTGGTGGAAGAAACAGGGAACCGGCCCTGAACACGGCGTGGCACCTGTAGGCCCAAACCATTGAAACCGGAGATCATGAGATCTTAAGGGAACTGTGGCCACAAACCCAGCACATCTCAGAGAAGGCAGCCATACTAAAACGCAGCACTAGGAAGCGGTGCCAATCAATTCCTGTGGCTGTCGGTACCCGAGCTCTGTGTGCGGAGGCGCTGACAGAAAAGGCGAAGGCGAGTTAGAGGCGCTGAGAGTGAAAGGAACACCGTGAGTGAAAGGAACACCGAAAGGGGTCTCAAAAATGCTGTCCTGGTTCTTGAGAAACAGCTGAACCGGAGATTGGCAAAGGGAAGCACCTGGCGGCCTGGCCAGAACGTTGAAGTAAAGGTATAGAACTCCGACAGATGTGTGTGAGACTTTTCTTTGCGGCGTCCACCGACTGTGGAGGCCGCATGAAACACCAAGGTGCTAATTACCCGATGAACAGCGGCCAAGGAACAAACTGACTTTCCTGCCCACTGCCCTGGGGATCCTATTCCACTCCCGGGGAGCGAAACCATCCAAACTGCCGGTCATCATCCCCAGAGGTTATGCAGCATCAGCGGCCGCACATAGCCGCGCACCGTGGGTGGCGTCACGAATACCCCTTTCCCTGTTGTCCCCGTCACCTAGTCCTGAACTTTTAATTGACACCGCCGGGGTCACAGAACCGGGTTGCCACCGTGATGTCCCCATAAAAGAACCAAGAGATCTGGCCCGGTTCAGAGTATCCCCATTGTCCTGGAGTGGGCGGGTCAATAGCATGCATTAAAAAGAAAAGCGCACTAAATACACACCAAAGAATGCACACCTGCATTTTTACCAGAATTTTTCAAGGTTATATTGAGGTCAATGGGTGAAAAACCCTGCAAAAAAGAACCAACAATTGACAATGCTGCAGATTTTTTGCAATGAAATTTGTCACTAGTGCTGATATTATGCCAAAAATGCTACTCCAGTCCATTGTTGAAGCTTGAGTGAAAACACCAAAAGTCTCAAAATTTAGAGCATAAAATCACCCATCAAAATGCAAAGTGTTTTTCGCCAGTTTCCTTGCAAAATTCTTTGATGAATTGCCCCTTTAGTTCTAATACAATGACCCCAAGTGTTAATTTTCTTAAGAAAGATGATCCGCCCACATAAAATACAGGCTGATGGAACTGGACATCTGTCACAAGGCAACAGATCTGGAGGATGGTCTTACTTTGCACTGACCCTTGGTAGTGGCCTAATTTGAAGCTCATGGGTCTTGATGCAAAAACTCTAAAGAGCCCCCATATATTGCAAATCTTTAAAAGCAATAGTCTTTTTCTATAGTTGAAAGGGGCTTTTGGGGCCCCCTAGGATCAAGGCCCCAGGTGCGATTGCAACCCCTACACCTGTTGTAGTGCCCCTTGGTTACAGCCTGTAATAGAATATGTTCATGCAGGGACAGTGCACTGCTGATTTTACATCCAGCTTTTTCATGTAGAATCAAAAAATTAACATGATTTTAACAAATCTCAGCCACACACATCCAATTGACCAATAATGCACTTTTTAAATCCATAGCAAGCCAATTTTCACAGCTAGAGGTGTCACTTAGATTTAGGACCTTGTTAAGGTGTTATAGGAGTTTAACACACAATGTGCCATTTGTAAAACAAGCATGCTTGGAGCTATACATGCTGGAGAAGGGGGATGAGGGAAGTCTTTTAGTTAGTTTCATATAAGGCTGGGGTTACACATAAGCCCTCAGTCAGTTTTTGGCTTCAGTTTTGTCATTTTTTTTTTCTAAGTCCAAAAACTGACAGAAAAACGCATTGGGTGTAATAAACACCCTGTGCGTTTTTCTCTGGAGCTCAAAACATTGCCCTGTCCGTTTTTGAGCCAAAAACGCAGTAAACAGCGTTTTTGGCATCAGTTAAAAAACGCATGCGTTTTTATGCGTTTTTTTTAACATGGGGCCCTATGGGAAACGCATGCGCAAACGCATGCACATGCGTTTGCGTATGCGTTTGCGCATATGCGTTTTTTCTGAAAAAAATGACTAAGTCCAAAAACGTACAGGAGTGCAGGAGACACAAAAAGCACCCTATAAAAAACGGATTGCTGATGAAAAGGACTTCCAAAAACGGATTTCTATGTGTAACCCCAGCCTAACTGTGACAATAAAAAAGTGACAGGTTCCTCTGGGTGCTGTGTTGCAGAGGTATTCCAGTGTAAAGCCAGTGCTTCAAAAGAAAACCACCATAAAAATGTAGCACAGAGCATTACCCAATGTGGCCGCACACTGAGCACCCGTAGACAAGGCTCCATCATGTTCATGAAGCCCACATATTTTATTATTGGTATAGCATCATGAAATCCAACTCACCTATATGAAATTATGGTATATGAGTACTATATAAACATAGCATCATGTTGTATGTTAAAGGTAGTTGACACAATGTTATCATTGCCAATGTGTCCATACTAAAGCATACACATCAACGAGACATGTCCAGCAGAGAGTGCTAGATGTTTTATATGCTGCTTTACAGGAAACTACACATTATTTAAATGACAGAATATGAATATGAATTGGCCATTCACCAACTGCATGACATTTCTACAAACGGTGAACCTTTCATTCAGGTTTGTCACCTATTTTGTTGAAATGCCTCTGGCTTCTTTCTTCTTCCAGGTCTGCATTGATGTTAACTAAGAGCTTTTGTAGGAGATTTGTAAATGTCATAGAATGCCTCTAAAATGTATGTTGCTAACCCAGTACTTGGCATACAAAAGACATACCCAATCTAAATAGGTTTTGCAGATAGCATTGTTTTAACATAAAGCTATTAATGATGGGTGACTTTAGTTGGGTTCTAATGCTACAGTTCCTGTATAGTTTTACATTCAGTGATAGCAAGCTCACAGTGCAGTTGTAATGCTGGGAGTCCTTGCCATCAGATCTTTATAGGGGCCTCTCCAATTTTCTGTGGATACCTGCAGTCAGGGCTGCCACTAGGAATTTCGGGGCCCACTCTGAGACTCCGCCCAGCCCCGAGCTCCGCCTCCACGCTTGCTTCGCCACCACCCAAACATACATTATATAGAGAAAAATTGGAACAGCTCCAAAAATTACCTCAATTTATGTGCAAAGCTTTCCCAACCAGCAATCCGGATAGTTCCTTACAATAGGGTAAAAAAAAAGGAAAAACAGTACAAAAAAAATAGAAAAAAGTGGACTTTATTGCCCAATGCGTGGCCACCACCATTGGGCAAAAAACATTTTCTATGTTTTTGAGCTATTTTTCCTTTTTTTTTTTTCTTTACAATCTCTCTCTCTATTGTATATTACACACATACATACGGCTACTGGCTATACACACAATAGAGAATACACAATAGAGACTGCTTCTGCCATCCATCCCATTGTCCCTCCCAGGTTGCTATATTTGGCTATAATAGCGCCTTACCCGACTCCACGCTCCTGATCCCGGAACCCGACAGATTCCTCCTCTGCCACTCCTGGTCTCCTGCTCGCCGTCACCAGCCAACACCCTGCACCAGCCAGCACCTGACAGCAGCTGCCAGCACCCGGCGGCACCCAGAAGCCACCAGCACCTGGCAGCCGCCAGCACCCAGCAGCTGGCACCAGCACCTGACAGCCAGCACCAGGAAGCACCCTGCTACCACCAGCACCTGGTAGCTGCTAGCACCCGCAACCGGCAAGCAGCCACCAGCACCCAGCAGCAGCTGCGACCACCTGGCAGCCGCCAGGACCCGGGAGCCAGCACCCAACAGCCGCCAGCTCCCGGCAACTGGCAGGTAGCTACCAGCACCTGGCAGCCAGCACCAGGCAGCAGCTGCCAGCACCAGGCAGCAACCATCAGCACCTGGTGGCAGCCGCTGGCACCAGGTGGCAGCCACCAGCACCCGTGAGACGGCACCAAGCGGTGGCCGCCAGCACCAGGCAGCAGCCACCAGCACCCGGCAGCCGACACCAGCCATCAGCACCCGACAGCCGGCACCAGGCAGCACTCGGCAGATGCCAGCACCCGGGAGCCAGCACCTGGCAGCAAGCACCAGGCAAAAGCTGCCGGCAGCAAGCACCAGGCAGCTGCCGCCAGCACCCGGCACCAGGTGGCAACCGCCAGCACCTGGCAGCCGGCATCAGGTGGCAGCCATCAGCACTAGGAAGCTGGCACCGGGTGGCAGCTGCCAGCACCAGGTGTCAGTCGCCAGCACCCGACAGCTGGCATCAGGTGGCAACTGCCAGCACCAGGCAGCCAGCACCAGGTGGCAGCCACCAGCACCCGGCACCAGGTGGCAGCTGCCAGCACCCGGCAGCTGGCACCAGGTGGCAACTGCCAGCACCCAGCAGCCGGTAGCAGGTGGCAGCCACCAGCGGGCACCAGGTTGCAGCCACCAGCCGGCACCAGGTATGAGCCGCCAGCACCCAGCAGCAGGTGGCAGCCGCCGGAACTAGGTGGCATCCACCAGCACCTGGCAGCCGCCACCACCTGGGAGCCGGCACCAGGCGGCAGCCACCAGCAGCCAGCACCAACCGGCACTGGCAGTCACCAGCATCCAGGAGCCGCCAGCAGCTGGCATCAGGCGTCACTCGGCAGCCGACAGCACCCGGGAGCCACCGGCACCTGGCACCAACCACCGGCTGCGGCGATGTGCTGCCCGGCGGTGCGGAAAATTCAAATGTCCTCCTCCACACTCCTTCGACCTCGTTCCTTCAGCGGCCTGCCGCCTGTGATCTGAGATGCAGTGGTAGTAGGCCGGGGCAGGGCGGGCCGGATGACTGAGGTGGGGGGGCAGGTTGGATGATTGAGGTGGGGGGGCAGGATGGCACACTCAACTGAGGACACACACAGCCTTGGTCTGCCGCCCTCCTTGCTCCAAACGGCCACACCCCCCACCAGCACGCCCATGTCCCCCTGCCCCTGTTTAAATGGCCTCACCCCCTATAATAATTGGCATGCCCTTTACTGAGTAAGGCCAGTAAGGCCCTAACGGCAGCCCAGAAGCCAGCCTTTATCCCCCCATATAATTTAGACTAGCATGGTCTGATACCGACAGAATTTTGCAAACAGTTTAATGTGAATTGGGGCCCAGAGATATTATGCTGGGAGGTAAGGATCCAGCATGTCTAATTTTGGACAACTGATCCTTTTGCTCCCCCTGAGATAAAATGCCATCAGAAGAGTCTCAGATTGTCTCAAAGAACACACAGAAGCGAGCACTCCTGTGTATTGAAGAGTTGGTTAAGATAGCTGCTTGCCTGAATGACACCCATCTGACGAGCATCAACTTTGGACTGCCTCATGTTTTATCACTCTAAGTCCTAAAGAGGTCACTCTATCTATGAGCTATAAACACAAGCCATGATATTAGCAGCCTGTATTTTGTTGATGAGTCTGCAGGCCAGAGTAAAAGAGAACCTAAATAAAGAAGACGTCACAGGCTTATAATCTACAGAGTATTGGGGAAGGAAACAGAGTAGAGAGGGTTGTGCCCTCAATGCACTTGCAATCTAAACAGTATTTGTAACACTCGCGTGTGCGAGCGGGACTAGACCTACTAGACCACAAGGGGAGCAAGGCTTACCCTGACATTGACTTGACTAAGCACCTATCGGGTATTCAACAGAGCCTCTGATGGTGAGGATGCATTTAGCAACTGGTATATGCCAGGTGTCACTCCCAGGGCAGTGTCCATGACTGTGGCAGCTGAGCTGAGCTGGGTGACAGCAGGACAGGAATATAGCCACAGACAAAATGGGTACAGGCAGTCAGATAGGGCTAACATAGGAGCTCAGACAGAATTGCAACATGTACACAGGTTCAGGCAGATTCTGGAACACCAGATGGGTACTGTGACGACCATCCGCTGTGAGGCTGACCTGCTGGTAGGGCAGCACCCCAAGAAACCCCGAGACCCTTAACCCCTATACAGGGATCTGGAATTACAGCGGAGCCCAGGGGGTAGCTGATTATTATGAGCAGCAGAGCAGGAAGGTCGCCAGGAAGGGAAAAATCAGGACCCGAAAAACGTAGTCAGGAGTCAAAACCGAGAGAGCAGCTAAGGTACAAAATCGACAGGCTGTAGCAGAGTTGAAAATCCAGGCAAAGGTCAGAGTCAAAACTGAACACACACTATATCACTGGGGAACTAAGACTATATCTGGCAGAAGAACGAAGGCTTCGCCAATCAGACACCTCTGCAGGGCCCGCTCATCTGCAACCAACATCACCCAAAGGAGAAACACAGCGGCATTCAGCGACAGAGGCAGACGTCGAAGGAGCAGGTCCATATAAGGACATGGCCCTCCTATCACCGGCACCATCAGCCGAAGGAATCCGGCGCCTCCCAGCAGCCGAGGCCGGAACACCAGCCACCGTGTCCTGTGGCGATGTGACAGGTACTGGACAGAGACATCAAGAACCGGCAGGATAGCAGGCACTGATACAGTCATCAGGAAATGACAGGATGGCAGGCACTGGCATGGTCATCAGGTACTAGTGGATAATTGGACAGGTCATCAGGAACTGGCACAAGAGCAGGCACTGGCACAGGTCATCTGGAACTGGCAGGATTGCAGGCTTTGGAACAATAGTTAGGTACTGCAAGGTAATGGCACATCAGAAACTTGCTGTACAGCAGGCACTCATATGGTCATCAGGTACTGGTGAGTACAAGAACAGGTCATCTGGCACAGAAACATAAGATAAATACTGGACTAGAACATCAGAAACTGGCATGATGTCAGGCACTGGCATGGTCTTCAGGTGCTGGCAGGTACTGGCAGTCATCAGGAACTGGCAGGATGGCAGGCACTGGTATGAGATGGATTGCTGCAGGAACATCAGGTACATAGGCAATAATAGTGCAGGTACACAGGAGTAGCTGGTGCATGTACACAGGCAGAGATGATGAAGGTACACATGCTGAGCTGGTGCAGAAACACAGCCGGTGCTGGTGCAAGAACACAGGCAAATCTGGTGCAGATACACAGGCAGGATTGATGGAGTTATACAAGCAGGGCACCATAGGTGGAGACACTGGAGTCTAGATAATGATATGCCCTGGACACGCTGTCGTAGGATATGCCGCACTCTGGATACTCTGGACTCAGTCAAGATATCAGACTCAGGCAGGACACTGAACTCAGGCTAGACACTGGACTCAGGCAGGACACCAGACCCAGGCAGAACACCAGACTTAAGCAGGACATAGGAAAAGGTGCAGGATTCGGACCTATACAAGGAAACAGGAATGGACTCAGGAACACAGGTAGGACAGGTCCAGAAACATAGACAGGACAGACACAGGTACACAGGCTTGATGGGTGCAGGAACACATGCAGGATGGGTACAGGTACTTCAACAGACACAGAACTGGTTACAGGTAGGAATGATGCTGGATACAGGCAGACCAAATCAATATTCTGGATCAACACAACAGGGATCAGCTAGGAACCTAATTAGTTGATTGGGCTCCTCCTCACAGGGAAGGCACGCGCTGCCTAGATACCCGGTGTTTACCATGGTTACCAGCCCTGTGAGGTCACTGATCGCTGGTCTCTCGCTGTCACACGCAGCGATGCGTGCTGACCAGCAGGAGACCAACGACCTAAAAATGGTCCTGAGCCCTTTGCAGTGATCAGCGACCTCACAGCAGGGGCCTGATTGCTGCTAGATATCACACATAGCGACATCGCTGGGGAGATCGTTGTAATGTCACAGTTACAACGATCTCGCTAACAATCTCGTTATGTGTGACTGGGGCTTTACAATCTACAGTGTATTGGGGAAGGAAACAGAGGGGAGAGGTCCCTGTTATCATAGACTTACAATTTACAGGGAATTAGGAAAAAGGACAGTGGGCAGAGGACCCAGCTCTCATAGGCTTACAGTTAACAGGATACTGGGGAAGCAAACAGAGGGAGAGGACCCTTCCCTCATGGGCTCACCATCTATAGGCTATTGGGGAAGGAGACAGAGGGGAGAGGACCCTTCCCTCATGGACTTACAATCTACAGGATATTGGAGAAGGAGGTAGAGGGAAGAGGATCCTTCCCTCACTGGCTTACAATCTCCATAGCATTGTGGAAGATAACAGAGGAGAGAGTACCATGCCATCATGGACTTACAATCTAAAGGGTACTGGGATAGAGGACAGAGTAGAGAGGACCATGTCCTTATGGGCTTCAAATCTACAGGTTATTTGGACAGGAAACAGAGGAGGTGAGTCCTTCCCTCACAGGCTTACAATCTACAGGGTATTGGAGAAGTAGACAAAGGGAAGAGTACACTACAATCATGGGCTTACAATCTACAGGGCATTGGAGAAGGAGACACGGGGAAAAGGACCCTGCCCTCACTGGTTTACAATCTACAGGGCATTGAGGAAGGAAACAGAGGAGACAGGACCCTGCCATCAATGGCTTACATTCTTCAGGGTACTGGGGAAGTGGACAGAGGAGAGATGCCCATACCCTCATGGGCTTTAAATCTACATGTTATTTGGACAGGAAACAGAGGAGAAAAGTCCTTCCTTCACAGGCTTACAATCTACAGGGTATTGGAGAAGAAGACAGAGCGAAGAGAACCCTTCACTCATGGATTTACAATCTACAGGATATTGGAGAAGAAGAAAGAGGTAAGAGGACCCTGTTCTCAGTGGCTTACAATCTACAGGGCATTGGACAAGGAAACAGGGGGGAGAATACCCTGCCATCATGGACTTACAATCTACTGGGTATTAGGGAAGGAGACAATAGGTTGGGGAAAGGGGACATGTTGCTAGAAATCTGGAAGCCAGTTTGATACTGTCAAAATTGGTTATCCACCCACAGCAACATGTAGCACATACAACAGTTGTCTCAACCTCAAGTTCCCTTTAATGGCACTGTTAGTATAACCCCATATTACAGAGCAGGGACATAGGACGTAGTTGCTTCATTTGTCATGCTTTGGTTTACTTACAGCTAATTGTCTGCTTGCTTTATGTAATGCCCGTACAACAAGCAGCCTGCTGTTCCCAGGCTCAGTTCATCAATTTTCGCTCAACAGCTTTCAATGTGAAATACAGTATGTCGGCATATCAGACGCATTTCAGAGGTTTCTTTGTTAACTGTGCTAAACTTGACATAATTATTGATGTGTAATTAGTGAATAAATGGTGAATGATTATGACCATTACAGTACACACATTACTCTATACATTGGGGACTCCAGTTTCCACATCCTGCAAACATTGTATTTTCTATCCACCCAATCATGCTTACCACCATTATAGTGCCATGTCATTTTTTTCTGATTAGGTAATAGATTAACATCAATTCACCATGCTGATGTATTTGCGAATAGCGTCCCGCCATTGACATCATTGCTCCAATTATGGGTGTGATCATGTGGCAGTAATGTGCAGCAAAGTAACACGCTGTACCAAAATGTTCCATCTTCCCCGCACGCAGTATGTGAAGAGGGAGAAAATGCCTGTCAAACCATCACACACACATCATTTAGTGTGACATGGGCACTTATGGCACATTCATTCAATTCCTAAAGCTGTTTTTATTAATATTACAAAGAAGCTAGGCAGATTGGAATAAATTACAGTAACTAAGAAAATAATGACTTGGTGATGCTTGCTTTAGAGGCGTATATATTTTTCACATAGTCAGCTGTTGTATTGACCTTCTTAATTGAACTTTCACATCAGGCAGAAATGGTTTTGTGACCGCAATAACAAGGTGTCACGATTGGTTTTAGATTTAGAATCTATTGAAAATCTATTGCATTTAAGAGGGCAGTCTACAAGTGACGACCCAAGATTATCAAAATCTGCAGGCGTTTTGAACAGAGGAGTGGTCCAAGATTTCTTGACAAGTGTCTGTAATCTTGTTAAAAAAATCTGCCACATCTATTGCAAAATTGTGTTACTGGTAGATGTGTAGGTTGTTTAAAATTTGAAGTTGCATGCTTTTACAAAATTTTCCCCAACAGTCAATCTGCAGCTAAGAAATTCAATATGAATTGTAATACTGCAAAGGATCTAATTACCCAGAAAGTATGTTTTTAACACTTCTAGGTGGCATATGTGTAGGCCCTGGAAGCACCGTAATGACTACTCACAATCAGGACCTGCCAGTGCCCGCGAGGAAGACATCATTGGGGATCACCATGCGTTCGCGAGGAGGGCATGTAATTGTATGTTAGTGATGCAGAAAGTGCAACAGAAAAACACCACACTAACTAACATACTCATAGCCCTTCACTGGCTCCCTACTTCCCAGAGATCCCGGTTTAAAGCATTAACCATGACATGCAAAGCCATTCACAACAAGTCCCCTCCATACATCTCTGACATTGCCTCCCGATACCTACCCTCGCGCAACCTGCGATCCTCCCAAGAGCTCCTCCTCTACTCCCCCCTCATCTCCTCTTCGCACAACCGCATACAGGATTTCTCCCGTGCTTCACCCATACTCTGGAACTCACTGCCCCAACACATCAGACATTCTCCTACCCTGGGAACCTTCAAAAGAAGCCTGAAGACCCACCTGTTCCGCCAAGCCTACCACCTGCAATAAGACTCGGTCCACCACATCGCCTCATGACTGGAATTTCCCCCTCCCACTGTATCCCCACCCACCCCTCGTAGACTGTGAGCCTTTGTGGACAGGATTTCTCCCCTCTTGTTTCTGTACAACTGAATTGTTAACATTTATTGTTACTATGTTACTTGTCCTAGTCTGCCCTTTTTACCATGTAAAGCGCCATGGAATTTAATGGCGCTATATAAATAAATAATCTATTATATAATCACGAATGGGATTTTTGCCCCTTTTGAGTCCGCTCACGCTGCGAGTCAATGTCGTCATGTGGATACGTCCGAAGCATTGGCCGCGCCGCGGCCATTGCGAGCAGTTCTAAGGCGACTCGCTATGCCCGCGCAGCGGGCATGGCGAGTCGCCTTAGCAGTGCGAAGCATTGGCCGCGAAGCGGCCATTGCGAGTCAGAGACTCGCTCTGCTAGAATCCCGATGCATCTGCATCGGGCACCCAGCTATCTATTATATAATCACGAATGGGATTTTTGCCCCTTTTGAGTCCGCTCATGCTGCGAGTCAATGTCGTCATGTGGATACGTCTGAAGCATTGGCCGCGCAGCGGCCATTGCGAGCAGTTCTAAGGCGACTCGCTATGCCCGCGCAGCGGGCATGGCGAGTCGCCTTAGCAGTGCGAAGCATTGGCCGCGAAGCGGCCATTGCGAGTCAGAGACTCGCTCTGCTAGAATCCCGATGCATCTGCATCGGACACCCAGCTAGTAATAATAATAATAATAATTACTTTCTGGATGCACTTTCTGCACTACTAACCCAGCAGTCAAAAACGCAGCACCTGAATAACAAAATCAAAATCCCATTCACTTTGCTGGAAGACTGATTCATTTTTGGTGCAGTTTAAAAAAATAATGCAGCACCAAAAATAGATCAAAAACATCCAAAAGGGCCCACATGCAATTTTTGGTCATGGACCCTTTTCTGTCTGTGTCTGCCTTAGAACAGATGATAGTCAGTAGGGGCAAGATCCAGACTATAGAAAGGATCCTGTAACACATAAAAACGATGGAGAATGTTGACAATTTGGGCAACGGTCTGACATTTGTGCACCTTTCTTGAATTTCTGTATCCATTCATACATACTTCTTTGCAATAAAACACTTTCTCCAAAGTGTGCACAAAATCTTTGATACATATCGGCACCAGACACACTGTCAGACTGCAAAACTCAAATAATTGCACACTGGTCTGTCTTCATACATATCATAATTATGGCAGCCATTATTTCTTACACAGCAAAGACAGCAACTCCATAAAGAGTGCAGCCAAGAGAAGATTTATTATAACTGCTGTGTATATAATACTTGAATCATCTTTGTGTGACTATATATATATATATATATATATATATATATAGGGGATCAAAATTAGAGAACAATGTATGATCACTTGACTTTTTCAGACAGAATGTAATCTATATTGATGAACATTTGAAGGTTTTTGTGTAAGGGGTACACTATGCCTCTAGAACAATGTTTCCAAAATAATAAAAGTTTATCAGTTTAAAACCTATATTTTACACAAAAATGTAATGATCATGATTAGAGAACAGTAATGACTGCAGCACAGGGAAAGATTAAAACTATATATTGTGAAGGTCACAACGGTCACCAATCAGTAGGAAGTGTGCAGGCCTCTGCTTTGAATGACTTCAGCACATCTGTGGCGATAGGATATCACTAGTCTCTCACACTGCTCTGGTGTGATTTTGGTCCATTCTTCCAGTTTCTTCTGCAGTTCTGTTATTGTTGTGGGTTTCTTGGCCATATCTTTGTCACCAAGGATTGGCTATGTTCACACACAATTTGCGTTTTTTTTAGCACTCTAAGGCTGGGGTCACAGTTGCATTTTTCACAAGCGTTTTTGGAGACCTGCGTTTTCAAAAACGCATGTAAAAAACGCACCCATAGGCCCCCATGTTAAAAAACACATGCCCTAATAGCCAAAAAGCATGTGTGACAGTCCCATGCGTTTTTGGAGCATATCCAAAAACGCATGCGTTTTTTAATAAGGGGCCTTATGGAAAACGCATGCAAAAACGCATGTACAATTAGTGCCATTCAAAAACGCATGCGTTTCCAATAGGAGCCCATGTTAAAAAAACGCATGCGTTTCCGGAAACGCATGCGTTTTTTTAACATGGGCTCCTATTGGAAACGCATGCGTTTTTGAATGGCACTAAAAGGTACTAATTGTACATGCGTTTTTGCAAGCGTTTCCCATAGGAACCCATGTTATAAAAACGCATGCGTTTTCTACAAAAACGCATGCGTTTTTCAAAACGCTCAAAAAAATACTACAAGCACTATTTTTATGTGCAGATTCAAAAACGCACCCAAAAACGCAGGGAGCCATCACACACCTTACAAAACTCATGCTGACATGAAAAAAAGCATGAGTTTTGTTAAATCACTTAAAAAAACGCATGGCAACTGTGACCACAGCCTTAAAAGCACTTGCGTTTTTTTAAGAGTGCTAAAAAATGTCCCTTGTGTGTCTGAAAGGATTTGCCACGTTTTTGGACTTAGTAATTTTTTCACCAAAAACGCAGGCAAAAACGCAAGCGTTAACGCAAGGTGCCTAAATGTGCCTTTTAAAAACGCATGTGTTTCCCATAGGGCCCCCATGTTAAAAAAAACGCATGTGCGTTTTTTCAAAAGCGCATGCGTTTTTTTAACATGGGCCCCTATGGGAAACGCATGCGTTTTTGAATGGCACTAAAAGGTACTAATGTACCATGCGTTTTTGCATGCGTTTCCCATAGGGCCCCATGTTAAAAAAACGCATGCGTTTTTGGAAAAACGCACATGCGTTTTTTTACAGCACCCAAAAACGCTGCATGCAGCGTTTTTGGACTAGGGGTAAAAAACGCAAATGGAGCTGAAAAACGCATGTACACTCATATGTACCCTGCGTTAACGCACCTGCGTTTTTTTTTAACACCCCAAAAACGCAGGGATGGGCAAAAAAACGCATGTGCGTGAACATGGCCATTCACTGTTTTCTGTTTCAAGGAAGTGCTTTATCGAATTTTCTGTGTAACAGGGGGAATTGTCCTGCATGAATATTGCTGGCTGATTGAGTGCTAAACGCAAGTAAGGAACCATGTTTTGTTGAAGAAGGTTCTGATACACACTGCCATTCTCTGCAGAGGTCCAACTCCTGCAGCAGAAATCATTCCCCAAACCATGATACTTCCTCAACCAGCTTTCACTGACTTCTTTACACACTTTAGGTTCAGTTTTTCCCCAGCTTGTTGACGAACATAATGTTTCCCATCAGACATAAATAAATTAACTGTGGTCCACTTCTCCTCTGTCCACACAACATAGTTCTCACCAAAGGTGAGAATAACCTTTTGATTCTTTCTGTTAATGAGAGGATTGATGACTGCAGAGTGGACTTTCAGTCCAAATGCTCTTCAACGTTGTGACACAGTATGACAATAAAGATCCTGATCCTGTTGAGTGCTAAATTGGCGAGCTATTCCAGCTGCATTGTTGAAATGATTACCCATGGAGATTCTCCATATTATCCTGTCTTCTCTTGCAATTGTCTTTTGATGATGACCAGCCTTCTTGGGGGACTTGAAAGAATTTGTGATGTTGTAAAGATTCAATATTCTAGAAATTACAGACTTAGAACGACCAACTTCTGTTGCTATGGCTGTTGGGTGACCCCTTTGGCCTTCATGTGGACAACCAGCTGCTGGAGGGTTTCAGTCATTTTGGAATGGCTCACCATTTTTGCAAAGTGAGTGCAAACTGGAAAGTTAGGCTGCTAGTTAAATACGGTTTGTCAGATAATTAAGGAAATTAGCACCAGGTGCCAAATTAAAGGTACCGTCACACGCCGCAATATCGACTGCAGATCATAAAGGCGATATGTCACCCCGGAGCAATTGCCATGAAATTGCCTCATGGTTGCGGATTGTGATTGGGCAATTTCGCGGCGATAAATCGGCCCTCGGCCGTTGCCTGATTCCTGAACAGTGCTCAGGAATCAGCCGCAATTGTTAAGGTGATATTTCCGTGTTGTGGTGTGTGACAGGGCGATAGTGATGGAAAGAGCATTGTCTATGATTTCCCGTAGGTGTGCCTCAGCGTGCTGTAGTCCAAGCCCCGTCTGAGATTATTGGTGTCGGCTACTGTGTTCCCATTGGCTGTCACTTGACACCGCACCATATTTGAAGAGCTGTCCGTTCAGCACCACAGAAAGGCAATGGCGTCATGTATAAGCCAGCCTTCCATAGCAGGCTGACCAATCGTAACGCTGTTGCGTTGTCCAATGAGCGTGTATGGGGCGCGGTGTAAAGCACTGTGGCACGCCTATCTCCTCGCCGCACTGAACATGTACGCCGACATTGCCTTTGAGCTTTGCGGCGTGTGAAGCTGTGATGGAATTAGGCAAGATTGGCTCCCCTGTGGGTGAGGCGATTTCTGGAGCGACATTATATTCAGGGCAAAATTGCGGCGTGTGAAGCGACCATTGGCAATCTGAGGCGACCACGAAAAACATGAGCGCGCATGTTCCATCGCCACATATCGCCAGCTGAGATTGCGGCGTGTGACGGTACCTTAACACCAATAACTTGCAGGTATCTGAAACTATTCTCTAATTTTGATTAGTGTTCTTTTTATTTCATTTACATTTTTATTCTGTGCTTTAGAATATATTCAGTTTATGAAATAAGCTTAAAATACTGCGATTTAACTCATGTTAGGATATGTTCACATAGGACAACACAATGACCTAAGGAAATTGTGTCCTCTAATTTTGATTACTAGTGTATGTATATACCGTACATACTTATGTTGGTATTTCAGCATATGAAACCCAGTGCACCCAACACCCAGCCTCCCCTTTCTCTAATCTGTATGCCCAAGCATCTTGTAACAATTACAGAAACTTGGCTCATCTCTCACTATCATAACTAGGATGTCTCCGGTGGAATAATGTGGATCTCTTTGATTTATGTGGAAATTCACCCTCAATCTATTTCTCTTTATGGGCTCCCGTATGACTTTCCAAACCTGCCCACAATAATGTTTGACCTTAATCTGTATATTGTCTCCTCAGGTACTTAAACACATTTATCATGTTGAACTTTTATGTGCGGTAGAAAACTCTCCAAAGTGTATCTGGGGCACCATTTCTGAGACTCCGGGCTCACCCTTTATGTGCTGCATGGCTCTAGAATAGCTTTAGAAAAATGAAATGTGATAATAGAATCTTTTCAGGGTTTTTTTTAGTGATAATTTTTACTGTGAGCATTTTTATTGATGTTTTACAATAAATAATCCTCGTCTACACACTGGTGTCTGTAGTGTGAATTTACCTTTTAGATAATTAAAGGGATATTTCCATCTCTAAGGTCCTATACCAATATGTAGTAGGCCTAATAATAATAATAATATTAGCAGATACCTCCAATTAGAAATGTAGTATAAATCTCTGGATTCACTATTTCTCTTACCTCATGTGCAGGGCAATGGAGCTTAGGTATCCGTGGTTATGACCACTGATATAGTGACAGCTAGCTTGTGGTCGTAACCATGGATACTTCATATAATGGCACACCTAATATAAGGGCCTAATATAATGGCACATTAAGTAAGCGACATAGCGAATCAGGCAACAATTCTAATTTGAAATATTTGCTAATATTCTTAAGCCCTTCATGACCAATGACGTAGATGTCAATTATTGGTTGAGTCCCCCAGATTGATGTGGGCTAACACACTTAGCCTGCATATTTCCCCACACATATCGGCTGATTTGATCAACCATCAATGCCACTAACAACTGCGGGTGGATGGGAGATGCGTCCATGCCTGTTAACTAGTTACATTGCGCTGTCAATCTCTAACAGCAAGACTTAACATGCTACAGAAGGGATTGCATCATCCCACTCCCATCGGCAGCCTGTGACGTGATTGCGTTGTGCCAATGGGTTGACCTAACGCCTCTGTCTGTAATGAAAAAATTCCTGTGATTGCTGATTGCGCACCAGCGTGCACAGGAGATGATCATTTGTGCTGTACAGAGCCATGTTAATGCACTGCTCTGTACAGCATAAGTGATCAGATAGTGGTAGCTTCAATGTCACCTCAGAAAGCAAAAAATAAACCATCGCCCAGCCACAAATTCTGAAAACTGAGAACGATACGGGTCTTGGAAAATGGTGATAAATGCACTTTTTTTTTTTTTTTTACAAATTTCAGAATTTTTTTTCACCACTTAAATAATAAGGAAATGATGCATGTTTCATATCTCCAAATTGTACTGACCTGAGGAATGAAACTACCATGTCAGTTTTACCACATAAGGAACAGGACAAATATAAAAAAAAATCTATTGCGGAATTGTGCAATTTCACCACACTTGGAATTTGTTCTAATTTTCCACTACACTATATGGTTAAATGAATGATGCCTTTCAAAACTACATATTGTCCTTTCAAAATATAAGCCCTCATATGTCTATATGGATGGAAAAATAAAAATGTTATGGCTCTTGGAAAAAAAAGGAGGGGGAGACGGAAATCGCCTGCTGGTGAGGTGGTTAAAATTACATCTACTACATATTGGGATAGGACCTTGGACATGGTAATACCCCTTTAAGTAGCCACCACTATAGTCATATTCTGTGGTGACAAGGCTTGGCGCTGGCTTAGTGGGGCAAGATGTTTCTCTGTTCTATCACAGATTCTTTCTGTCAATACTGACTAATTCACCAGCCAAGTGTCCTGATCTCCAGACAGTGTATTGTGTCGTTTGTCTGAGGACTCTAAGATCAGAAGAGCAGTACACGGCAATGAATTCCTTACACAGCAGTCAAAACGGGTTAAAAGCCACCGTTCCAGAACCCTGACCCCATCTATCACTGGTTACCTATGTGCCCATGATTAATTCATCTCATTCAGTTGAAAGGTTGCTTCCTTCTCCTGTCCTTGTCAAGGGATGTCCCCACTGAGGTTAGATTTCTTGCATTAGGATGTTTTTATGAGGTTACACTTAGGGGATGCAATTGCACACTAAATATTATTTATGGCGTGTAACTTTACACATTTTTTCCAGTGGGGACAAGGCACAGCTGGTTGCTAAATTTACACAGCATTGCTTTCTCTCTCTTTCAGTGGAAGGGATATGGCTGGACTGGGGTCCATGGGGAAGATGCTCAGTAACATGTTCCAATGGAACCCAACAAAGGACGAGAAAGTGCAGCAGTGCAAGCCAAGCTGGAGGAGATTGCAGGGGGCAGCAAACAGACACCAGGGACTGCAATAACCTCGAATGCCCAGGTAATTCAAGAATGGGGATGAACAGATCAAGACAACTTATGTCGCTGGGTCTTAAAAGACATATTTTTTTAAAATAATGAAGTCCCAGCTTGAAGTTAAAAAGTTAAAAACTATTGCGTATTATTCCCAAATGTAGCGCATCACCCAGTAGAGGAAGTGGTTTGTATTATTATTACTGAAGCTGAGTTAGGGCCAGTACAATTTCAGCTCTATTCCAACTGAAAAATGTGATGATACAACCCTACCTACCCTGAAATGACTCAGTTACGACTACCAGTATGCCCGCTTTTGACTTAGCAGGTAGATCATATGTTATCATCTAGCCTATTTTTTTTTTGGAGATATCTTTATAGCTCTTCCTTCTATCTTTATCTCTGTCATCGTTCTCTGATCGTATAACCCAGCATTAACTGCTCTCTCATCTCACATTATGTGCCTCTGGCTCTTCACCTCTTAAACTTGTTTCTGTTACATGCCATCCAGGTACTCACTATTTTTTTCTATTTTCAGATACAATGTTTTTCTTTACTATCTTTATTTCTCCGTTTATTCAATTTGCCACTCTCAAGTGATATAGCTAAAAGAGCTTTCTTTTTTCAACTCTACCTGTCACTTAAATGTCTTTGCTTTATGGCCTAGATACCTTTCTACTGTAGCTTTACACATCCCTTAAGGCCCCGTTACATGGCACGATATCTTTAACGATATCGCTTAAACGTCACGGGTTTGAAGTCGTTCAAGCGACATTGTTAGGATGTCGTTGCATGTAACACTGAGATTCAAGTACGATAAGTCGTTGGATCGCTGATCGCAGGTTTGAGAACATGTTCTCAAATCACACAATCAACAATCAGCCAACCTGGTATATCGTTGTGTTTGACACCGCGATAACAATGTTCTTTACGACTTCGCCAATTCACAGCAATGAGCAGGTATCGTTCGCTGGGTTGTGCCAACAATCCCTGCTCACAACATCGTTGGTGAGTTGTCCACGATATCTAGATGTGTGACATCTCACCAATGATGTCAAAACGATGTCGGAAACGACTGCGCGCCCACGAGATCGTTGCCGACATCGTTCCAACATCATGCCATGTAGCGGTACCTTAAGATCTCTTTCTATACACCCTTACTCTCTTTACTCACTGCTTAATTCCTAATTTAGGCTCCCCTTTATTCATCTTTTCCCCTGTCATCTTCTCCCTACATGGTGCTGCATTCTCTAATCTCTTATCCTTCCTCTACTCCTTCCTCTTTTTATATACCCATCTGTGTTCCCTCCTTTCTTTACACTTTCCTCTGATTCCTGCCCCTTCACCCTTTCTAGCGGATGGAAAATGGGGCCCGTGGAATCATTGGAGCTTGTGCTCCAAAACATGTGACAGTGGCTGGCAGCGTCGCTACCGGATGTGTCAGGGAACAGGATTGCAAGGATACCCGTGCGAGGGCTCCGGGGACGAGGTCAGGACGTGCAATGAAAAGAAATGCCCAGGTATCCACCCAATACATCTCCTGTGTGTGCTGAGTGGAGGTGCCAGTTTTAGTCCATTTAGGATTTCCTCCTGTTTGAAACAGGCAAACTACAAACTTAAATATCGTCTATATGTTAGATCCATACCTTACCAATATGTAATTATATACATGTTTTTTCTCTGGATAGGTTAATTTATATTTTTTTTTACCAATAGTACTACACCTAGGTTTCTTCAAAAATTCTAAGCCCCCTTGAACACTTTGCAAAACAATAATTTATTGACATTAGAATTGGTGTGAACTGATTTGCAGGAAGACGTTCACCAGCTAAGTGATTAATCTGTGGATTTGAATGGGAGCTTAATGAAGCACCTTGTGCCTCTTGGCATCCATGGCTGTTCTTTCGTTTAGCCAGTCTTGGTGCAACATCATCGTTGCGGCCTGGCCAGCTAATCAAAAGAGCCATGAAGATAGAAGGTGGCTTTCAAGGCTCTCATCCAATGGCCATAGATGACTGAACTAGCTGCTGAATTGGGTGGGTCATGGAAAACAATTTACACCAACTAAAATTGCTGTTTAATGTCTCCCAATTGCTAAAAATCTTTTTTCTGTTTTCTACTTAAATCATTGTGGAGTCATCTTCAATAAAGGTAGTGAGGTATATAATTAAAAGACCAAGTCCTTAGATTCCAGTACCTCTAAGCAATTATTAGTTTATATTAGCATAGGTCCTAGTAACGTGACCATAATAACATGCTATCTCATCTACTAGGGTCAGATATAACTGATTGATGTGACGGATATTCCAGACAGCCTTAAATGAACATGTCTGATGCCACCAATGTTTGAGTTCATGAATCTTGGAATTGACTTAGACTTACGTCATTGATGCCGTTTAAAGTGCAAGGCGACGGCATTACTTCTCCACATTTCAATCTGATTTTTATCTTAATAGTTCCAATACTATATACACTTAGTTGAATGTTGTATTGTAATTATATTACTGTTTTATTAGAGTTGCGTTGCTTTGTGCATGCCGGGAGTAAAATTTGGCAGACAATAGGTACCAGGTACATAACAATTATTTGATATTACAATTATTAATATATTACAATATATTCACAATAGTTACATTTTTAAACATTTAGCTAGAACATCTATTAAAATAATATGCATGTGCTTAAGGATCCTTAGAATCCCACTTGTGATTGTGTACATGACCCCTTCAGGTTGAGGTGTCACACAGACTTCTCCGTACCCCTCCTGCCTTCCCTTGTCTTGCTTTGAATCCCATCTTGACTGCACTTTTTGTTCACCACCACCTCTTCACCTCCGCACCTCTCCTGTGCTCTCTGTGTCCAGTCTCCTGCACCTCTCCTCTTGTTCTCCACATGCTCTTTCAGCTTTTGTTTCTTTATTCCTCTCTTGTGCTCCTTTCATCCTCTCAGCATGCCTGCTTCCTCTGTGGGCTCTTGCTGACAGGCTAGTGGGTTTACAAAAAGGGAATAGCCATGAATGTTCATTTCTTCATTAGACGGTCACAGCTTGCTATTTACACATAGTCATCCATGTATTCTAAGGTCAGCAGAGAAAGGTCAGGCCATCACATTCTGCTTAGCATCCCTAGGAAGATCACAAGGTGAATAACATATCTGGAAGCTGTGAGATCTCATCTTCAAGATTTCGGAGATCTGTTGGGCTAGGCAGGTAGCTCGTGCTTGACTTGATAACCAGTTATTTCATGGCAGTGCTTCCCTTCCTCACAGCGTTACATGAAATGTGTAAAGATGAGTATGTCTCATCCATGACCTGGAAGAAAGCAGCTGCAGGGGAAATTGTGTACAACAAGTGTCCTCCAAACGCCACAGGTCAGTTGCTCTTGATCATATCTTCTCAACACCTGACTGTATTTTTCCGGCCTTGTCTATTTGCTTTGTGTGCTACATTGTTTCTTCTATCTTTAATTTTTTTTTATTCTATTCCCTTATTTTCAACATTTATATTTGTGTTCATGATTTTAATTGTGATTATTTATTTTTATTTGTTCTGCCTTCTTCCTAATTCTTCGGATGTATTTGCACTTTCTGCCATTTATGTTCTTATGCATATTCGCACTTTTTGATTTGCTTACTGATCTCTATATCCCTGCAGGATCGGCTAGCCGTCGTTGTCTGCTCAGTCCCCAGGGTGTCGCCTATTGGAGCTCTCCAAGTTTCGCCCGTTGCGTTTCCCATGACTACAGATTTCTTCACCTTGCAGTAATTACCAATTCTTTTTGCTTTACCGCATTGTTTGTATTTGTGTGTATTTACAAGAATTCTGTATGGCAGTCTGTCTCTATTAACTTAGCTTGGTTTTGGCTTAGAAAATGAAGCTCTTTGCAGACATAATGTTTGCCACTGCCTACTATACACACGAGACTACACACAGGGCAGATGCCCTATTTGTTTGATCAAGTGCGTGAAACATTTGGTTGATTTTGATGTCTCAGGATGCTCTGGTGCTTTCATTTTACTGGATTATATCAGTACGCAATGACATATCTCTACAGTTCAGTATTATTTTTTAGAGATTAAAGTATGAAAGAATTCAGTTAGCGGTGATTTTAGAGAAGAACATCTTGTCACTGTGTACAAAATATTGTGCATATCTTATTCCTTGGCTTAAGTCCATATATACTTTGGAACAGAAAATAAAAAAAGTTTATAATTAACCCAACTTGTTAGAGTGGACCTTAAATCTAAGTTTAGTGGAGAAATTTGGGGCAAATCCACCAAGTATTGTACATCTCTATGGATTATTGTTATAATTTGTTCTGAACATCTTGAACATCATTATAGAAAAAAAATTGTCTATCCCGGGCAGGGGTCCCCATCCTGTATCTTGGGAGCCACATGTGGCTCGCTGCTGTCTCCCAGCTTAGTACATTAGCACCAGATCTAGCAAACATCTAAGAAGAGCAGACCTCCAGATGGCGACTTTAGCGATTAGTCACACACAGAAAAGCAGATCTGAATGGGGGTAAGGTAGAAACCCCGGATCTTGGTATACTGCCTCAGTGTGATTTCTGATGAAAAGCTTTGGCTGTTATTATACCAGTACTGGGGACTCTGGATGTAGCTTGCAACCCTCTCTCAGAGCTGAATGTGGCTTGCAACCCTCATTCAGAGCCTAATATAGCTCTCAAAGTCAGAAAGGTTGGCGACCTCTGATCTACATAGGTTTACTTGTTGAAGTGAAATTGACTTAAGCAGAAATTATTTAGATCCTACCATATAAGTTTGTAAATGATTCATGATAGTGTAGAAGAAAAAATATCCCTTAAAAAAGTACCAATAAAGCTGTCTGAAGTTGCTTTAATAAGTTGCTTAAACACCTTAAATCGCTCCCAGCCAAACAGTTATTTGTCCTGACTAGCCAATACTCTTAAATGTTGGACTTATTCAAATCATTCTTATGTTTTCAATGGAAAGCGGGGGGAAAATTGCCAACAAACATGTATGCCACTGGCTAATCTCCAGAGAAAAGAAGAGTATAGGTCATTGTGCCTGCTCCTTCTCATCTCCATCATCATCTATTGGGAGTCAGGAGGCCATTATACACATTAACTCCTTGACCACCAAGCCTGTTTTGATCCTATTGACCAGAACATTTTTGCAGTTCTGACCAGTGTCACTTTACTAGGTAATAGCTCTAGAACGATTCAACGGATCCCAGTGCTTTTGACATTGGTTTTTCATGATATATTGGACTTCATGTTAGTGGTAAATTTAGGTTGATAATTTTTGGGCTTATTTTTGAAAAAAAACAAACTAAAATTTCATTAAAATTTTTACAATTTCTTAATTTTCAAACTTATACTGTGAAACCAGAGAGTAATGTCACTCACAATAGTTAATAAATAACATTTCCTACATGTTTACTTTGCATCAGTATAATTTTGGAAACAACATTTTTTTAAGGAAGTTAGAAGGGTTTAAAGTTCCTCAGCAATTTCTCATTTTTCCAACAAAATTGACAAAGCCACTTTTTTAAGGAACCACATCACATTTGAAGTGACTTTGAGGGACCTACATGACAGAAAATACCCAAAAGTGACACCATTCTAAAAACCTTCTAAAAAATGTTGGGTCACTGTGGCAATGATCGGCCCATCACAATCACTTTACGATAGACAGATCAGTGTGGGGTGAGGTGAGTGGCCACGCGCTCCTTCTCCCTTTACCCTAATGGTACCTTTACACGCCGCTACGGCAGGATGGATACAACCCGCTACAGGATACAAATGTAGCTTGTAGCGTCAATATAGCCCGTAGTAGCGGCGTCTGAAGACGGGACAACACAGCCGGCAACAGATACATCTGTTTCCGAGCACTGCTCAATAACAGATGGCTACAAAGCCGATGGTAGCGAGTTGTATCGGCGTGTAAAGAAGGAGCAGAAGGGATGTCTACACACCAGGCTAAGTACCTGGTATGTAGCTGGGGCGTGACACAGGCTCCGGGATACCGCCCCCCATCAGCGATCATTGGAGGAAGCTCCTGCGTTATGATTGGCAGTCGCTGCATAGGGAGGCATATTTAAGGAGCTGACCAGTCACACTACACAATTGCTCGAGCGTGCTGTATTAATCAGCCTCCTGCGATGCCTGCCCAATCATGATGTCCTTGCTTTGTCCTATCAGCGTACGGACGTCTCGTAATCCACAATTGTGGCACGCCTGTGTGCTGTCCCTGCTGCACCAGGTCCGCCCATATTAGCTGGTTGTAGCGGTGTGTAAATGAGGTAAGCTAAGCTACATATGGCTACTTGAGACACCCGGCGATGTAGCTAGCTATAGATGTAACGTAGCGTAGCGCACCTTGTGGCGGCGTCTAAAGGTGATGCGATTACCGTTTGTAACCGTTGGAGCGTGCTCGTGCACGTGAAGTAGCGGGTTGTATCCATCCTGCCATAGCGGCGTGTAAAGGTACCCTAACTGTTGCGATCTGTAGCGATTGCAGCAGTTAGGGTATGATACAGCTAGGGACACCTAGCGATCACGTCCCTGGCTGTGTCACATCAATCCCCCTCAGCTTCCATGCAGCTATCGCAGCCCCAACTGTAGCTGAATTGTAATGATTCGGGCAAGTTCCGTTGCACGATCATTACAGTTGCTAGATTTGCTGTTCAGAATTGAACAGTCAATCACAGCTATTGCGGGGTGGGAAATCAACCCCCGAGAGGTCGAGCTCCGATATCCTGTGTGTAGAACCACAGGATACCGGAGTGCACAATCACTGTTACCATGGCAACAGTGCCGCAATTTCGGCATGACAAACCGTTATATCATAGGTCGGGAAGTACCACTGACTTTTGTCGAACCGGTATGTCAAAGGTCGGGAAGGGGATAAAAGTGGTCACCCGGTCCCATCAAATATTGAAAATTAACTATAGTGGTTTTCTAGGGTAAAACTGAGCAAACTTGTTTAGATTTGTATTTGGTTTTATATGTTTACTGTTTCAAATTAGATGAATTCCAGTTTTTATAAAGTGATAATCTTGCATACTTACTATCAATCACTAGGTATGTCATTAGGTATCTCAGCCAATCTCTTTCAAATCACCACCATTTTTAATTTTCACCTTTAGGGACTCATACATTTAAATCAGGAAAATACATTATAAGCAAAAATTATATTACCTCTCCACAGTTAAAGGAAATCTATCACCAGGTTTTTGCTGAAAGCCGTATGATGTAGGGGCTGAGACCCTGCTTCCAGTGATGTATCACTTACTAGGCTGCTTGTTGTAGTTTAAATAAAATCGGTAGAAGGTTATCACTATTCCTCTTGCATATAACACTACTAGTACAACACTACTCCCACAAATGATAGGAAGCTTTTCTTACTGTACACAGTGTACACAGCTGCCAATCAGTGATGTGGTGGGTTATACAAAGCTTAATATTCAATATTCAGAGAACTGGTAGATGTGTTACAGGGGAAACAATGATTTTATTAAAATGAAATTAAGTGACAGTCCTGTAATTCATACATCATTGGAATCAGAATCTCTGCCCCTATATCATGCTGTTCATAGATTACATAACAAAAATGTGATGACAGAGTCCATTTGAATTTGAATGAATTATGTAATTGTGATGAGTAACCATAAGAAATTATACTGCCCTAAGTTGCAGTCATGCTGAGATAAGCATCTCCATGAGCACAATGCAGCACAAGGGAAACAACGGGGATGGAAAGCGAGAAAGGCCTTAATAGTAGGGAGAAGGGAGACAGGTCACTTCCTGACCCTCACTTGTGGCTTGTACTCCTTAACATCCCTATATGGGTCTTTCTTAATAATGCAAATGGTAATTGAGTGAGCTAGATTCACCTCTGCAGTAAACAGATACAAGGTAAGGAGGACAGACAGAGGGACATAAAGAAAAATTATATGTTACAACTTCAAAATTGCAGCAAAGCACCAGCAAACGTCACAACTCCATCAAATTCAAAGTGGAGGGGATGGTCACAAAACACTGCACCTGAGATCGGACTAACAAAGAACTACCAGAAAGGAAAGAGTCTATAACCCCTGCAGCACCAAAAGACAGAATGTACATTTAAAGGGAATCTGTCAGGTCAAAAATCGATATATAACTGATATCATTTTCTAATTCCTCTGGTGAAGCTCTTTCTGTTCATATTCTGTAAATTGCGGAAAAGAGATTCATTCCAGCTGTCAAATACAGTGATTGATCACTTACTTCTCTGCAGCACACTCCTCAGGAATGAATATTCATGTAGTGACATTACTGCCCTGCACTGCCCTCCTCTGGCTCTGTATCCTGTTGTGTGGTTTGCTCTCTAGACTCATGCACTCACTGCAGATGAGAAAGGAGGGGGAGGAGGTGTGTGTTCTTAGCAGTTGCACATCTGAGGCATATGTATAGTGTATGCTGGAGATATTTCTACGTGTTTATAAAAACATTTGTCCATTTGCTCAGCAGATACACACACTACATGTATGTAGATAACCAATGGTCATATAAACACATAGAAATTTCTCTCATACAGCACAGACTGTAGTAACCTTACTACAAGAGTTGCAACACAAAACACCTTCCCCCTCTCCTATCTCTCTCCACCCCTCCAAAGGAACTTGCAGAAGCCTAATGGGTACATCACATGCGTCATTAACGCATGCAATATTGCTGCTGCACATGATGTTGCAGCGATATTGACGTGTGACACCGGGAGACGAGCGAGAAGCCAGCTCCCAGCACCTCTCAGCAAGCGCTGGGAGCTGGTATCCATGGTAAACAGTGGGTAACTAAGCACCGTACTGTGCTCAGTTACCTGCTTGTTTACATGGTTAACAGCGATCTCGCTGGTACTGATCGCTGTTGAGTCTGCCTGTGTGACAGCTCACCAGCGATCAGCCTTCAATGTCGCCAACGATGAAATCGCTGGCGACATTGATATGTGTGACGGCCTCTTAAGAGCTTCAGTGACTGATCAGCACAGAGCACTGAGGGGAGGGACAGAATACCTTCTTAGATAGGCGTAGATATTTAAATAACATTTTCATACTGTGGACTACTTGGCAATAAAATCAATGACTAGTGCAGTCAGCTGCCTGCAGACTTTGAAAATGATTATATCAAGAAAACTGCGGAGGGAACAGTAATCATTTTTACATGCTTTAAAACATCTGCCCGGGCCCTATTTAAGGGTACTATTAGTATCATACTGAAAAATGACCTGACAAAGTCCCTTTAAAAACCAGAGTATCAGAATGTAATGTGACCCAAAAGTCCCAGACTCGCATTGTTCTCCCAAGGACGGGAGACACCCATGACAATGTAAAGGTGCTGTTAACACTATATTCTCTAAAATTAGTGTAAAGAAAGAATGTTGCCATCGCACTTATATTGTTTCCATTATTGCTGACAACACTAACTAAACAGCTACCGTACATAAAATTCAATTGCCCAATGACTGATCCCCCTATTACCCATTCTGTTTTAATTCAGCAAATAGAAGCATGTTAGGAAATTGTTAATAATGCAGTTCTCTATTACACAAGTGAAGGTTCACCAAGGTTTGCCTGCTTCTAAATTACATTACACACTACTCATGTGTAGCCTTTCTTGTATAGCGCACACTTTCATAGCTGCTTAGTTAATCTACAGTGCATACAACAAATTGGGTTTCTAAAGGGAATTTAGAAGCCCTGCAGCTGCCAGCGAGCTCTGGAACTGAAAAGGAGCAGTACTGCTAATTGATGTCCATTAACAAATTAATATGAAAGACAGTAGTTGATGGTAGTTGTTACACACCATGTAGTATGACATAAGAAGCAAAATCAGCATGCGATTAAAATGGTTTTATCAGTATGGGAATATAAAAAACAAATGTGCAGATAAAATCACAAGGTAAAGGTTAGATTTGGCTATTGCTGATTTAAAAGGAATCTGTCACCAGATTTTTGTCACCTTCTGGGAGCAGCACAATTTGGAGACAGAAAAACTGATTACAGTGATGTAATTTACAGGGCTCCTTGCAAACGTTTTGATAAAATCACTGTTTTTCAGCAAGACGTTATCTTTAAAGGGCTAGTAATCCTGCTGCCATGTTGTCCTCCATATAGTATAATGCACCCTCCATAGTCCTCCATATCTTATAGTGCACACCTTATAGTCCTCCATATAATCTAATGCACCCCATAGTCCTCAATACATTATAATGTACCATCCATAGTCTTCCATACATTATAATGCACCCCCATAGTCCTCCATACATGACAATGCAACTTCCTTTGTCCTACATATATTGTTATGCATGCCATAGTCCTCTGTATAGTATAATAAACCCTATAGTCTTCTATATATTATAGTGCACCATCCATAGTCCTCCATACATTATAATGCACACCCCATTGTCTTCCATATAGTATAATGCACCCCCATAGTCCTCAATATATTATAATGCACCTTTCATAGTCCTCCATATATGATAATACACCCTCAAATTCCTACAAATAGTATAATGCATACCCCATAATAATCCGCATAGTATCATTGCTAATGGCCAGCAGTGAACTCACTGACCTTAAAAACTCACCTTACCTCTTCACCCACTGGTCTGAACTTCACACTGCCATGTGTTCTGCAGCACCGCACGTTCATCATGCCCACTGCACTGAGTCATCAGATTTCAAACACAGAGGTTGAATGATAAAGTTGGGAGTGGAGTGCTCCCTCTCTCATCATTGCTTTCAAGTTTATTGGCATCCGTGAAGCAGATACAGTTAAAAGTGCAATGCCAGGCCGGGGGAGGGATGCTTTTGCTAGAACTTGGCCCCTGACTTGCAGGCTCTATAGCTGCTGTGTGGTCTTACATTATTTTTATTACTGATTTTTGCATTGCCGCTTAGCAGGTCTGAGTGGGTCTCATAGCGATCAGGGCTGTGGGGTAAGTAAATCAAACCACCGACTCCAACTCCGACTCCGACTCCTGAATTTCTCTGGCTCCGACTCCAACTCCGACTCCTGAATTTCCCTGGCCCCGACTCCAACTCCGACTCCGACTCCTTTGACACCGACTCCAACTCCTTCATTCATGGCTCGTTTTTCAGTGATAAAATTATTGTAGATCAATGGTACCATTAGCCTTTAATCATTATAAAGACATAATAATCAAGATATTTAGATAGAACATAATAATAATTCATAATAATAATATTCAGCACATTCTGCATTGAACAACTGGACTCAATTTATTATATATTTTAGGAGTCGGACTCGGAACATTTTCTACTGACTCCAACTCCGACTGCGACTCCACCAAAGTGGGCAGCGACTCCGACTCAACAGACTCCGACTCAGACTCCACAGCCCTGATAGCGATCGGGAAGACAGAGAATATAGCATCTCTGTCTTCTCTTTGAGTATTTCGTTCTGTACAGCCAGCCAGCACCCTATTGCAGCAGCTGCACAATCTTTTCCAAGCAGCTAAGTGCATTGATACATTTGAATGTCAGTGCAGAGTAAAGAGTAGACCACTTGGATGTTTAAAATCTATGAGAGGACCAGGACTGTTTAAGTAGTGAGTAGGAGGACCTAGAATTGGGGGCTGTGCTTAACTATTAACCCCTTCACGACATATAATACACTAGTACATCATATGTCATGTTGCTTTTCCAGTACACTAAGTGATAGAATGAATGATGTCATTCAAAAGTACAACTTGTCCCACAAAAACACGCCATCATATGGTTATAGTGAGTCAGGTTATATTGTCCTGAAAAGTAAAAAATTATGGCTCTTGCAAAAAGGGAAGGAAATAGCAAAAGCGCAAAAACGGAAGATGACTCAGTAGTGAAGAGGTTAAACGGCAGAGTTCCTTGTGAGGTTGCTAGTAGCTGGTAGGTTTTAATGTGTGATGGAAAAAGATCAGCAGTGATAGGAAGAAGTAACCTCTAGATGAAGAGTGGCAGATTGGAGTTGAGGGCACAGCAACAAATAACACTGATACTCAAGAACTATGGTACAGGAGGCTTAGTGAACATTGTGCATGGCTAAATGTCCTCACAGGCATTACTGTGGGTTGGAAGTGGGACAGGGAGGAAATTGGGACTGGGGCAACTGTAGACCAGATCCTGGAAGCTACAGTAAAGAAAACCTGTGCTTAGTACTCAGGTCCAGGGCTCAAGCCATGCACTAGTTAGCTACAAAGTTAAAAGAAGGGCCATGTGGGTTGTGTCATGAAACTGTAATGTTGACCTTAAGTGTTGGGCCACTACTGAAAACCATAAAGTTGTTACCTCTGTTATTAACATAAGCTATTTCCATTAATAATTGTGTCAACTATCCTTTCTTTGTACTGTCAATCAAGATCTGCAGTAAAAGAAAGTTTATTTTTATACACTGGAGTCTCTTCTGTCCTGATGTCATCAAGAGATCAAGAGTTCAGTCTTAGTTTTAAGGAGAACCTGTCATCACAATTTAATATGTTAAAGTAAAGGCATGGCCATGATGGCACTGTTATACAGATTTAGTAAATACTTTTAGTGATGACATCTGCACCCTAGTTGCTATTTAATCCACATTTAAAGTTTGGGTGTAATAACCTTTCAGTGCATTGGGGCAATAATGTGGGTAGGGTCTTCAGCTCTGTCCCAGCCTCTCCGTCTGTCTCTGGCATCTGCATGTGCCTCCATTATTAAAGTTGGGGTGTAATAACCTTTCAGTCTATTGGGTTGGTACTGTGGGTAGGATCTTCAGCTTTATCCCAGCCTCTTCACCTGCCTCTGGAATTTGTATGTGCCTTTATTATTAAAGTTTGGGTGTAATAACCTTTCAGTGCATTGGGGCAGCACTGTGGGTAGGGTCTTCAGCTCTGTCCCAGCCTCTCTGCCTGCCTCTTGCATCTGTATGTGCCTCCATTATTAAAGTTTGAGTGTAATAGCCTTTCAGTGCATTGAGGCGGTAATATGAGTAGGGTCCTCAGCTCTGTTCCAGTCTCTCCACCTGCCTCTGGCATCTGTATGTGCCTCCATTGTTAAAGTTTGGGTGTAATAACCTTTCAGTGCATTGGGGCAATACTGTGGGTAAGGTCTTCAGCGCTGTCCCAGCCTCTCCACCTGCCCTTGGAATCTGTATGTGACTCACCGTGGCCGGGACTCCGGTTTAGACAGGCGATGCTTCCTTCCTCCTTGTCACGGGTGGACCGCGCCTGCCGGCAGTGGGGCCCGGTGTAGTGCAGATCAAAAGTGAAGACGTCTTGGTGGAACAGATTAAAGGGGTTTTAATTTATTTGTGACGCCACCTATGAGTAGTTCGGTAAGGACTACCGACGCTGCGGAACCTCGGGGGGATGGACAGCAGCTAGATGTTACGCTCCCCACAGGCTGAGCGGTGATCCCCGGAGGTTGGAGCTGCTCAAGATGTTGTGCGGCAGCTGCGGTTACCTTTTAGTGCGGACGGACAGTTCATAAGGAAGCAGGGACACAGAAAGTCTCTGCAACGGGTGTTTACTGTAACCAGCAGGCAGTACATGGCATACAGTGGTTGAGTAGCAGACCAGGTGGACTCAGCAGTGATGGTGTCCCTTAGAGATCCGCAGTGTTCCTCCTTTCTACCTCTTTGGTTGCCAGTGTCGCCCAGGAATACCAGGTCAGGTACGGGGAGGCTGCTTCAATGCCCTATCCATGATGTACGTTCTGGATGTTTTGGGGAGCCTTGGATCCCTCAGTGGGTACACCGCTGGTTAGACGACTGGAAGTTGGCTGGTTGTGGGGTGCTCCTTTGAAGCTGCTCCTCCACTCTTCTGGTTCGCGTGGCAGAGGTGAACTGCTGCCAGCTTCGGTACCAGTGAACCGGCTGTGAGTTGTGGGCACGGGAGTCTTTTGGGGGACCCGTGTAGATAATGCCCAATCCCGGTAGTTAAGGCCTCAGGTGCTGACACCCGACCGGTGACGGCCCAGGGGCCCGCACGGGGTGCGGAGCCCCCGCTCCTCTCCAAGTTCTAGTCTTAGACCCTTCTTCTCCGAGTTCTAGACTATTGTCCTTTTTGTCAAGATTCTTGTGTGCTACTACACTACCCTAACACTCCACCCCCCAGGACCTATGATTGGCCCTCTGTTCTAGGTGTTGCATGTAGGGTTGGATCTCTATGTTAACCGGATCATTGCTGAGTCAGAGAATATTGCGGCTGCATTTATGGCTGCAATACCCTCTTGTGACGCACTCGTTGCGGGGCGCCACACTCCCCCTTGGTTGAATACGCTTGTCCCCAAGCGTCACACTACTCACATTACAGAGGTTTTTTTTTTTTTGGTTTTTTTACAACAGGTAATACACTTTTATTAATGACAAGTCATTGTATGCATAAAAGTGAAAAGGTAAATAACAGGTTAACACACTGCGCGGACCCGGCGGGCGGTCGGCTGTCCTTAGAATAAAAGTTCAGGCTGTAGCCGCCAAGTCGCGGTGTTACGGTGCAAACAGGAAGAAGTCTCTTTTAGTAGCAAAGTTCAAACAACATAAGTCACTTATGGAGGGCAGTATTCCGGACTCGTATAGCGAACCACCCGTCACAGCATACATGTCGCTCATAGGTTACTATGTCCCCTCTATACAAGTCTCGGTTTGGTTGACCTCGCGGTAGGTGCGATTCCACATCACGACGCCCCACAAATACTTCAGTACTCACACCCTCCTCCCTTACGAATCCCCACCCGGTGGACAAGTTAAAGGTGCTTACCCGCCCGGTTTTACGGAATTGTTCAGGTAATGGAGATTGGCGGCGGGCCTCGGCGCGAGCCTGCATGTTGGCTTGCAGTCGAGTGTGCCACTCGTCTCTCCGGATACGACGTACCTCTTCGTCGGAGTGGTGCGGCGTGTGGATCAAGTCACTACGGCGTGCTGGTTGTTGAACCGCTCGAGCTTGGTGGGCAGTCTGGAGTGGAGCCCGGTTTAACGGAACCGGAGAAGATGCTGTTGCGGTGGCACCCGACCAGTGCACCCGAGCTGATCGCCCGGCAGAAGGGTTCCTTGTGTCTCCCCAGGCGAACCCGGTGTAGAGATCCTCAGCTGGACTGTAGGTCTCATCGTCATCCTCCTCGATCTCTCCTTCGGTGACCACGTCGGGCTGCTCGGCTAACAAAGACGATGGGATGGAATCCTCTGGATCAGTGGGTGGCTGTGCTGCAAAGTTCTCCTCGGGGTCGTTGTGCAGGACTTCCAGGCTGCCTGCCTCTTCTTCTGTAGCAGCTAGAAGTGGTGTTTCGATCCCGGGCTCCAGGTAGGCCTCTGTATTTGCAGAGGAGGCCTCCGGTTCAGGGGAGAAACAGGCGACAGTCTCGGTAGTGTAGAAACTAGTCGCGGGTTCCGCAGGTGGAACCAGGTAGGTGTCAGCTTCTTCGTGGGAGCGTATTGGAAGCTCCGGCTCTGGAACGGGGTCGGCTGCGGTTTCGTCCGCTGGAACGGGTCGAGGGGTAACTCTCACTGGGATGACACAGTCTATGGGCTCCGGTGACGAAGCAGGACAGGTGGTGGGCGACAATGAGGTGGTTGAAAAACTGGCGACGTCGTCTGGGCTTGGAGAAGCTGTACCCGGTCGGCTCTGCTGCATCGCATGATGGAGTCTTCTGCCTAGGGTCGCGCTCCAGCTGCGAATCGTCCATTCCACAGTCTCAAGTAGTCGCACCCGGAGGTCTTGTAGAGCCTCTAGCCAGAAGTCGGGGCTGCCGTCTACGGTAAGGGCAGGACCCGGACCCGGTTGGCCTATGGCTGCTCTGGCCTCCGCCTCGACCTCCCGCATCAGGTCTTGGAGTCTCATGCTGGCCATTCTTTTCATGGAGGGAAACCACACCCGTTCAACCGGTAAGCGTTCTGGTAGAGCTGGTGAAGAAGTCTGTCTGACACTCCCATTTCCTCTGGGCTTTTTGTAGTCCAATCGTGGGAAAAGTCTTTGGGGTCCGCCCCCATGGTTGATTCGAGCAATCAGGGCGGACAAAGAGTTTGGCGCCTTTTGTCTTTAGCCCTCCCACGATGAGGGGGGGGTTGACTCACTCCTGGGCTTGCACGTGGCGGCTTCTTGTGGCGGGAACGCCATCTTGGGCGCCATCTTGGCCCAATGGTGAAAAGGCGGGAAAGTTCTTTTAGGGACGAACAAAGTCCAAATTGTAGACAATAAAGTCCAATTTAAGCACATTATACCCGTTGGGTAACGGGCCTGCTCGTATCCTGTTCGTGACGCCATTTTCTGACTCACCGTGGCCGGGACTCCGGTTTAGACAGGCGATGCTTCCTTCCTCCTTGTCACGGGTGGACCGCGCCTGCCGGCAGTGGGGCCCGGTGTAGTGCAGATCAAAAGTGAAGACGTCTTGGTGGAACAGATTAAAGGGGTTTTAATTTATTCGTGACGCCACCTATGAGTAGTTCGGTAAGGACTACCGACGCTGCGGAACCTCCGGGGGATGGACAGCAGCTAGATGTTACGCTCCCCACAGGCTGAGCGGTGATCCCCGGAGGTTGGAGATGCTCAAGATGTTGTGCGGCAGCTGCGGTTACCTTTTAGTGCGGACGGACAGTTCATAAGGAAGCACGGACACAGAAAGTCTCTGCAACGGGTGTTTACTGTAACCAGCAGGCAGTACATGGCATACAGTGGTTGAGTAGCAGACCAGGTGGACTCAGCAGTGATGGTGTCCCTTAGAGATCCGCAGTGTTCCTCCTTTCTACCTCTTTGGTTGCCAGTGTCGCCCAGGAATACCAGGTCGGGTACGGGGAGGCTGCTTCAATGCCCTATCCATGATGTAAGTTCTGGATGTTTTGGGGAGCCTTGGATCCCTCAGTGGGTACACTGCTGGTTAGACGACTGGAAGTTGGCTGGTTGTGGGGTGCTCCTTTGAAGCTGCTCCTCCACTCTTCTGGTTCGCGTGGCAGAGGTGAACTGCTGCCAGCTTCGGTACCAGTGAACCGGCTGTGAGTTGTGGGCACGGGAGTCTTTTGGGGGACCCGTGTAGATAATGCCCAATCCCGGTAGTTAAGGCCTCAGGTGCTGACACCCGACCGGTGACGGCCAGGGGCCCGCACGGGGTGCGGAGCCCCCGCTCCTCTCCAAGTTCTAGTCTTAGACCCTTCTTCTCCGAGTTCTAGACTATTGTCCTTTTTGTCTAGATTCTTGTGTGCTACTACACTACCCTAACACTCCACCCCCCAGGACCTATGATTGGCCCTCTGTTCTAGGTGTTGCATGTAGGGTTGGATCTCTATGTTAACCGGATCATTGCTGAGTCAGAGAATATTGCGGCTGCATTTATGGCTGCAATACCCTCTTGTGACGCACTCGTTGCGGGGCGCCACATATGCACCTCCATTATTAAAGTTTGGGTGTAATAACCTTTCAGTGCATTGGGGCAGTACTGTGGGTAGGGTCTTCAACTCTGTCCTAGCCTCTAAGTGTGTCTCTGGTATCTGCATGTGCCTCCATTATTAAAGTGTGTCTGTAATATCCTTTTAGTACATTGGGGTGATATTGTGGATAGGGTCTTTAGCTCTCTTCCTGTGTCTGGTATATGTATATGCCTCCACTATTGAGGTTTGCACTGGTGCCATTCCTCCCAAGGCTGGTGTTTGTACAGATTCAACTCTTGCCATTCTTCAGTACAATGGTGCAGATGGCAGATTGACCACTGGGAGCATTCAGTAAAATGGCACCATGGCAGTGAATGTGCATATCTAGATCTCATCTACATGACGAGCTGAGATCTCAATATGCACATGTGCCACCATCAGGACTATCTGATGAACCAGTGCATGCGCTGCTGGTGGCAAGAGAATCGCCAACGCAAACGTTACAAAAGAAGGCACATACAGACATGGGGTTTGGGTATAGCTGAACACCCTATCCACAGTCCCACTCCACAATCGAAATGTCAAATGTGAATTAGATGAAAACAGGAAAGCAGAATTTTTCACAAAGATATCTTCTGAATCAGTATAACAGCACCATTATGGCAATGCCTTTACTTTATCAAGTTAAATTGTGTCATTCTGGGCTGCGCATCCCTTTCAATTTAGTGCCTTTTAAAAACGCATGCTTTTTTACATGCGTTTTTCATGTCATCATGAGTTTTTTAAGGTGTCTGATGGCTCCCTGCGTTTTTGGCTGCGTTTTGAAATCTGCACCCAAAAATAGTGCATGTACTATTTTTTGTTGCGTTTTGAAAAACGCATGCATTTTTGAAGAAAACGCATGCGTTTTTATAACATGGGCCCCTATGGAAAACGCATGCAAAAACGCATGTACAATTAGTACCTTTTAGTGCCATTCAAAAACGCATGCGTTTACCATAGGAGCCCATGTTAAAAAACCGCATGCGTTTTTTTAACATGGGCTCCTATGGGAAACGCATGCGTTTTTGAATGGCACTAATTGTACATGCGTTTTTGCATGCGTTTCCCATAAGGCCCCATATTAAAAAACGCATGCTTTTTTGGAAAAGCACCAAAAACGCATGGGACTGTCACACATGCTTTTTGGCTATTAGGGCATGCGTTTTTTAACATGGGGGCCTATGGGTGCGTTTTTTACATACGTTTTTGAAAACGCAGGTCTCCAAAAACGCATGTGAAAAATGCTACTGTGACCCCAGCCTAATTTGTTTTCCTCTCACACTCCAAAGACATGCTCATAGGTCATTTAGATTGTGAGCCCCAATGGATACAGTGATGATGATGTCTGTATAGAACTAGAGAATTAATGGCGCTATGTAAACAAGTAAAAGAAATAAAAAACTATAATATGATATTCCTCCAGGTGTCTGACTCAGAGGAACCGTGTAGCTCACGAGAGTGTTTTGTCTGCTATCATAGCCCATTCATTTCATGGATTAGTGCTGGGCATTCAGTATACTCTTCTCTATACCACTCTTGTAACAGATGGTTATTTTAGCTACTATCACACTTGGACTTTTATAGGCATTTCCATATACCATTAACAAAGAGAAGTTTAGCTATGATGACATTCTTAGTAAATTGTGAAGGTCGTTGTACATAAAAATCAACAGTTTCAAGATACACTTAAACCACCCATCTGGCACAAAGAAAAAATAAACACATACTTAATATCATTTATTCACTTTTCTGGTGTTTTGTCTCAACTATCGTCCATTCCACTACAGGAAACCCCTTCTTAACTGATTACGTTCCCTAACAACAAAAAAAGCATATACTTATTGACCAGACCAGTACTGCGACTGCCAGAGGGGTCACTGATTGACTGCAGCCATCATTCTTCTATCAGACAGAACTATGAATGCTGCAACCAGTCAACAAACACTGATTGGCTGCAGCTGTCATGTAACTATTGGCAATCAAAGCGCCAATGCAAAAGAGTGGTCCTGCCCCTAGTATAGGTTTTGTTTATTTTACGTGGAACACTTAAACAATGAAGGTGTTGTTCAGTTGTGGACAAGCCTTTAATTTTTTTGATGCATTGGGTTGCTCCTGTATTCTGACAATAATAGAGAATAATAAATTCATGTTGGGTTCTTTTTTGCCTTTTCTCCCTGTTGTGATAAGTCAGACCCAGTCTCTAATGTATCATGGGGGTCCAATGAGACACATTCTTCTAAAACGATAGGGATTCCCGATTTGAGCCTTCCCCACTTTTCACCTAATTGTCATTGAAATATTCTTAGAATGAGCAAACAACATCTGAATGTATATCTTCTAACAAATCCCCCCCCCAAAAAGAAAAATTCTGATACCGGTGATTTAACATAACATGGTATTCAGATCAGTCTCTTTATCCTAATCTGAGATTTACAAGATTCCAGTAGATGGCAGTCCTTCCCCGGAAACATTTTAGGAATTAGATCCCAGTGGTGCAAAGATTAATCCATGCGGGAATGAATATCCCTTTGAACATACTGTATCTGTTCTGCACACAGCGTGTTGTCTTCTCTTGCATAGAATTTTCTATGCCTCTATCACCAGTTATGTGATAGATGATAAGTATATCAATAAACTTATTGGCCCAAAACTAGTTCTGCATCTTGAGTTCAGAATTTGTGTATCCGGCTTAGACTCAGAGGCTGAATAATGTCTGGTGACACAGCTCATCGCCCTTACAGAAAGTAACTTACCCACCTGTCTAAGATTATGCTGCTTTATGGAAGGCTCTGCTCCTGTAGGCTCTCTGATTGTCAAAATCCATTGAAGTATTTTGGCAGAATCCATGAGTAAAAAGGTCTTAATTTCAGTGAAATTGATTTTTTATGAGATTTGCTTCTAAGAAACCAGTTGATGATATTTGATGGAACAAGAAAACTGAAATTTTGATGTGGACGGCTAGGAAGCTGCCAAATTCGGGTTTGATTCTGAGCAAATTCCCCTAAGTTATAAGCAACTGACAAAAGTGGATTAACATTGAATGTCCTGTCAGATGCGTGATTGTAATACACCTGCCTTCATTTACATGATCTTACTTTTCACTGTGTTTTCTGTCAATCATAAACCAGGATTCATTTCTTTCCTCTCTCTTTCTGGACTCTTTTCTTACACATCATCTCAACACATCTATAGATCTTCTTCCTAATTTTCCTCCTCTTTTTCGTGTCTTATCACGATGCCTGATCTCTTACTCTTTTGTAACCCCTTATTGCTGATTTTTTTTGTTTTTATCAGTTTCTCTTCTGTTTCAGAAGGGTTCTTTCTATTTTGAGTCTTTATGGCCTCTTTTATAGTCTTTCTTTTTCAGGCACGCTTATGGTCTTTTGTGCTTAACCCCCTCTACTTTATGCCTCACGCTTTAATAACCCAGAGAGGAGGAAGGGCTTCGTTTCAGTATCATTCCCTCAATTCATTACAGATCAGTGGCTGAAAAAAGATCAGATCCCTCCTGCGTTACCAGGACAGCAGCTAAACTGTGCTCTTTCCTAATGACTGCCCTGAACAATATGCCGTTTTCACATCCAGAGAACCGCTATCACCCCCTCCCCTTCCGGCATGATGGGGTTCTGTGCACGGGGACCCCTATTATCGTTAAATACCTATTAGTTCCGGTGACAAGCTTGGCATGCATGCCAGGCGTGGGAGAGGCATATTCAGAATAAAGCGACATGGCTTTTCATTCTTACGCACACCACCAATTAGCTTCTCATTAGCGGGAACAGCCGCAGGCGTTAGTATCTCGCCCCTCTCCATGCGTCGCTGCCTGCCTCCAAGCAAGAGAAAGGTCAATGTCGCCGCCGTGTCCCAGTTGAACATATCCCAGAAGTAAATCATCTCTTGTTAAGGGAGGGGGGATTAGAGATGTGCATAATGTGGGAGCATTGAGACTATGCAGTTGGAGTGGAAGTCGTGCAATAAACACACTTGACAAACCTTCGCCTGACCTTTCTCAGATTTATTAGAGTTCTGTGTCACTGAATAATAGATATACATGGTTAATAGTTCTGTTTTGGCTGCAGATCTGTGCATGTGACTTCCCAAACTGTGCGAGGGAATCTATTAGTTAGCGTGTTCCCGTGCTCTCTTTTTGTTTCTAGATTAGTCCAACACTGCAGCTTTTTTGGTACCCTTCATGAAGGTGAAACCATTGTAAAAATGATAAAGCATGAGGAAATCCACATATCTAAAGACGCCGCAAGCTTGCTGGTGCTGGATTATGTACCTCAATGCCTCTATAGTTAGGAACATATTACTGCAGAGTGGAGAAGTAAGGTTATTAAATTCAAAGCGCAGTCTGCTATCCAGAAGATGCAAATGATACATATTAAGTAAGTGAGCTATAGGGAATAAAATGGCACTGGACACTCGCGCTTTCACATTAAACACGGACATAAAGAGTTGAGATTACAGTACTGACTAAACTGGACATGCACATAAGATAAGAAGCCAGTTTGGATCATTACAGCAAACCATTGTTTAAAGAATTTAACGGCTATGATTTATCAAAATAGTTGATGACAAACTTCTATATTGTCAAACTTTTGCTGAAATTTAGATATGTATAGGCAATGTGGTTACTCAGTGGTAGCACTGCAGTCTTGTTGCCCTGGGGTCTTGGGTTCAAGTCCCACCAAGAACAATATCTGCAAGAAGTTTGTATGTTCTCCTTGTGTTTGTGTGGGTTTCCTCAAGGTACTCTGTTTTCCTCCCACACTCCAAAGACTATCAAATACTGATAGGGGATTTAGATTGAGAGCCCCAATGCCTGTGGAATTATGGTGTTAGGCCTTTCACATCAGCGGTATTTTGAAATCACGCAGATGCGGTGAAAAAAAGTGTCGCGGTTATGCGGTAATCGCGGCAGATGCAGTTTTTCACCGCATCTGCCGCGATTTGAAAATACCGCTGATGTGAAAGGGCCTTATGTGAGTAAAATAAATAATATGGCATAAATGATTGATTATAGATGATTTTTAGCCACTGGGTACTGTTTTTTTTTAATGCTGTGCCTTATGTGCCAGCCAGATTAGTTTCACATTTTGCTGGTTGCATAATTACTTTGGCTACACTGGTGACTAACTTCCCTTCTAATCCCTTCATAAAACATAATTTACAAAACCCCCATGGTCCAACAGTGGTTTCTATATCTGCTCACACGTTTTTGCATTTTGGTGGCTTTTTTGTAAATAAAAAAAATCTGATAGGGTAACACACCCACTTTATTGCACTCTCTCCAAATCAATACTGTTTCTTCTCAGTGATGCTGAAAATGCAAACCACACCCCTGACCAAGAATAAAATCAGATTTTTGTGGCTCATGGTCCAATAACTTACACTAGTAATTGGATTGGTCCTTGAGTGGGAAACAACCTGTAGGCCTAAAAGACACCTACAAAATCTATAATTTTTCTCTTGGCCACAGTAGCTTTTTATATCAATTTTCCCTTTTCACATATTCTACATGGTAGGGTTAGTAACATAGCTACCAGGGGGGCAGAGGGGGCAGTTCCCCGATCCCCACGCTCTGAGGTGCCTACCTAGAGCTACTGCTACTTTCAGCTGTATCTGCGTGCGCTGCACACAATACAGTTGAACTTGCGGGAGAACAAGGAGGCACAATCACCCTGCTCTATGACTCTCAGCTCTGTAGGCTGCAGTACAGGTCAATTCAGGTCTGCAGTGAACACTGGGAAGAAGGTGGGTCTGTGTGTGCCCTGGCACAATGATATCACCGGACTGGAGCAGCTGGTGGACTGCTCAGGATCCACTGGTAGGTGAGTATAAATAAGATGTAGCTTTTTTGGCTCATGTGGGAAATTCTGGGGGAATATGGAGGCTGCATTATAATATATAGAGGCTGCATTATAATACACAGAGGCTGCATTGTAATATAAAAAGGCTGCAATGTAATATATAGAGGCTGCATTATTGTCTATGCAGGCTGCATTATAATAATATATTAAAGCTGCATTGTTATCTATGGAGGCTACATTATCATTTATAGAGGCTACATTATAATCTATGGAGGTTGTAATATATTCTATGCAAGCTGCATTATAATCTATGGAAGTGCATTATAATTATGAAGGCTGCATTATATTATATGGAGGATACATTATAGTATATGAAGGCTGCATTATAACATATGGAGAATAATGGGCGTGCATTATAATATATAGACTACTATGAGGTGCATTATACTATATGGACGACTATGTGGATGCCATTATAATAATTGGAGCGCTAGAGGGAGCATTTATACCAGTGGCGGAACTAGAACCTGGCGGGCCCCGGTGCTGCAGCTGCTGTCTCAGGTGAGGAGTGGGGGGGGGGGATGGACTGGTGAGCTGCTGTCCCAGTTGAGGAGCGGGGGGGGTTGGAACGACCCAGGTGAGGGTCGGGGGGGCGAGCTGCTGTCCCAGTTGAGGTGCCGGTGGGGGGTTAGCTGCTGTCCCAGTTGAGGAGCAGAGGGGGGTGCTGCTACCTGTGTCTCTAGCACATTACAGACCAGGGAGCGATGGCGGTAGTAGAGAGGAGAGGTGGGGCGGGATCAGCCGCGGGAAGCACAGGAAGCTTCCCTCACTTCACCTCTCCTCTGACACACTATTGCGGTCTGCGGGGGGCGGCTGGAGGCCCGGGTCCCCCTGCAGGGAGGTGCAGGGTCCCCCCTACAGGTGCCTGAGGGGTCCCCTAGCCGGTCGGGGCCCTGGTGCAGCTGAACCTGCTGCACCACGGTGGGACCGCCCCTGATTTATACTTCATAGAGGGCTATGTTGGGGAAAATTATACAGTGAGAAGTACTGTGGGGGCCATTATACTGTACGTAGGCCCATTATAAAGTATGGAGAGCAGTCACAGTATGGTGGTAATATCAGTGTAAATCTATGTATAGTGATTTTCAGTAACAGAACTGTCATCTGCTGAGGTTCTCCTATACCTATAATTAGGCTGCATCCCCATAGTTGTACACATGGTTACCTGTTTAGGGACCCACTCAGATGTTTCACCCCCTCTGAGCTTAACCTCTAGCTATGCCTCTGTATAGGCCTATAGGGGCTATTATCTGCTTCTATCCAATCGCTGTGATAGGTACTTACACTTGATTAGTAACATATAAAGGGAAGCAGATATTGAATGTGTTGTCAGTTCAGGAACTATCAAAGGTTTCAGGATCTGTTCATAAAGAGCTGATGACCATAAACTTGACCCTGAATTGTTGGATGACACACTGGTATGTGCATGAGTAAGAATGCTCCTGATGTCTGTTTTGTGGATGTGTGAGTCTATGCCTTGCCCTTTTTGTGTAAATGTATCATATAGAGTGTATAACATAGATGGGCCAGAGTATACCTGACCTAAGGCGGGCTTCACACCATGGTTTTCAGCTGTCAGGTTCTGTCCTGTTTTGCAGGATCCACCGGACAGAACCTGAGACACAGGATGAGCAGCAAGTGTGGGTAAATATGCCCTCTGATCCTGTTTCATACAGGATTCTTTTTCTGCTGCTGTCCACGGTGCTGATCTGTCAGGCTGTGTGGGCAGTGCTGCTGTCCTTGGTGCTGAACTCCCAGCTGTGTCTCTGAAATGTTGCCATCCTCATTCAGCACCATGGACAGCAGCATTTCAGAGACACGGCTGGGAGTTCAGCACCATGGACGGAATCACTGCACACACAGACAGATCAGAGCCTGCGCTGTGATTTTCATCAGATCCAGGAAACGATCCAATTTTTTAACGGATCTAGCGCCATAGACTCCCATCTGGTAGGATCTGATTTTGTCTGATTTTTGCACTGGAGTCAAAAAAATGATGCTGATTCCGATTTTGTGTCCGATGCAAAACCAGACAAAATTGGATCAGGGACAAAAACAACAAAACCGGATGGCCAAATAGGACCAATCTGGTACCATAGGGACACATGGGGGTAAATATGGATCAGGTTCTGTCTGGTTCAAACCAGACAGAACCTGAACGCTGAAAACTGTGGTTTGACGCCGGCCTTAGATATCTTAAAGGATAAGCTTACATCTGTACACAAGCTGCCATCTAACTTAAGACGCGATCTTATGCAGAATAAAGTAAAAAAAAATATGAAGAATAGAGAGGTTTTCTCAATGCTGAAATTTGGGTATGATAATGATACATTGGTTACATGTTATTAAAGCATGACACAGGTACAGTTATATTCTTCCATTTCTTAAGGTGATCTATAGTGTAACAGCCACTAATTTGGCATAATTAGCCGGATTGGGGGGGGGGTAGTGCAAATAATGTGTTTTATTTTACTTTCCAAAGATAAGAAGGATGCAGCATACTTTTTCGATTAGGTTGGAACTGTTGTTCAGATGCTTCGTTGGACTAGATGAAAGACTGTATGTGGCTGATAATCTTTAAAATCTGTTTCTTGATCAGAAACAGAAATGCCTATGTATATAGTGATGGCAGTTGTATGTGAAGTACATCTTCTTCAGTATATATTCGATAGATAAGTTTACATTTTACAGGATAACTGATACTAGATATAGAATGATCTGTCATTACATTAAAAACACTGACAGGTGAAGTGAATAACAATTAGAATCTAGTTATAAAAGCACCTGTCAAGGGATTGCATATATTAGGCAATACGTGAACAGTCAGTTCGAGAAATTGATGTGTTGGATGCGAGCACAAAAGCTTATTGAGTTTGACAAGGGCTCAATTTGTGATGGCTAGACAATTGGTTTTTAGGTTCTCCAAATGAGCAAGTCTTTTGGTATCTGCCAAAGTTTTCAAAGGCAGGATGATTAGTGAAATATTTGACAAAGTCATGAGCATCCAAGTCTCAACCCACCTTGCAATTTAAAGGACTTAAAATGAACCTGTCACTAGTCTTTTCTCTATTAAGGTTTGACTTAGGCTGGTTTCACACTGGCGTTTGTGTCGGCATGCGTATGGCATGCAGACGCAAATGCAGCCCATACTGATGTAAACGCAGCAGAGAATCTCCGCATGCGTTCACATTAGTATGCACCCCAGTCAGCCAATCAGCTGTCTTGGGGCGGCCGGGAGGTGGAGATCAGCGGTGGAGATCTCCTCCCGGCCACAGCTGATCTCCCGCCGGTGTCAGCGCGGGAGATTTGAAGATACAGCTGATCTGACAGCTGTTTAAATCTCCCGCGCCGACACCGAATAGGTGATATTGGTGCAGGAGATAAGAAACAGCTGATCGCTGCTTCAAATATCCCGCGCCGACCTATTCGGTGTCAGCGCGGGAGATTTAAACAGCTGTCTGATCAGTTGTTTCTCCTCGCTCTACCCGCCGACACCGCCGGGAGATCAGTGGCGGCTTTAGCTGATCTCCCGATGGCCACCGGTGATCAGCGGCGGCCACCGGGAGAGATTTCATTGAGATCCGCAGTGTTCTCCTGCGGTGTCATGCGGAGGACACTGCGGATCCATTGACTTCAATGCATGGTTTGTGCACTTGCGGGCGCTTGCAGATAAATCAAGCGCGCGCGACCGCACAAAAAATGCAACAGGGCTGCGTCCAGAGTGCGCTCGGAGGGTGCACAAATTGTGCGCATCCGAGCGCAAACGCAGCCAAATGCAGGCACATGCGTTCCCATGTTAAACATAGGAACGCATGTGCGCAAGCGTTTGGCTGCGTTCGGTGCGCGGCGTTTGCAAACGCCAGTGTGAAACCGGCCTTACACCAATAAGCCCTTCTATACAGCATTCTAGAATGCTGCATATAAGTCTCCAGGCCGCATACACTCTATGCAGGCATTCTTTGACCTTTCCCTGCTACTGCACATGACAGTATCTTTGCTCTACCCTCAGAAAGGTAGAGAGAAGTGTGCTTGCGCAGGAGCACAATGAAGGCCAGTGAGTGGATGACATAGGACATGTCATCCACATGAAGGAGGAAGGGAATAACAAGAAGAGAGGAGGTGCTGGATCAAGACCAGTGATGCCCATCGGACCAGACTGTCATACAACTGAGAAAAATAAAAGCTATTTTTGTATGTTTTACAGAATGGCCTGGCAACTTATATAAAGCATTCTGGAGTAACCTGAAACCAGTCCATACATTGTGCCATACTAGAATGTATGGGCTGATTGTAGATTACTCAAACAGCCTATCACAGACGTCCATTCTCCATGTCAGCATCTGTGATTGGCTGTTGGGCCTGTTACACATATAGAAGTGTGAAAATAAAGAAATAATTTTAAAAAATGACGCAGCGCTCCGCAGAATTTTTGAATTTCAGTGCAGATAAAGCACAGCTATGGGCTGCCACCCCAGCTGTCTGGCTGTGTGAAAAGTTATCCCAGTTCATGTTCATCTGAGAGCTGGGATAAGCCCAGCATCACTGGCACTCGGTGGCCACATTGTTACCTTCAGAATATACACAGTTTGCATGATGAAGCCGGTGATAGGCACTTAACTAGCGCAGGACCAGAAATGATGTGTGGCCGGCACATCATACCCGGAAGGAGGAGGCGGGAAGTTCAAATTGGAAGCACGCTGGAGAATGAATTCTCACATCCAGCGGGGCATGCTAACAGCAGTGAGGAGGGGAGACGGAGCCCTGGAGACTGCCTAGTCAGGCTACAGACCATAACCTGGATGCTACATTTACATGGAAAAATCTGAGAATCAAAGTCATTTTTGAAGAGAAGAAAAGATATAGTGGTCTCTGGAGCTCTGAGAACAAGGGGGGACAAGGTTTTTTTTTTTTTTTTTTGTTATACACAAACCTTTTTATTAGTGCTCTGAACACCACAACATGTTTCGACAGCTATGGTGCTGACTTCCTCAGTTGATACCTCGGCAAGGTTTCCTGAATCCACACTTACACCGGGGTTGTGCAAGGGTGCACAACCCCTTAAAGAGGACCTGTCACCAAACCAGGCATGGTGATCTAATTACAGCACTGGATGCAGCATGTCTGCAGCATCCAGACAAGGGGTCCCCAGCCCTTGAGCCCCCCTGTACCCGAGTAAATACACTTAGAAAACTTACATCCTGCAGCCAGAAAGGAGGTGGCTAGAGGCTGGAGCCGAAGGGCAGATTCACACCCATTGCATGTTTAATCTTCCCACCGCTGCCAATCATTGTCTCCTTTGTCTGCAGTATAACACAGAGTTTATTTTAGAAATGGCCGCTTAGCCACGCCCCCTGTGGTGACGTCACCGCTTATACCCGCCCTGCTCTATGGTTAAAATAGAGCAGGGCGGGTATAAGCGGTGCCGTCACCGCAGGAGGCGGGGCTAAGCAGCCATTTCTAAAATAAACTGTGTGTTATACTGCAGATGAGGGAGGCAATGATTGGCTGCGGTGGGCAGATTAAACATGCAGGGGGTGTGAATCTGCCCTTTGGCTCTAGCCACCCCCTTTCTGGCTGCAGGATGTAGGTTTTCTAAGTGTATTTACTCGGGGTACAGGGGGGCTCAAGGCCTGGGGGACCCCTTGCCTGGATGCAGCAGACATGCTGCATCCAGTGCTGTAATTAGATTACCATGTCTGGTTTGGTGACAGGTCCTCTTTAAGTTGAGTGGTAATTACACTCCCACATCATCTTCCTACTAGGCTATCAGGTTCTGCTCATGGGTGCTTTCTTTTTATCTTTTTATTTCAAAGTAATTTTTACAGCCTTTACAGGACAGTTTTAGGTGAAACATGGATGATTAGGGATGTGCTAGAAAGGCGCAGGGAAAGGTGGTGATAAGTTAGGAGATAAAAACTACCTGACAGGTTTCCTTTAATTTGTGGACATTCATGGTTTGCTTTCTTTGCCTGTGTGGATTTTATGAGTTGTGTTCCACCCCAGTTCTGTCTCCACCCCACCTCCGCCTCCATCCAAGCATACATATTATATTATATATAAACACACACATACAATTGAGACTGCCTTGAGATGAATACACAATAGCTGTATACACAATAGAGACTGCTGTTGGCTGTATACACAATACAGACATCTGCAGGCTGTATAGACAATGTAGACGACTATAAGATGTATACACAATGGAGATGGCTGCAGGCCTTATACACAATAGAGTCTTCTGCTGGCTGTATACACAATAGAGAATACAAAATAGATTCTGCTGCCAGCTATACACGCAATAGAGAATACACAATAAGACTGCTGCTGGCTGTACACAATTAGAATACACAATAGAGACTGCTGCTGGCCGTATACACAATAGAGAGTGCTTCTGACGATGGAGATGGCTGTGAGTCATATAGGCAGTGTACAATACAGATCACAGCGGGAAGTATGCGCAATGCATAGAGCTGCGGGATGTATGCACAATGCAGACCACTGCGGGACGTATGCACATTGCTGCTGGATGTATGCACATTAGTGACTGCTGCAAGACGTATGCACATTAGGGACCACTGTGGGACGTATGCCCATTAGAGATGTCTGTGGGCCATATGCACATTGCAGACCGCTGCGGGATGTATGCACATTGCAGACTGCTGTGTGACATATGCACACCAGAGACCACTGTAGGATGTATGCACATTACAGACCGCTGCAGGACGTATGCACATAAAAGACCGCTGCAGGACGTATGCACATTAGAGACCACAGCTGGATGTATGAACATTATAAATCACTACAAGATATATGCACATTAGAGCCTGCTGTGGGATGTATGCACAGAGACTGCTGGCTGTATATCTTGTATACACAGCACTATACTGTATATACAGGTCCACACTATATACATACAGTATATAAACACACTAATACAGCATGTAGTGTGGACCTGTATATGCAGTATAGTGATGTGTAGAGGTAGACAGACACAGACAGACAGGCAGACACACACAGACAGGCATCTTCATGCTCGCCACCACCAGCAGCTCCTTCCTCCTGCCGGCAACCACCTCTGCGGTGACTTTCGGTTTGTACTGCACATATCAGCCCATCAGGTGCATGTGCAGTACGAACCTGGCCGAGACTGACTGTCTCGGCCAGGCCGGCGCCCTCTCTGCTTCCCCTGCCGCGGTGAATGACAGGATAGAATAAACGAAGGGGCGGGGTCCACTGGAGATTGGCAGGCAAGGGCCCGCAGAAAGGGCCCACTCCCTCTCCTCCAGGCCCTCTCTCCTGTCAATCACCACCAGGTAGGTCCTTGACAGCTGTCAGAGCATTCATGCCCTGTCGGCAGTCCCGTATATATATATATTTATTATATATAAATGTATATGCTTGCTTACTTGCTTATTTATTGCTATTAATTTGCACAGAGCTTTACAGACATCATCATCACTGACTCACAATCTAATTTCCCTATCAGTATGTCTTTGGAGTGTGGGAGGAACCGGAGTACCCGGAGGAAACCCACACACCCACAGGGAAAACATCTACAAATATGGCATGATACATGAGTGACTATTTTCTGACTCCTCTTACTCCAATATAAAGCTGTGTTTAGGGAGCTTCCGCACATGAAGACAAACTATGTAAATGAGCTAAGCCTTTATACACTGTAGGCTGCACCCATATAAATAAATCTCAAGTGATTTAGATTCAGAAGTGACACAATCTTGAATAAATTATGTCTTGTGCATATTTACAATACATAACATAGTGTGTGGGTGTGAGTATGACCTTCCAAGCCGTTATTCTGGTGTGGAGAATAGGACATTAGTTTTGGAGTAATTTCATGTATTGTATGCTGAATTCATTATAAAGCAGTGATTGTTCTACTGCAATAACTGTTACATTTTTTACATCAAAGATAATTGTTAAAATAACTTGATGCCCATTTTATTCCAAGAATCTAAGTAGAGAACCTTAGGTTGGTGTGAGCTTTTATGGAACTATTAAGTGTTTTTTGGTATTTATTTATTTATTTCAAAAATTCATTAGTACAGTAATGTAGTGTTTATGGACACAGGAAAATAAAGGGTTAATTCTCCCATAAAGACTCAAAAAGCTTTCAGACTAATTTTGTGCAGTGTTAATTGAACTGTTACATTGATGGCTGCCAAATGATCATGACTGGCCATTGTCAGCATTGACTGCATTCCGGACTATGAAACAAATACAGTGCTAGTGTAATGACCAGTTTTGCATTTGTAAAGAATCCCCTGAGGGGTTTGATTAACAATTCTGACTCAAACCTGAAGGGAAATATTATAGGACGACTGTCTGCTTAATCACTATGTGCTATTTAATTAAAATCCAGCTTTCCCATGTTCTAAGTTCTACACAGGGCTGAATAAGGGCTGACAGCTGCTTATGGCACCATTAATAAAACCATTTATTTTGGCCTGAAAGTTCTTTTTGCACAAAAGAAAAAAAATAATATAACAAAACAGAATAAAAATACTTATAGCATCCACGGAAACCTCACAAACGAGACGGGACAAATAGTTACATCATTATTTTTGCTAAACTTGGTGTAAAATGTTTATGTGCAGACGGAAGTCAACAAGTCCAATCCCGGGGGATCAAGTGTGATCTATTTCAATATTTTTTTGGGGTCCTTTTTTCCGGTAACATATTATGCCATTTTAGGGGTATAGATTTTATTATAGAACAGTCTAATGAACTATTCATATATGTTTATTGATAGCATTAATTGTCTTTTCATCTACTGGTATTTATAGTCATTCTAAATTAATTTTCCACCGGATGCAGGTTTTACTCACCGTACAAAGGACAACCTCCTTCTGCAAGGCTACTACTAACCACTGTGACCTACTCTACAATATATATTTGGGTCATTTCTATATATTTTTTTACAAGTAAAAACGTGTTTACCTTACCCAATTATTCATATTCATCTTGTTACAATGAGATGTTTTACTGGTTGAGTTATCGTTTTCCAGTATCCTAAAGAGGTTTTCTTGGCATAACAAAATTGCCAAAATGCGAAAATAGTACAATCTTTAAGGTCTAATAAAAAATCAAAGTATGAAAAAAAGGTTTTATAACTTCCCATTCCAAATTCATGGTACTAACATAGAGTCCCCCCAAAACCCCCGCCACTTTTGCTATTAAAAATAACTTTCACTCTTCTGGGAGGTCATTTCACAACATATTGCAGTGTGTCTGGGGAAATTCTGCTCATTCATCCAGAAGAGCATTTGTGAAGTTAGTCACTAATGTTGAGAGTTCCTGGCTCACAATCTCAATTTTAGTTCATCTCAAAGGTTTTACATGGGGTTGAGGTCAGGGCTGTGTGCAACCAGTCATGATCTTCCACACCAAATTCACCCAACTATGACTCTATGGACCTTTTGTGCTTTGCATACCAGGGCACTGTATGGTTGGAGCAAAAAAGGAGCCTTCCCCAAACTATTTTCATAAAGTTTAAAGCATGCAATTGTCCGCAGTGTCTTTGGTATGCTGAAGCATTAAGAATTTTTTTTCCTTCAATTGGACAACCTCTAAAAAGCAATCACATAGCTTTATCCCTAGTGTCCAGTGCCGAACCCTGAACACAGACTTCTAACCTTACCATGTTACTGTGTAGGTTTGGCACACAAATAAAACTGTTTGAAAAGCTGTGTATCTTCCTTGTTTCTCGGAAGCTGAGGCAGCAGTGCTAGAGGCAGGGACTGGCTGGCAAATTTTGGCCTGGGGGGCCAGCACACAGCAGTGGCAGATGAGCAGTGAGCCTCAGGGGCAGAATGGTCTCCCCTCCCAGACCAACATGACAGATGGCCAGGTGGCTCGAAAACTGCTGCTCAACCACTGGCATGGGGGGCATCTGCCCCCTGCCCACTGGGCCAGCCAGCCCCTGGCTAGAGGCTTGTAAAAGGAAGCAATTGGGGATTACAGCAATTAAAGCAGGAAAATTATACACACCTTATTTCTCCAGAAGATAAGACCACTGTCAGACTGTTTCTGGGCCCACTCATCAAACCTTATGAATATTCACTGTTTTGCCCCTCCCACTCTCTGTGACAGAAGCTGTGATTGGCTATACACGCCCCCCACACTATGGGATTGATTGCAATCAGTCTTCTGTTTACTGCTCATCATAATGTGTGTAGTGTAAAAATAAGTCAATAACAATAAACAATGTTGTGGGGTCCCACGTGTCTACTTTATCTGCGCTGATTATCAAAAATAGGCGGGAGCGCATAATTTTTGTCAATGATTTATCTTTTAGTATTTTTCATTTAAATTTTTATTAGTCATAAATAAATAAATAGTTTAAAAAATGATGTGGGATATGGGCTCCACATATTTTTGATAACCAGTGCAGATAAAGCAGACAGCAGCATAAAGCTGGGATGGTAAATGGTTATTGGTGTGTCTTAGCTAAAAAATACCACCCGTAGCTACTCCAGAATTTGGTGCAGCCCTTTAGATTCAGCAATCCTGAAGATATACCTGGCTCTTCCCAGTTGTCCATTGCAATGGCAATAATGGTAATATACGAGATTGATGACAGCTGTGATTTTTCAAAAATCACAGTTGCTGTTAAGCCCTCAATTAGTAATGAAGAGATGTCTAAGAGACACCACCATTAGTAATCCTGTAAATCAAAAGAATAAACTTAAAACTACAAAAATCCTTATTTGAAATAAAAAAACACATGCACTCTCCTTACCAATTCATTAACCATAATAACACTAACATAATCCACATGACATCTGACTAGTGATGGGCGAATCTACTCGCTAGGACTCGTTACTCGGCGAGTAGTAAGGGACTCGCAGGACTCGCTACTCGGCGAGTTTCCCAGCGAGGATTCGCAAAGTAGCGAGTCCAATTCAAGTTAATGGGAATCCTAGTTTTACTAGCGAGACTCGCTATATCACATCGCTATGTAGCTTGAATCTCCCCCAAATCGTTTAGAGAATGGCACCGCTTCACGGATACCCGCTGTAAGTAGCGATTCCGAGCGAGTCGTAGCGACTCCTAGCGAATCCTAGCGAGTCTACGAATCCGAGTCCTGTATTCTGTATTCGGGACTCGCGAATACAGAATCTGTTATCTTCCGAGACAGCCTAGCGTGTTAGGTCAGACAAACTTGTGAAGATGGACAAGGATGTTAGCCAATCTTATTCAGTAATGCCACAGCCCTCTTCTTGTGGCATTACTATGATTGGCTTCTGTCCATCGTGATGGCTATGTCATCGATGACAGGCAAGGCTGTATATAAGCCTTGCCACCGCCATTTTGAGCACATTTCTCTGAAGATCTGAGCTAGAACAGGGTGAGGTAGATTCTGGAGCAGATCATAGGGATTGTCAGTGAGTGTAGGGAACTTCAAGATTCCTTATAATAACCCCAAACAGCTCTTGTGAGAGCTAGCAGGAGGACAGAGAAGTACTGTGTACTGTGACACTGTAGGCAGGCAGGGAAGCAGGGAGCTGCAGCCTTTACAGTGTTCACAGGAGCGACCTCATAGCTTCGCTTACTCACTCAGCTGTTCTAATAGCTGAAGTGAGAGGCTTAGCTGAGGTACTATTTACAATTTTTTGCCAGCTGATAGATTTTGGGTCCTAAAAACCCCTTCAGCGTTATTTTGTCTGTGGCAGAACAGTGAGTTGCTGCTCTCCTAGCTGCAAATAGCACGTACGCCACCTACTTCTGCGACTAATTGTGCGCACTTAATAATTTTTTTCAGGGAATAGTGTGCTGCTTCACTGTCAAGTGTTAGCACACACTTAACCCGCCAGTAAGTGACGCCTGCAGCAACACCAAACTCCATCTCGGTGGCTGTGCGCACTTTCTAATTTTTTCAGGGAATAGTGTGCTGCTTCACTGTCAAGTGTTAGCACACACTTAACCCGCCAGTAAGTGACGCCTGCAGCAACACCAAACTCCATCTCGGTGGCTGTGCGCACTTTCTAATTTTTTCAGGGAATAGTGTGCTGCTTCACTGTCAAGTGTTAGCACACACTTAACCCGCCAGTAAGTGACGCCTGCAGCAACACCAAACTCCATCTCGGTGGCTGTGCGCACTTTCTAATTTTTTCAGGGAATAGTGTAGTGCTTCACTGTCAAGTGTTAGCACACACTTAACCCGCCAGTAAGTGACGCCTGCAGCAACACCAAACTCCATCTCGGTGGCTGTGCGCACTTTCTAATTTTTTCCGGGAATAGCATAGTGCTTCACTGTCACGTGTTAGCACATACTTACTTAATTACAGAGTCAGAGTCTCAGAGTCAGAATCTCAGAATTTCATGAAATAATTAAAAAAAAATGCGTGGGGCTCCGCGCAATTTCTATGTCTAGCCAGGTACAGCTAAGCAGCTGGGGGCTGGAATCCGCAGCGCAGGGATGCCCAAGCTTTCTGGGCACCCCCCACTGCAAATTGCAGCCCGCAGCCGCCCCAGAAGATGGCGCGTTCATTGAAGCGCCATCCTCTGGCGCTGAACCCCGCTCTTCCAGCGGCCCTGGTAGCGATGGCACGCTGGGTAATAAAGAGGTTAGGGCCAGCTTTGTATTATCAGCTGGCCCTAAGCCCGAAATTTATGGTGGTCACGCCAATATTAGACATGACCGCCATGAATTTCTATTAAATTGTTTTAAAAAAACACAACACAAGGAAAATTTTTTATTAGAAATAAAAAAAATAGCCATTAGGGACTCCATCTTTAATTAAAAAAATCCTCTTCCGTCCGACGCAGTCCAAAACGCGATGTCCTCTCTGCTACATCCCCTGTGTATAGATATAGATCTCTATGCACAGGGAATAAGCAGACTGAGAACAATCTCAGCTCTGCTACATCATCTCTGTGCACAGACATTCATGTCTGTACACAGGGAATGAGCAGACTGAGAACAATCTCAGCTCTGCTACATCATCTCTGTGCACAGACATTCATGTCTGTACACAGGGAATGAGCAGACTGAGAACAATCTCAGCACTGCTACATCAGGCAGCAGGCAGGCTCTAGGACCCTGGAGCTGGCAGCCAGCACAGAGGAGAAAGCAGGACTCTTATCTGTGCGAGTCAGCGATTACTTACAAAGTAAACGAGCAATGCAAATAAATGACAAAACTAGGATTGCTTCAGGCTGAAGCTTCCGACACACATCTGCGATTTGTAAATCTCACACTACTCGCTATTACTCGCTTCCCCATTCATTAACATTGGACTCGCTAGACTCGCAACGAGTAGCGAGTCCTGGGCTCGGACTCGCTAGAGTCAAGCGATTCCGAGTAATTTAGGATTCGCCCATCACTACATCTGACAGCGATCCTTAGCTCTGCTACATCTGGAGGCTGAGATGAATGATGACAATAAAACTACAACCCCTGGAACACACTGACACCACCTTGAGAGTGGTGACTTCATTGAGGTCACCGAAGTTCACAGCTAAGTGGTTACCACTGTAGTTTCTGTGACTGCCATTGAACTCACTGCCATTACACGCTTTATGACAGTTCGACAATGAGATCATTGGCCATCATAGAAAGTACCATGGGAACTACTTAGCTTTGAACTCGGGTGACCTCACTGACATCACCGCTCTCACAGCCATGGCTCCCATGATGCTGTCAGTGTGTTCCAGAGGCTGTAGTGAGTGGTCACTTTTTCTAATGTCACTGCTCACCGCAGCCTCTTAATGCAACACAGCTGAGGATCATCTTTGAACATCGTGTGGATTACTTCGGAACTGCAAGGGTGTTTTGGAGGTTGATAAATTGGTGAAAGAGGGTGTGTTTGTTTTTTATATTTTAAATAAATGATTTTTATTTGTCTGTGTTTATTCTTTTGACTTACAGAATTGGTAATAAGGGTGTCTAATTGAACTCACTTCATTACTAATCCAGGGCTTGATGGCAGCTGAGATTTTTCTAAATGACAGCTGTCATTAACACAATATATTAGCCCTATCACCACAGCACCAAGGCAATTGGGAAGAGTCGGGTAAAGCCCCAGAATTGCGCCAATTCAGGGGCGGCGGGCTGATACTCCTTGGCTGGAACTTGCGAATAAGCATCAACCACCCTACACTGATAATACCAGACCGCTACTGTCTGCTTTATCTGCAGTGTTTATAAAAAATGGGGGTACCCCGTGTTATTTTTTCCAATGATTTATTTACTTAAAACATGGGGTCTCCTATATTTTGCTAACAAGCGCGGATAAAGCAGGCAGCAGCGAGTTGATATTATCAGGGTGGGAAAAGCCATGGATATTGACCCCTTCCCAGCCTGATATTGGTCTCCAGCTAATATCTTTATCTTGGCTTATTGCAAAAAAGGGGTGGACTCAACATCATTTTTTTTATATTTATTTATTTTTACACTATACACAACCAGTGTGAAGAGCAGTTTACAGCTGACTAACTGCAACCAGTCACAGAGGATGGGGGGGCATTTATAGCAGTCTGACTGAAACCAATTACACATGCTGTCACAGAGAGTGGGAGGGGAAAGAAGTGAATATTAAGAAGATATAATGAGCGAACCCCAGAACAGTATGACAGCAGTCTTATGCTCCATAGAAACATGGTATGTGTAATTGGTCCTCATTATTTTACATGGGGTTCAGGGTTCTGTGTCAAGTACGGGTCCCGGACTGATCTTATTTTAAAGTCCAGCTGATCCAAGTGAAGCTGAACATTCGCAGGTCCACTCGTCTCTATCCCTCCTCCACCAAACTTTACTTTTATCTTTGTATTTTTAGAATACACACAACCAGTTTGATGAGCAGCAAACAGTAGAGTGACTGCAACCAATCACAGATGCCAGCACAGAGGGTAGTGGGCGTTTATAGCAGTCTGGTTGCAACCAATTACAGATGCTGTCGTCACAGAAGGTGTGCAGGGAAAGCAATGAATATTTATAAGGTTTAATGATTGTGTCCTGAAGCAGTCTGACAGCAGTCTTAAATTCCATGGAGACGTAGTATTTCATAATTGTGCTGCTTTAAGTTCCATTTTTCTTCCTTTTGCAGTCCCTAGCCCTTACTACCATCTTTTCACAGCACCTAAGTTCAGGTCCTCATTGACTTATATGGAGTTCATGGTAAAGTCCAGGTCCTGAATCAGACTCTTTTTTGACCCCTTAACGGCCTAGGATCTAAAGTTATGTCCTAGTTCACCTCCCTCCCTTTGATGAAAGCTCAGCATGTGAGCTTGTATCATTCTCTGCATATGTTGGCTGATCTGATCAGCCAACATATGCAAGTAACACATATGAGTGAATCAGAGATCCATTTGCATGTTTACATGTTTACTGTTAACATGTTTGGTCGCACTGTCAAACTCTGACAGCACGATCCAACATGGAGTGGGGTCACACTATTCTCTGTTAAGACAAAAAAGAGGAGCGTGTGTATATCCGGGATCGGCCATGCTCAGACAAATATATAATCCAAAATATACTTTATTGACAAATAGAAGAGGACATACAATTTAAAACCAATTAAAAAGTGTGTGACCACACTGATACTATGACAAAAAACCGCAGCACAGCATACAAATAACACCTCAGATTAACAAGCCATATGAAAGATGCACTTAGTGCAGACAAATCCACCCTTAATGCAAAACAGCAAGCTGTTACATGTAAGCCCTCAAAAAATTGATATTGAAGTGCTTCAATTGTAGAGCCAAAGCTCTGTATCTGTAAGGTGAAAAGACCATGTAAACCAACAGTTTTTAATGCTGAAATGTCAGCAGATGCTGAGATGTCTGTTGTAAAGATGAGTTTGAGTGGAATTGATGAGATTCCAAGAATCTGTAAGAAAAGGCATCGAATAAAGGCAATGTGAGGAATAGCAAAGTGTGAGGAGCCTCCTCTAGATAATAGTACCTGTGCTGGCTGCGGTCATTAGAACTCGGTCACCCTATGCGTATCGCCGCTACTTAGAACGGCTTCATCATGGGGCAGAGAGCGCAGTCCATGTCTGTGGACAGGGCTTTTTATAGCCCTCTATCTAGTTGCCAATTAGCAACAAGTGCGCGCTGAGCGGCCGTCACCTAGAAGTGACGTATTGGCGGCACGCAGCTTGTGTGGCTCTGGTTGCTAGGTAACGTGCACTCGCTTGGCTGCGTGCAATCGCGTCATTACGTCACGTATTGTGACGTGTGAAGGACATACCCATAAGGGGGGAGGGAGTATTCAAGGGCTCGCATCAGCGACGCCCATTTTTTGACCGGCCGGTCAGTATAACTGCGCGTGCGCTTATGATAGCGCCGCTCAGTTAAGGAAGAACATGTTAGAGGGAAAACACAAAGAGGGGAGCGATTTGTAGTGATTTTGCCGATTTAGTTAGAGGACGTCTATGAGTGGGAAGGATAATGAAGACAAGTTAGCATATCCTATGGTCAGATTCATGAGTCCAGGACCTTTAAGATAGTACCAAGTGTCACATATACCTGCATTGGAAAAAGTTATTAGTTGTTATTTGTTTCTAAAAGACATAGCATGACTGAGTTAGAGTAGGCAATGTTTAAGAGATGTATATCAGATGTGTTTAGGCAAAGATATCCCAAGCTAAAGAGAAATGACATTAAGGTCCCCCAAACACTCCCAGGAGAGAGATCTATAAGGGAAAGGCATATGGTTAACCAAATAAAGTATGTCAACAATTTAGAGGTCCAGAGACAAATCTCAACCTCTACATCAGGTTGTTAATAAAGGAAGCGCCACCTCAAGGCGTAATCCATCCAAATATTATTTCTTCATTAGGGTTATCCATCCAGTCCTTCTTATTGATGTTCTCAAGGGTCCATGTGATAGATGATGTACTCGAAATCTCAAAGCCATACATCCTTATAGGATGGAATTTTGTGCCCAAAGCCAAAGTAGATGTTATTTCGTTTTATAGAATCCTTTAAAAAGGAGTTCTTCATTCATACCTCTCGGGGCCAAACTCTCAAGATTGAAAATCCAGCGGGTTTCTTTTTGTAGGAGCTTCTCATATAGAGAGCCCCTCTGATGGTACCCTGGACCCTATCGACTATGATGATCCTCAGGCTCCTGGGGGACCCCTGATGACACTCATGAAAATGTTTAGCCACTGATGAAATCGTTTTGCCTTGTTCCAAATGATTGGCAGCACATACTATGTTTGAAATATGTGATTGGGCCCGTTTTCTCATTTCTTGAGTGGTCTCCCCTACATACAGTTTTGGGCAACTGCAGATAAGTACGTACACCAAGTTACGTGATCTGCAGTTCGCATAGAATGTAGTTTTTATCATGCCAGGATGAGTGGGTAGATCAATGTGGTCATCAGAAATCATATAGGGACAAATTGAGCAGTTTCCACAAGGAAACGTTCCCCTTAGTCTGACGCCCCTACCTAGTGTGATTGATGGTCTGGTAAAATGGCTACGAGACAGAATGTCTCTCAGGTTCTTAGCTCTCTTTGCCACAATTCGTGGTTTTGGAGGTATGAACTGGTCCACCTTAGGGATTCCCGAAAGAATGGGCCAATTCTTATTAAGGATTTCATGAATGTTTCTCCAATGATTATTGAAGGTAGTAAAAATACTTAGACCCTTCATTTCTTTTTTTGGGCCTGGCAGTAGCAAAGTGCTTCTATCCCTGCCAGCAGAGGATTCAAAGGCTTGTGATATAATTTTTCGAGGATAGCCTCGATCCTTGAATCTGGTGGTCAAGTTGCGGGCTTCTATCCTGAATGTGTCCTCCTGTGTACAGTTCCGCCTCAATCTTAGAAATTGCCCTTTGGGGATCGCATTGCGGACATGTGATGGGTGAAAACTTGTATAATGAAGTACACTGTTGGTGGCTGTTTTTTTCCTGTGTAGTGCTGTCAAGATTTTACCTTTATCTTTGATGATTTTGAGATCCAGAAATTCAACTTTGTTTTGGAGCTCGGCCATGTCAAATAGATGTTCCACGGATTCGAATTTAGTTCCCTGATAAAGATGTCCAATTCCTCTGTGGATCCTGACCAAAAAAGCAAAATATCGTCAATATAACGAAAATATTTGAGGACTTTAGCGCAAAAAGTGGGGTGGGCGCGTATGTGTAGTTCTTCCCACCATCCTAGGAATACATTCGCATAGGATGGCGCACATTTCGCGCCCATTGCAGTCCCTGAAATTTGCCTATAGAAGGCCCTGTCAAAGACAAAGTAGTTGTTACCAAGTGCCATTGTCAGAAGATCCAAGAGAAAGGAATCATGAAGGCGACTTCCAGAAGTTTTCTGGTCCAAAAAATATGCCACAGCCGATGTTCCAAGGTCGTGTCTTATGCAGGTATATAACCCTTCCACGTCCATAGTGACCATAAGGGAGTCTTCAGGAATTTGTAGGCCATCTACCTGTTCAATTAGATGGGAAGAGTCTCGTATATATGAATTCAGAGAAAAGACAAGAGGCTGTAGGTAGAAATCGATGTATGAACAGGGCCTTTCAAAGAGGCCTCCAATCCCGGAGACAATTGGTCTACCGGGAGGATTTGTAATGGACTTATGCACCTTGGGGAGGAAATATAGTGTGGGAACCACTGGATTATTTATCAATAGATACTCCTTCTCTTTTTTGGTGATGATGTTGAGCTCAAAAGCCCTGGAGACCAAATCGACCAATTTTCTATTGAAGATGGGAGTTGGATCAGAGGGCAATTTTTGATAGTGACTGTTGTTATTCAATTGCCTCCCTGCTTCTTTCAAATATAGGTCAGTGGGCCATAACACCACATTCCCCCCTTTATCCGCTTCCTTTATCAGAAATGTGTAATTTTTAAGTAAGTTCATTAAGGCTAGATGTTCGGCCTTATTAAGGTTATTTTGTTGGAAGTGATTTACTTTCAGCTTTTGGATATCTTTTGTCGTCATTTCAAAGAAGGTTTGAATTGGGGGAAATAAGGAGAAAGGGGGTGTTGCCTGAGACGGTAGCCTTTTTGTGAAAGGCTTCTTACCCTGCAGTCCCGTGTCCGTGCCTTCATCCAGGAGTTCCAAAAGATCCTGAAACGATGTTCTATCCTGGTATGGAATAGTATCCAGAATTGATGGTCGATGATACAGCAACTTGAATACCAACTGTCTACAAAACAAATAGATGTCTTTCACAAGTTCAAATTTGTCAAGTGGATGCATAGGTGAAAACGACAGACCCTTAGAGAGTACAGTTTCTTCAATTTGTGTAAGATGGTAATTAGACAGATTGATTATTTGCAAGTTACCCATTAGATCTGTAGTCCTGGGGTTCTCATTTACCATCTCCCCCCTCCTCTGGGATGTAGGTTCAGGATTGGTGACCATCTCCCTGTAGTCGGGTTCCGGTTCCTGAGTTGTCGTGGGCTTAGATTTCCGTCTGCCTCGTCTTGTCCGCTTTCTGGGTCGACTTCGTCCCCCGATAAAAAATTCTCACTACCACTTGTGGAGGGAGCGGACGTACCAGAGTCCTCTTCCGTATTGCCCTGAGGTCCTGCTGGTCTTTTTGGTTTACTGGGTTTATAAGGTTTACGTGGTTTATTGGGATTTTTCGGTCTGTATGGTCTAGAATTATCCTTATGTGACCACTTATAGACCAAATTGTCCTGTAGGTCTTTTTATCCCTTAGAAACTTCTGCTGTTTGCCTCTAAAGATGTCTTGATCATATTTGTCAATAATATCCTTTAGGCGTAATTTAAATGGGGCAACTAAAGTGATGGAGTCAAACTCCCCAAGTTTAGTTTCTAAATTCTTAATTTCGGTTCTTAATTTCTTTAGCATTGCCTCATCGTGTTCAATCAGCATATCTCAGAGCACTTAAGAAGCCCTGCTTCCCAGATCTTCCTAAAGCCCTGATCCACTTCCCATGCAGGAAAAATTTGCACTCTCAACCCTCTAGGGGCAACTCCCAATTTTAGATATTCCCTCAAACACTTAATATTCCACCATGTCTTAGTTAGATGTTTATGCAAATTGATCAATCTACTCGTAACCCCTTTAAAGGAATTGTCTTCCACTACTGGCACAGAATCGCCAAACACATTACTAGACTGTTTCAGCCAAATAGGTTCCCTGGACTCCAAGTCCATAATATTAAGCACCTATCAATAGTTTGGTGCTGAAGAGCAGGCAAAAAAAAACAGTGTGCTCACCCAGAAAACTGACCAAAAGGGGGTCAGTGACTTATAGACACTTTTAAATGTGGGGTGTGGGTGTCACAACCATGCAGATCTACCAGACACACGCAAGTCTGATCAGTTAAGAGAAAAAAGAGGAGCCATCGGCGACCCTGTGACGTGATCATGGGACATCAATCTGCTGCCATGACAGTGAGGAGTCAGATGATGAGCATTGATGCTGTCCTGATTCACTTCCTGTGAACACTGGCTGAGCGCCAGTGTTCATATGAGATTATTATTTCTACAGTTCAGAGCCTTATACTGCAGAAGCGATCGGCCTGTACTGTGATGAGGTACCCTAAGGGATCAAGCAAAATAAAGAAAAAGTGGGAAAAAAAGTTTTGAAAAATATAAAAAAAATTAAAATAAATAAAATTAAAATCACCCCCCTTTTTCACATTGGAAATAAAATTATATAAAAAGAATCAAAATATAGAATAAATTAATCAGTAAACTGCATAATGGAAAAAAAAAGTAAAAACACTAAAACTATGTTTTTATTGGTCACCACAACATTGCAATAAAATGCAATAAGACTACATTCACACTTTTATTTAAAAATGCGGCAGATTTACTGCATCTGCCGCCTAACGGCCGCACTTGCGGCGCCGATCCAGCAAGCCCCATGCATTGTCTATGGGGCTTGCAGTCGGGTGCGGCAAGTGCGGTTTCACCGGTTGCGGCAGATGCGGCACATACAGCTGCAAAAAAAAAACACGGTCAGCAGCGGGTTTTTTTGTGGCCGTAACTGCCGCATCTGCCGCAACAGGCAAAACCGCATTTGCCGCAAGCCCAATAGACAATGCATGGGGCTTGCCACAAGTGTGCTGCAAGTGCGGCTGTTAGGCGGCAGATGCGGTAAATATGACGGATCTGCTGCATTTTAAAATAAACGCCTATGATGACGGAAAAATAAAACGTTATGACTCTTGGAAGAAGGGGGGAAAAAATTGAAAAGCAAAAACAAAAAAATCGTCAGATGGTGGAGGGGTTAAGTTTAACCTGAACATCCACGAGTCCTTTCATCTCGATTTTTAGCTCCTCAACAAAATTTTACTTTTCTTTTAGTATAAAAGACTACCAGATTAAGAAGCATCATTCATTGCTCCACCGAATGTTTCCACTGCTAAAGTCCTGTGCTTTACATCTGACAATTGTGCTTGGTGATGTAAGTCTTGCACACAGCCGCCTGGCTGTGGAAAAACCTCTCAGCTTACAGTTTTTGACTGTATATTAATGCCAGATGATATTATTGAGTCCACAGAGCATTTTATGCACTATGCTTCTCAGGGATTGGTGATCCCCACTCTATAACTTTACGTCTTCAGCTTTGTGGCTGAGTTGCTGTTGTTATTAAGTATTTATGCTTTTCAATAGTTTCTTATTCAGACCAATTACTTAATTTTTTACATTATGGCATTGTTCACACTCAATTTGCGTTTTTTTTAGCAGGAAAAAAACCACCTACGTTTTTCTAAAAGTGCCAAAATGTGTCCCTTGTGTGTCTGAAAGAATTTGACACTTTTTTGGACTTAGTCATTTTTTGGCCAAAAACGCAGGCAAAAACGCTAGCGTTAACGCAGGGTGCTTAAATGAGCACTTTAAAAACGCAAGCGTTAAAGCATGCGTTAACGCAGGTGCCTATAGGTGTCCTGTGTTAACGCATGTGTTTCCCATAGGGCCCCATGTTAAAAAAAACACATGCGTTTTTGGAAAACCACACCTGCGTTTTTTTCCAGCACCCAAAAAACGCTGCATGCAGCGTTTTTTGGAATGGGGGAAAAAAGCGCAAGTGGAGCTGAAAAACGCATGTACACTCAAATGCACCCTGCGTTAACGCACCTGCGTTTTTGGAAAACTGCAGAAAAACGCAGAGAGTGCCAAAAACACAGGTGAGTGTGAACATGGCCTATGTTTATTTTTGTCGGAACAAAAATGGACAATGAATGAAAAATGACAAATATTTTCAAGTAAATGGTTATTTTATCCCTTTTTTCAAATTCTTAAATCCATGCTTTTGATACGTTGCTTTTTGATAGAGCCATGCTTTTGCTTCTTTAGTCTAAGGCTAGGGTCACAGTTGCATTTTTCACAAGCGTTTTTGGAGACCTGCGTTTTCAAAAACGGATGTAAAAACGCACCCATAGGCCCCCATGTTAAAAAACGCATGCCCTAATAGCAAAAATGCATGTGTGACAGTACCATGCGTTTTTGGTGCATTTCCAAAAATGCATGCATTTTTTTAACATGGGGCCCTATGGGAAACGCATGCAAAAACGCATGTACAATTAGTACCTTTAGTGCCATTCAAAAACGCATGCATTTTTTAACATGGGCTCCTATGGAAACGCATGCGTTTTTGAATGGCACTAAATGGTACTAATTGTACATGCGTTTTTGCATGCGTTTTCCATAGGGGCCCATGTTATAAAACGTATGCGTTTTCTACAAAAACGCATGCGTTTTTCAAAACGCACCAAAAAATAGTACAAGCACTATTTTTGGGTGCGGATTTAAAAACGCAGCCAATAACGCAGGGAGCCATCACACACCTTAAAAAACTCATGATGACATGAAAAACGCATGTAAAAACGCATGCAACTGTGACCCCAGCCTCACACTACAGCTATATTTAACAAAAAAATAAAAATAGGGATATCTTTGTCATAAGTCAGGGGTAACATAAAGCTTTCTGTAATTCTTTCTTAATGGCCTTTCATGTTATTTGGCAAAACAATTACATTTAGAATAAGAGAGATCTCTGAACATTGTATTTCAAATGTTTATTTTCAATACTAACCGCATTCAGATTCCTCTAGGTTACCGGACAAGGACATACGGCATATCCTGCAGCAGATCTTATACAATATTTTTAGTTCTGAAGTACAACTTCTTCAAAACTTGTGATGAATAGGCACAGTTTGTAGGGAGGTCAGCTGATGACCACAGTTTGACATGGCAAAAGTTCTACGTCTGCAGTCTTCTCTAATATAAATCTGTCATTGCTTGAAAAGAGTAAATTGTATTGATTATAATCACACTTCTGCAGGCGGTTAGTTAAAAAGATGCTTCATGATGGCTAGAAAGTATGCTAATTTCTCAATTTATGAGGACATCCGTTTAATTCATTCTGTGCTGATGTTTTTGTCTGTTACCAGACTTGGCACTTTTTTGCAAGTTAACCTGGGTCTCATTAATCAGTTCACATAAAAAGTCTTAGCAATCAACTGAGCCAAATTTAACCCAGGAATAGAGCTTCCTCCAAATTTAGAACCAGGAAATTTGCTTGCACAGAATTGGCAGGGCGTACTGCTCCTCGAGATGTTCCAAAGACCCTTGCAATAAAAAGAATTCAGCAGAAAAAAAATTGTCTTGAATTGTAATGGATTCTGTATGACTATATTTATATAAAGATAAATAGATACATTAGTAAATAGATATAAGATACAGTAGATAAATATGGGATATGGCCACTTTACACGTGGCAACAGGAAGATAGAAAACGGCAGGTGTTGGAGACAATTGTACCTTTTACCTTCAAAGCACCTTGCAGATACCTGAATTACACGCAGCCACTTCAGGTGTTTGAAGGTAAAAGCAGGCGAAACTACAATAGTGCAGGGGTTGCGATCGCACCGGCCCTGCAGCCTAGGGGGCCCAAAAGTCCCTTTGGCCTATAGAAAAGACTAATACTATTAAAGATTTCCAATAATTGGGGCCCCATTGGAGCTTTCGCATCGGGGGCCTGGCCTGAAGTTACGCCACTGGGTAAAGGTACAATTGTCTCCGACACCTGCCGTTTTCTATCTTCCTGTTGACGCGTGTAAAGTGGCCAATAGAGATAGATTAGATAGATAGATAGATAGATAGAGTCCCTGACAGAAGTTATGTCGCTTATCCATGTTATGTAAATATAAGCTTATAACCTGATGTTAAATTCATCCATTGGTTGTATAATATACTCTTTTGAAAGCTGAAACCCTCCTAATTTAAGAAAATAAATTGGCATCAATGCTGAAATATTGATCATTTAATGAACACAGAATGGTCAGATTTTGGTAAGACAAAAGTTTGGTCATATAATGCTCCCATTCCTAGTTTACATCCAGACCTGTGCTCAGTAAATGATCATTTAATTAGTGGGTGTGTATAAAAAGAAACCCAGCACCCCAGACCTTCACTTGAACTGCAAATTGAGCTCTGACAACATGTCAAAAATCCACCCTGCAACCAAAGCCTTGATTATCAAGAGGCTGAATAACAGATCCACTGCAGAGGTGGCTGGCACCTTTAATGTGTCTTAGCATCAAGTACAAAGAATGAAAAAAAGATTTGAAGAGACTGGAGATATGTTTGACAAGCCCAGGTCCGGCAGACCTCGCAAGACAACTGCTCAGGAGGAACATTTGTTGGTTCGAAAATCCAAAGCAATCCCCTCTTCCACTGCAGCAGAGTTCCAACAGGCCTGGTCACCTCAAGTCCCTGTGTCAACTAGAACATTTTTTAGGATTCTGTCTTGAAATGGCCATTTGGCCAAAGCCACAACAGGCTACTAAAAAGATGAATAGCCTGGAGGAGAAAGTGGCAGAAGGTGGATTTCTCTGATGAATCTTCAGCAGAATTACACCACATCCACCACAAATACTGCAGGAGACCTATGGAGCCCGTATGGATCCAAGATATACCAGAAAATAGTTAAATTTGGTGGTGGAAAGATATGGTCTGGGGTTACATTCAGTATGTGGCAAAACATTTGCAAGTTGGAAGGCAATATCAATAGCCTAAAATATCAAGAAGTATTAGATACCTCTTACATTCTAAATCATAAAAGGGGTTAATTTCTGCATCAGGATGGCACTCCATCTCATACATCCATTTCTACAACAAAGTTCCTCCAGGCAAAAAAGATCAAGGTTCTAAGGACTGGCCAGCCCAGTCATCCAGACATAAACATCATTGAGCATGTTTGGGGTAGGATGAAAGAGGAAGCTTGGAAGACAACACCAAAGAATCTAGATGAACTAGAGTTAATTATTTGTTTGAATATCACATTACTTCTTGTGGGCGACAAAACTTTGTCTTGCCAAAATCTGACCATTCTGTGTTCATTAAATGATCAATATTTCAGCATTGATGCCAATTTTATTTTCTTAACCTAAATCACATTTCGAAGGGTTTCAGCTTTCAAAAGAGTAATTTATACAACCAATGGATGAATTTAACGTCAGGTTATAAGCTTTTATTATATAACATGGATAAGCAACATAACTTCTGTCAGGGACTGTAGATAGATAGATAATGGATGGATGGATGGATGGATGGATGTGATGGATGGATAGATAGATAGGATTAGATAGAAGATACTATATGAATATATAACTAATAAGATAGGAAAATAGAAGTAGAACATAATGGAAGTGAGATGTGGCTTTCTAGGAGATTGCTGTCTTCACTAGATCTAGCACAGGTTTCCTTCTCAGTCTGCTATGGGTGCTCTTCTCTCTCTATACAGACATCAGGTTGTCCCCCATCCTCCTGCAGATTGCTTGCATGCATTCTACTTTTCTACATTCGGATACAGTACAACCTCTGTGATCTGACTTACCCTTAAACTCGGTTGTTTGCTTTTCGCCCCATACTCTAATCTATAATGTACAATCTGACAATAGCCCTACTGCAGTTATCTGTAACAATTTTGGAAATAGCGCCACAATGGAACATGTGTCAGAAGTCAGACAACCAGCTATGTAGACGAGTTTACAACAGAAAATAGTAAAACATTATGTAATGAAGATTAATAAGAAAGTTATCTAATGATACAACTAGGAAGCAAATGAACAATACTGAATCAGTACAAAGCTGTTCATATTTTACAGATGTTAATAATTATTTTTTCTCAAAATGACTCTATTTTCCATCTTGTCCTACAGCTCCGCGAACATCTCGCAAAAGGTCAACGCTTATTGGCAGGACAAGGAATGACACAGGTAGTGCGGACATGCTGGAATTGTGTCAACTAAGAACTACTACAGTGGAGACCTTCTTTCCTGTGTTGAGATCTTGCGCAATGTAACTGATACATATAAGAGAGCCACGTATGTCCCTTCCTTTGAGGACATTCAGGTAAGGTGTACATGAAGGTATACAACATAGAATGTATTCTACTAATATGACTTGGCTAATTGACTGGAGCCAATCAAATTGACAAATTTTAGAGGGTGCACTCACATGAATAAATCATTATTTAAACAATATTAGCACAGCTAATGGAAGTCAAGTGCAAAATTCTGAATATATTTAATTACATTAGTGAGATGACTAAAACAACATTTCAAGATTATAGAAAGATTAAACAAGCAAACAAATATATTGTGGCAGTCAATGAAGGTTGGCTGGTGCAATAACTCTAAACTATGTGCTTCCTTTAAAATGCAATTGCATTGAATTTTTGCCACTATCCCATATTGATTCTACTCATTGCTTCATCCTCTGCTTCTTTTACACATGTAAACGATTACATAGTCACCACCCCGGCTTTTCCTGCCCAGCGGCCCGTCATGTCCTCCTGTCGGTTATACATTTTACCTTGAGCTGTGCGGCAGAATCCAGCTTGTAAGATTCAGACAGAGCCGTAAGTGCTGTCACAGCGACTTGTAGCACACACATAAAAGGCTCCTTTGCTTGTTAACAGAGCTCATGTTGTGTATAATGTGATATTATGGCCAGCACACAGTGCTTTGCAGGCTGCTCCCTCTCATTATTCTCTTGCCCTCTTTTCTTAATCTTCGATGTACCATTTTTGTTCTATCTATTTGTATTATTATTTTGTGACTGTCATTGTTTTTCACTCTTTCCACTCGGTTTTGCCATTGTTGTCTATGTACTTTGAGCAGCAATGGCTTGCTTCTATTAGTTTGGCCCTATTCTTCATTTACTTATTTATGCATATACGTTCTATATGGGCAATGTCTTGCTCGATGTTACGACAATATTCTGGCCCCACCATTTACTGTATATCTAATTCTTCCTGAGATTTGTAGAACTTTTGCCCTAGCCCATACTTTGGATTTAAAAGCAAGAGATTTTGATGATAGCCATGGGGACACATTTTTATATGAAAAGTACTGCTTGTAAATAATAAGATGCATTAATCATCTACCTATGTATCTAGCATTCAATCTTTGTATCTTTCTATCATCTATGTATGTATGTATCTATCTATATCCATCTGTGTCTATCTATCCCATATCTATCTATCTATCTTTATTTATTTTCTATCTATCTTTTTATCTATCTATTTGTCTATATTATCTATCTATCTGGAAAAAATTCTCTGCAGCACTCAGCTACTACCAATGATGCATACATGCTAACAAGCTGTATATATTTGAGGAAAAAATTAAAAACGTACGTTCTTAGTACATACATTGGCCAATGTCTGTTTGCTCATCAACTGCAGCAAAGTGACCCCAGGTCTGATGAAGGGGATCCTGATGAAGGTGCCAAGTGGGCACAAACGCGTCGGTGAATAAAAGAAGATCTGATCAACACTTCATCTGCCAGTGTCTCTTTGATGCGAGTCAGTTTGCAGCGCGGACGCTATACACCTTTTCCAGTACCTTGCCACTTCTAAGTGGGCAGACACCATCTCAACCCTAGACCACCTGTAGGTGATGAGGGTGCAAATTGCAGACATGGAGCCAGCAACTCTTTATGATACAAAACAGAAAAAACTGCACAGCACTCACAGACATAATGTGAACTGGTGCCACTGATCTCCCGGCCGCCGCTGCTGATCTCCGCCTGATGAGTCCTAACGTTGACATCCCTGTCCTCCTTTCTGTTTTGTATCATATGGAGTTGCTTGCTCCATGTTTGCAATTTGCACCCTCATCACCTACAGGTGGTCTAGGGATGAGATGGTGTCCGCCCACTTAGAAGTGGGACAGGGAGGAAAAGGAAGGACAGGGATGACAACGTTAGGACTCATCAGACCTGGGATCACTTTGTCGCAGTTGATGAGCAAACAGACATTGGCCAATGTATGTACTAAGAACCCCAGAAATAAAAAAAATAAGATTTTTGAGTTTTTTGAAAAAAACTTAAGTTTTTATGTTTTTTCCCAAATATATATAGCTTGTTAGCATATGTGCATCATTGGTAGTAGCTGAGTGCTGCAGATAATTTTTTCTAGTTGTTTAACTCAGTGTCCCTGCTTGGCACCAGTTCACATTGTGTCTGTGAGTGCTGTGCAATTTTTTCTATTTTCTATCTACAGTATCTATCTATCTATCTATCTATCTATCTATCTATCTATCTATCTATCTAATAAATTCAACTTATTATCTATGTACTATAATAGTAAACCCATTGTGTGAAGCTACCTAGGTGCTTATTTCTTATTGTAATACTGTAGCTAAATCTTAAAGTCCTCAGGTTGAGTTTGCACATTACAGCAGCAGAACAGCCGACATGTGGCCATGTTGCATAAGAAGCTTCAACTTACTAATCAGTACCGTTTTCAAACTGACTGTAGCTAAAAGTAATTTAGTAGATAATGACTGTGACTTAAACTGACATTTTGCTGCATTATCATGTGACCATTAATAATGTGTTAGCATTTGGCTGCATTAATTTTAAATACCGCTCTGACCTCATGTTGGTGCATTTTCATTCGCGACATGTAAACTCTTGCCTATTCATGGCCAGTTTTAGGAGATTGTTTCTCTCTGAAGATGTTCACTCATTGCTATATATGATCTAGCACGGGAAAGAAACTGAGGGTTTCCATGGTATCCCAGCTTGCTTGTCTCCTCTCTCCCACTCATTTCTAAGTAAATCATTGCAAGCTGTGTAATATAACTCTCACCTTCCTTATTCAAATCACGGTCCGGAAGCTATCTGCGCTTGGTACAATCAGGGTATGTGTACACATTGTGTTTTGTGTTACGTTTTTTTTTTTCTTGCGCAGTTTTGTTGCAAGACCTAAAGGATTTCCTATTACCACAAAATGAAGGAGATTTCTGAAGTTTAATACACAGGTTCCTTATTTTCTCCTTGCAGATTTGTGGCAGATTTAAATCTGTAGCATGTCAATTCTTTCATCATCTCTGCTGCAGATTTCACCAATACTAAGGCTAGCTTCACACTAGAGTTTGAGTCTGCATGCATGTCATGTAGTATGTTATTGTAAATGTGCCCGGCCACCCAATCAGCGGTCTCGGCAGGCAGGAGGCGGAGATCAGCAGCGGCGGGCGGGAGATCAGCGGTGCCCGGGAGATCAGCAGTGGCCGTGAGATTGGCAGCAGCGGTTGGAAGATCAGCAGCGGCGGTGGCCGGGAGATCAGTGGCGGTGGCTGTGAGATCAGTGGCAGCGGTCGCCGCAGCCGCTGATCTCCACCTCCCACCCACCGAGACCGCTGATTAGGTGGCCAGGCACATTTACAATAACATACTATGTGAACGCATGTGTTCACTTGCTTGTGCTCCAGATGGCAATGGATGACATAGGATCCAACACATGATTTCTGTGCATACAGACGCTTGTGTAGAAATCAAGCTCTCTTGGACGCACAAAAAATGCAACAAGTTGCATTTTTGGTGCATCTGAGAAAACATATTTTTTATGCAACCGGACGAAAACGCATGCGAATGCAGCCAAGCATAGGTACCATGCGTCTCCATGTTAAACATAGAAATGCAGTCCGCCTTCGTTTGGCTGTGTTCGCAAACGCTGCAGATCGAACGAAAGTGTGAAACCGGCCTAACAAGTGGGGAAAAACCTGCACAACAATGCATGTAAAAAACACAGCAAAAACATTTGTCCTGCCATCAGGATTTGCAGCAGAATTATCTGCTGCACATCCTGACAGTGTGCACATACTCTAAGTGTTTTGGATACTGAAAGACATATTAGCCATGTCAAGGAGTTGGCAAAATATAGTGTACACGATATATCCTGTTCAAGGAACCTTCTGTATTTTGACACTTTTAATAATAGCTAGTTGCCATTTGAAAACTTAAGTCATAGAAATTTCTGCCATCCAACCTCTTTTTTTCCTAGCCAACCTTCTAATATCTAATTTAGCAAGTGCTGTTAAAGGGAACCTGTCAAGTCCTCTGTGCCCCAGAACCACGGACCATTCTGGGCACATATTACAATTCCCCGCCCAACAGTCCTTTCACTTCTTTGCACACATAAACAGATTTTTAGGAAAAGTATGAAGTCCATTTATGAGATGCAAATTAGGGCTTTGAGTAGTCGAGGAGGCATTAGTTCCCCGACTAGCCAGCCCATGTAGCATTTTATTCCACCCCTGTGGGTGTGATAACTTGATTTCCAAATCTGCCATCATTGTCAGCTCTATACAATGCACATGTCTTTGTTCTAATAGCATTGAGTCTTTAAAGCAAGGTGTACATGTCCAAGGTTAAGAGAGGCTCACTGCAAATGATCGGAAGTGCGGATGACTTCTGACCATGCGCACTATCCTTCTTTGAAGCTGGGGCGCATACAGCGGGCTTCAGACGCTGAGTGCTGGAAAGAGAAAAAAGCCACACACAAGCGTGGCTTTGTATAGGGCTGGCAATGACTCCGGTATTTCTAAAGCACGTTATCACACCCACAGGGTGCAATAACATCATAATGGGCAGACTTGTCAGAGAACTTACCATCCCATGACTAGTCAAAGCCGTAATTTGAATCTGATAAATTGATTTTAGAAATACTTTTTATAAAAATCTATTTTTGTGTGCAAATAAAAGAAGAAACTAATAGGCAAAGAATTGTAATATGTGCCAGGACTGTCCATGGTTCTGGGGGCATGGATGACCTCACAGGTTCCCTTTTGATGCTATAATAGCAGTACTAGAAATACCTACATGGTTCTGCCTTATTCAAACTGTTCTATCATGGAAGAGGTTATCATAAATGCAATGGCATGTGTACAATGCCAAGTTGTTGAATCAATTAAATTTAATAAAACAACATTTTGAAAAATGGGCACAGGTACCCATCTCTATGCCCTTCATAGACCGGATGACAAAAAAAGCAGCACTTCTATACACATGGAGAAAATAGTATTTTTCTGTTAAATTAATAAAGTCCCACGATGGTCACTGAAATAACTTGTAATTGGCAAAATAAATATTCAATTTAAATTTAGTGAAGATCAACTAATAAAAATCAGATATTGCTTTTGAATTGTGGTGTAACAAAAAAATAAGAAAAAAAAATTGATGATAAGGTCCTGGACCAAAATGTTGGTACCAATCAGAAAAATTGAAAATAGGGTGTGTCCTATCATTTGCATCACAGGTCTCAACAAGCGTAATAATAGTCATTTTGCTGTAGTCATGGTGTGTACTACACTGATCTTTGACCAAAGAAAGCTAAGGACAGAGTTGTCTTAGGGCCACTTTTACAACACAAACTATCTGTCCAAATTCTGACCAACTTACTGTTGCAGTGAAATCATGGACACATTGTCCATTTGTGCTGTGTACATGGAACAATGTGTCCATGATTTCACTGCAACAGTAAGTGTTCAGAAGTTGGACAGATAAGTTGGTGTGTGTAATGGCCTTGCAGATAGAAATAAATTTATAGACAAGCATGTTAAAGGTACAGACTATGAGGCTGTCTCCAAACAGCTTTATGTTCCTGTTACTACAGTTGCACATATAATTCAGACGTTTTATGTCTATGAAACTGTAGCCAACCTCCCTGGAAGTGGCTGTAAGATCAAAATTGATGACAAATTGGAGAATTGGATAATATAAATTGTAACCAAAGAGAACCAGAACAACTTCCAAGGAGATTAGAGGTGAACTTCAAGGTCAAAGTGCATCAGTGTTAGGTTACGCCATCATTGGAGTCTTGACAAAATGGATTTCATGGATGATGACCAAAAGAAAACCACTGTTGAAAGCAAATAATAAAAACACAAGACTGGAATTTGCCAAAATTCATATTGACAAGCCACAAAGCATCTGAGAGAATGTCCTTTGGACAGATAAGACAAAACTAGAGCTGTTTGTCAAATCACATCAGCTCTTTGTTAACAGACACAAAAATGAAGTGTACAAAGAAAAGAACATTGTACCTAATGTGAAACATGGAGAAGGCTCGGTTATGTTTTGGGACTGCTCTTCTGCTTCTGGTACAAGGTGGCTAGAATCTGTGTAGAGTACAATGAAATCTGAAGACCACTAAGGCTTTCTGGTCTGAGTCCGCAGGTCATAGGTCCTCCAAAACTACCTTCTTATTGCTGATGTTTCTTATTACTAGCTTCAGAAAAGCTTCAGAAAGATCTCTTTGATGTCTTGGAAACATGAAAAGATTCTGAACTGTAAAGAGCTGTAGAAAATGTTGGCACTTTATAAAGATTATTATTATTATTGCTTGTATGGGTTATGCCAGGTAAATAACTGGCATAGAGATTATTAGCATGTTTTCCATATTGTTGTTTGCCAGGCGCTCTCTTCTCTTGAACTTCCATAGGCATCATCCAATTAGTCATTCCTGAACCCAAGCAGTGTATATTCTCATTTATACACTTACTGTATGTGATTTCCATAGGCTCTGACATAAATGGTGCTGTTAGCTCACCTCTTTGTTCTTCTGTAGTCCCCCATTTACTTCAATGGAAAAGCCTAAGCAGAGGAATGATTGAGTGAAAATATTGACTTCCTCAGGGACTCCTAATTTTATTAACTGTCTTAGTAAATCACCATCTCATTTATAAGAGAGTCATATATGGATTTTTAGTAAATATGATAAAGGCAAAGTTTTAGAGACAGTCAATAGGAAAAGTAGTGACCACTAATTGGTCCATTGTAAGGGCCACTTTACACACACCAACTTATCTGTCCAACTTCTGAACAACTTACCGGTTGCAGTGAAATCATGGACACATTGCTCCATTTTGTGGCTGTGTACAAATGGAACAATGTGTCCATGATTTCACTGCAACCAGAGATCTGTTCAGAAGTTGGACAGATAAGTTGGTGTGTGTAAAGTGGCCATAAGATTGGACCTCATGAAGACCTGGAATGCAAACTGTGACAGAAAGGGTGCAGGTGGGTACAAAAGGCTGTTCTATTAGATCAAGTTTTGTAATGTTACAATTAGAATTCCTCCATATTAAAATCTCTTTAATTTCTAACAAATTATTTTCAGAATCCCAGTTTTTTTTAAGTGTCTTGTCAGAGATCTGGGAAGTCTGGTAGACCACGGGGGGCGCTGTTTTGTGCATTGGCGCCATACTTACAGGATCAGTTTGATTCTTATTTGCATTGTGATTAGTGATGGGCAGTTTGACTTTGGACAATTTGAAAAAAGATCTTTTGGATCCCATGTGGCTTTCTATTAAAGGGTACTTATCAGGTCATCATCCCCCTGAACCACCAGCAGTTATGAGCACATATTAATATTCCCTGCCTTTCATTTATTTGCATACATAAACAGATCGTTACAAAAATGATTTCTAAAGACCGTTTATGAAATGCAAATTATGTCTTTGACTAGTCAAAGGGGTGTTGGCTCCCCACATAGTTGGCCAACATACGTGCGGCTTTGTTTCCCCTCAAAGCATTAAGCTTCTGAATGTAAGTGTGCGCGTCCCTGCTTCTGAGAGGCTCACTGCGCATGATTGGATGTGCAGACAGCTTCTGATAATGTGAACTGAGCCTCTTTGAACCCCTGATGTGTATACCCAGCTTCAGAAGCTCAATACTGTGATTGAATCAAGGCCATGCATATGCGCAAGCTTTGCATAGTGCTGGCGGAGATGCCAGGTCTTGTAAAGCATGTTATCATGCCTACTAGATGGGGAACTTACACCCACTTGACTGGTCAAAGACCTAATATACATATCATAAATGGACATGCAGAGACATGAAGGGACTGTTAAGAAGGGAATTTTGATATATGCCCACAACTGCTGATTGTTCTCAGGACACGGAGGACCTTACATGATCCAAGTGATGTATCACCAATGATGTCAAACCAAGTGGCCACTATAGGGCCTGTGAGTAAGTGGGGCCCGAGGCTGCATATATGGGGGCTGCATTATAATACATGGATGGAAATGAGGTTGCATAGATGGGTGCTGAATTATAATATATGGAGGGATATGAGGCTGCATATATGAGGGCAGTATTATAATATAAGGAGGGATATTATGGTGCATATATGGGGGCTGCATTATAATATATGGAGGGATTTTAGCCAGCATATATGGAGGCTGCCATATAATACATGGAGGAATCTGGGGGCTGCATTATAATAATTGGATAACTATGGGGTGCATTATGAAAATTGGAGGACTTGTGTGGCTACCTTATACATGGAGGACTATGGGGGCTGCAATATAATAATTGTAAAACTACGGGGGCTACCGTAGACATGGAGGACTATAGAGGCGCATTATAATACATGAAGGACTATGGGTGCTGCATTATTATACATGAAGTACTATGCTGGTGCATTGTAATATATGCTGCACTATGGGCATGCATTATAATAAATGGATGACTATGGGAGTGCCTTATAATATATGGAAGACTATGGGGTGCATTAATAATATATTGAGGACTATGGGGGTGCATTATATTATATGGAGGACTATGGGGGTGCATTATATTATACTAGATGGCGGCCCGATTCTAACAGATCGGGTATTCTAGAATATGTATGTACGGTAGTTTATTTATGAAGATTTAAAAATAATGCAATGATTACACGATATCTATCCATCATCTACCTATGTGTCTATCGTCTATGTATGCTATATTTGTTTATCATCTCTCTATACATGTTTTATCTTTGTATCTATGTATCTATCTATCTAGAAAGAAAGAAAAAAAAAGCTAAACAGCACTCAAGGCATAGTCTGAACTGGTGCAAGCTGCAATACTGAACAATATACAGAAAAAATTCACAGCAGCACACAGTCACTGCTAATCATGTGTGAATACGGACATACAGATAGATGTAAAAACACCTAGAAAAAATATGAAAACGGCAGTGCTCAGTGTATTTTAAACCTGGCGCCAAGGCGCTCGCCGCTTATTTGATTGGTCTGCGCTGAACGCGCCGACCAATCAGATTGAACGCTGCCGCGCGTAATGCCTATGTCAGTCTTCACTGTAACTCTTGCATTCTATTCATGAAACAAGAGACTCAGGATTGGCTCAGGCAATGAGCGCTGACCATGCTGAGCCTTCTGTTTCATGAATAGAATGCAAGAGTGACAGTGAAGACTGACACAGGGATCCCGTGAGGCAGCGCTCAATCTGATTGGTCGCCGCATTCAGCGCCGACCAATCAGAGAAGCGGCACGCGCCATGGCGCCATATTTAAAATACACTGTGCATTGCTCAGTGTATTTAAAGATGGTGCCATGGCGCACGCTGCTTCGCTGATTGGTCACCGTGTTTAGCGCCGACCAATCAGAGAAGCGGCGCGTGCCTTGGCACCATCTTTAAAATACACTGAGCACCACTTCACTGATTAACAGTAGTAGTAGTCTAATGCTGCTCAAACCCTTTTTCCCTGGCTGGGTGGGTAGGGTTTCAGAAGTATCTGCAGCTGAATATCATCATTTTACCACAGGTGAGAGATTCAGAAACTGCAGCTGCTCACTAGGGTGCCATCTCCCATAGTTCACAGAAGGGAGCCAGCTCTTTGACCCAGATGCGTTAGGCTGTGTTCACACTGGGCGTTTTTGGGCTGTTTTTGCTCAACAGTTTTTGTAGCCAAAACAGCAGTGGGTGATTAAATCCAGAAGTGGTGACGTGTTTCTATTAGACTTTTCCTCTGATTGCTCTACTCCTGGTTTTGGCTACAAAAACTGCTGAGCAAAAACAGCCCAAAAACGCCCAGTGTGAACACAGCCTCAGACACATGCTATCTTTATATATTCTTCTACTTGACCAACTATATCTATTGTTCTTTTATTCTTCATATTATGGCTATATATGATTTTACTTACAATGTAATTTCAGGCTCAATTCTTAATGCTAACTAATATTTTATTTCAAATTATTGATTTTATCTCATCAAGGAAATTTTGTTCCACATGAATGTAACTAGTTTACAGACTTACGGTACATTGTATTTGCATAAAATAAATTACTTTAAATGTTGCTCCAACTACTTCTTGCATAATCCTTCCTTCTCCCCTCCTCATTAATTCTCTCTCTTTATATACAGAAGTTTTTCCATGCTGTCAGCCACATATTGGATGCAGATAATAGAGAGAAGTGGGAGGACGCTCAGCAGGTGGGGAGCAGTGACGGTGCAGCAATGAGCTGTGGATGTGTGACGTTCGCCTGTGGCGGGGGAGGGAGGTGTGTGTGTGCGTTTGTGCGACAGGCGGGGGATAATTCACAAGTGCAATGTAAAATGTTGTCAATACAATCAGAAGCAGGAAAGAATAAGAGAATAATCCTCTTCTGTAAGGGCAGGCGATTGGAACTTTCGCTGCTGGAAGCAAGAAACAAAGAGTGCCCTTTCAAAATAGTGGATTTTATTAATTGTAAAATTTAATAGTATGAATGATAAGTCCTAAGTTGTTATAGTGTACAATTTTTTTTGTGTGTTTTTCCCTAGCTCTATAACTAACAAGAAAGAAGCCAATTAAAGTTCGGCATGAACACTTTGCATTCAGTCAATGAATGATCCATTAATATCAATGGGATGACATTTTTAAGAAAGGCAACGCCTTCTCCCATGCCAATATTAGCTGATCACTGGCGGGTTCCTGTAGTAAGGGCCCCAATGATCAGCCAATACCCGCTTTACACGTCGCAATATCGTTCCGATATTGCATACGATCTCACAAGAGCGCGCACGTTTTTGGCACTTGTCCAAGATCGCATAGTAGATGTCACACAGGGAGATATCGGCAGGCAACGCAACTACGATGGTGTATGCTCCTTGCCCACGCTGAGTAAGAGCAACCCAGGAAACGACCATTTCACATTGGAGTGAATAGGGGAAGTTGCAAACAAAATCGTAGTTGACATATGGTTGACGAGCTTGCATAATCTTCTTGCAATATCGTAGTTAGGTTGTTTTCGCGTCGCATTGCCCATTTACACGACACAACGCAAGAACGATATCAACTGCAACAGCCACACCACGTGACTTTTTATCGATGTTGAGTTGCGATATCACGACGTGTAAAGCGGCCATAATCATCAAGCGATCAGTAAGAGAAGTTTTCCATGCTTGAATTACCCTGGTTTAAAAACTCCAGTTCTTCAGGCATTGCTCAAGTTTCCAAAACTGTGTTGAAGGAATACAGCATAAACCCGAGGTTTTCAGATGAGTCAAAGTTTTTTCTGTTTTAGCAGAACATATATTCAAGAGCTAAAGATAAAACCTTTCTGCATATCAATGGTTGAGGTGAAAGCTGATTCTTTTTATCTTCTAAAGCTTCTAGACTAAAGTTTCCTCAATATGATAATGGATGTATTATATCTATAGTAGGTCATTTTTTTGTACTGTACTATGCCAAGGATATTTGGGGTGGACTTCTCACTGAAATCTACACCAAGCCATACGTACGTGAACGTGGTCTAGAAGTTTAAAATCAGTAATAATATACCATACTCTTATGACTGGAATGTCATAAAGTGATCATAAAAAATCTCCAAAGGATTTTACCCTTCACTTTGCAGAATTTTATATGTGTTTGAACTCACCCTAAACGACTGTCGATTCTTATGGCCACTTTACACGTCCCAATATCGTTTCGATATTGTATACAACGGCACGGGAGCGCTCATTTTTTTGGCTGAAATCCAAGATCGCATAGGAGCTGTCACACAGGGAGATATCGGCAGGCTACACAACTGTGATGTCTACGCCCCCTTGTACCTAGCGAACGACCATTTAACATGGGAGTGAATAGGGGAAGTTGCTCTCCAAGTCGGTGTTGGGCTGTCACACAGCACGATCCTGCCAGATCGTCCGTCCAATATCGGGCAGTTGGAGAGCCTGCACAATTCTTCCCCGATATCGTTTTTACATCGTTCTTGCATCGAATTGTACATTCACACCACACAACGCACGAAGGATATCGGCGCCAACGCACGAACCACGTGATTTTTTATCGAAGTTGGACAGCGATATTGGGACTTGTAAAGTGGCCATTACACATGAATAATATTTGCCTCGGCTTCTTATACGTTATTTCCACTATGGTCTTTTTCCTGTAAAATATTAGATATCAAAAAAGAGAAACTGAATGGTAAAATGTAAGTGAGATCAAAATCATAACTGCACATGTACATATATAGTACTAGAGTTTATGGATTTCAGTGTAAAAATTAAATGGCTGACTTTTAAGATGCAAAGAAATCTTACATACCGTTACTTCTTTTCATAGTCAGCGTTTATTTTGGCCTTAAGGAATATGGTTTGTAAATGGAATTTTTCATAGATGTTTAAATAACCATTAAGGTATAATTTCCCCATAATGTGTTGAGGAAAGCGCAATATGTAATTAAAGTTATCACATCTGTCTCATAGGTGGCCCCAGGCTCTGTTCTTCTTATGAAGGTGCTAGAAGATTATATCCACCTGGTTGGAGATGCGCTAAAGCCTTTCCAGAGTTCCATCATTGTCACAGAGAATCTGGGTATGAGATACCTTATTTTTTTACTTAAGTACCGTAATGTTATCTAACACTTTTTTAGTGCCTTAGTACCTCCATATTAGCTCATGAGTTTATACCGTTACATGTCTTAGTTTCTAAAAAAATTAATTTGGACTAGTATGAGATATAGCAAAGACATTGGTCTATATATTATGTAACCACAGTCTTCTGCCCAGAGCTCTATAACCTGCAAAGTAAGCATAGATTAATGTAAACTCTTTTTTAACTTATAATTTATTATATAACATTTTTGTTTTACATGAATGAAAGAGGACCCATCACCAGGTCAAAAGTGACTGGGTTTGGCTCTTTCTTTATTCTTACTGCACCCCGAGTTATCTTTTTTTGCTCTGTAAGGCTGGGGTCACAGTTGCATTTTTCACAAGCGTTTTTGGAGACCTGCGTTTTCAAAAACGCATGTAAAAAACGCACCCATAGGCCCCCATGTTAAAAAACGCATGCCCTAATAGCAAAAATGCATGTGTGACTGTACCATGCGTTTTTGGTGCATTTCCAAAAACGCATGCGTTTTTTAATATGGGGCCTTATGGGAAACGCATGCAAAAACGCATGTACAATTAGTGCCATTCAAAAACGCATGCGTTTTCCATAGGAGCCCATGTTAAAAAAACGCAAGCGTTTTAGAAAACGCATGCGTTTTTTTAACATGGGCCCCTATGGAAAACGCATGCGTTTTTGAATGGCACTAAATTATACTAATTGTACATGCGTTTTTGCATGCGTTTTCCATAGGGGCCCATGTTATAAAAACGCATGCGTTTTCTACAAAAAATTTTTTTGGGTGCAGACTTAAAAACGTAGCCAAAAACGCAGGGAGCCATCACAGACCTTAAAAAAATCATGCTGACATGAAAAAACGAATCACTAAAAAAAACTCATGTCAACTGTGACCCTAGCCTAATCCACTATACGGTTCCAGAGATAGAGGCCTCTTTTAGTAAGTGCTGATTTTATGCTCTTTACCATTGGCGGTGTGGTTCACATGATTCCCTGGGGACCTGTCTTTAGGTAGCTCTTCATAATTACCCTCACAGTTTTAAATTGCGGCCAGCACCACATCCTCGGTGCAATACCTTCATGGGGAGGTGTTCATCAGATGCCGATCAGCTTGAGGGTGCCCCGTGACCTCTCTCCAGCGTCCTGCACTCAGAATGCCTGGTATTACTGGTGCATGCTTCCTCTGATAGTAGCGATACTTTACTTCCAGTTTCAATAAGAACAGAGCTGCACACAGTATTTAGCGGGAACGTCTTCTTTATTGGTGCATAGGGGCTTACAAAATGAGGGTTGTGGGTGGGAGGATGGGGGATTAAAATACTATGGCCGTTTCACACCATGAGTGGCGCTTCTACGGGTACACAATCCATCATATAATTCATTATTACCCTGCAAGCCATACACCCTGCTTGAATTTCCCTGCTTTAAAAGCCACAATTCTAAATGCATGGCTGAAATTTCCAAATATGTTATATAGAGTAATATAGAGTAAGATAAGGGGGGTGTTCAGATGATTCAAGAGTTTTTTATATTTGGCAAAAGATATATTCAAGTACTAAGGGCATAAACCTACATAACCTGACCATAGATATGAAAACTAAGTAAAAAGGCACATGTCAGTGAAACCATATGACAGATATTAAAAATACAAAAAGACAGACTAATAAGGGAAGCAGAAGGAATAACATAAGAGCTGAAATTGACCAATCTACATCTGTCAGCTTTTTTGGTGAGGTTTAAGTGATGTAAAGATTTTCCACTTTAATTGTGTATGAACCCAATGGATAACCTCTTTATGCATTCTTACCTTAAATGATGGCATACATATGTGCTAAATCTTACATTTCATGTTCTTCTTTCACATAGTTATTAGTATCCAAAGGGAACCAGTCTCAGCGGTATCCAGTGATATAAACTTCCCCATGAAAGGTCGTCGTGGAATGAACGACTGGGCTAGGAACTCTGAGGATAAACTTTTCATTCCCAAAGAAGTTCTCACTTTACCCCAAGCAGGTAAACACTGGATACAAATTGACACATGCAGTAAATGTATTAAATGAGGAATACTTAAATAGGAGAAGGGGGTAATACAAAATACAAATGTTTATCTGAGCCTGTCTTCTTTTTGTATCGCAGAAACAGAAGACTCTGCATATTTTGTGATAGGTGCAGTGCTATACCGCACCCTCGGGCTCATCTTACCGCCTCCAAGTAATTCCTTAGCTGTCAGTTCAAAGGTTCTGACTGTCACTGTCCGTCCGCTCACCAAACCAGAGGAGCAGCTAGTCGTGGTTGAGTTATCACATATAATCAATGTAAGTACTGTGTGCTACATTTATTCTATTGTCTGCATTGTTATTTGTATGCCATAATGCCTCAGTCAGAATGTGTAACACCTGATATCCAGCATCTCAATGCAATAATGCCAGTTTGTGAGGTTTTGTCCGTTTTTATCTTCTTTTTTTACACTATGTCTTTATATATATTTAAAACGTAAAATAATTGTTATAATAAAGCCTGTCTTCTTATCTAACAGGGCACGTCTAGTCCACAATGCGCTGTATGGGATTATTCTAAAAGGTTGGTACTCTCGATCAATTCAGAACTTCATTTAATATTAAGAACTAAAAAAAGATTATAGTGTTCCTGTTCTTATCTTAGACATGCTGGTTAACATTCTTTTTGGGCTAATAAGACAGATTTTCCCATTAGTGTGATACCAGATGACAGTTGACGCTTTCAAAACTCTATGGAGAGGGGAGCAAGTAAGGGTTAGGGTATGTGCACACGATCAGGAATTGCAGTGCAATTGCCACTGCATCTAAAACACTGGGTTATACAGTGCAAGCACAGTGGATGGGATTTCTAGAATTCCCATGCTCACTGTGCTTCTCCCCTCCACAGTGCTCCGCAGGAACTGTGGTGCGTGTGGCTTTCCTTCCACATCACTGCAGCATGTTAATTTCATGCTGCAGAGTTATAAGTGGTCCTTATAAGGTGTATGCAGGGAGAAGCCGCCTTGCACCGCCACAGATCATGAATACAGGGTGGTTGTGATCTCCCTGCACTTACCCACGGTTCCCGCAGGTCCGAGGCACTGCGTTTAACGCGTAGTGCCTCCAGTTGTGAGCACACAGCCGCAGAGGTAGACACAGACATTCTCCTGAAACACTATAAAACTTGATGAACACCAACTGTCATCTCCCGTCTCAAAAATTGGAAAATCTCTATTCACTGAAGACAGATTTTACCCATGAAATGAGAATGTTGAAAATGTATGATGAGCCTAGGAGGAGAAAGAAGTGGATTGCTCTGATAAGATATATTACAAAGTTTCTTATTTTCTTGTTTTCTATTGATTTCTGGAAAAAAATGTTAGTTACTCTTTAACAGATATTTTAATACCACCCATTCAATACCCTTATACAATTGCGCTAAAGGCTATAGTCTAGAACAGTGATCTCAAACTCCAGGCCTTGTGGCTGTCAACAGTGCTGATTTCAGGAGTTCTTTAGTATTGCACAGGGGTTGGAATCATCACCTGTGTCATTTATCACCTGTGCAATACCAAGGAGACCCTGAAAACTTGCACAAGGATGTGATCTGAGAAAAATGTCAGACAGTCACATAGCAGTTGGATGCAAATCGAACCAAAAAATGGACGACACTCGTACTAATCTCGGGAACGACAATCGGCCTGCATTTTTCTCGCCTTTGTGTTTCCATCCTTAGTAGAAGACTACGGCCCTAAATCATCAATGTGATTATGAAACGTAATTAAAAAAATCACTTAAGAAGTTGCTCAAAAATGTTGTGACTTTTATAGTTTTTACCCCTTTTTTGCCAAGTGTTACCAAAATGGACTATGACGTGACAGCTTGTCTTATTCATGAAAAATTATGGTGTAACTTGCACCAAAAATCATACTCCAGTTCCGCACTGGAGAAAGGTTTGTGACAGGGAACACGAAGGCACATGCCACTTGTCAGACACACATGATTCTGTAAGAGGGCCTCTTAATAAATCAAATGAAAAAACTCAAGTAATGCAGTTAAAGAGAACAAATTAATCGTTCATGCAGTACAATACTTATTCAAACAATATTTAACATTTCGGTCCTACATCCTTTATCAGAATGGTACGGGTTGCTGTGGATATAAAGGTAGTGGACTATATGCAGCATCATGCCACTAGTGACGCTCGTCCCAGTCTGTAGAGCACTATATAGTGCTATTTCTTTTTGTTAGTCTTTGTACAGAGAGTAATATTGCTGAAAACCTTGGAAGGTTTTTCTGTGATTGGGATCTGGAGCTGTCCAGATTGGGAAGTGCTGAAACTGTATTGACTCTGGCACTGATTGCAAGCCAAGTGCGAGTTTTTTTTCCCTTTTCTTTGTTGTTGTTTTCTTGACCGATCAGCATTATAGAGTTACATTGTGTTTATGGAAGTGGGAATGAAAGACCACTACAGCTGATTTCCTTGCACTGGGAGGAAGAAATTTGTCTAATTAACATACAGGACATGAGATTTGCAAAAGACAAAATGGGCCTTTAAAAGAAATATGTAGTACAATCATATCTAATTTGTTATTGTGTAAAGCAGATGGTGACAGGCCTCTTTTGCAGCTGCTAAAGTTTTGCTTCTTCTTTCTTCCCAACGTCAGGGTATCTGTTAGAAATCTGCTTATGAAACAAAATAGAATAGAAGCCACAAAGCATTAGTATTATCCATTCTGTCGTGTATGTCTGTAACTACATATTCCTATGAGTGCAGAGAACCAGGAGCCCATTATTTAGTGTAAGAGGTTTCAGGATGGGAAGGTGTGTACGTAGAAATGTGTGGGTGTGTAAGAGCCATTCTTTAGCCCTCATCCTTGCCACGTTTTATTCTTACTTTCCATCTGCTGTGGTTGCCAGAGTAACGTGAATGACTGGGGAGCGATGTAGTGATGTATGGGAAGATCATGTTTCCTGTATGCGTATATGCAGCTGACGTTTTCAGACAAGACCCCTTGTATTAAGTAATGGGAATGCAGGGAAATACTCCATATAGCGCCACATCTTTAGAAGCTTCAGAATCAGCGCTGACTCAGAAATTCTTTGTAAAGTCTTTGTGCTGCTTCAAGTATTTTACTTGTTTTTCGTATGGAGAATAGGAGTCCATAGCCTATAATCAATACAAGCGGTAAACCTCCTGTAAAATGTAGTACTTGACCCATTCCAGAGGGTTGTATGATAGCGACACACACGGCAAGAAATGACAGGGAGGTAGGAAGGATTTGCTGTGATGTCAGCTTAAACCTCAGAAAACCCCTAAGCTTAGATGCTGCATCATTCCTCACCATTCAGAGTATTAGCCCATTCCTCTTCTTCCTCTTAGCTCTGTATTTCATATGCTTTTCTTCCTCTCGTCTTCTCGTCTTGTGGAATCCCTGGTGGATAATGTTTTGCGGCACAACTTTATCTCTCCCCTACTGCTCACACTCATCACATATTCTTGCATGTTCTTCCTTCGATGCCTTACCAGCTGTTCTCCTCTTTTTACGTCTGTGTTGCCCTTTCAGCTTCTTATACTGTGCTTGTCATACATTTAGTGCTACTACAGCACAGTCTATCCCCACACAGTCTTTCTTCATCTGTCATTGCCATCTTTCACTCCCTCTCCCTGTGTTTACTTCTTCATCATCCTCCCTATTGTTTCTCCCCCTCATTTTGTCTTTCTGTCTCCCCCACACTCCTTCTTTCTCTGCCTCACTGCTCTCATAGGGTTTCACCCACACACACACTCATATTCAAGACACCAGCAAAGTGTAGCAGGCTTGCTGTGCCTGCTCCAGATATGCACAGTTTTCCGAGTATCTTCCAGTGTTTATGCAGTAAAGCTGTACCTCTCCACGTCTTGACTTCATATTACTTCTTCTGATCCCTAGTGATGTATCCAGTGGAAGCTGGGAAACTGAAAGCTGCCAGACCCTACCAACTCACCCATCTCACACCAAATGTCTTTGCAACCAGCTCTCCACCTTTGCAGTGTTGGCACAACTTCCCAAGGAGTTGGTAAGTTTGAGAAACCATATGTGGACAACATAGGCCGGCGAGCATTGCGCGGGAGAGTTAACTTGGACTTCAGGCTGATCTATTTAGGCCTGTTCTTTTTGGTTATCATTGCAGTATCTTGTGCAGAAATTATGCTTTACATTTGTGTTTGTAATGATTTATGTTGTGGTCTGTTAGCATGTAGAAGTATAACACACTAATGTGCTTTTAAAGAATAGCACCATGGTTCATGCCTACATGCTCAACCCTTGTATTTCTACTTAATTTATTGCAGATTTTAAAGCTACCGTAACCATACGTGTTCAGTTCTGCAAACAGTATAGGCCATCAATAATGGATTCCTGTTATAAATATATGTGAGAAAATAGTTTTGTCATATGTTGATGACTGATTCTCCAAACTTTATTCTGTCTGTCATTCCTCCATTTTTAGCATATAAGTCTCTATTAATGGTGGTTGTTTCCATTTTTGGAAATGTTTTGTCTGCCAAATTTGAATGAAAGGTTTACACAGTTTAGGTTTATATTGTAGATACAAGGAAAAGAGTCCTATGCAAAAAATGAATTTGTACTAGAACCATTGAGTTATAGAACACTTTATTATGGCATGTCGTGTACTATATACATTACTCATATACTATAACTGTTTATGTGCCTAGGCCAAATCTTAGTAACAGCATATTTCATATGTAAAAGTCAATTTGCTCTCTCACAATTATATCCATTTTTTATAGGAATCCAGCAAATTGATTTCAGCCTATAATTGTATGCTAGTTTTTCTCAATATTTAGTTATTGTTGTATATTTTTCTCAAACCCATCCCTAGGCGTATTTTCTGTTTTGGGAGAGAGCGATAGATTTGCAGTTGCTATATATAATGCACGATCATACATCTCTGCTGGTCTTCTAAGTGCATTTTAGAGACCTTTATGCACCTTTATGTGATGTTTTATGGCAATAGAATTTATTTTTATTTTATTCTCTTACATAACTATTTATATTTGGTTATCTGAAGTTCTGTTATGAACTTTTTTTGCTGGATTTATGGTTCTATTTTTTGACAATACTTTCACCTGGGTTTGCTTAGTGAATGACTGGGCATTAGTCCAACCAACATCTACTTAAGTTTGAGTACCTTGGCTCACGACACTGAGTAGACATACTGTACCTTTCATGAATGCGTCTCAAAGATCTCCATACTGTACCATTGCTCAGCTTTACAGTATTGTGGCAATACTTTTCTACTTTTAAAGAAGCCCACTGATTCTCCACTTTGGACCTAGTCAGTTAGCTTCAAATAATATAGGTTTTTAGTACCTTACTGAAAACAATACCCAACGTTCAGGTTTACTATGGCGGTATGGGTGCAGCTTTCTTTATTTTAATAAGGTTTTTACTTGATTCCGAATGCTCCACATATTTGAATAATGTATTTTTATTACACATTATTGTCCATGGTAATGAGACAGGATTAGTCCAAAGTGGTTTTCCTGGATAGTCCTGCCTTGGCTCTTCTAAACATGTTTCCCTGGGTGTGTTTGGGGGCTGCATAATGGTACTTCTATAATGGGGATTGTGTGTGACTGTCATTTACACCTAGGAATTCCATAGGAGGCTTTATCCGAGGTTGTGCGGGGGCGCACAACCCCCCAAGGTGAGCGGCCTACCAGCCCCCTTGATTCTTATTCCTGGAAGGTCCTTTCACAGGGAGCGCTCTCTTTTCTCTTTTCTGTCTATTTACACCAAGGGAGGCATGTTTGGAAGATCCAAGGTACAACTAGCCCAACAGAACAGATGCCACAGTCCTTCTTCATTAGTATATGCTACACTGTGGAATAAATCATTATCTTTTTATCTTTACATTGCATATTAAGTGATCACATAAAACTCTATTTGAATAAAGAAATATCCACCAATACTGTTATACTAGCAGTTGGGGACACTCAAGGGACTTGACAGGCTCCCTTTATGCAGGTGCAGAGCTGACCTTCATGCACCTTAATTTATTTTTGCTCATTATTCTGATCTATTAACCTTTGTCCCTCACCTATACAGTGGAAAACAGAACTGAGTTTTACCCTTATAGGCACAAAATGGTGTTAAATCTGTCAAAATACAAACAGGCGTTCAATTAAATATCCAAAAGAAAACAAGAGATGCAGTTTATCTCAATAAAATGTTCTTCTTTACTTCAAATTTGATAAGGTAAAAATGTTTGCACCGTGATAGCCTGTAGATAGAAAAATATTAGAATCTGAGAGTCCTCAGTGGTTGATACCTTTTAATGGCTAACTGAAACGAGGGTAAGAAAAAGCAAAGCAAGCTTTCGAGACACTATGGCCTCTTCATCAGGCTTAATGATACAACTTCTGGAGATACATACATATATATATATATATATATCTAATATATAAAGCTGAATGTGTGTGTGTGTGTGTGTGTGTGTATGTATGTGTGTATATCCGGGATCGGCATCGGCACCGTCGCAACTACAGCCACAAAATTTTGCACAGTCACACGTCTGGACCCCGAGAGCACCATAGGCTATGTTGTGAGGCGAAATTTTAACCCTGCGCGTTCCAGTTCACCAAACAATTTTGCCCCTATCTACATAATGGGGAAAAAGTGAATGGAAAAGTGTTGGAGGAAAATTGACAGCTGTCAACTATAGACACAAAATTTTGCACAGTCACACGTCTGGACCCGGGGAGCGTCATAGGCTATGTTGTGAGGTGAAATTTTAACCCCACACATTCCAATTCACCAAACAATTTTTACCCTATCTACATAATGGGGAAAAAGTGAATGGAAAAGTGTTGGAGGAAAATCGACAGCTGTCAACTATAGACACAAAATTTTGCACAGTCACACGTCTGGACCCGGGGAGCGTCATAGGCTATGTTGTGAGGTGAAATTTAACCCCACGCATTCCAATTCACCAAACAATTTTGCCCCTATCTACATAATGGGGAAAAAGTGACAGTTACCAGTTGACAGTTGTGAATGAGAGGGGCTTAATGATAGCGCCAAAGACTAACAGCACATACCAGCATATAGTCACTAAGGTGGGGCCCCAACATGAGATATTCACCACGCACAGGGACATGTATACACACTACACGCACACAAAGAGTAACAGCAAGTGTATAGTTGCTAAGGTGCTGCCCCAACATTTGATACTCACCACGCACCCGAACAAACGCACACACCACAAAGAGACACACACAACACAGAGACACACCCCCCCAAGGGGACACACACCCACCCTATAGCGACACATGCACTCACCCCACAGGGACACACAAACCACAAAGAGACACACACAACACAGACACACACACCACACAGACCCCCCCACAAGGACACACACACATAGCCACCCTATAGGTACACATGCACTCACCCCACAGGGACACACACACACACCACAAAGAGACACACACACACACCACACAGACCCCCCCACTGGGACACACGTACACACCCCATAGGGACACATGCACTCACCGCACAGGGACACACACACACACACCACAAAGAGACACACACAACACAAAGACACACACACCCCACACAGATACCCCCCCCCACAGGGACACATACACACCCTATAGGGACACATGCACTCACCCCACAGGGACACACACACCACAAAGACACACACACAACACAGATACACACACACTACACAGACCCCCCCACTGGGACACACGTACACACCCCATAGGGACACATGCACTCACCCCACAGGGACACACACACATACACACACCCCAGGGACACACACACCACAAAGACAGACACAGATGTGCACAAATCACCTCACACAACTCGCCTCATACGTGTGCTATCTTTAATTTCCAAACATAAACATCTGATTAAAAACAGCCAATGTGCAACACATGTGCCTTATAGGGAATTAAGGCAGATGTCAGTCACATGAGCTGTCTATTATGTGTATGTGTGAGGTAACATATACTGCCCGGCCAGGGGGAGGGTTTACTATTGGCTGGAGATTTATTAGGCTGCCTATAGCAATCAATCACAGCTCAGCTTCTATTTTCCTACAAGTCATTAATATGACATATTCAAATTCTATTTTGTTCTAGCTAACATCAGTTATTTATTAACCCGGGCGTAGCCGGATCCTACAGCTAGTATATATATATGTACAAATGCAGGGTGGGATAATGCAATACATTACACAGGTGATGTGAAGCATATAGTGGTCAGTTGGGATGGGGGAAGGAGCAGCAGCTGGCAGTAAAATCAGAGTTCTGAGATAAGAGGCACAGACAGTTTTTCTATCTTTGGATTAGTGGTTGGTCCAAGAACAGGAATGAGAGGGGGAGTAAAACGGTTGTGATAACAGTTCACGTAAGAAGTGTCAAAGTTTTATTGTCCTCTAACTGGGATCTGTTCAAAGATATGATACCCCCGAATGCCCTTTCAATTGATATAAAAGACATGAATCAATGTGAAAAGTTCATCCCTGCTTTGAATGTGTCAAAGGTCGTTATCAATTTGTAGTCCCAAATTCTTCTCTCTCTCTCTCTCTTCTCTCTCTCTCTCTCATTCTCTCTCTTTCTCTCTCTCAGAGATTTGAAGTTACTTTTTAAAATGAGCAGCCTCATATTTGTTATACTGTGGTAAGAGCTACAAAAATGCTTGGCTACAGGAAGGTCCATACGTTTTTCTTTTATTGTGTGGCAAAGACAATTTACTCTTTTTCTGAATTTTTGTCCTTTCTCACCTACATACATACCACCTGTTGGACATTTGGTACATATAATTAAGTACACCTCATTGCTTTTAGTACAACTGGAGTAATCTGGGATTTTGTAGTCCTGATCTGTGCTGGGAATCTTATCTTGTCCGTTGTCATTATAGATGGACAGGTTTTGCACCTGTTCTGGTTGCAGGGAAAGGTTCCTGTTGTTGCTGGAGAGGACAGGGCGCTTCTGACAATGATGGGTTTTAGATTCAAAGGTTGTCTAAAACACAGAAGTGGGGGGTCTGGAAATATTGATTTTAGTCGGGCATCTTTTTGTAGTAGTGGTTGTAGTTTCCATGCAGCACCTCTAAATTTGGATTGTAGGTGACTACAAGAGGAACTGTTGTTTTCTTCTCTAGTTTTGTAATGTAGGAGATGATGCCTTGATATTCTGGTGGCTCTTGTAATCTGGTTTTCAATTGCTCTTGGATGGTAGTCCTTATTCAAAAAGATCTTTCTGAGGCCCTCAAGGTGATTGTCTCTATATGTAGGGTTGGAACATATCCGATATCTACACAATAGAGTTTTTTATGTGTTTTGGATGAAAACTGTCCCATTGAAGGTATGTTGGACGGTCAATTGGCTTCCTGTACAGCGATGTCTCTACTTCATTGTTCCGTAGCTTAATGATGGTGTCCAGAAAGCTGATTTCAGTGCAGGAGTAGTTGAGTGTTAACTTGATGGTGGGATGAAACTGATTAAAGTGTTCAAGGAACGTCTTCAGCTGCTGCTCATATCCGTCCAGATTATTAAAATGCCATCAATTTTAGCTCTTACCACAGTATAACAGACATGAGGCTGCTCGTTTTAAAAAGTAACTTCAAATCTCAGAGCGAGAATAGAATTTGGGAATACAGATTAACAATTACCTTTGACACATTCAAAGCAGAAATGAACTTTTCACATGGATTCATATCCTTTTACAATAATTGAAAGGGCATTCGGGGGTAACATATCTTTGCATAGATGACACTTTGACACTTCTTACGTGAGCTGTTATGACAACCATTTCACCCAACCCCCCCTGCCCCCCCCCGTCATTCATTCCTGTTTTTGGACCAACACCTAATCAAAGGACAATAAAACTGATCTCTGATTTTACTGCCAGCTGCTGCTCCTTCCTCCCTCCCAACTGACCACTACCGTATATACTCGTGTATAAGCCGACCCGTGTATAAGCCGACCCCCTACTTTTGCCCCCAAAATCTGGGAAAACCTATTGACTCGTGTATAAGCCGAGGGTGGACCCCAGCACAGGTATACAGCCCCAGTGGTAGTATCCAGCCCCAGTGGCAGTATCCAGCAGCCCCAGAAGTATATACAGCCCCAGTGGTAGTATGCAGTAGCCCCAGAGGTATATACAGCCCCAGTGGTAGTATACAGTAGCCATAGAGGTATATACAGCCCCAGTGGTAGTATCCAGCAGCCCCAGAAGTATATACAGCCCCAGTGGTAGTATACAGTAGCCATAGAGGTATATACAGCCCCAGTGGTAGTATCCAGCAGCCCCAGAAGTATATACAGCCCCAGTGGTAGTATACAGTAGCCATAGAGGTATATACAGCCCCAGTGGTAGTATCCAGTAGCCCCAGAGGTATATACAGCCCCAGTGGTAGTATCCAGCAGCCCCAGAGGTATATACAGCCCCAGTGGTAGTATCCAGCAGCCCCACAGGTATATACAGCCCCAGTGGTAGTATACAGTAGCCATAGAGGTATATACAGCCCCAGTGGTAGTATCCAGTAGCCCCAGAGGTATATACAGCCCCAGTGGTAGTATCCAGCAGCCCCAGAGGTATATACAGCCCCAGTGGTAGTATCCAGCAGCCCCACAGGTATATACAGCCCCAGTGGTAGTATACAGTAGCCATAGAGGTATATACAGCCCCAGTGGAAGTATCCAGCAGCCCCAGAAGTATATACAGCAGCCCCAGAGGTATGGCTTATATTGGCAGCCAGCCTACTTACATACACATACCCATACATACACACATATATACACACACACACACACACACACACACACACACACACACATACACATATATACACATACATACACACACACATACACAGCTTCCTACCTTGTCCCCCGTTCTGCAGTGCTTTCCGGTGTCCTCCGTGCTCCGTTCCCGGTCTGCTGGGCCTTGTGGTTCCTCCTGGTTCCTCATCCTTCGGTTCTATCATGGGGGCTGCCATCTTGGTGTCTTCTCTCCGCCCCCGGCCAGTGATGTCAGAGCAGGCCGCGCTGTGATTGGCTAGCACCCGTGATCACATGTCACGGGTGCTAGCCAATCACAGCGCGGCCTGCTCTGACATCACTGGCCGGGGGCGGAGAGAAGACACCAAGATGGCAGCCCCCATGATAGAACCGAAGGATGAGGAACCAGGAGGAACCACAAGGCCCAGCAGACCGGGAACGGAGCACGGAGGACACCGGAAAGCACTGCAGAATGGGGGACAAGGTAAGAAATACTGCGCAGCGCCCCCCCACCCCCCGCGCCCCCTCCCACCATAGGATTACCGTATTGACCCGTGTATAAGCCGAGGGGGGGACTTTTCAGCCCATTTTTTGGGCTGAAAAACTCGGCTTATACACGAGTATATACGGTATATGCTTCAAATGACCTGTGTTATGTATTGCATTTTCCCACCCTGCATTTGTATATATATATATGTGTCTCTCCAGAAGTTGTATCATTAAGCTTGATAAAGAGGCCATAGTGTCTCGAAAGCTTGCTTTGCTTTTTCTTACCATCTTTTCAGTTAGCGATTAAAAGGTATCAACCACCGAGGACTCTCAGATTCTAATATTTTTCTTCTTTACTTCTTCATTAAAAGACTTCACCATCTTGGGGAGGGAGATCTATTGACACATTTCATCCAACATGTGCACTTAGTCGCAACGACTGAGTCCATGTGTTGGACGAAACACGACAACAGATCTGCCTCCCAAGATGGTGAAGTCTTTTAATGAAGAAATAAAGAACATTTTATTGAGATAAACCAGATCTCTTGTTTTTCTTTCGGATATTACTTTGCCCAGGTGTGACGGTGGGCTCAACAGTTATATCCATGAATAAGCGGTTGTAGAGACATCATGCCGGTGAGATGTACTTTCTTTTTTTGTTGTTGTTCAGGCATTCAATTAAAACCTTTATGCTGGAGATTTCCAAAAAGATGCTGCTTACATTCTTGAGACCTAACATTTATGGTCTATTTGGTCTCTGGTTACCCCCATATACTTTTGAGGATGTCATAATGGGGGTGACATGTACGAGAATTTGTAGACTGCCCTCAAGGTCTGCTGGCTGTGAATCCATGTCTATCACCATGTTCACACGGTTATACCTCACAATTGAATCAAGCATATAAGGATGAAGTGTCATACGATCCGTGCTGCTACCAAAGGAAGACCAGGACAATGGATCATCTGGTTGAAGTAGTTCTTAAACTGACGCGTTTCGGAGCTATCTCCCAGCTCCTTCCTCAGGGACATGTCAAAACACTTCGTCCTTATATGCTGATTTCTGACCGCGGTGACCCGTGGATGTGTGGATCCAGCAGCAGCTACTAACTAAGCGTTCATACTGGTTGTGGGTTACACAACCAGATCAGGTGAGCAGGCCCTTGTCGCCATACATATACCTCTATATAATAGAGATAAGACCCTATTGCGCATTTGTCTCATTTCTATAGACAATTTAATCAAGGACACTAAAAAATTAAATGGAATCCCTCAAACTAGAAGAAAATATATACTTTTTTTTCTGGTAACAAAACAAATTTATGAAGTTAAAAGAAAGCCTTAACAAGCTTCAGAAGAGATGAATCAGTGTGGATAAGATTAACTTGTACCAGTACTTACTGCAAATGGTCCACATAAACAGCATGGTTGAATGCTCTTTCATGTAAAACCCCTTCAAAAGACAAGGGGTCACTCCCTCCACCTGGAGAAAGAGAGCTCTTTACTATAAAAACTATTAATCTGTGGCATAGTCTACCTCAGGTGCTGGTCACAGTGAGAGCCGTTGATGGCTTCAGAAAGGCTTGGATGTTGTTTTAGAAAAAGGCTGCAGAAATAATGATCTGCTTGTGTAAAGTTATTTTCTGAATGTTTGGTCAAGTGGAAAGACATTTGGGATAAAGAGGGAAAGATAAGCGCTTTTGGGGCCGACTGGATCATGCATTGTGTTTGTTCTTATACTCCATCCCCTTTATCAGTTACCATCTCAGCTGAACTTGATGTAGCCCGTAGAGAAGTATGTTTCCTCACTACTGCTTTCCCAGATCTAACTCCCCTAATGAATCTAATGCTCTATTTTCAGACTACCAGTAGTATACCTCAACTGTATGGCCACATGCACTCTCTCACTGACTTCTTCATCCCAGGGAATGTCTATCTTCCTATCATGTCCTCTTGTACCTTGCTATAGATGATTACTTGTTTGGCTGTTCATTTGCTTATATTACTGGTTATTTACAATAGCTAATAAATACACTATAGATTACTAACCAGTAAAATGTTGTAAAGCCATTTTTTTTCTCACTTTTGAGATTTGTCATTTGTACTTTCAAACAGTTTGTTCTGTATTTGAGCATATTGTTATAAAAAAATGCTCACCAAAATGTCTGATTATTATTGATGGTCTTTATTGACCACTTATGGAGAAGTTGATCAACTGAGAAATGTATTACATATTTTTCTTTAATTCGCCTGTATCTATCTATACACACCTTAATACAAGTTTAAAGCACATGTTTGCAACTTAAGAAAATTGTCATTAGAATTTGCCACATTGTTTTTCATCAGTATTATCAGTCAGCTACTTTATGTCCCCCCCCCCACCCCCAGCTATCCCTACAGCTTCATAGTACTATTCTAATCCTCCCTGTCTAAGCTATTAGTGTAATGTTAAAGGTGAAAAAAAGCATTTATACACTTACATTTTCTTATGTAAATGAGGCAGTGACTACTCCTTGGAGGACGTAGTGACTGGGGCAGGTTAATAATTAACTCACTGCCAACTTCTCTGTATAAATGACCTGTGTGATGTCGCGATCATGTGACCCTAGTGGGTGGAACTAAGCAAGCAAACTCATTATGTGCTATGGGGACTTAGCTCTGCTTATTATGGCCACATGGTCGTGACATCACACAGGCCCTGCAGCATCTTCTGAAATGTTAACTATTAACCTGCCAGACAGGGATGATTAGAATAGTACTATGAAGCTGCAGGGACAGTGATAACTGAGGGGACATAAAGTAGGTGACAGGTTCCCTTTAATTCTGCAGTATACTATAATGCATTTTTTACCAAAACTTTTTATGCAAATGTATTTTTTTTGGCATGTCAGGAATTTTGCATCTCTGCAGAACAAGGAATTTTTTGCCTTAAATAGGCACAAACAAGGTTAAAAAAACACCTGTCGGGTTCTTTCTGCCCTCAGAGCCACCAATAGTTGAGGGCACATATAAACATTTCCTGCCTAACAGTCCCTCTTTGTAGAAACCCACATAAACAGATATTTAGAAAAAGTATTTCTACAGACCGTTTATGAGATGCTAATTAGGGCTTGACCTATTGGGGTTTTAGAGCCCATTTAGGATGGTATTTTGCACCAGAGGATGCGATAACATGCTTTACAAAAGCCAGCGTCCTCGGCAGCACTTTACAAAGCTTGCGCATGATTGCAGATTTCTTCCCACACAATATTAAGCTTCTGAAGGCAGGTGTACGCATCCTGGCTTCATGATCGGAAGTCATACGCTGACAAGGATGCCGGCTTTAGTATTACATGTTATCAACACCCTGTAGACTAGTCAAATCCATAATTTGCATAATTTGCATATCATAAACTGTTTGTCTGCAATTAATTTAAGGGACTGTTAAACAGGGAATTTTAATAAGTGCACAGAACTGTTGGAGCTTATGGGGGCATAAATGGCATTTTGAACAATATGGCAAAAAAACTGGCAAAGGACACCATTAAACAAAATAGAAGAGGGACTTAAAACCCCCCAGAAATAATGAATTGGGGCCATAGCAATTCCCCTACTGAAATTGTCTTAGGGTACCTCTTATCGCCGCAACCGCGGCAAGGAATCTGACCAGCAATCTGTTGCCCCGACACCATCGCCGTGAAATTGCCTCGCAATTGCGGCGTGTAATTGGGGAATCTGGCTGCGATAAAAAAGGTTGCCTCTGTTTCCGATTTCACAGCACTGCTCCAAAATCAGAGGCAATCATGAAGGCGAAATTTCCCTGCTTTTTGCGTGTGAAGGGGCGATAGGGATGGAATCTGCGTCGCCTACTGATTTCCCAGAGGTGTGCCACAGCGTGCTGGAGACCGCGCCCCATCAGCGATGATTGGTGGTGGCTACTGTGTTTCCATTGGCTGTCCCTTCACAGGGTGCCATATTTGAACAGCTGTCCATTCACACTACACAATTGCAATGGCGTCATGTATTAGCCAGCCTTCCTGCACAGGCTGGCCAATCATAATGCTATTGCGTTGTCTAATCAGCGTGTTTGGGGCACTGGATACACCAGTCTGTCACGCCTATGTTCTTGCGGCGCTGAACATGTACGCCCACATTTCTTTGGGGATTGTGGCGTGTGAAGTGGCGAGGGAACTCCACCGGATTGGTTCCGCTGTTGGTGTGGCAACTTCCGGGGCAACACATCGCCTTAGGTTGAGGGCGAAATTGCGGCGTGTAAAAGCGCCTTCGGAAGCAACCATGAAAAATGTGCACGCGCACGTTAGTTTGCCTCCTATCACCGCCAAAAGTTGCGGCGTGTAAAGGTACCCGTAAAGAAGTGATTTCCTTGTGACTCACGGCATTCATTTAGCTTTTAGGTGATGCTGATTGTCTGTTTAAATTCATCTCATTATAATAGCCCCATTCTTTGAAAGAATACAGTGATTTTCTTTAACTTTTTTCTATGCATTAAAAGGCAATGAGTTATGAAGAGCAGAACTCAACCCTAATTAATATGTATATTGAACTCAGGAAGGACGCCGAATAAGAACATCTTTTTTAGTCCCTTTTTTCCTACAATACAGCAGAATTTTATTAAACCTCTCACAATGCAGACAAGTCTCAAAGTGAATTCTGAATCCAGTGTTCTGCTATCAAAAAGTCAGTCTGAAAGAAAATTGACAATGAAACACGTCATGACAATTAACTCTGAGTTCTTGATGAAAAGCTTATATGTTGTTCTCTCTGCAGGTAATGGATGTCTCTGGTTCTCCATCAGTCCCCTTGATGATTGGCTGTGCTGTTTCCTGCATGGCTTTGCTCATTCTTCTTGCTGTTTATGCTGCATTTTGGAGGTATGTTACAACATAGATAACAATGTCTTTTAAAATGAAGGTGCATCCAGAATGGAAATATGTTATGTAAGTTACACTATTCTTATCTAGACTGAAAATTAATTAAACACAGTGTAAGTTGTAGATTGTGAATGGATTGCAGACATAAAGTCCACACATTTATGGTTAAGAGCCTGTAGCAGTATTCTGTAAAATTCTCAAATTTCCACTTTTTGGTTGTAGATTATGGCTTGGGTCACATTTGTTACTGAAATTGCGTTCACCGCATCCAGATACGGATGCGGTGAACGCAATTGGCTTTCCAAAATGTGTGGTTGATGCCGCTATCCAGTAACCGCATTGCTCAGGATGTGTAATCCTGCCGCAGGGATGAGCAAAGTGCTACCGCTGTTAAAAAAGAATAAATATTATTAATAATTGTAGCCATCATGTCTCTAGGGGGTGCCCTTCCCCCCTAAAGACATGCTACCTACTCAAGTGGGCATATAATATGTTAATTACTCATGTACAGTAAGCCGGCTCCTGTCGACTCTGTACATTTTTCTGAATGAAGCCACGGCTTCACAGACAGCTGTGCACATACTATACGTTATGTACGTATAGTATGTGCGCTGTCTGAAGTCCTGAAGTCTTTTACAGTAGATCTATGGTGCGGCGCAGCCCATAGATCTACTATAAATGCGTACAGGACCTCGGACAGCGCACATACTATACGTACATAACGTATAGTATGTGCACAGCTGTCTGTGAAGCCGTGGCTTCATTCAGAAAAATGTACAGAGCCGACAGGAGCCGGCTTTACTGTACATGAGTAATTAACATATTATATGCACACCTGAGTGGGTAGCATGTCTCTAGGGGGAAGGGCACCCCCTAGAGACATGATGGCCACAATTATTAATAATATTTATTCTTTTTTAACAGTGATAACACTTTGCTTATCCTGGCGGCAGGATTACACATCCTGAGCAATGCGGTTACTGCATTGCGGGGCTTAGAAGCGCTCCGAAAACTGCAGCCTGCATGATTTTTCACGCAGGCTGCAGAGCTGGAGTCGGTATTTATAATGGGCTCCTATGAGGAGCGTTTCCTGCTCCGTTTTTGAGCTTTTTGAAAGCTCAAAACCGCATCAGGATTTAAAATAAAAACGCAAGTGTGATCCTAGCCTATGTTTTCTAAAAAAAAGAGGTTTGTGCTGTTGGCATTGGCACTGGCATTGACTGCCAATCAAGGATGTTTTATCATATCTACTTACATAACAGCCTTGTGGTGTCCGTCATTCACTCCCCATGTCATATACTTGATGACTAGCCCTCAACTTTGTGAAGTTTGACGGTGCTGGTGGAACGGATCCAGGGATGCTTGATATATAAGGCTATAGAATCAACGCACTCGTACAGTCTGTTTCAGTTGCTCTCAAAAGTGATTTTTATTTCACCAAAAATAGGGTAGAGAAATGTGACAAGCAGAACAACGTTTCGCCCAATATTAGGCCTTGATCATAACATCACTGCTGTTGATATAGCGATAGGGTTATCACTTGTGTTGGGGTGGTATAGGGAGGTATAGCAAGATGTAGCCTGGAGTCTGGAAGTGAGTAAGATACATATTTGAGGTCCTCTGTAGACCTGGACTAAAGATATGTTCGTAGAAAGTCCCCAGATGTGGGAAGTAATGATCTCTCTATGCCTAGAGTTTTGCCCTCTATCATCTGGTGGATGGTGTATTCCTCTACTTATAGTTCTGGACTGGTTGGGGTTGTCTGTATGGCCAGCATGTCTGTGCCCTGGCTGAGAGACTAACCTAAAGGAGAAAAACTGAAATAAAGACACTGGTACCCCAACACAGGAGGAACCCTTAGCATACTCTGGACCACAATACTTTCCACATCTGGGGACTTTCTACGAACATGTCCTTAGTCCAGGTCTGCAGAGGACCTTAAATATGTATCTTACTCACTTCCAGACTACAGGTTACATTTTGCTATACTTCTCTATACCACCCCAACACAAGTGATAACCCTATCGCTATATCAACAGCAGTGACGTTGTGATCAAGGCCTAATATTGGCCAAAACATTGTTCTGCTTGTCACATTTCTCCACGCTATTTTTGGTGAAATAAAAATCACTTTTGAGAGCAACTGAAACAGACTGTACGAGTGCATTGATTCTACGTCATTCACTCCTGGAGTCAGCATGTTCTCCTATAACGTGTATGGGTAAGTGCGCATGTGGAGGGCTGGAGTCAGGGAAAGTTGAGTGCTGCTACCAGTAAACATGGAAAAATTTGTATGCACATGCAAAATAACCATGTGGTTGCACCAAGCAGTACCGACTTCAGCACCTTGTGCACTCTGTCTGAGCCCCTCACAACCCTGTCAGGGGGTACTCTGAGCTATGTCTGACTCCCACACCCCTGTCATGGGGCCTCTGTGCACTCTATCTGACCCCTCCACACCCTTGTCAGGCGGCTCTGTGTGCACTCTGTATGACCCTCTCACACCCATGACAGGGGGCTCCTGTGCACTCTGTATGACCACCCCCATACCCCTGTTAGGGAGCTACTGAGCACTTTGTCTATACCTCCCCTGATAGGGATCTTTTGTGGCTATTTCTCACATCACCTGCCGGCACTACCACCCCACCTCTGTCTCCTTCATAACTGCTGTACGATTTGGACAGAATGATGGCAACTTACAATTTAGCTGGCAGTAATGTCACTATACCCAGACAGTGAAGGAGATCAGTGTCACCTGGAAATAGTGCTAAAAAAAGGAGGAAGCGCACATATTGTTTTGTTCAAAATAAACAGAAGTAAATGTAGTTAGTTTGGCTCACCTTATGTGGTTGTGAGAGCTACAACTAACTTTGAAGGCACACTGATGAAGTAGCAGACTGCTACGAAATACATTGGCCACAGTAAAACTCTGAAAATCCATCTGGACCCGTGTATTCCATCGGCAGTGCAGATCTGAAGTCCCGGTTTTCCTTTTAACTCCAGTTACCTGGAGATAATGACACATATCTGCTACTGGCTAACTTATAAGCTGAGGCTGTGCACATCGTACAGATAGGATAGGAGACAGCGGCAGGTTGGCAGTGCTGGCAGGTGTCGGGGTGGTGGTGGGGGGTGCAGACAGAACACACAGGGCCCCCTGTCAGGGGTGAACAGACAAAACACACAGAGGCCCCTTGTCAGGGTAATGACAGGCAGCAAACAGGGGCCCCCTGTTAGTGGGGGAGAGACATGGCACCCATGGGAGAGAAGACATAGCGGTCAGGGAGAGGGTACACAGGGTGAGAGAGACACAACATACAGGGGGGAAAGACACAGCACACAGAGGAGAGAGTACACAGGGTGGGAGAGACACAACGTACAGGGGGAAGAGACACAGCGCAGAGGAGAGAGACAGCGCCCAGTGGGAGAAAGTGCACAGGGGGAGAGACATATTAGAATCTGAGAGTTCTCAGTGGCTGACACCTTTTAATGGCTAACTGAAAAGATGGTAAGTAAGCATAGTAAGCTACTATATTGTAGATATGCAAATTGCCTCTTCAGAGAGGAAGAGCACTTGAACTCTATTGCCATATATCCTAACTCACATGGCAAAGCTCAATATTGACTATTGCTATTGCTATTTCCAGTAGGTGAAATTAGATTTTATAACCTCTTACTCTCTGAAAAAGCAATTCAATTTCTCAGAGCAAGCATTGCATGGTCTATAGGTCTGCCTACACTGGCATGTCGCTGTCCACAAGATGACAAGTTACCCATTAGAGCCCAGTCAGAGGCCTCTAAATCAGCCAAATCAGATCTCATGCTTTGCACTGAAGAGGGGCAACACCTCTATACACATTTCTGCATATAGAGATTGGCTTGTATAATAAGCCATGTGACAAGGGTACCAGAGGAGCATTGCATTTCTTACAGGTCTCCTTTTACTGGCATGTCAGGAATGTCATTCCCTTTAAGAAGAGATGTTACCATTTATTTTTTAGGTGTAGATCAATTTCTAGGCTTTTTTTTTTGACAAATGTGTGTTTACCTTTGAAACATTTTTTCTCCTTGTACACAAATATAATGAACAAGGAAAAATATCTACATATCTAGTCCTAATATAGGCCTGCAGACTGTGTTGTAGCCTGGAGGTGCATTTACAAATCAGTAAGCTTCAGATCTGACATTTGCTAGCATATTTTACAACCACGATATTTTCACAGAACTTGCTTTTGTCATTTTAGTTCTGAGATATTTAGTCTGATGTTATTTTTACATAATACATTGTACATTAATCTGACTCTGATGGAAGAAAAAAAGTAAGATGATCTTGAAAGGTTGATGCCTTGAAATTTTAAAGAGATGCACATAAAATTGTAGTATCTGCAAAGAATTACTATTTTATTTTCATAAAGCCATTTACTAATTTACCAATGTAACACCAAGCATGATGCCAACAAGAGTGCACTACAGACACTGTATGATGACCCCACAATAAATTCCTCCACACTACCCTCCACACACAGTAAGATGACCCTACTGTACTCCCCCTTATCTACCCCGGCAATGGATGACGACCCCCAACACAGTATGATCCGCAACTGTGACCCCCACACAGCCCTCCATGCAGTACAATAGGCCTACATACAGTATAATGGCCCACACAATCACTCCAAATAGTTTAATGGCTCCCATCCAGCCCTCTGTACAGCATGATGGACCCCACACTAACCTTCACACTGTATAATTGCTTGTATACAGCATAATGACACTCAAATAGGCCTCCATAAAGTATAAAAGCTTCTTCATAGTGTTCCAAATAATATAATGCCCTCCACAAAGCCATTGAAATATTATAATGGTCCAATGTAGCTTTTTATGTAGTAATAGACCCCACATAGTCCTCCATATAGATGAGTCCTCCACAAAGCCATTCAAATATTATAATGGCCCAATGTAGCCTTCTACATAGAAATGGACCTCACATAGTCCTCCATATGGTATAATGCACCTCCCATAGTCCTCCATATAATATAATTGGCCCCACATTGCTTTCCATACAGAATAATACTTCCCCATTGTTCTCTATGTATTATAATGCACCCCTCATAATACCCCATATACTATAATGCAGTCTCTATATAATATACTGCTGCTTCTGTATATTCTAATGCAGCCTCCATATAATATAATGCAGACTCTATAGTCCTCCATATAATATAATGCAGCCTCTATAGTCCTACGTATAATATAATGCAATCTTTCTAGTCCTCTATATAATATAATTCAGCCTCCATAGTCCTCCATATAATATAATGCAGCCTCCATAGTCATCCATATAGTATAATGCAACCTCTATTATTCATTGGGCCCCGTTATACTGAGAGGTCTACGATGTCAATACAATTATGAGTGTGATGATGGGTTCCTGGGGGTCCCAGTGCCTGCACTGGCACGTTGCTCTTTTGACTCATGGGCCCCATAGCAGCCGCGTGGTCAGCCGCCATTGGCGTTACACCAATACATAATGGCACACCAACCTTATTTTATTACATCTATTTTTGTTGATTTTGCAATTTTCTATAGAAAGCTGCATGCTAATGTCCAGTGAATGTTTTATGCTTGTAGCTTACAATCTAAGGCACCCTTTACACATGTGCATGAAAAAAACACAACTGTGGCATGCTCTGTTTTCATCCATGTGGCTATCTGTGTGTACGTTTGTGTCATTCACGTGTCATCCGTAGACTATCCATGAGTCATCCATGTGTACTTGTGTTCCATCCGTGTGATTCATACTGGAATTAATGGTATTTATGTGTTAAAAATGTACAAAGATATATAAAAAATACAAAAAAGGAACAGCACAAAAATAATAGATGTGGGTGCAAAGTCCTCCTACCACAAATACATAAACTTGATATTAAAAGAAAAAAATGGACGGCAGCACACCCATGTAGAAGCAAAAAATGTGGATTCATTTATTCCCTCGGCTATTCACTAACCTTCTTCAAGTGCTTGAAAAAGGCTAGTGAATAGCTGAAACGTTGTGATCCTGGGGAATAAGTCCAGGCTTTTTGCTTCTACACGGGTGTGCTGCCGTCCATTTCTTGCTTTTTTTACAAAGATACATTGATCGATTATAAATAACTAGCTGTGAGCCCGATGCAAATGCATCGGGTGTCTAGAATATTTTTAATTTTTTTTTTAGATGGAACCTGCAAAACCGCACTTGCCGCACCTGCCGCAAGTCCCCCTATACTTTCTATGGGGATTACCGCAACCGCGCCGCAAGTGTAGCGACTCGCAATGGCCTCGCGGCCATTGCTCGCGCTACACAGCGACTCGCAATAGATCCCCATTGAAAGTATAGGGGGACTTGCGGCAGGTGCGGCGGCTGAGGTAGCGACTCGCAATGGCCTCGCGGCCATTGCTCGCGCTACCTCAGCGGGAAATCGCTAGCTTTGTGGCCGAGCCTCTGGTTCTATTTTCGGCCAGCGACTCGCAATGGCCGCTTCGCGGCCATTGCTCGCACAAAGCTAGCGACTCGCAATGGCCTCGCGGCCATTGCTCGCGCAGCTAACGACTCGCATTGGCCGCTACGCGGCCAATGCTTCGCCGTGGTGACGTCAGAGTGTGACATATCCACGACGTGCCGGGGTCCGACACAAAACGTGCTACGGCAATTATATAGTAGATACACACACACATATACAGTATACACATATATACAGTATACACACACATATACAGTATACACACAAACACATATACAGTATACACACACACACATATACAGTATACACACACACACATACAGTATACACATATATACAGCATACACACACATATATAGTATACACACATATACAGTATACAGACACACACATATACAGTATACACACACATACAGTATACACACACATACAGTATACACACACATATACAGCATACACACACACATATACAGTATACACACACATACAGTATACACACACATATACAGCATACACACACACATATACAGTATACACACACATATACAGCATACACACACATATATACAGTATACACACACACACGTATACAGTATACACACACACACATATAATCTCACTCTTCAGTGCAGACTTTGTATGAAGAAGGCGCAGATCTCCTCTATCTCTGTGATTAGAGCTGTCTCCTCAGCTTTGCAGCATTTTCGGTCCCCTGAGGACTACATCTCCCATCATGCACCGCGGCTCCTCCCTGTGATGCTGTGATCCTGGAAGCGGTGAGGAATCTAAGGGGGAGGTGGCATCCAGCCTATCATTGTGTGATTGGGGTGGTCCCCTTGGGCTTGTTCGGGCCACCCCTGGGCTCAGCACATAATGGATGCGGCTGGGGCCGGGTGTGTGGTACGGACACGCCCCTTAGTTACCCGACCGCGGCCTTGGTTACCAAGCTCTCCGGGGAGAGTGGAGGGGAGACCGGGTAGCGTGGAGGGGAGACAGGGGAGCGTGGAGGGGAGAGCGGGGAGCGTGGAGGGGAGACAGGGGAGCGTGGAGCGTGGAGGGGAGCGGCGATGACAGCGGCGAGGGATGCGGGATGACAGCGAGGGGAGCGGGATGACAGCGGCGAGGGGTCGCAATGCCCGCTACGCGGGCAATGCCTCGCACGGCGTGGTGACGTCACAGTGTGACATATCCACGACGTGCCGGGGTCCGACACAAAACGTGCTACGGCAATTATATAATAGATACATAATAAATAGATTGATTAGATTATAGATAGCTAAATAATAGATAGACAGATAGACAGATAGATAGATAGATAATATATATATATATATATATATATATATATATGTGTACTGTATATATATATATACAGTATATGAATAAAATTACGGTAGATAGCTAGCTCTGTAGAGTTTTTTACTGAGCCATATGAATAAATAGTTAAATGAAAGAAAATAATGAAGCAGCAAAGGTAAAGCAAACAGCTGTGAGCTGATATTATCAGACATGGAAGATGAAGCATGACAACATGCTCCAAGTTTGGTACTGCCTCTCAGCTCTTCTCAATGCCCTGGTGCTTTGGCAGTCAAAGTAATGGCTTTTGGGGTTGATATCAGCTTTGTAGTATCCATAAACACAGCTGGCATCAAGCTCTGACTCCCCCATTACTAACCCAGTAATAAAAAAGACACATACACACAGACAAAACAATATTTTATTGAAATAAAAACTCCATAAACATTTCCATAGTTCCCCACTTTATTGCAACAGAAAAAAATACAATCAGGTTCTCTGTAGTCCAGGGAATCTGCTGAAGTCCATCAAATTCATAGTAGTCCACAAATAAAAGCCAGAAATAAAAATAGAAACTTACAAACACAGACAAATAAAACAAGACACTTTCCCTTATTCACCACTTTATTTTTTTTAAAAAGTCCATTGCAGGTCTGAGATAGTCCAATGATTTTGAGGAACAAAATCTGTTGACCATTATACTGACACTCCATATACTTTGCTAACAGGCACTTCCAGGTCTAGATGTCCTATAAGAGACCTGGTACCTTTGAAGAGTGGTGACCTTAGTAACGTTACCACTCTTAAGAGTCACTGAGAGATGAGTAGCACAGCATTACCTGAAACATCTGAAAAGTGGTAACGTTACAGATGTCACCGTTCTTCAGCATTGCCGAGTCTATCTCAGTACAGCGTGAAACGAAAGTGCTTGTTGTAAAAATCTATTATGGAGCCGCAGAATGAAGCTCCATACACTTTGTTTGTTGGAATCCCTGAATTACTTTGGAAATGTGAGGGAAGTTTTTTTTTACATAAAAGGGGAATGAGGGCAAGTGTCTTGTTTGATTACAGCCGATTCTCTGGACTACGGCAAACCTGTGTGGATAGTTTTTTGTAATAAAGTGAGGAACAAGGGAAAGTTTCAAAAAGTGTTTATTTCAATAAGTGTTTTTATGTGAGTGTCTTTTTTTATTACTTAATTAGTAATGGAGGTATCTGATAGAAACCTCTCTATTACTAATGGAGCTGTGTTTATAGACACTACACAGCTGACATCAAACCCAAAAACTATTACAAGCACCAGAGCAATTTGGAAGAGGCAAGGAGAAGTGCCAGAGTTGAAGCATCTTATGATGCTTCCCTTATTTTTGTTGTTTTTTTCCATTTCATTATTTATTTGGTTAAAAAGAAATCTGTATACCCTACCTATATTATCTATTATATCTATAATCTATCTATATTAGCTATCTATATTATCTATCATCCTATCATATCTATCTATCTATCTATCATATCTATCTATCTAATGAACTATCAAGTATTTCTATCTATCCATCCATCCATCCATCTATCTAGATGATAAATTCATCTTGTTATCTATGTACTATAATAGTAAACCCATTGTGTGAAGTTACACACATGCTTATGACTTATTGTAATACTGTAGCTAAATCTTAAATTCCTCAGGTTGAGTTTGCACATTACAGCAACAGAACAGCCGACATGTGGCCATGTTGCATAAGAAGCTTCGACTTACTAATCAGTACTGTTTTCAAACTAGTAAATCTCTTATCTATCTATATTATCAATCTCTTATGTATCTACTGTATCTATCTAGTATCTATCTATATTATCTATCTCTTATCTACCTACTGCATCTCTCTAGTATCTATCTATATTATCTCTTATATATCTATCTATCTAGAAGAAAATCAGGCAGCACTCAAAAAAATGGTGAGAAAAACTGACTTCTTAATGAGCCCACAGTGGTACGACGATTCGGTGTGCTAGACACCTTTATCAAGGTGTCTAGCACTCCAAAAGGTAAAGGTGTCTAGCACACCGAAACATCATGCCACTGTGGGCTCATTAAAAAGTCAATTTTTCTCACCATTTTTTTGAATGCTGCCTGATTTTCTTCTATATACTATAGTTTTGCAGTTGGACACTGTTTTTTCAGGATTTTTTTTGCACCAATCCATTGAATATAAGTTTGTGCTGTTCTGTTTTTCACTTTTTTATCTATCTATCTATCTATCTATCTATCTATCTATCTATCTATCTATATCTATCTATCTATCTATCTTTCTATCTATCTATCTTTCTATCTATCTATATCTATCTATCTATCTTTCTATCTATCTATATCTATCTATCAATCTATCTATCTATCTATCTATCTATCTATCTCTATCTATCTATTTCTATCTATCTATCTATCTATCTATCTATCTATCTATCTATCTATCTATATCTATCTATCTTATCTATCTTATCTATGTATACAGTATATATAAATATTTAACAGTTACACATTTACAATCATTTGAATCTATCTATCTATCTATCTATCTATCTATCTATCTATCTATTATCAATCTCTTATCTATCGACTGTATCTATCTCTTATCTATCTATTCTCTATTATTTATCTATATTATCTATTTCTTATCTACTTACTGTACCTATATATTTAATATCTATCTAAAGTATATATCTCTTATTTAGCTATCTATCCTCTATTATCTATGTAGGTATTTGATAGCTATTTATTTGTCTATCTATCCAATTTGAACATCTTTAAAACATAAATATCATTTTTTTTTATGCATTTCATTCTGGCACATGTCACAAGGATGTCAATCGTGAGCTGTATGTGTCTTTCACGAACCTATAAACGTCTATTGACCCTTTTCATCTGTGCTGACGCTAAAAAACAGACATGTACTCAAGTGTTTCTCATGAACACATGTGGGATTCACACGGATACATGGTCCATGAAAAAGCACAGATGTGTAAAGATCACCATAGATTATATTGGTTACCTGTCGAATCCATGAACGAAACAGATGCCACACGTCCCGGAAACTCCTTGTGTTTGTATACCTGAGATAATTATTGTGCATCTTTTTTATTTACTAGCCACCAGTACAGACTTACATAACAAAGCTGTTCAATTTTCAATCTTCTGATCAATGAAGAAATCATTTGTACAATATGGTCAATGTGCTATTTTCACTCTCTGAAAATAACAACTGCTTGTCAATTACAGAATCCTTTTGCTTACACATTTTGTGACTGATATGATAAATTCCCATAATTTAAAAACAATTTTGAAAATAATTGTAGCTGTTTGTCAGCCTGGCCATACACCGTGCAGTACTGCGCTAAAGTCAGAGACCACCTTGTCATTTATTTAATTTCAAGTAAAAACAGCTATTAAGGACAAGCTAGGCATTTTTCAGTGTCAAAAAATGCAGAAAGCATATTTATCATACAATGAGACAAACCCTGCAATGCTGGGTATTATAGGAAAAGACAAGCTTGGAAAATTAGTATAAAACAGGTGTAATACCAAAACTGTATTCAGGAGCCCGGTCAGTTCATAAAAAGGTTTTACCACTAATTAAGTTCATTTTAAAGATGATTTTAATCATCATGGTTGTATTTTAAGAATGTTGCTGTGCTAAGATGATCTTATATGTGTCCCTGCTGTGTACTGTGTAATGTTAAAACAACAAGTCCCCTTTTACATACTACTATCACTCCAACAGCAATATATTAACTGAGAAAGTCTTTCTCATGGAATGACTTCACAAGTATAGACAAAGATATGCGTTAAAAATTGCAATCTTTATTCACGAACTTATTAAAATCAGCGGTCTATAGGCATTGCATGCCACACTGGCTGACTGATTTTTTGGGTATGTGCAATATATATTGAGGTATAGTCTTTTTTTGTAGGTTTGTGCAATATTGACGTTACACTGTATATGTATGAAGTCTGATATGTACTATGGGGTCTCCCTCTTGAGGAGAAGCTCTGATTTGAATAAGTTCTTGAATAAAGATTGCAATTTTAACGCATGTCTTTGTCTATACTTGTGAAGTCATTCCGTGAGAAAGACTCATGTGTACTGTGTAATGGATGTGTCTGACTGTACAGGGACATGATCTGATCATACCAAATCTCCTGTGCTGAGCTAATCTTATATGTGTGTCCCTGCTATGTACTGTGTAATGGAAGTGTCTGACTGTACAGGGACATGGTCTGATCATACCAAATCTCCTGTGCTGAGCTAATCTTATATATGTGTCCCTGCTATGTACTGTGTAATGGATGTGTCTGACTGTACAGGGACATGGTCTGATCCTATCACATCTCCTGTGCTGAGATAATCTTATGTATGTGTCCCTGCTATGTACTGTGTAATGGATGTGTCTGACTGTACAGGAACATGGTCTGATCATACCACATCTACTGGGCAGGGGAGCATGAAATAGAGTATATAGACAATACAACAGGGGATCACAGCTGATTCTTTTTTTAAGATTAAACCTTTATTTTTAAAACAGGAAAGGAAATGCTTTACCTAACAAAAATAATCATCATTAATCCTGTGCTGTGATGTCTGTATACTTTTTTCATCCACCCTTGTCCAGGAGATGTGGTATGATCACACTATGTCCCTATATGATCAGACACATCTATTACACAGTATATAACAGGGACACATATATAAGATTATCTCAGCACAGGAGATGTGGTATGATCAGACCATGTCCATGTACAGTCAGACACGGTCATTATACAGTACGTAGCAAGGACACATATATAAAATTATCTCATCCCAGGTGATGTGGTATGATCAAACTATGACCCTGTACAGTCAGACACATCCATTACACAGTACATAGCAGGGACACATATATAAGATTATGGCTACGGTCACACTTAAATATAGAATTGCGTTCAACGCATCCAGATCCGGGAACCGGATTGCTGAAGCCGCAATCTGGTGACCGGATTGCTCAGGATTAGTGATGGGCGAGTCCTAAATTACTCAGAATCGCTTGACTCTAGCGAGTCCGAGCCCGGGACTCGCTACTCGTTGCGAGTCTAGCGCGTACAATGTTAATGAATGGGGAAGCGAGTAGTAGCGAGTAATGTGCGATTTACAAATCGCAGATGTGTCTCGGAAGCTTCAGGCTCTATCTGCTACAATAGCTAAATCATGTTTAATAGGCTCCTGCTGTCACAGCACAGTTAACTCTCTGCTTACCGGCGCTGCAACAAGTAGAAGGAAGACAGAAGAGAGAAGAAAGAAGAGAGAAGACCTGGGTCTTTGGAGGGATATGTGGTGGTAATAAAGTTGGAGTCCCTAATGGTGTCTGTGTCTTTATTTTTAATAAATAATTTTTCTCTGTGTGGTGTTTTTTTTAACCCTTTATTGGAGATTCTTAGTGGCTGGGTCAAACCTGGCCTGACATTAAGAATCTCGGGCTTAATACCAGCTTGTATAACAAAGCTGGTATTAACCCCTTTATTACCCAGCGTGCCACCGCCTCCAGGGCCGCTGGAAGAGCGGGGTTCAGCGCCAGAGGATGGCGCTTCAATGAACGCGCCATCTTCTGGGGCAGTTGCGGGCTGCAATTTGCAGCGGGGGGACTAAAAAAGGGACTGTATCTTTATTAACCCCTCGCCCATGGTCCAGGGGTTAATAAAGATGCAGTCCCTTTTATTTACATTGTTTTATGGATTTGTCAGAAAAAAATTTGACGTGGGCTTCGCCGTATTTCTGGAACCAGCCGGATCCAGCAGGCAGCGACGGGCTGCCCCCAACCCCCAGGTGCCTATTTGTACCTGGCCGGACACAAGAATATAGGGGATCCCTTTTTTTTTATTATTTCATGAATTTCATGAAATAATTAAAAAAAAATGCGTGGGGCTCCGCGCAATTTCTATGTCTAGCCAGGTACAGCTAAGCAGCTGGGGGCTGGAATCCGCAGCGCAGGGAGGCCCAAGCTTTCTGGGCACCCCCGCTGCAAATTGCAGCCCGCAGCCGTCCCAGAAGATGGCGTGTTCATTGAAGTGCCATCCTCTGGCGCTGAACCCCGCTCTTCCAGCGGCCCTGGTGGCGGTGGCATGCTGGGTAATAAAGGGGTTAATACCAGCTTTGTTATACAAGCTGGTATTAAGCCTGAGATTCTTAATGTCAGGCCACGTTTGACCCGGCCACTAAGAATCTCCAATAAAGGGTTAAAAAAAAACACAACACAGAGAAAATTTTTATTAGAAATAAAAAAAAAAGCCATTAGGGACTCCATCTTTAATTAAAAAAATCCTCTTCCGTCCGACGTAGTCCAAAACGCAATGTCCTCTCTGCTACATCCCTGTGCATAGATATAGATGTCTATGCACAGGGAATGAGCAGACTGAGAACAATCTCAGCTCCGCTACATCAGGCAGCAGGCGGGCTCTAGGACCCTGGAGCTGCGGCAGCCTTCAGGACCCGAGGGCACAGAGCAGACAGCTGGACTCGTTACTGTGCGAGTTTCCCTGCGATTACTTGCACAATAACGAGTCAAATGCAAGTCAATGGCAATCCTAGTTTTGTCAGAGTCTCTGACAAAACTAGGATTGCCATTGATTTGCATTGGACTCGTTACTGTGCGAGTAATCACTGGGAAACTCGCAGAGTACCGAGTCCTGCGAGTCCCTTACTACTCGCAGAGTAACGAGTCCAAGCGAGTAGACTCGCCCATCCCTACTCAGGATGTGTAATCCTGAGCAATCCGGTTACTGGATAGTTTGCTCATTCCTGCTGCTGCAGGGATGAGCAAACTGTTCTGTGTGTGTTAAATCTGCTAATTTTATTATTAAATGTTGCTATAATGTCTCTAGGGGGTGCCCACTCCCCATAGAGACCTTCCACCCACTCAGGTGGGCATATAATGCTTTAATCACTTATGTACAGCAGCCGGCTCCTGTCAGCTGCTGTACATTTTTATCAATGAATGCATCGGGCTCCTCTGAGAGCAGCGCGTATACTATAGCTATTGTAGCTATAGTATGTGCGCTGTCCGAGGTTCTGAAGCCATTTACAGTAGATCTATGGGCAGCACTGCCAGTAGATCTTACTGTATAAGCCTTTATAGCAACATTTAATAATAAAATTAACAGTTTTAACACACACAGAACACTTTGCTTATCCCGGCTGCAGCCGGGATAAGCAAAGTATATGTGGTAACCGCATTGCTCAGGATTACACATCCTGAGCAATCCGGTTCCCGCATTGTGGATGTTACAACCGCTCTGAAAACTGCAGCCTGCATGATTTTTCACTTTTTTGCTTGTGAAGCAATCCGGTTTTTATAATAGGCTCCTATGAGGAGCGTTTCCTGATCCAGTTTTGAGCTTTTTAAAAGCTCAAAACCGGATCAGGTTTTTTAAAAAAAAACGTAAATGTGACCCTAGCCTATCTCAGTACATTTTGCAGCATTAGATTTTCAGCTTTCTATTTATGCTGTGCAAAAGCAGAAAGCTGCCAGTCTTTAATGAGGGCGGGTTATACAGAGCTCATAAATTTGGAGAACTATAAGGCAGCAGGACTAATAGTCCTATACTGATAATCTCTTGCTGAAAAGAAGAAAGTCTGCTCTAAAAAAAATAAAATAACAGTGGAGTTGTGGAAGGGCGTTATGGACTGATAAGGGTACATTTGAGATTTTTAAAGTAATGAAAAAAAGGGATAGAGTATGTGGTAAGCGCTAGGGAATAAGTACAGCTCCACGGCCAGTAATAAATTACCTTTAGGCTTTAATCAAAATGTGTACAACACGCGGGTCCATTAACCACGATGCATTTCAACGCAGTATGCGTCTTTCTCAAGTGCACTTGAGAAAGACGCATACTGCGTTGAAATGCATCGTGGTTAATGGACCCGCGTGTTGTACACATTTTGATTAAAGCCTAAAGGTAATTTATTGCTGGCCGTGGAGCTGTACTTATTCCCTAGCGCTTACCACATACTCTATCCCTTTTTTTCATTACTTTACATATCCTCCCTGCGGGGAGTGGGTTGTGGAGCTGCTCTGGGCTACAGGACCTGGCCTTCGTCATTTAGTTAATCTTCCTGAGCGGCCACGTGATTCTTGGGAAACTAGGAAAACGTTGAAGACGCTAATTTTTAACATCAGTCCAGAAGAGTGAAATTCATTATCTTATAGACCTCGCAAGTGTGCAAGATATTCCAGTTGTGCGGACGGCACAACTGGTCAAGGTGAGCAATATAAAAATATACCGAGGGTAATTATTGCAAACACAGTATGGCGCAAATTGGATTTTATTTTTTACATTTGAGATTTTTGGCAGTATAGGAAGCCAGTTTATATGTCACTCAAGCAATGAAAGTTTCTGTGAACAATGCCTACATCTATCAGACAAGAAAAATAGAGGATCGATGCAAGGGTAGGAATATATCATAGCATCTTGATTTGGTGAAATGTTTTGGGTTGAAGACATTATGAATGTTGATGAGTACAAATAATTTTTAATCTGAAATGGAATAACCTCTGGGAAATGTTAATTGAGAAAAATAATTCTATGGCTAGAAAATGACCTTACGCAAACCACAGTAAAGTTCAAAACATTCTTATTAACCAAAAAGCTACTGACCTTATCGGAACAATGAAATGAACACCCATCGGGTCAGACCTTAGTGTCTTTTAATGTGTTTGGAATTATTTGCATCATGAAAAGTAGAAAATTAAAGGGATTGTCCAGTTGAAAAATGTTATAATCGAACCACAGGATAGGTAATAACTTTTAGATTGAGTGGTACTTGATTGCTAGGAAACCCACTAATCACCAGTCATTTTTCCCCTTGTTTGCAAGAAGCAACAATGCGCATACTCGACCAAGACTCCATTAATTACCCATCGGTCTATAGGATAAAAGCTGAATATAGCGATCCAGTCAGGGGTTGACTGGCCCACCGGAGGATGGGGAGAATCCCCGGTGGGTCCGGAGACTTGATGGCCATGCCCCCAAGCCTCGCTTCCCTACCCCCCTGGGCCCTGTACGGAGAGGTGAGGCCCCCCTGTCCAGTAATATCACTAATCATATCGGCGCACTGCTGATATGATTAGTGATGGTCCAGTCCTCTTTGCAGTGGCAAAGCAGGGAGAGCGATCTCCCTGCTTTGCCTGATGCCAAATTGCTGCTCTGACTCCTCTGAAGCGTGATTCTGCCAGCATGTGCGCAGAAAGTCAAACAGTCTGAGACTGCTTCCTTCTTGTGCGGTGCCGGCAGTGTCCCACTGCAGAGGACTGACCCGGCGTCGCCCCAGGCCAGACTGCAGCAACTCAACAGCGCTGTGTGAGTATGGAAGGCGGGGAGTGGGTGGTGACTGAGGAGAGATGGGCTCTTCAGTCACCAGCCTGGGTCCAAGGGTCCCAGACAGTGCACCACCATCCCATCTGTCCTGCTGCTGGCTGGGAGTCCTGTAGTGAGCTAGCAGTGGGCCCCTGGGTTACTGGTGCTGCTGGGCCCCTGGGTGCCTGGTGGTGTGGGCCCCTGGGTGCCTGGTGATGCCTGGTGCTGCCAGGCCCCTGGTTGCCTGGTGGTGTGGGCCCCTGGGTGCCTGGTGCTGCTGGGCCCCTGGGTGCCTGTTGCTGCTGGGACTCTGGGTGCCTGGGGTGCCTGGTGCTGCTGGGCCCTGGGTGCCTTATGGTGCGGGCCCCTGGGTGCCTGGTGGTGCAGGTCCCTGGATGCCTGGTGCTGCCTGGGTGCCTGATCGTGCCTGGTGCTGCTGGGCCTCTGGGTGCCTGGTGGTGCAGGCCCCTGGATGCCTGGTGGTGCCTGGTGCTCTTGGGTGCCGTGGCGTCTGGTGCTGCCGGGTGCCTGGTGGTGCTGGTGCCTGGTGGTGCCTGGTGCTGCTGGGACCTTGGTGGAGCCTGGTGGTGCCGGGCCCCTGGTGGTGCCTGGTGCTGCTGGGCTCCTGGTGGTGCCTGCTGCTTCCGGGTACCTGGTGCTGCCGGGGGCTTGGGTGCCTGGTGCTGCTAGATGCCTGGTGGTGCCTGGTGCTGCTAGGGGCCTGGTGGTGCCTGGTGCTGCCGGGTGCCTGATGGTGCCTGGTGCTGCCGGGGGCTTGAATGCCTGGTGCTGCCGGCTGCCTGGTGCTGCCAGGTGCCTGGTGGTTCTTGGTGCTGGTGGATGCCTGGTGGTGCCTAGGTGCCTGGTGCTGCCTGGTGCCTGGTGCTTCCGGGTGCCTGGCAGTGCTGGATGCCTGGTGGTCCTCGGTGCCTGGTGCTGCCGGGTGCTGCTGGGTGCCGGAGATTGGAAACCGCAGAGGAAGAAGCTGACGTGTACCTGGTGCCAGAGACTGGGAGCTGCAGAGGAAGAAGCTGATGGGTGCCAGGTGCCTGGTGGCAGAGACCGGGAGCCACAGAGGAAGAAGCTATCTGGTGCCGGGTGCCTGGTGCTGGAGACTGGGAGCCACAGAGAAAGAAGCTGCCTGGTGTCGGTGACCAGGAGCCGCAGAGGAAGAATCTGCTGGGTGCCGGGTACCTGGTACTGAAGACTGGGAGCCACAGAGGAAGAAGCAGCCTGGAGCCGGTGAGCAGGAGACTGGGAGCCGCAGAGGAAGAAGCTGCCTGGTGCCTGGTGCCAGAAAGCGGGAGACCGGGAGCCGCAGAAGAAGAAACTGCCGGGATCAGTAGTGTGGATCAGGTAAGGCGCTGTTACAGCCAAAGATTGCAGCCTAGGGGGACAGAGTGGGATGGATAGATGAATGGATGGGGCGGACTGGAAGAGGGGGCAGAATGGGATGGATAGGTGGGGGCGGCATGAAAAAGGGGGGAGAAGATGGATGGATGGGGAAGAAGGTACTTCAATGGTTTGGTGGATAGAGGGAGAAGGTACATGGATGTATGGGGTGGAGAAGCTATATGGAACGTGGGGGGAGAAGCTACATGTATTACCTTATACACACACACACTGACACTATATACAGAGTTCCTGTGTATAATGTCAATGGTGATCTTTGCATTACTTGTACACTGACACTATATACAGAGCTTCTGTGTATAATGTCACTGGTTATTACTGTATAACTTGTACACTATATGCAGAACTCCTGTGTATAATGTCACCGCTGATAACTGTATTACCTGTACACTGAAACTATATACAGAGCTCCTGTGTATAATGTCACTGGTGATCACTGTATTACCTGTACACTGACCCAATATACAGAGCTTTTTTACATTTTTATTAATTTAGTATTATTTTTCACTGTGGTGGCATTATGTGCTTTGGTCATGACATTGTCCCTTGTATGTGGTATTATTCGGTCACTATGTGGTGGTAATATGTGATCTGGTCATGGTGTGGCGGTATTTATGCCTTGTATGTGGCATTATTTGGGCACTATGTTGTGGTAATATGTGATTTGGTCATGGTGTAGTGGTATTTCTGCTTCTATCTGGTATTATTGGTCTTGGTAGAGTGTCATTTGTTTTATCTGATATCAATAAGTGGAAACTTCTTTATTTCAATAGATATTAAATCCTTGGATGTTTAACCTATCCCTGTCCTGTGACACAGCAGCAGAGATGCAGTTACAGAGGTTCGCCAGAGAAAGCAAGTTGAGCATTTGGTGAGATTTTCACCTCAGTATTTATAAGACAAAACCAGGAGAGGGTGAGAAATGCATAAAAAATTACCTCTGATTGCTCCACTCCTGGTTTTGTCTTACAAATACTGAGGTAAAAAACTCAACAAATACTGAGGTAAAAACCTCAACAAATGCTCAAAGTGCCACATTCTTCTGATAGTGCGGATTCCACCGACTAATAAGTGATCACTTTCTGAACCTGTGCATCGCTGATAACTTGTTTTCACCAAAAAATCCCTTTAATGCAAACTACAGTAATGGTACATCGCAGTAATGGTGATCACAGTGATGTGCAGGAGCCACCTGTGTTTTACAGTCCATCTCCACTATAATAGGTATAACGGATAACAGGTATTTGCATATAGCTGAAGAATGGGTGGGCCCGGGTGAGTCAATTTCCCTGGTGGGACCCAGACACCTCAGTCCTGCGCTGGGTCGAGTAGACAAAAAATGAGCGTTGGTTGAGAATTCACATTCACACTGTCACTGCACTCCATTCTAATGGAGAAAAAAGTGTATTTGTTTTGTTGTGCCCTTTATTCCAACTAGATAACCCATTTACTTAAAATTTCTCCATTGGGATCTGTTGGCTTTTGTTTTGGATGCTTTAGGCCACGTGCACACGCTGAGTATTTGATGAGTTTTTTACCTCAGGATTTGTAAACAAAACCAGGAGTGGAGCAATCAGAGGAAAAGGCTAATAGAAACACGTCACCACTTCTGTATTTATCACCCACTCCTGGTTTTGGCTACAAATCCTGAGGTAAAAAACTCATTAAATATTGAACGTATGCACGTACCCTTATACAGAACCTTCTTCTCAGTTTGCTTCATATTCATCAGAAAAAAAAAGCTTAGGATACTTTTCTGATGAAATAAAAGACACTCTGATGGTAAATTTTTGAAACCCCATTAAGGTACCATCACACGCGGCAATTTTGCTAGCAATTTCACTGGCAATTTGCTGGTTGCAATGAAATAATGGACACATTGTTCTATTTTGTTGCCGCGTACAAATGGAACAATGTGTCCATGATTTCACTGCAACCAGCAAATTGCCAGTGAAATTGCTAGCAAAATTGCCGCGTGTGGCGGTACCTTTACAGTCACAGGGGTCAATCAGGTGATGAATAGCATTGCCGTCCATTTCCTATGATAGAGTAGAACAACAAAGCTGAACTACAAAGACTAAAATAAATAAAAATGAAATATAAAGAAAGGAAATCTAATAATGCATGGTACATGCAAGAAAATTCTAATAATGGAATTACAACTATCATTTATGGTTGCCCAGATTTCTATATTTCTCTCTATTAGGCTAGGGTCACACTTGCACAATTCTAAGTTCCCTGCGTTGTTTGCAGAAAACTTAGAATTTTTTCCACACTACGCAGCCTGCACACAGCCTTCACGCAGGCTACATAGCGGGGAACACGGCCCCTAGTAACCCGTTATGTTCCCTGGATACCAGTTACACAGCGGGCTGTGAGGAGTGCGATTTGCACCACGCACAGGGAAACACAGCATGCTGCGTTCCCCTGTGCGTGGTGCAAATCGCACTCCCCACAGCCCACTGTGTAGCTGGTATCCAGGGAACACAACGGGTTGCTAGGGGTCGCATTCTCCACTACGCAGCCTGCGTGAAGGCTGTGTGCAGGCTGCGTAGTGTGGAAAAAATTCTAAGTTTTCTGCAAACAACGTAGAATCGTGCAAGTGTGACCCTAGCCTTATACTTGTACTACTGAAATAAAGGAAAACTTTGACTGGCATGTTATATGTACTATTTATGCAGAGGTATACTCCCTTATATATGGCAGCTGACTAAAGGTAAGTTACTCGAACTGACTGACGACTCAATAGATATTTACCAATCTGCTGTCATTTGGCTAGCTATTTACACAGCAGACCAAAGCAAGTGATGCGCTCTGAGCTTAATGCATATACGTTTCCATGATCATCGGCAGTACGAGGGCTGTTTACACAGGATAAAGCACTGCCGATAATAATGATCTTTTATGCTGAACGAGAAATCATCTCACCCAATGAACGAGTGTTTGGCAGATGATCAGGTGATCAGCAGCCTACTTAGCCGGCAAGGCAATTGTGAAACGAGTATTTCTAACAACATCTATGTTGGCATTTTTAGCCATAGCAGTTAACAAGTCTGTGGTCCAATTCATGGACCCTAGGTCAAGAATGGTAAAATTATTGAAGGGAAATATTTGTAGATTTAAAAGACTGTAAGTGGCACTCTACAGTGACTTATAGAAATATTGGAATTTACATTATATCAAAAAAATACTTAGCATTATGGAAATGGCCAAATCAATAATCCACCCAGTTGCCACGTTGAGGAGTATCTCGTAACTGGGTCCTAACTGTTGTTATCTGTCTATGTCTTGCTGGGATTTTCCTCTGTTGCCAACTGATAACAGAGAATAATAGAAATTGTTGGTCTTATGGACAGGAACAGGTGCTTTCAATGAATAATCTACGCCTTTGGAAAAAATGTTGACCCCTTAAGGTACCGTCACACACAGCAATATTGCTAGGCAATTTCACTGGCTGCTGGTTGCAGTGAAATCATGGACACATTGTTCTATTTTGTTGCTGTGTACAAATGTAACGATTTGTCCATGATTTCACTGCAACCAGCAAATTGCCAGTGAAATTGCCTAGCAATATTGCTGTCGGTGAAGCTACCTTTAGGCATGTTAGAGACTGATACCAGAAAATAAGAGCACACACCAAACAACTGGAATGGGGAAGGTACCTTCATAAAGGGTGTGAACCCATATCATAATATATGAGTAATTATGCGGCACTCATCCTGGCAGTGTAGGTGCCTTCTTAAACACGAATTACATTTAAGAGATTGTAAGCGGCACTTTACAGTGACTTATAGAAATATTTGAATTTACATTATAGCAAAAAATATTAGATACATCGCATTATGGAAATGGCCAAATCAATAATCCACCCAGTTGCTACATTGAGGCGTATCTTGTAACTGGGTCCTAACCTTTGTTACCTGCCTATGTCTTGCTGGGATTTTCCTCTGTTGGCAACTGATACTGTCGGGTTCGTAGCGACAATACACTCCTTCACCAGTCATTCCAAATTAGACTATGAACATATGGTACCAGATAAGAGTAAATCAGACAGAGAATCTGGTTCAAACTTATAATATGTTCGTTGCTTTATTAAGCAATGGCAATGGTCACAGCAACAACAACTTTATTTCCGGGTACACAGCATTTTATACTCTAGGGAATAGGCGTGAATTGACCAGGACAAGGTGGGATTAGATAGGGGTTAAGTGGAGTTAGGCTAATATATCTATCTCTGTTAGTAATAATTAGTCCTTTGTCTTCTGTGCTGAGTCCATCCTTCATCACGTCATGATGTCTTCTCTTGGCCTCTGGTATGCAGGATATCTCTAGCTTCCCATGGTACAACCTGGCACCGGCACAGTAGTGACCAATCAGCTCCTTAGTTTCCTGGGCACCTCCGCACACTGTATCTTCTCTTCACACATCTGAAAGACACTTTGTTTACACATAGCTTTGGTTCATGGATGAGAGGGAGAGAAAAAAGAGAGAGAGAGAGACATAGAGAGAGAGAAGAGGAAAGGGAATGAGAGAGGGAGAGATATAGCTATTGGATACTAGGTTAAGGGAAAAACTTATTGTTTCTCATCTAGAGCATTAGTAAAAATATATAATATAAAAGTATATATGGAAAATATATGTATAGTGGAAGAGCGTATTTTCTACCTTGACAATACCAGAGAGTAATAGAAAGTGTCAGTCTTATGGACAGGGACTGGTGCTTTCCATGAATAATCTATGCCTTCAGAAAAAATATTAACCCCTTAAAATGTAATTTAATGTTAAATGTTAACCCCTTTAAATGTAATTCGCGTTTCAGAAGGCACCTACACTGCCAGGATGAGTGCCGCATAATCACTTATATGTTTGTAGATTTACTTTTGTTGAAAAGTGATGTTCTGTAAGTCATTGGGTCTTTTCTTATTAAGTTACCACTCATTGTACCTACCCTCAGACATGTTATGTTTGCAGGGGGAATTTAATAGACTAAACTTATACTTATATTTCTCTTTTCCAGTCTTCTGATGGATTGTGTAGTTCTGAGTCTTAATGCATTTTTTTATGCTTTCTATTCTAGATTCATTCGTTCTGAGCGCTCAATCATCCTACTTAATTTTTGTTTGTCCATTCTGGCTTCTAACATTCTGATTCTGGTGGGACAATCACAAGCCCTCAGCAAGGTAAGAACATTTTTTATGTCTGGCTGCTTTATAAATGTATTTTTTTAATGATGTTTTGAAAAATGCTCTGTATCAGTGTTATAAAATTGGAAGTTTTCAGGAAGTTCACATCCAGCCCTGAAATGCACAGTGTCTAAGTGGTTAGTACTGCAACACTGCAGCACTGAGGTCCTGGGTTCAAATCCCACCAATGACAACATCTGTAAGAAGTTTGTATGTTGTCCTGGTGTTTGCGTGGGTTTCCTATGGGTGCTCTGGATTCCTCCTACACTCCAAAGACATACTGATAGTATGTTTAGATTGTGAGCCTATATGGGGATGGTATTACTGATGTTTGTAAATTGCTATGGAATTAATAGTGCTATAAATTAAGTAATATATTTCTATATGTAAATGTAATATGGCTATAATTAGATATAGGAACAGTAATATGGGTGATATGATTTGGTAAGGGATTTATCTTCCTTTGTTTGTGAATAAAAAAAAATGACCTCCTAATGACTGAAGGATAATATATATTCCCCGATTGACTGCAAGACCCCATTTTATCAGCCAGTTGGCTAGCAGCACACATGCTGTTTATACAGTAGTTTTTAGCACATTTGTTTAACCAAAGTAAGGAGTGGTTTCACTAGTTATAGTTTCATAGTTTTAAAGTTTATGTACCATATTTTTCAGACTATAGGATGCAAACAAAAATAGGAAAAACATTTTATGAAGCAAAAAAGTGGTCATGATACACTCTGATGGTACCTTTACACGCCGCTACTGGATGGTGGCAACAACCGGGTACATGAGAGAAATGTATCTTGCACCGCCAATTCAACCCGTGGTAGCGGCGTGTGAAGACGGTTGTAGCCACCCCCAGTAGCGGCACCTGTTTCCGAGCACTGCCCTAAAACAGGTGGTTGCCCAGCCAATGGTAGCGACCTATATCGGCGTGTAAAGAAGGAACAGAAGGGTTGTTTCTACACCATGCTATGTACCTGGTATGTACCTGGGGCGTGACACAGCCTCCGGGTTACCGCGCCCCATCAGCGATCTTTGGTGGAAGCTCCAGCGTTACGATTGGTAGTCGCTGCATAGGGAGGTATATTTAAGGAGCTGACCATTCACACTACACAATTGCTCGAGCGTCATGTATTAGTCAGCCTCCTGCGCTGGCTGCCCAATCATGATGTTATTGCTTTGTCCTATCAGCGTATGGAATTCTCGTAATCCACAATTGTGGCACGCCTATGTGTTATCCCTGCTGCACCAGGTCCGCCCATATTAGCTTGTTGTAGCGGTGTGTAAATGAGGTAAGGTGCTCTGCAGAAGGTAACTTGAGACACCCGGCGGTGTATCCATAGATAGATGTAACCTACTGTAGCGCACCTTGTTGCGGCGTGTAAAGGTGGTGCGATTACCGTTTGCGACCGTTTGTGCGTGCTTGTGCACGTGAAGTACCGGTTGTTGCCACCATCCAGTAGCGGCGTGTAAAGGTACCATGATGGGAGTTATCTGCTGCTGACACTGTTATTAGGGTAATGTCCCCCAATTCTGTACTAATGTCCCCCATCCTGGACCTCCTATAGGCATATATGTTCCCCATCCTGGTACATCTGTCCTTAATCAAGGTATATATGTCCCTCATCCTGTTGTATATTTAATGTGTTTAATTTTTTAAAACATTGTGCAATGTCTGACTTTCATTTATACATTTTCATAGATTTTTTATTTATTATGACTTTTGTCAGATTCAAGTTATTTCTGTGATCAATGCAGGTTTTTCTGTCATTAAATGACGGGTAACAACCATTTTGACGGCGTGTGTACTTTTATGCCCAAAAAAGATATTAGGAAAAAATGATGTATTTACGAAGTTTCAGAGCCCAGAAATTCCTTTGTCAATGAATGAGCCTTGATCTTCTCTGCTCTAAAAGCATGAAAATAAAAATTTCTAGTTTGACAATAATAATATAATTCAAAAAATACTTTTGTCTTTTTTTGGGCATTAAAGTATTTACATAGATTGTTATGGCTAATATGGTACCACAATGTACATTTTTATTGTACAAAATAGTTTTACTATTGAAAGTAGAAATAAGTCCATTGAGTTCAGCTCATACCCTAATGGGCACTTTACACACACCAACTTCTGTGTCCAATTTCTGAACAGATCTCTGGTTGCAGTGAAATCATGGAGACATTGCCCCATTTGTACACAGCCACAAAATGGAACAATGTGTCCATGATTTCACTGCAACCAGAGATCTGTTCAGAAGTTGGTGTGTGTAAAGCGGCCCTTACATGTTGATCAGAAACCCCATGAGGCAGATGCTACTTGTCCCTTATTAGAAGGGAAACTCGTTCACGACCCAGACAACTTATCTGGATGCACGTCCCATCACAGAATCTAGTACCTCTAACCTACAATATTATATTATATTTTTAAAGAAATGCCTACAGTTCCTGGAATGTTTTTTAGTAAATCAACCATGAATAATATGAAGGATTTATACTTTTCTTTCAGAGCTGTCTAGCTTTGCTGTCTTGCTTTGGCTCAAAAAACTGCATTAAAACTATATTGCCATGGTCGCATGACACATTCTCAATATGTTTTTTTCTGTGATTTTTCAGAAGCACCACATTTTTATTGACTATTCGGAAAATCATATAAAAAAACATTTAGAGTGTTTTCTGCCTTCTCCCAAGTGTCTTAGGCCACGTGCACAAATCACTAATTATTTGGTGAGTATTTTACCTCAGTATTAGTAGCCAAAACAAGGAGTGGGTAAAAAATACTGATGTGGTGACGTGTTTCTATTAGACTTTTCCTGTTGTAAAATACTCACCAAATACTCATAAAGTGCATGTGGCCTTAATCACACCCACCTTACCGGAACTGTAAGGCCACGTGCAGACATTGAGCATTTGGTGAGTTTTTTACCTCAGTATTTGTAGCCATAATCTGGAGTGAAACATCAGAGAAAAAGTATAATAGAAATGTGGCTCCCCTAAGGTCTGGTTGCCACAATGGTATTGTCTACCTATCATGCCTGGAAGTAAATGGAGCTCCCTACATCAGGTAACCATGGAACCACACACAAGCCTGATTTCTGACTAGAAGGGGGAGCACAGGCCCCTAGATTTTAGGGTGACTGCCTCTTCTGGCTGGGGGGATGGGACAGAGCAGGCAGAGTAGTTTGAGGAGGAGAATCGAGAGGATGTATGAGGAGTGGAGAGCTCTGGGGTTTTGGAGCTACTTAGTTTCACCCCAGGTTGGTGCAGAGAAGAGGTCACCAGAGTCCTTGGCTATTCAGGGACTGCAAAGCCCTGGGAGCCAAGTCTGGAGACCAGAGGATTATAAGTCTGCTGGTCACAAGTGTGGACACAAGAGCTCAGCAGTATAGAGAGCCTTGAGCTGTGAAGAACCAAACAGCACCCCTGATAGGCTCACACTGCCTGCTGGTTGGGAGACTATAGAGAAAAGAGCACAAAGAGAGACACAGATTAGCTTGCAGGCATCTGCAACTATAAGCATAAAGCGCAGAAGGAAGGCATAGTGATCCCACCTGGTGGAGTGGACTTCAGCTGCTTCCAGGCTGACCAGACCCTGAACCCGGTGACCAGTACCCCTTGATTCAACTACCATCAAACATGAGTAAAGGTAAACTTCTCTCTGCATCCTGCACCTTCAGCAACTACAACTCCCATCTACACAAACATGCCACCAATTCTACATCCCAGGTGGCCACTCCGTCTGTGGGGGGTACTCCACCAAGCTGCCTATCCACCTATCCCCTCAGACCATTACAAGCTGCATTGGTTATCACTGACCTGATACCATAGATGGCGTCATGAAAAGCTCTATAAACTTTATTCCCCTGGAAATAACCCCCTTAACTTGTCCGGTCAGGGCCATGGAGCAGGGCAATCACCAACATGATACCCTAACATATTGCCTGCCCGGCTACAGAGTATCCCGGGCCTTGCAACCGCGAAAAAGTGGCGTCTATGTCACAGGATTAAAGAACCGCTGCCAAGCAGAGTGCTGAACGCCTAATCACCTATTCTGAACTGATTTGGAGCTGTGTAAAATACTGCATGTAAACGTAACATGAAGCAGGAAGTGGAACGTCAAATGCGCTACCACCCGAGCAAATGATACGTGTAATTAAACTTGAAAATGCTACATTGGAACAGTGAGAGCGGCCATTACTGTAGCACATGTGGAGTTAATGATATGTGGGATGTCTCATCATGGGCGGAGCCTGGGAAACTGTGCCAAGAGGCCAACTCCACTTGCATAGACTGTAGCTTGAGTTGTCTGTCACTCGAGTCGAGGTGTGGGAGGATATAGTTGCCGTGCCCTGCAGAGACTGCACCTCCTTTCTCCATAAGGCACTGCAGAAAACACTGATCCGCCCCTCTGCACTGTGTGATGTGCCAATCAGGTGACCCTTGAATCCAGATGTGTGACATCATCGCAGGTCATGTAGGCACAGAGAATGAGCTGTGTGTGCTTGCCTGGAGGGAGAGGTCTCCTGCATGAGCCCATGCAATTTTTTGATCTATCCACCCACTCCACCAGCACAACAGCAGCCTGCCAGCCCAGTGAATTCAATTCAAGTGCGAAAAGCTGTAAAACAAGACTGCAGCCGTACGGTGACCAGCTGTGTAAAGACCAACAACCAGCAGCATCTGGATCGGTGAGTGATACCTCTGCAAGGCTTAATTGGGAGGGAGATGCCCAACTCTGTTGAGGCCCCAGCAGCTGCGGCCCCCATACTGCTGCTGTCCATGCCATATATACCTGGCGCAACCTGGCTGCCACAATATTCGTGGGAATCCCATACCCTAAGTAACTTTAAAGAAAGACTGCGCAGCTTATTTGATGTCTATCCACTGACCGAAGGACAGAAAGTCAGCATACTGAGTGGTCAAATCACTGGTGCTGCCCAGAGGGAAGTCAAATCCTGGTCAGACACTGATAAACAGAGTTTGAGGCACATTTTTCTAAATTGCAAGGCCCTTTTTTATACACGTACAGCGTCTGAAATGAAAATGCGGTTCTTTGGTTTTAAACAGGGTGCAATAGAGCGTCAGAGACTATGCCCTCAACTTACAGGAGGCGCTAAGGGCCATCAAACAAATAGATCCAGACAGTTTGCAGGATGAGGACATGATGCTGACAAAGCAATTCATGGAGGCCTTTCTGTCTGATTCCCATAAGATTGCGAATATTGTCCTTACAAAACCCTTTTATGGTCTTCGCTCAGTTCAAAAACGGGGCAATCTGTGGGCTACAGGAGATGACTTATGCCAAAACTGAGCCCACTAAACTCCTGGCAATTCAGTATTACCAGGGGGCAGCATCCTTGCCTCAAACATCTGCGGAGCCACATCTACAGACACAGAGTAACGACCCCAATGCAGACTTGCGCTTGCAAGTACAAGAACTGATCAAGGGTATGGCTGCATTGCTGTCCACTCTCTACAGATGTCTTCCCCTACAGAGAGGATCCAGCTAGCAATGAGTCCAGATGACCTGCCATGACGACAATAGAGGAGGAGACCCCCGGCTCACACCAGGAGAAGAGCAAGAGACTGACCGCTTATGGTCGAGTACCCCACTGCCCTAACGACCGAGGCAGAAACATGTCACCACTTCTATATTTTTTTACTGACTGCTGCTTTTGGCATACAATTAATGAGGTAAAATGCTGACTAAATACTGAGAATGTGAATTAGGCATAAGTGTGCAAAATCATGGCAAATTGTAAGAAAATCAATTGTGGTTTTAGTAATACAGTCGATAGCCATGTGGTAGCCAACACAGCACAAATACTTTATGTGAATACACCTCCATTGTGCTACCACAACTTAGAAAAGGGCAAAATAGAAAAATATGTGAAAAGCAAATTCAGAAGAGAGAAAAATATATCACAGTGTACAATATGAGAGACAGACATCCCATAAATGTTGGTGGCTTCTTAGAATTGTCTAAGCTATGCAGCTAAATTTGGTTAGGAAAGATGCTAGTGTAGTGCCTTTGAGGGACTGGTTGGCAAAATTACCAGATCTCTACCCTACTGTGCCCTTGTAGGATGAGCTGGTCATTGGAAGCCACTCACACCTCTGGGAAAACCTAAAAGAGTTTATTACTGTGAATAGCTTCAAAACCTGGCAGTCTGATTGACAACGATCTGCATATCTGTAAATGCAGCAAGTAGAAGACAATTGATGAGTGTCAGCTTTGATGAACAGAAAATTCATATGACATAAAAAAAGTACATTACAACTTCAACATTTCATTGACTTTGATTGCAATAAATTAAATGAAATCTAATAAAAAGATCTTCGTGACCCACCAACTATTTGCAACCTACAGTAGGTTATATGAGCTTTTCACAACAGCATTTTGTTCAACAGAGGTGTTAGTATTTTAATTAGTGTGTTAGGCTACGGTCAGACTTGCGTGATGCATTTGCTAAATGCATGCGCTATTTTGCAAAAATGCATGTGTTAATGCACCCATAGACTCCAATGCAAAAATCACATTGCAAAAGTGCAATGCGTTTGACGCTATGCGTTTTTGTAAGCGCACCAAAAACTGCGGTCTGCGGTGTTTTTTGTAACATGGGGGCCTATGGGCAACGCATCCGTTAACGCATGGTACATGTATGTACCATGCGTTAATTCATCAGTTAATTGAGCCAACAAGTATGCACACATGCCATGAAAATGGCAAGGGAAAAAAAAGATCCTTTAATGCATCCTTTAATGCATTTAATGCATTAAGGCAAACGGATGCAAGCTCCCAAGTGTGACCCTAGCCTTAGCTGGATCCAGAAATAGCATGTAAATCATTTCAACTGTGAGCACATCCGCACTGCGTCCTTCCTACGCACCCACTGGTCCTACATGTCTTTGTATGCTAGGTTTGCTTTTGTTTCTTTTCTCCTATGCTTTTTAATCAATATTTGTATTAAGTTACACGCTCGGTAATATGCTGCCAGTTATACACCATATCCACAATGCTGGGGGCTAGCAAGGGAAATCAATTTGGGAATGGAGTGGGAGGTGATTTATCAGGAGAGTATTTTCTTTGCTGCACATAGAAGAGCAGAAAGATGAATGGGGTTTTTATGTACATCATTATTACCACGAGTTTACCTTGTATAGGACAGTGTGTTGTGACATAATATTTCTGAATATTACATTATTGTCACTCGCAGTACTAGCTGGGGCGTTTCACTCTCAGGAGTAATAGTACTTAAAAACAGGTTTATTTGCAGAAATTAAAAACTTTTTGCTGTGTGGAATAAACCGATCAGACAAGAACAACTTAAATAGCTCAACCAGTGATGTGACTAGAGTCTGATGGGCCCCGGTGTGAAATATGGACCTGGCCCCTCATGTTAGTCAGATTTGTGGGCACTTGTAGCATTCTAAATCCTATAAGGACATACAAATTGCCTCCGCTCTCCCCCTTCACTATGTATTAATGTCCCCCATGCTGATATATATGTCTCCCATCTCGGCTTATATGGTCCTCATCCTGGTATAAATGGCACGTCTCTTGGTATATATGTCCCCCATCCTGTGCCCATTCTGGTACATATGATCCCCATCCTTGTATATATGTCCTCATTCTGGTATATAGGTCCCGCATCTTGGTATATATGGAAGCCCCAAGTTTTGCAAACTTATTTGTGGGGCTATTCAAGTCCCTCTTGCCTATATACAAACCTCAATATGCAGGTCGAATACTGCTCTACAAAAGGTATACAGATAATCTGATTATACTGTGGAAGGAGGACCAGTGCGAAGCAAAAACTCTAAGGCTGGGGTCACACTTGCGTTTTTTCATGAGTTTTTGGAGACCTGCATTTTTTAAACAAACATGTAAAAACGCACCCATAGGACCCATGTTAAAAAACGCATGCCCTAATAGCAAAAACGCATGTCTTAATAGCAAAAACGCATGTGTGACAGTACCATGCGTTTTTGTGTGCGTTTTTGCAATTATGTGATTAGCTGACATCAAAAACGCATGCAAAAACGCATGGTACATTAGTACCATTTAGTACCATTCAAAACCGCATGCGTTTTCCATAGTGACCCATGTTAAAAAAACGCATGCGTTTTTAAAACAGCACCAGAAAATAGTGCATGCAAAAACGCAGGGTGCCATCAGACACCTTAAAAAACGCATGCAGAAACGCATGCGTTTTTTTTAAGGCACTAAAAAAACTCATGCCAAGTGTGACCCCAGCCTAATAGAAGATCTAAATAAGAACAATTGGGGTATCTCTTTTACATCAAACAGGAGCTGAGACACAATAGTCTTTTTAGACCTGGAGATCCAACACAAAAATAAAAACCTGGTCACCAAAACACAAGCAAGTATGTGAATGGGTACCTCGATTACCGGAGTGCCCACTACACCAAGTGGAAGAATAATATCCCGTACTGCCAATTCTTGCAGATACACAAGAACAACACAGAAAAAACAGATTATGGCATTGTTCACACACAATTTGCGTTTTTTTTAGCACTCCTAAAACCACTTGCGTTTTTTTAAGAGTGGGAAAAAATGTGCCTTGTGTGTGTGAAAGGTTTCAAAACGTTTTTGCAATTAGTCATTTTTTCACCAAACACAGAAATAACAAAAAACGCATGGCATAAAAATTTGTGTTTTTGCTGAAGGAATTTTTTTTTCCGTTTTCCTGCCGACCAAGGGGGGGATGGGGGGGGCATGCTATCATAAATTTTTTTTATTTTCTTGATTATATAGGGGGAGTTGGTGGGTTGGTGGGTTTGTGGGGGGGGGGGGGGGGGGTGGGGGCGGTGCTATTGCAAAAAAAAAATGTTCCTTTTTGATGGCCCCTTTACAAAAACGCTACCGTTTTTTGGGCTATGGGAAAAAAAACGCAAGTGGCCCTGAAAAACGAATGTACACTCACATGTACCCTGCGTTAACGCACCTGCGTTTTTTTTCACACCCCAAAAAAACGTAGAGATGGGCAAAAAAACGCATGTGTGTGAACAATGCCTATGTAGAACAATCCAAAATCCTAACCAAGAGATTTTTAATGAAAAAATACCTGAAAAAACTTGTAGACATTTATAGAATTAATTTAGTGAGAACCCAAGAGGAAAGTCTGTTAAAGATGCAAAAAAAGAACAAAACTGTAAATATCTGTGAGAACATCGAAAATAATTAGAACAAATTAAAACAATGTCCGATAAAAATATACATAGCGACAAATGGCGCCACAATTTTATTACAACTTTTAATGAAAGCAATGGGAGAATAAGGGATGTCCTTAACAGGCACTGGCACATCCTACAACAAGATCTTATTGTGAGGTAGCGCATGCCTAGGGGGTTCGCTTGGCAGCATAAGTGACACCAACAACCATATGTAGCATAACATAAACCGCAGTTTATTTTTTTTTTTTATCATAAACCGCGTACTACTCACATATTTACATGATCACATACATGGTAAACATAAAACACTTTACATAGAACGCTATTGACTCGCCCAGGGTTGTATGGGGACTCGGGTATCTGGGCCCTCTGCTGTGGTTGGGATGTCACTGGTGGCCAGCCCAGATCCGTGGCATTGGTGGTCAACAAAAAGGGGGTAGTTTGAAAATAGGAATAAAGTATAAAGTTCACGTGACGCCACCTGTGGTATCTGGTGACTGCACCAGCGCTGTGTGAGGCCTCCAGGGATGATGGATGGGCAGCTAGGTGTTGAAGCTCCCCACAGGCGGAGCTGGGTCCCTGGGGAGTTTGGTGATGATGATGGGGGATGGAGCAGGGATTTAGCCAGGCAGTTGGATAATGAGACAGTCTCTGTGGATGGCAGGGGTGCGGGTAAGGAACCGACACACACACCACTGGTCTTAAGCGCCTCCCCGGGGTCAAGTTTTTGGGGTAACTCTTTATCCCGGGTATGTTCCTCTGTTCCTCTGTCTCCTTTCCTCAGACCTCTCAGGACCTCCACTTCTACTTGGCTCTGCTCCTGCTCCAGACTCAAACTGAAACTAACTGTCACTCCTACTCTGTGGTAAACAACTTAGCTCCTCCCACTAGTGCAGGTGCCACCTAAACTCCTCCCACTTTCTAGTGTAGTGTTGTGTGGAAAGTAAACCTGTGTTGATGTTTCTGTGGCACATTAACCCTTGGGGTGCCACATTCCCCCTTAGTTAAAGACAGTACTCCGGGACTGTGGAACAATAAAGAAACAAACAATTAATACAATTAATATTTACAAAGACTTAAAAGTAAAAATCACTAAACTTCAAAAACAGTCCAAAAATTCAAAAAGCAGTCCTTCCGGGGGTTTAGTCTTTTGCCTCCGGGCTGATGAATGTATACTAGAAAGTTTATACCACAACCAGTCCGTGGTAGTATGGTCCATAAAAATAAAATAAAAGGAAAAAGTTTGAAGAATGTGCAAGAAGTTCATACAGGATAGTCTCTGTAGGTACTGGGCTTTTTTAACGTTGCATTAACTATGTACATTTGTTTACCGGGTTCAATTTATATTTACACAAACATATTTATATTTTACAGTTAACTTGACCTTTTAATCCCTGTATCTAGCTGGTAACTGACCTCTGGTACTACGCTCGGATCTGCGTAAAAAGGGTATACTACTTGCATGTAGCCTATTGGTGCTGGTAGGCATGTACCTATTTGCAGTGTTTTGTACTATGTTAGATGAAGATCTGACTGTAGGACTGGCAAGCTCACTGGGACCAGGAATTTATTCTTCCTCTACAGGTTCTACTTCCAGTTCTTCAGGTCTTGAGACTTCTTCAGGTAACACAGGCTCTGGTGTTGGTTCCACCATTGAAGGGAATGCAATCATTGGTACGACAACTGCTCCATGGTAATTTGGCCATTTTTAGGGAAATCTCCTAGTACCGTGTGGAATACTTCTTCTCTTTCTTTAATAGGTTGGACCTGTATGGGTTCTGTTACTTCAGGTGTCTTCAGTGTTTCAGGACACAATTTTAGCTGATCACGAGATACGACTTGTGACGTTTTTCCTTCATCTTTGATTATCAAACAGGTTTTAACATTGTCTAGGTTAGATGGTAAGACTGTGTATGGGACGGTTTCCCACTGATTATCCAGTTTGTCAGTGCGTCTCTTTCTCTTGAGAACTTGATCACCTTCTTGTAATGGCATTGCTTGAGCATGTTTGTTAAAAGTTTTCTCTTGTCTTGCTCTTGCTTGCTGAAGATTTCTCTCTACACATTCTTGAACTTGTTGATACTGTTTCTGACGTTGGGTATTCCAATCTGATTCTTCTTCTACTTCTGTATCTGGTTTTACGATTCCCATTTCTAGATCAATTGGTAATTTACCGGGTCTTACACGCATAAGGTATGCTGGAGTGCAGTTTGTAGAACTCACGGGGACATGGTTGTATAAGTCTACCAAGTCAGGTAATTTATCTGGCCACTGGTTTCTTTCTGATTCTGGTAAGGTCTTTAACAGCTCAATTACAATATGATTTATCTTCTCGCATAAACCATTTGTTTGAGGATGATACGTTGTTGTGCGAATCTTCTTACAACCGTACATATTGCAGAATTCCTTGAATAGTTCTGATTCAAAAGCTGGACCTTGGTCTGCAAGGACTTGTTCTGGGTAACCATGTGGTCTACAGAAATGCGTCTGGAATGCTTTTGCTGCCGTCTTTGCTGTCAGATCTTTAACAGGTACCACCACTAAGAAGAGTGAGTAATGGTCCACGATGGTTAAGGCATAGACATAGCCTGACCTGCTTGGTGACAACTTGACGTAATCTAATGCGACTAGCTCGAGTGGCTGCTTGGTTACTATTGGTTGAAGCGGAGCTTTCTGTGGATCTTTCCTTCTAAGGTTGCATGCGGCACATCTTCTGCACCATAGTTCAATGGATTTTCTCATGCCAACCCAATAAAATCTTTCTCTCAGGATCGCTTCTAACTTCTTCCATCCAAAATGACCTGCACCGTCATGATAAGCTTCTAAGACCATTTGAATGGCTCGCTTGGGCACGATAATCTGCCAGACCAGTTCATGCGTTTTAGGATTGGTATGCGTTCTGCAGAGCTTCCCTTGATGCAGGAACAACTTGCCTCTATCTTTCCATAGATGTATAGCTTCAGCTGGGGCATTCTGATCAGGGTGTGCACGATGTTGCGTAAGCAGCTCTTTCACTAGCTTCACGGCTGGATCATTATCTTGGGCTTCGGCCCATCCGTAGTGTCTTAACGGGTTAAGATTTACTTCCTGCTTTCTTTGGTAGGCGCCGGGTTGATAATCTTGTACCTTTGAACGATGAAAGGCCGGTAGTTCAATCTCTTCCATTCTTCCGGTTCCTCTTCCACGTCTTTCAGGTGCGGCATCCGTGACAAGGCATCTGTGTTCCCGTTCTTGTGACCTGCCCTGTATTTGATGACAAAGTTGTAATTAGATAGCCGGGCTATCCATCGCTGCTCCAGAGCTCCTAGTTTCGCTGTATCCAGGTGAGTCAACGGGTTGTTATCCGTGTAGATGGTGAAATCTGCACCTGCCAAGTAATGTTTAAAACGTTCAGTTACAGCCCAAACTACTGCCAGTAGCTCTAACTTGAAGGAGCTGTAGTTCTCGGGATTTCTTTCTGTAGGCCGGAGCTTCCTACTTGCAAAGGCAATAACTCTTTCTTTGCCTCCTTGCATCTGTGATAATACTGCTCCCAGTCCAACGTTGCTGGCATCCGTGTATAGAATGAAGGGTTGATGGTAATCAGGGTATGCCAGGATCTCTTCTCCCGTCAGTGCACTTTTCAGCTTATTGAAGGAATCTTCTCTTTCCTCATCCCACTGTGTCAGGAAATTACAGGATGAAGTCTTCTTTGATCGTCCTACTCGAATGTCTTGCAGAGGAGCTGCTAGCTTCGTGAATCCTCTGATAAATCTTCTATAATAGCCTACCAGGCCCAGGAATTGCCTCACATCTTTCACGTTTGTAGGTCTTGGCCAATCCCTTATCACTGTGACTTTATCAGGATCCGGTGCTACTCCCTCTGAACTCACGACGAGTCCCAGGTACTGTACCTTTGGTTTGAGAAAGTGACACTTGGATGGCTTGATCTTCATGCCATATTTCGATAAAGCTTCGAACACTTCTGCCAGGTCTTGTAGATGTTGCTCATACGTCTTGGAATAGACTATGACGTCATCTAAGTACAGGAGGACAGTTTCGAAGTTCTTGTGTCCTAGGCAGCTCTCCATCAGACGTTGGAAGGTCCCGGAAGCGTTGCAGAGTCCGAACAGCATACAATTAAACTCACAGAGGCCCATCGGCGTAGTAAACGCTGTCTTCTCCTTGTCGGCCTCGGCCACAGGAACCTGCCAGTACCCACTAGTCAGATCAAGGGTAGAAAAGTAGTTAGCAGATTTTAGTGCAGCTAATGACGCCTCAATCCTAGGTAATGGGTATGCGTCCTTATGTGTGATGCGATTAATCTGCCGGTAATCTACGCACATTCTCATGGTCCTAGTGTAGTGTTGTGTGGGGAGTAAACCTGTGTTGATGTTTCTGTGGCACATTAACCCTTGGGGTGCCACACTTGCTGACACCTCAATAATATGACTACAATATTTTGGTGGCATGTCTCCCACCTCTAGACCTGTGCTGTTGCGTTCAAAACAGGTGTAGTTTCCTGCATAAGGAGTGATCGCATAGCCAACTGGTTCTGCTTTCTGGTAGGGAGGATGTTGGTGTAATAATATTTGGCACCTTTTTGACTTGTTTGGGTGTCCTGTGTATAGGGTTAGAATGCAATTGAAACCTTCCAAATTCCCCCTTGGGTCTATTGGAAAAGGTACTGTACCCAAATGGGGCCGGCCAGTGGATCAGACTATACAGGATGATCGATTCTTGCTTATGGCAGTGTATCTTAACCATTCTAACCAGATGTTGGAATCAGAGAAACCTGTTTCAAGAGCAAGTTTATCCTCATATGTCATTTCTGGTATGGACCTGGCACCCTCCAATAGGTCATCTTCTTCATGCAAGACAGTCTGTTTGGTGGGTGCTGGCCTGTCTGCTGTGTTCTTCAACCAGAACTTACCCTGTAAACCACCATCTGTGCCCTCACCCAACACATACAATCCTGCATCAATATCTGAGGGGGCCTCAATGGTGAGATACATAGGTATGCAGCCACCTTTCTGACAGGGTGTCCAACATTGCTTTAGATCTTGGGGTCCCCACCATTTACCCTTAGCTAAAATCATGCGGTCTAAGAGGCTCCTTCCCCATTTATCTTTGCGTTCCTTTGCTTGGGTTGGTCTATATCCCCAGCTTTCTCCAGTGTTCCACCCTGCTAATGACCATGACTCACAGTTGGACCCATAACCTGTCTCAGCAGTAGTAACACAAATATATTACTTGTCAGCCCATATTGCCCAAAGCTTCTGTAAATCTTGTCTGCATGTATTTACTATATTACAGAAGTCAAACTGATATGTAACCCTTGAAGCTGTGGCATTGAATCAAAGGATGACTACACCATCTTCTTTGGTGATCATTTTCTGACGGATTCCCACATTTCTCTGACCTCCTGTATGACCTTCCACATGACCTCCCACCTGTTGTGGCTTGCTCCCCCCAGCTTTATACTAAGTATGTATATCAGGAGGATGAAGGTTAGCAGCCATTTTTGGCTTCTGGATCTGGTGCCTTCTTGCAGTGGGATGCGTGGATCCATGTAGGTCTTCCTTCAACTTTAACAGCCATGGAGGTGACCAGCGGAACCTGGAAGGGACTGTCGTATCTGGGTCCAAGGGCACGTCTGTTGAATCTTTTGATGAGGACCCAAACTCCTGGTTGAATCTGGTGAGTTCCCTCCAAGTCTTGAGGATCTGGGAGAGACGAAAAGACTCGAGAATGTATTTTAGTCAAATGCTTTGTCAACTCAATAACAAACGTAGTCAAAGTGTCATACTGCAAGGACAGCTGTTGGGGGAAATACAACCCTAGTCTGGGGGCACTTCCAAACAAGATTTCATAGGGACTCAACTTAGTTGTACCAGCTGCCGTGTGTCTGACACTGAACAATGCAAGGGGAAGACTGTCATGCCACGGCTTACCCGTTTCCTGTGCTGCTTTCAGCATTTTTGCCTTTAACACCCCGTTTAATCTCTTGACCCTTCCAGAACTTTGGGGATGGTACGGAGTATGTAGGGCCAACTCTGTCCCCAGGGCCTTCCATATCTCGTTAGTCAGGTTGGCTGTGAAGGCTGGCCCTTGGTCACTCTCTATGGTTTCTGGGACCCCATATCTGCACACTACGTCTGAGAGGAGCTTTTTTGCGGTTGTTCTAGCAGATTGCTTCTTTACGGGAAAAGCTTCTGGCCATCCTGAGAAGATGTCCACAACCACCAGGACATATTCAAATCCTCCTGAGGAAGGCATCTGAAAGTTGGATGCTTGGTCAAGGTGTGTGCACGCACCAGTGAAGAACCACACTAACAACAATCAGTCAAGGTAGAAATTCATGACAAGCCTTTATTGGAAAATGCAATACAGTTTATATACTAGTTGCTCAAGGACTCTCCTTATGGGTGTTACTAAGGGTATATTGCAACATTGCATCATGTGAGCTAAGCTTGGTCAGCAGTCTATTCCTTAAAATAGCTAAATCATCATATTTGTGCTATAGCGTTAATCATAGTGTTAATCAGGCGTTATTTATCATAACCTTGGCTGAAGCATTATTAGTTCTAAAAGCAGGAGTAGAATAGATAACTATTATGCTATGGGAACATATTCTTAGAGAGCAGGTGTATGGTCACTTCTACGTACGTGTTCTGCCAGCGTGTAAGTATTTTTGGATGTCTTCAACATTTCCAACTGTAATCATTAACTTTCCATTCCTATAGCCGTGACAGGCCTAGGCAGCTATTATCTTGCCTGCCACACGCACATCTGAGACACCCACTCCTGGGACTTTTAACAATTAGAACACAATGCTCTTTTAGAGGCCGCTCATTGGTCTCATCAACCTCTTTAGCTGTTAACCCACTGTATACTGGTCAGCTCTACCACAGCACTCATTCATTCACACAGGTCCAGATACTATTAACCCTGTGTGTATGACTCAGGGCCCATGTGAGTCATGTCGGCCACGTGCCATAGCGCCGGCATGCCTCACACTACTTTATGGGGGGTATTACCAGATAAAACTAATATCACCTTTAGAAGAGGTAAAACAATAAGAAATATTATGACATCCAGTCACCTAAAAGAATTGAGTTGTAACCAGTGTTTCCAAAGAAAATGTCACTGCTGTAAAATGTTAACACATGGACAAAAATCCATAATCTACAGAAGTACAGTGGAAACCATCCCCATCAAGGATTTATTTTTTGACAAGTAAATCAAGCTTCATCATATATGTTATCAGCTGTGAATTGGCCTTCAGTACGTGGGACGGATAACTCAAAAAGTCCATATGTGGCGCCCCTGCGGACTTGCGGCCACATAAGGTGATGCAGCTGGGACAGGTAAGGTAGTTACCCCACACCAACACCCTACACATCCCCCATCCCTAGACCTAGTATTCTATGTCAGGCAAGGGATAGAGGGGGAGCTAGGAGGAGGGTGGAGCGCAGAAAGGAAAACCCGGGAAAGGGGTGGAGGAACTAGACTAAAACCCTAGGTACACTAAGTTGGAAGGGCTTAGTCGGGAAGACACAGAGAGCACTGGTTCATGTTCCTGGCATGAGTAGGTGAGGAACAGAACCCCCAAGCTGAGATGCCCCGAGAGCCAAAGTGTAAAGGAAGAACGTGGACCCGGCGGCCTGTGCCACTGTAAGGCCAGTCCGGGTCCCTGGCCGAGTACTGAGGGAGAAAAGAAGGGGTCCACGGTGGATCCAGATGAGTCAGAACACCGGAAGGATCGAGCCAACACCAGGGTACCAGCCCTGTAGATGTGGTTGCCATCTGCACTCCCCGACCACAAATTAACCGACGAGGTGAAGGGACTTTATGCCCGGCACCCAACCCCAGCACATGAAGGAAAGGATGTCATATAGGACTAGGATCCCGGATGGGAATGTCCACAGAAAGTCCTCGACAGCTGGATAGGAGTAGATGCATGGGAAGGAACGAGAGGTCCGAAAGGACTAGAAAGGGGGTGCCCCTACAGAACTGTCCCAGCTGTAGAACCAGTGTCCAGAGTAGGTTGTGTACTGTGTGTAACTGGAACTGTACCAATGTGAGTTAAAGTGCCTGGACAGACTCAGAACTGTGTGTGAGAGACTCTCCTTTGCGCAACAGTGACAAGCCCCCCCCTGCAGAGCAGCACACTGCCTACTACACACCGGCAGGGGAGACTGCCGAAAGAGGATAAGCGCAGAGGCCAGACAACCCATTCCCTACACCTGCTCTGGGGACCACCTAGCCCTTTCCATGGAGAGCTTACCATCCCGGCTGCGCTTTCATCATCGTTTCCCACAGACCTGGAAGGCAGCGGTGTCTTTATTAGCCACAAACCGAGGGTGGCGTCACAAACTACTTCAAAACTTTATTTCCCCCTTTTTCTTTAACTCCATTTTATTGCCACACCTGGGCATATGGAGCCGAGTTATGTCGCCGTGACATTCCCCCGCAGACTGAAGAGTGGGCCTGGTTCCGAGTACCCCTGCCCCAGGGTGCAACAAATACATGTTTGAATCGCCACAGATATAATGCAAAAAAGGCCTTCTGACACATAGCCTGTTACGACATCTTCTAATGGCACATGGGGAGAAATTTTAAATTAAACTTACACAAGTAGAACAAATATCAGCGAATATTCCAAATCGTATACAACTACTTAATAAAAAAGCAGCCTATTGGATGTATAAGCTGCATAACCTACATCCTGATGGTTTAAATGATAAACAGGGAAATGTGTAAGCTCACCGAGAAACGTTCATCATTCTCAAATGAGAGAACCCCTCTCAACAATGGGTTAATACCTTGAATGCTTTTCCTCTGCTGACGGTTAAGGTGAATAGTAAATAATACCATTGAATTTGGATACTGGTATCCCCATGACCTCCTGACAGACAGAATTTTGTCTATACCTCCCCAGTAGCCTAATACATAGGGAGAAAGACTAGAGTGTCTAGTCAAGTAGGTTCAAACCCCCAGAGGAACTTTTCTAAACAATGTTTCACATGTATGATCGGTTCCTCCCGGGAATGCAGCGTAGAGGAATTTGGGTTCCCATCAATTCCAATGGATTATAGCAGAAAGTATAGAGCTTCTTTTTTTTTTTAAGGCTACCTTCACATCACGATTTGTGGCTGTCCGTGGGGATTTGTGTTCAGGTCGGATCCCCCGGACAGCCACGGATCCACACAGATCCCTGCAATCGGATGGCAAATAGCCATCCGTTTCCTTTTCTATGCAGGATGCGTGTGGATCCTGTGGTCCCTGTCTCTCCATGCATCTTCCCTGTATCTCCTGTCAGCTGACCGGCTCTGTGACATCACAAGAGGTCCTGTCCCCGGCAGATGGAGACTGTCACCTCATCACCGGAGCCGCCGGAAAGATGATGTATCCTCCAGGAGGGATTTTATTATTTTTAACAGACCGGAGGGGAGAGGACAGAGGGGAGGATAGGGGAAATAGGATAGAGGACAGGGGGGAGCAGAGATGGAGGAGGGAGAGACAGGGACAGACAGGGACAGGCAGGGTTATGTAGTGAGCACTGCCCCTGGGCCTGCACCCCCTCTTATCATTTCTAGCCATCCCTTTTGCAGAAAAAAATCGATTTTGTACAGTAGAGAAAAGTTTATATTTACCTCGTCCTGTGTGAGTTCTCTCTTTCTGAGGAAGCCGCAATAGGCAGGCCTGTCTGCTGCTCCCTTGTAATTATGCATGCCCCTCTCTGCTTGCTAAGAGACTGGCCGCATCATGAAAGGGGCGGGGCTAAAATTGCATCATACCGGAGCCCCGCCCCCTTTCATGACGCGGCCAGGCTCTTAGCAAGCAGAGAGGGGCGTGCATAATTACAAGGGAGCAGCAGACAGGCCTGCCTATTGCGGCTTCCTCAGAAACAGAGAACTCACACAGGACGAGGTAAATATAAACTTTTCTCTACTTTACAAAATCCATTTTTTCTGCAAAAGGGATGGCTAGAAATTATAAGAGGGGGTGCAGAGACAGGTCTAAAGATGTGGGGGGGGTCAGTTTGTGAGTTCAGGATCACTTTAAGCACAGATATCAGGCAAATACGTCCTTAAATGTTTTAAAGATATAAAAACCTTATTTTTATGTCTAGAATTAGAAAATACTGAACTAGTTAAGAATTTTAATAAAGTTTTTATTCTTTTATTTTTTTTTTTATAAGAGACTTTTTTATACATACGGTACTTTCTTACATCAGGTATGGAAATTATTGTATACAACAATTAGCTATACATTAATATAACAAATTACTCTTACTCAGTGGCGTAACAAGTGTCCCGCGGGCCCCGGTGCAAGAATCACCCAGGGGCCCCTTGGTGAGAAGCGGGGGGGGTGCTAGTGGTGCCGGCCGGATGAGGAGCGTGGAGCGCACGATTACCTGCTCTGCCTGGAGGGGCGGGCACTTCTGCATGGCTACAGGAAGTGATCACTTGTCACTTCAAGTCCTCCCTCAGCTCCTCTTCCGGCGCTATCGCGGTCGAGGCGGGCGGCTGGGGGCACAGGCAGCAGGGCCCCCCGGTGAGCTTGGGGCCCCCCCGGGGAGCTCGGGGCCCCCCCAGGGGGCGGGCACGGTCTCAGCCGCGACCGCTGCGACCGCGGTAGTTATGCCACTGGTCTTACTATAGCTGTTATAGCTAAAAAAAATGTTACTGGTAAAGCTAAATAATTATTTCTACTAGGAAAGCCAAATAATTGTAATAATTTTAAATATTTATAGAGTAAACATTTTAGTATAATATAAGATCAAAACTTCTGCTGAATTCGTTCTTTGTAATACACAGAAACTTTCAGGTTACACCCAGCTTGGATGTAATTAGGTCACTGGGTGGATCTTGCTAATTACCGTAAGTGGAAAGAGTTTTTTTGAGACTAGATCTATATAAAGACAATAATTTATGCTCTTTATTACTACATGAGGAAGGCTATCTGTACATATTAATAGCCAAAACGCATTGTATGTGTATCTTGACAACTTTTATCAATCTTTCTTTCTTTCAATGTTCTTTTTATTGAACATACAACAACAGGCTAAACATGTGACATAGGTAGGAACACTAACATTAGCATTCAATACAAACAGGCATTTGAAAATAAGTTAGTACGCAAAAATATCAACTACTGGTTTATGAGGGGGAAAGTTCAGGTAGTAAGAAGGAATCATCAGAGTAAATGACTATAGTCCTCGTTTCGGATCAGGTGGAGCATGGATGGCACACCAATCATCGCGCTAGAGTCAATGGAGCGTCGAATCAAAGCGTTAACAAATAAAGTAAAATAAAAGAAGGTGAACCATGTAGTTGGTGTTAAAGATATTACTTTTGTAAGTAGGAATAAAGAACATTTGGAAGCGGGGATGTACGTATGTAAGGGAAGAAAAGAGAAAAGGAGAGAGGAGAAAAACAAGGAAAGGGGACGTGGCGGACTATGGGAGAGCGAGGAAAGATCTGTAGATGTTGAGGGTTTTCAACTGGAGAGGACATGGCTAACTCCTTTCGTATAATTTATCTGCAATCATTGATCTGTCATTCCCCTCCAGATCCGAGATAGCTGAAGCAAATTCGGGGGTAGATCTGAAGTAAAGCCATGGTGACCAAATGTTTTCAATCCAGGCGAGAGAACCCTGTGAGGAGGCCGTTATTTTAGCAGTATGATAAAGCAAGTCTAGTATCTCCCTAGGGATCTGGTTTTTGGAGGGAATTTGGGCTGAATTCCTGCGTGTAGGGATCAAAATTCTACCGGTACAGTACTAGTACATTGCTAGCTGATTTAGATGCCATTTCATCTTTGGGCCATATCGGTAAGTTAAGAAGAGCGTTTTGTGGTAATAGATTAGTTTCCCTGTCAAAGTTGGGTTGCGATGTCCCACCAGTATGGCTTGATTTTTGAGCAGAGCCACCAAATGTGGTAATAAGTTCCAGCTTCAGCACGACACCTCCAGCACAAATCAGTAGTAGAGGGAAGCTATTTGTTTAATTGTGATGGCGTGTGTTACCAGCGGGACACTACTTTATAACAGTTTTCTTGAACCCTCATGCACTATTATATATTTGGTTGATATGTTCATCTGTAAAAAGAATGTTAAGGTCCCTCTCCCAGAGGCCTATATAGGCACTTTAAACCTAGACCCTGTCGCATATTAGATAACTGTAAGTTTTGGATAAGACTTTACTCGTGGGTTGCTGCACGAGAGATGTTCAAATTGTGTAAGCGTTCATAATAGGCTACAATGTTTGACATGTTTGCATATATAGTCCCGTTGTCATGGGTGTGTCAGGAGGCATGGATGAGTCTGTAGAGGTCACTCGCAGAAGGTCCCAGCGTTTGGCCAAACAGTCCACATCCTAAAGAAAAGATGTCTCTGTGGCTTTAAGAGGCATTTCCCTTTTAGTTAAAGCTGGAGGTCACTAGGATCCAGCTGATTCCTTACCTTGGAGCTGTCTATATATTTCCCTTGACTCCCAGGATGCACTGGTGATAGCCTCAGGTGTTCCTGATTGATTCACATGCACCTGAGTGGCAGAGCCCTATCGTAACCTTGTGTCTGTAAATGCCACCAGTCACCTCCCTGACAGCATGGCTGGATGCTGGTGCTACAACCGCCCCCATCAAATGGGTTGTAGGCGATTAAGCACCGATATAAAGACACCTTGTGTTGCCTCTCAGAGGAGCTGGCAGCCTTCTGCTAGGTGCAATGGATATTTACCGGGCAATTTTTTGTGTGAATTTTTTGTGATGATTATATGTCCTATTTCGGTGAATCTGGATACGCATGAGAGCAGGGATGCCCCTATGTGGTTCTGATAGGATCACCAGGAGTTCATCTGCAAAAGCAGCCAACTTATGGTGGCATTTCCTTAATTGTACTCCTTTTATCTCTTTGTACTGTTGAATACTCCAGAGCAGAGGCTTCATGACAAGGACAAATAGGAGAGGTGATAGGGGACATTCCTGCCTCATACCATTTTTAATTAAAAATGGTTATGAGCAATGGTTATTGACTCGCAACCTCGCTATAGGGGAAAAGAACATCTGGAAAATCACCTCGACTAGCTTACCTTGGAAGCGAAATACAAGCAAGGTTTCATGTAGGAATGTCCAGCCCACCCTGTCAAAGGCCTTCTTAGCATTAGACCCCAGAAGGACTAGCAGCAGATTATTAATTCTTGCGTATTGCATGAGATGCAGAATTTTACTATCATTGCTCTCCCCTTCCTACCGGTCACAAACCCTTTTGATCTAAGGCAATAACTGCAATAGCATCCCCACTACATGTTTCGCTATTAGACTTGCATAAATTTTCAGGTCTACATTCAACAGGGATATAGTCCTATAGCTACCACAAATTTTAGGGTACTTCCCTTCTTTGTGTAATAGAGATATTTTTGCTTCCAGAGATTGGGGAGGCAATATGCTACCAGCTGGTACAGCATTACACATATTAAGAAAGTGCAGACCTCTTTCTTTCGAAAAAGTCTTTTAATAGCCTGTGGTAAAGCTTCCCCTTCAGGCTCTCCAACAGAAAGGACTGGAGTTCATTTAAGCTAAAGGGTTTAGTTAGTATTTCCTGCTGAAAGCAGAGAGTTGGGGTAGAGACAGGGAGGAGAGAGTATTTTATGTTTCTTTCTTTCTGAGACCTGTCCTCTTCCGGTTCATGAAGTTTTAGTTGGTATAAGTCTCTGTAGAAGGATAAGAGGGTCTCAACAATTTGATTATCATTTTGTGTTACCCGGCCATCAACAGTTTTTATCTTATGAATGAACGTGCAAGTTTGACGCCACTTAATCAAAGATATCATTAATTTGGATGCTTTGTTTCTGTGAACTAGGAATTGGTCCTTCCAATGTTTGGCCTTTTGTTTATTCAGAAGATCCAGTAGACGTTGCCGCTTAAATGTCAATTGGGTCAACAAGTCTTGGTTAATTGTGCGTTTATGTTGGGTTTCTAGGTCTGCAATATCTTTGTATAGAGTTTGTTTCAGGTTTTCTCTGTTTATTGTTTAGTGAAATATGAGGCAATGGAAATGAGTACCCCTCTAATCGTAGCCTTATGAGCTTCCCACACTATAGAAGGGCTCACATCCGGGGTATTGTTGGTTGTGAAAAAACTCTGCCAACGAAGTTTGAATACGGGTTTTAACGCTGTCCAATTGTACAGGGTGGGCCATTTAAATGGATGCACGTAAATAAAATGGGAATGGTTGGTGATATCCACTTCTTGTTTCAGATGGGTGGTGACCATTGTGCCATTTTGGATCCAACTTTATTTTTTTCAATGAAAAGAGGGTAATGTGACACATTAACTTATTGAGAATTTCATAAGAAATACAATGATGTGCTTGGTTTTAACATTGCTTTCTTCTTTCTTGAGTTATTTACAAGTTTATGACCACTTGTAAAAAGTGTTCAAACTGCTGCCTATTGTGTTGGATTGTCAATGCAACCCTCTTCTACCACTCTTGACACACTGATAGCAACACTGCAGAAGAAATGCTAGCACAGGCTTCCAGTATCCGTTGTTTCAGATGCTGCACATCTCGTATCTTCACAGCATAGACAATTGCCTTCAGATGAGTGATGAGGCAAACTTTCTTGTGAATGGTGACGTTAACAAACAAAACCACCGCTATTGGTCTGACACTAACCCACAGTGGATAGATCCCTCCAAGCTGTTGGAACACAAAAATAAATTGATGGTATGGTGTGGTATATGGAGTACAAAGATAGTGGGGCCATTCTTCATCAATGGAATCCTCAATGCCACTGGATATCTGAGTCATGTAGATATTTCAGATATCCAGTGGCATTGAGGTTTCCATTGATGAAGAATGGCCCCACTATCTTTGTACCCATATACCATATCAACAATTTTTGTGTTCCAACAGTCTTGGAGGGATCTATCCTCTGTGGTTTAGTGTCAGACCACTAGTGGTGTTTTTTTTTGTTAACTTCACAATTCACAAAAAAGTTTGCCTCTGTGTCAAGAGTGGGAGACGAGGGTTGCATTGACAAACCAACACAATGGGCAGCATTTGAACACATTTTATAAGTGGTCATAAACTTGTAAATAACTCATGAAAGAATAAAGTTACATTGTTAAAACCAAGCACATCATCGTTTTTCTTATGAAATTCCCAAAACATTTGATGTGTCACATGACTCTTCACATTGAAAAAAAAATAAATTGGATCCAAAATGGCCAATTTCAAAATGGCCGCCATGGTCACCACCCATCTGGAAAGGTTTTCCCCCTCCCATAAACTAATGTGTCACAAACAGAAAGTTGATATCACCAACCATTCCGATTTCATTTAGGTGCATCCTTATAAATGGCCCACCCTGTAGAAGGGATTCATTTAGCTTCCAGGTTCTGAAATTAGAGTAAGGCTTTTGGAATTGCTGATTAATCATTAGCATAGAGTGGCCCAAGTGTAGAGTCCGGGAGTATATCTACGTCCAAAGTGGTAGATAGTATATCAGTTGTAATCTAGTCGATGATAATTTTGGTGGGGTGAATAACATGTTAATTTTTTCTCTGTTGATGGAGATACTCCATGCATCTATTAGCTCCAAGGACGGACTTGATTTGGACTTGGTCTCTCAGGGGGCCTGTGCTCTTTTTTATCAATATGTCAAGATGGGGCTGCATAGCCACATTCAGATCACATCCTACAACTATGACACCCTCTTGAAATGAACGTAACTTATTAAAAGTTTTCCTGAGCATAGCCAGTTGCATCTATTAGGAGCACAGAGGCTACATAGGGTTTCCATATTCCCTCCAAATAACCCCTTTATGAATAGGTAGCGGCCCTCAGGGTCTGCCATGCTTCCATGGATAAGGAAGGGGATGTTTCTGGCAAAAGCAATCCCCACCCCCCTGGCGCATTTTTGTGGTGATACCGCATGATACTATCTATCATAAAAGCACTACTCAAATGTGGGTGTTTTCTCAGCAATAAAAAGGGTGTCTTGTCACAACAAGATGTCATATTGGGCCTTCTTAAAGTGGTGCAAGGTCTGAGATCTGTGGATCTGGGAATTCAAGCCGTGAACATCATGAGAAACAATATGTAAAGATTTTCTATTTGACGTCACGGTGGATGGAAAGGTTGTGTTACCATTGTCGGCGATGAACCTTCTACCGTGCCGGGATAGAAAGAGGATTCGGGTAGCAGAAAGAGAGGGATAAGAAAGAAAAAGGGGAGGGATATAGAGCATAAGAAAACAGTAATATGGAGGTGGTTTGGAGAGAGGCTTTAGTAGGTATGCAGAGGTCACGGCTTCCAAGTCGGGGTAGTTGTCCAACACGATATCCAGTTCTTTACAAGCCTTTTTAATGTCGGACACTGTTCTAGCCTGTATCCTTTTTTCCTTGGCTGAGATGAAAATACCAAAAGGGAACAGCCAGCGGTAGGGGTAGTGTCTCTGCTGCAAAATTGTAGCAAACGGTTTCAGGAGCCTTCTCTTATTCAGTGTGATCGCGGAAAAGTCTTGAAAGACTTAAATCTTTGAGGTTCCCTAACCTCCCTAGCGTTATTCCCGAGCCTGACTCGGGGTTAACATTCACTACCAGAATCGTTAACCCCGAGTCAGGCTCGGGCTTACCCGCGTTCGCGGCAGATGCGGTAAAAAAAACCGCATCTGCCGCACTTGCCGCATAGCTGCCGCACTTGCCGCACTTGCGGCGCGGTTGCGGCGCGGTTGCGGTAATCTGCTTAGTAAAGGGAACCTAAGTGACATACACTTACATGCCTGCGTTCTTCTGGGGGTCTCCCTGTGTGTGCTGGGACTTGTGGGCTGTGCCCATCATGGCTGCTCTCCCCCTCCCTTATGCACGGCCCCTCTCAGCCTGCTATTGTGATGTGAGGCTGATCGCGTCATAAAGGGGCGGGGCTACCGGGATGCCGCGATTGAGCCCCGCCCCTTTATGACGCAATCAGCCTCACATCACAATAGCAGGCTGAGAGGGGCCGTGCATAAGGGAGGGGGAGAGCAGACATGATGGGCACAGCCCACAAGTCCCAGCACACACAGGGAGACCCCCAGAAGAACGCAGGCATGTAAGTGTATGTCACTTAGGTTCCCTTTACTAAGCAGATTACCGCAACCGCGCCGCAACCGCGCCGCAAGTGCGGCAAGTGCGGCAGCTATGCGGCAAGTGCGGCAGATGCGGTTTTTTTACCGCATCTGCCGCGAACGCGGGTAAGCCCGCTTTTTGTTGATTTTTTTGCAAAGAAACAGACCGCCAGGGAGGCTAAGGTACATCTTTAGCCTCTTGCGCCCTTATCAGCAGAAGATCCTTGGTTCTGTAATCTAGAAAATGACAGATCACATGTCTGGGGGGTTCCTCCGGTTGAGGTTTGGGTCTCAGAGCTCTGTGGAATCTCACCAACTCGATCACTTATGGATCCTCAGGTGTTAAGATGGAATGGGAAATGTCAGTGATTGTCGAAACAAAGGCATCTTGGTTTACCGATTCATGAACTCCTTTCAGTCTTAAATTACTCCCCTTTTCCCTGTTCTCATGGTCTTCCAATATAGTAAAAATATGATTGAGGTAGTCTTTGTAATGTTGAAGGCTGGCCAAGGAGTTGTTAGCATGTTGGATTACTTCAGAGTGTGAGTTCTCTAGCGTCTCAACACTGTGTCCAATCTGGGAGAGATCATGTTTAATGTCTGTTAGGTCCTTGTCCAGGGGTTCGAGAGCTTGGCCAATGATCCATTTAATGAAAGATCTTGAAACTTTGGTACTTTTGGTTGGTTCTTCTGTATCTACATCACCATCAGGCTTTGATTCTGTGGGATCGTTCACCGCCAATTGATGAGAAGATCTGGGAGTAGCTGGCATATTAGTTTGCTTTTTAAATAATTTATCAAGGTCAGTCTGTGTTGAAGAACTGCTGGTTTTGGTTACTATTTTTGCTGGTTTAATGATGGATCTCACCATAATAGAATGTCTTGGGGGTCAGGTCATGCGTTTCCCTGGTGTTTCTTCAACCCCCTCATATATGTGTCTTCTGTAGAACACAGGACAAGATTTTCCAGCTTTAAATTTTTATACTGTCCCTGCCCTTCTACATGATGAAGCTGTTCACTATAGTTCTAGGATCTATAGATTGCTTATAAATTAATAAAATCATATCTGCTCCTCAACTCTCACCCTCCCTCAGGGGACAGAGAAATTCAGTCATGATAGTGCTGAAGTCTCAGGGGACAGGAAACTACAAAACTGATATGGGGGAGTGCAGAGCATGGCAGTGCTGAAAAAACAATGCAGTGTTTTACCTCTACCCCTAGCCTTATACATGACAGCACACATTATGCACCATCATATCATTGTACAGCAGAGGATCACCGCATGTATTTATATATGCTTGGTGACATGATTGCTATTTAAAGTAAGAATACCCTTGTTTATACATTACATAGGATGGTATGTTAGGGGCGGGATTGTAGTGTGACCATGGGGCTGGTTGACCCACCCCCTGCGTATACAGAAGTGTGAGAAGCACAAAAATTTAAGATGATCCTTGAGCCCCCAGGGTCCACACCCCTGACATACCTCCTGTCACTGCATGAGGCTGAATTTCACTGTCCCCTAAGGGAGGGGTGAGTGCTGAGGAGCAGATAGAATTTTATTGATGTATAGATCTATAGATGTATAGATCTATAGATCACAGAACTGAAGTGCCCAGCTAAGCTTCATCAGGTAGGAGGGCAGGGACCGTACAATTTTTATACTGTACTCACCTTCCCTGGGTCTAGTGCTGAGTGTCCACTGCTGTTCCTGGTGCCTATTAATGTCTGCAGGCTGATATTGACAGCTAGTAACTGAGCTCAGTGCCTCACTATCCGAGTAGATGGTTAACTAATTGTCTGCAGCCCTGTTGACATGACGTCAGTGCTGCAGACAATAACCATTGTGGTATGCGAACATGGTGAGTATTTACAGGACATTTTTTAAATAAAAGTAGAATGCTCACAGTGAATTTGCACATTTTTTATGTGTTTTAGGCGGTTGAGGTGAAAAAAACGCAACTGCTGCGATTACCGCATAACGGCCACACTTGTGGTTCACTTGCGGCAAGCCCCATGCAATGTCTATGGGGCTTGCGGCAGGTGCGGCAAGTGCGGTACAGTTGCGGTTACCGCAAGCCCCATAGACATTGCATGGGGCTTGCTGCAAGTGAACCGCAAGTGCGACCATTATGCGGTAATCGCGGCAGTTGCGATTTTTTCACCGCAACTGCCCGCGATCAGCGATTACCGCTGATGTGAAAGCAGCCTAACTAGACACGTTGCAGATTTGAACAAATGCTTTGATTGTTTAAATTCACAAGGAAAAAACAAGCAGCATATGCATCAGATTTCAGAAATTTTATTCAACGTGCTGGTACTGTAATGTTACCCTGGAAAAACATATGGACAAAATGTGTCAAGAATGCAAAATGTGAACAAGCCCTTAAGAGCTGTCTGATATTATTTTCAGTGCCACTCTTGTCCATAGGCGGTGTTTCCTATTGCAGATTATCTCCATTCAAACAAATGAGACTGAGCAACAATACTAGACACAACTTGTACAAGAGCAGAATCTATTTTTTTCAGATCCTATACAAAATAAACAGTTTTGTTTGAATTACGGTATGCCTTTCGCTTTCAATTGTATTCACATTTTATAGCCTGTTTGTGTCAAACCAAGTAATTGCAATTCTTCTAAACCAAAATGTAATAGGAGCAAAAAATGTAAACCAATTATGCACTAAAGGTGGAGTTATCCAAGTGTTATAGTTAAAGGGAACGATATTGGAGTAAATATCCAAGAAATGAACAGATGACTTTAGGTTGTAGAAGAATAAGGAAACTATTAAGTCTCACATGGATGGATGTTAAGATTACATTTTGGACATTTAGAGCAGTAGCCGTGGGCCCAAGTTAAATTAAAAAGAACTCTGTAGCTCTTCTTTTAGCTTGCTTTGTTAAAAAGCATAGACGAAAAGAAAAATGCCTAGGAACCAATAAACTAAAACTACTCCTGTTCTAAATTCTGTTTTCTGTCTCCCTGCAGGCTGTCTGCGCTTTGATCGCTGCTTTCTTGCACTTTTTCTTTCTTTCCTCTTTTTGCTGGGTGCTAACCGAGGCCTGGCAGTCCTACCTGGCTGTCATTGGGCAAATGAGGACACGTCTGGTCCGTAAACGCTTTCTGTGCCTAGGATGGGGTAAGCTCAGGTTATGTTTTTGGTTTCACTGCAAGCTTTTGATAGCATATATACACAGGTGCATCTCAATTAATTAGAATGTCATCAAAAAGTTAACTTACTTCAGTAATTCAATACAAAAACTGAAACACATATATTATATAGAGTCATTACACACAGAGGGATCTGTTTCAAGTGTTTTTTTTTTCTGTAAATGATGATATCGCTTACAGCCAATGAAAACCCAAAAGTTATTATCTCAGACAATTAAAGTAGGGAGGATGAAGGGTTAAAAACTGCGCTGCTGTATTCTACGAGACATCAAAGGGTGAATATAATATTAATTTATTAGTCTATGCATTTCGGGGCTCCCAGAAACGCCTTGAAACATGAGCGTATGATAATGATTTGTGATGAGGAAGGGGTCAGGGAGCCCTGAAATGCGTTGCCTGATAACTCAATATTATATTAACCCTTTGATGTTTCCAGGAATACAATACAAACAGTTTCTAACCCTTCATCCTCCCTACTCTATATGCGCCACACTAGGAACTGCAGCAGCTGTGATATGCTTTTATAGTGGTTGTGACTCTCACAACCACACAAGGTGAAGCCTCTGATATCTATTTAGATAATATTTTATTTCTCAGACCCTTCATCCTCTCTATTCTGTATGCACCATGCTGGGGACTGCAGCAGCCGTGATATGCTTTTATAGTGATTGTGACTCTCACAACTACACAAGGTGAAGCCTCTGATACCTATTTAGGTAATATTTTATCTTTCAGTCCCTCTCTTCATCCTCCCTACTCTATAGGCACCACACTGGGGACTGCAACAGCTGTGATATGCTTTTATAGTGGTTGTGACTCTCACAACCACACAAGGTGAAGCCTCTGATACCTATTTAGATAATATTTTATCTCTCAGACCCTTCATCCTCCCTACATTAATTTTCTGAGATAATGATCTTTGGGTTTTCATTGGCTGTAAGCCATAATCATCAACATTAACAGAAATAAACACTTGAAAAATATCACTCTATTTGTAATGACTCTATATAATTTATGTGTTTCACTTTACATATTGAATTACTGAACTAAATTAAATTTTTGATATTATTCTAATTTATTGCACCTGTAGGTCACAATTCATATTTTTGTAAATCACTTTTCTTTTTCTGTCTAGTGCTATTTGTTGCCATTTTTGTATGCCAAATTCTTAAAAATATAGTACATAGAAAAAGTGTTGATATATATCCAAAGCACACCACCCAATCAAGTAAGGATTAAGAATATATCAAGTTTATTAACCACACAGACAGGGGCGGAACTACACTGGTGCAGCCGGTGCAGCTGCACCAGGGCCCCGACCGGTTGGGGGCCCCTTCAAGCCTGGAGGGGAGCCCCCAGCCGACCCCCGCAAGCCGCCGCCAGAGGAGAGGAGGGTCAGGCTTCCCTTGCCTGATCCCGCCCCTCCTCTCCTCTGCTCCTCCGGCCCCTAGCAGACATCCGGCGCGGCTCCCAGGTAGGAGAGCATCGCGCCTGCGGCTCCCTGCGGCTCCCTGCGGCTCCCAGCGGCACCCCCCCCCCCTTTCCAGGCCGCGCCGACGGCCAGCGGCACCCCTTCCCCCCGGGCCGCGCCGACGGCCAGTAGCCCCGCCCCCCCCCCCCCCCGGTAATCTCCTGCACCAGGGCCCCCGGTGGTGACGGTCCGCCCCTGCACACAGAGACACACAATTCAAAACAATTAAAAACAATTCAAACATGTATTGCCACAAAAATATCAGACAAGAACGATATATAAAGTAAAGTAAATATTTCCACAATACTGGAGGTAAAAGTCATTTGACATTCACAGTATGCAAAGTACCAAAGATTGCAATCCCCCTATATCTCATTGTACTATAGCCCTGACCATGGACAAAAGAAGATATTTTGGCTGTTCTCTCAGTTCTGCAGGTATAACACAACTTAAAGGGAACCTGTCACCTGGATCTAAGCCCCTACACTATCACTGCCTGTCCCTGCACCTTCCTAGCTGCTCCTATCTATCCCTCTCTGAGCTAAATCCACCCTATAAAACAGCAGAAAAATAACTTATAACTTACAGAAGTCCCTGAAGCTAAGGACTGGAAAGGCGGCCCCAGGCTCCATTCTGCCCCTCCTCGATGCAGCAGCACACACCCCGCTGGGCGGCGTTATTCTTTCTTCATCGCCACCTCCTCCATTTGGAATCTCCCACCTGCTTTACACCTATCATGTATACTTAGGTATTTACTCACACAGCACACAGCTTAATTGCACAGTTCAGATATTCACAGACCTCCAGGTTCCGGGGCGCAGCTGAGTACAACCTCATACAATCCCAACAGCTGATATAGAAGCTCTGTACCTTCCCCAGGGTAGGCTGTGTTAGGTCAGCACACAACCTTTCTCTCCTCACCGTCCGCTCATTAGCCTCATAAACGTCCACTCTGAGAGAGCTCACAGGCTGTGTTAAATCTTCACATAGCTCTCTACACAGCAGCTCCTGCTGCTGTCCTGACACACTCCACCCCCTCCCCACAGCTCAGGACAGCTCATATCATCTCCTATTCACCCGCACACCTGGGCATCAGTGCTTTCAATCAGCACTCAGCTCCAGTAGCAGCTCACCCTGTATGTGCTCCTACTAAGCAGAAGATACAATCTCCCATATGCTGTGTCCCGGTCAGGGGATACATCGAGGTCGCATCACCACAACATGATAGGTGTAAAGTGGGTGGGAGATTCCAAATGGAGGAGGTGGTGATGAAGAAAGAATAATGCCGCCCAGGGGGGGCGTGTGCTGCTGCATCGAGGAGGGGCAGAATGGAGCCTGGGGCCGCCTTTTCAGTCCCCAGCCTCAGTAACTTCTGTAAGTTATAAGTTATTTTTCTGATGTTTTATAGGGCGGATTTAGCTCAGAGAGGGATAGATAGGGAGCAGCTAGGAAGGTGCAGGGACAGGTATAGTGTAGGGGCTTAGATCCAGGTGACAGGTTCCCTTTAAGCAGCTCTCTAGAGTGATGCCTCTTTATACTGGAGCCCAAATCTTCACATTCTTAAACCTTGTGACTATACTCTTCCATTTTGAATGACAGTTTACTTTCAAAGGCTTCTGTCATCAGGTTTTTTCTGCTCCATCTAAGAGCAGCATGATGTTGGAGCAGAGACTCAGATTTCAGTAATGGATCACTTACGGGGCTGATAAAATGATCACCCATTTTCTATGCTGCAGATCTTGCAGGTATCAGAATGCTCAATTCTGTATAACTCCACCCACACCACTGATCAATAGCTTATCGTGTACATTGTGCATAGGCAGAAAGCTGCCAATCAGAGATGGCAGTGTGGTTATACAGGGCTCATGACTATGTTGGATTTCCTTGCAACAGGTTTACAAGTCCTCTAGGGAAAATCCTGTTCATAAAACACTTAATGTATAAAATCTACAGAGTGCAGCCTAGTAAAGGTCACATTGCTCTAATCAGTGTCTGTGTCTCTGCATTTTGCTGCAATAAGATTAGGTGGCAAAAACCTAGTAACAGATTCATAACTTTTGGTATTCTAATATATATTGCATATGGTATTGAGATATCATATCTATTCTGGCTGGAATCCCTCTTTGATAAATGCTTTAACACTTATTGACTTTGATTATGGACTTATTTTGATTAATTAAATGATACCAGGCAAAAATTGACTTCAACAAGAATTTTAGTTTCATAAATTTATTGTATTTTCTCTACAAAAACAGACATTATTAAATGTTTTTTGTAACGAGCATGGTCCAGCTATAGAGAGCTACTGCACAAGACTCGAAAATGACATTTGTCACAGTAAACACAAGTTTTACCTACGGAAACAAAACATTACAGATGTAACAGGCATCAACTTGTCAGCGACGGCCTAACAATATTGAGTGTGGAGCTACTGTACTATGTCATTTTCATGGACACATTTTAGAAAGCAGACTATTTCCTTCATGCACTGTTCACATCATTTTTGACCTATTCCTTATGTGTAGATTTGTAAAGTAAAACAATGTACTTCAATGTATACAATGACATTCTCATAGATTTCTATTCAGGATACATGTGCCAAAAAATTGGCATATGCTTGAGAGGCTCCAATCTTTATACCATACTGAATAAGCTAGCATGCTATGTGACTTTACACCTACGTAAATTCTATGGCACCATATATTTTGTTTCTGTAAAATAGACGTCTATGGGCAAACAAATTATATATGGCATGCCTATGTATTTATTTGCACAATTTTGCCCCAATTTATCGACTGGCATTGTACATGCAGGTTTTGATGAAGAGTGCTATTGGTATAAGATGCGCCAAATACTTTTGAAGCATTGACCTCTTGAAATCTGTGAGCACAGAATGATTACTCTAATCAAGTACATGCGCTCCGTGCACCCTTCCATGGCCAAACATTTAAGTGCACCTTCCTACCTGCTTGTTATTCCTCTATCTACCATCTAATTTTTTGATTGACAGCTCTGTCTTTACAGAGTCAGAGAATGGCAAAAATAGATGGAAAAAAAGTAGATGTAAGGTGTGTGCACAGTCGACAAATTGCGCAAAAAGTTTTACAACTTATTCAAAGAATATTGGCAAAAACTTTTTACAAATCCGGATCCATGTTCAAATGGATTTAAAACGTTACAAAACCCATTGCTTTTTAACCTATATATGACATGCTTGCCACATAAAGGGAGCTCTTCCTGCACAAGAACATTAAAAATGTGTTATTTCAATGAAAGGTTCTGAGAATTCTAAATATATGCATTGCCAATACATTGAAACTACTGTCAGTTGGAGTGAATAGCGTTGCTTGTGTCATCACAATGGCACCTGTCAAAGAGTGGGATATATTAGGCAGTAAGTAACTGGTATTGAAGGGGCATGTTGAAAGCCAGGAAAATAAGCAAGTGTAAGGGTTTGAGAAACTTTGTCAAGGCCAGATTGTAATAGCTAGAGGATTGAGACTTAAGGCGCAATTACAGGTCTTGGAAATGTTCCAATATGCGTTTTAGACATACTTAAGAACACTGCATCAGATCATCGGCCCCTATGTGTAATAAGCAGAATGTATCCTGTCAGCGGTGCAGTTGTGATTGTGCACAGAGAAGGTGGCAGCACAGATAAAACTATGGGGAATGAGAGCGCACGGCGGTCTGCAAGCATCTGCAGACCGCCGTGCGCTCCATTATAAACATAGGGGCCGCGGTCTGCATGCAGATGCTTGCAGATGCATCTGCAAAATGCTGCAGATGCATCTGCAAGTCTCAAGGCAGCCTAACAGCCTCAAAGTTACAGGTCTTGTGAAATGTTCCAATATGCTGTTCTTAGTACATACTTAAAGAACAACTGGCAATCCAAGATCAATTGGTGCCCACATTCACTTAGAAGTGTCAAAAGCAGAAGCTATCTTGTCAGCCTGGTACATTATGTAGTATGCATGACTAGAGAAGAGATGGCACCAAGAAACAATATGGGAATAGGGAAACTAGGGAAGAAAGTGTCATGATTTGGGTAATCATGCAAGACAACTTCCTGAACAAATATTCCATTGATTGATTCCAAGATTATATCTATTGCTTAATACAACACGTTTCGGCTTTTACAATCAAACCTTTGTGAGGTATAATGAATAAAAAGACTACACAGAGATAGGTCTGGATAATGTTTTGCTTGGAAACCTGAAGTCGCGTGCCATGTGGATGTTACTTTATTGCAGACTGAGCACACTTCATCATCACAATTATGGCAGTGGCCTCCTTTTGCAGGATAAGCTCTCTGCTACAATAGAAAAAAATTTCAAAAATAGTTTGAGGAATATGACAAATCAATCAAGGTGTTGACTTCACCACTCTGACTCAATTGGATCATGTATCTTTGGTTCTTGCTAGAAGAACAAGTCCAAACTTAAAGGACATTCTGCTAATGTCTTAGCTCCAGAGACCACAGGATATCAGGTCTCTTTGGAGTCTATACATTGATGGTGTATCAATCAGCCATGACCAGGGGTGTAACTACAATAGGTGCAGGGGTTCTGATCACACCCGGACCCTGCAGCCTAGGGGGCCCCAAAAGTCCCTTTCGCCCAAAGAAAAAGACTAATACTATTAAAGATTTACAATAATTCGGGGCTCTGTTGGAGCTTTCGCATCAGGGCCCCAGGGCCTGAAGTTATGCCACTGGGCATGACAATAATACATATGTCATTGTCATGAAAAATATAACATTATTAAGGTAACCTGTCAATAGAAATAAGATTGATAGCTGTACTATCGCATCAAATGTTAATCACATTTAAGATAAGTAAAACGATGAAATTTGGATTCATATAATTTTTTAGTCTTAATCTCTACTTATGAAACTGCAGAAGAGGTATTATATGTAACACCATTGTGATTCCCATGGTCAATCAATGATGTTTACAGTGTGTTCCTTTCCTCAGGGTTACCAGCTCTTGTGGTTGCAGTTTCAGTTGGATTTACCAGAACAAAAGGATATGGAACCCCACATTAGTGAGTTAAATCTTTATGTCTAATGTTCTTAGTAAGTTATAATTGTTGTGTCTTCATAGTATAACATTGATTTCATAATATTTTCATAATAATAAGGCCTGGTTGGAATTACATATGCTACATTCCTGCACTCCACTGCAGTGTGATGACCCTTATGCCACAAGAAAAGTTCTTTGCAATTTGTATTTGAATTTCTATTGTTCCTCCTACAGAATATGACAAGGTGCAGTAAATGACTAAATTATTTTAAATTCCAATATTTTGCCGCTTTATAACCATCAATGTTTTGTTTCTGTTACAGCTGCTGGCTTTCTTTGGAAGGGGGGCTACTCTATGCTTTTGTGGGACCAGCAGCAGTCATTGTTCTGGTAAGCAGAATTTTATTGCTATAACATTTTAAGGCTAAGGTCACAGTTAAGGCTGACGCAAGCGCTAAAATCTTTGCAAATCAGCCGCAGTGTATAGCGTTAATTCTATGTGCTGCCAGTGCAACGTAGCACCATAGAAACCCGCTGTTTAGCTTAGCAGAGGTCACACACAAAGCTCTAGGATGTGTGCTTTAGCTGAGTGCACAGAAAACACAGACTGCTGTGTTTCCTGTGCGCTCAGCTAAAGCGCACATCCTGCAGCTTTGTGTGTGACCACTGCTAAGGTAAACAGCAGGTTTCTATTGGGCTGCATTGCACTGGCAGCACATAGCATTAACGCTATGCGCTCTGGCTGATTTGCAAAGATTTTAGCGCTTGCGTCAGCCTTAAGTGTGACCCTAGCCTATGGCTATGTTCACACTGGATGTTTTTGATCCATTTTTGGTGCTGCATTTTTTTTTTCAAAACTGTATCAAAAAGGAATTAGTCACTGCATCTCCCAGCAAAGTGAATATGGTTTTCAATGTGTTGTGCAGATGTGATCATTTTTGACTGCTGCGTTAGTGATGCAGAAAGCGCATCCAGAATATAATGAGCATGTCAATTTGTGCTCTGTTTTTCTAGTATGCATTCCACGCAACCAATACTCCATTACTTGCCCTCCTCACCGATCCCACGGCGAGGCCTGACAATGCCTTCCTTTCGGGCATCGGCAGGACCTGTGGGAACATTACTGACAGGACCTGCCCATATGACTCAGCCTGAGTGTCACATGGCAAAGGTCCTGTAGGATCTCGTATTACCTACAGGTCCTACTGATGCTCAGAAGGAAGACATTGCCAGTGTTCACCGTGGGATCATCGGGGAGGGTAAGAAAGTGTGTGTGGCTCAGTGTGTCTGTGTATCTGTCTATATCCCTGAAAATGGAGGAAAAAAAAGCAACACAAACAGATGATTTCTTTGTGATGCTTTTTTTGTAAAAAGAGCATCTGTTTTAGTGCAGAAACAGCACCAAAAACAGATCAACAAAAACGAAGCACTAACACTCTGTGTCAATGCGGCCTAATTGTACTGTATAATATATAGGGCAAACCCTACCTGTAGCATTGTGCATTTTGTTATCAAAGATATTCTTTAAACAATACACTGAACATGTCTCTCATTGCTTTGCTACCGTAGTTTATATAACTTTTAAAATTTAGACTACAGTTTTGTTGGGTATTTCTCAAAACTATCCTTGATCGCCATAACCTTCAAAACAGAGCTTAGCTTTTATCTCTTCTATAATATATAAAGCTGAATGTGTGTGTGTATGTGTGTATGTGTGTGTGTATATCCGGGATTGGCATCTACACCGTCGCAACTACAGTCACAAAATTTTGCACAGTCACACGTCTGGACCCCGAGAGCGTCATAGGCTATGTTGTGAGGCGAAATTTTAACCCTGCGCGTTCCAGTTCACCAAACAATTTTGCCCTTATCTACAGAATGGGAAAAAGTGAATGGAAAAGAGGAAAATCGACAGCTGTCAGCTATAGTCACAAAATTTTGCACAGTCACATGTCTGGACCCCGGAAGCGTCATAGGCTATGTTGGGAGGCGAAATTTTAACCCCACGCATTCCAATTCACCAAACAATTTTGCCCCTATCTACATAATGGGGAAAAAGTGACAGTTACCAGTTGACAGATGTGAATGAGAGGGGCTTAATGATAGCGCCAAAGACTAACAGCACATACCAGCATATAGTCACTAAGGTGGGGCCCCAACATGAGATATTCACCACGCACGGGGACATGTATACTAACCACACGCACACAAAGAGTAACAGCAAGTGTATAGTCGCTAAGGTGCAGCCCCAACATTGGATACTCACCACACACCCGAACAAACACCCACACACCACAAAGAGACACACACCCCCCCACACCCACGGGGACACACACACACCCTATAGCAACACATGCACTCACCCCACAGGGGGACACACACACCACAAAGAGACACACACAACACAGATCCCCCCCACAGGGACACACACACATAGCCACCCTATAGAGACACATGCACTCACCACACAGGGACACACACACACACCACAAATAGACACACACACACACACACCACACAGACCCCCCCACAGGGACACACACACATACACACCCCAAAGGGACACATGCACTCACCCCACAGGGACACACCACAAAGAGACACACACAACAGAGACACACACCACACAGACCCCTCCCCCACAGGGACACACACACATACACACCCTATAGGGACACATGCACTCACCCCACAGGGACACACACACATCACAAAGAGACACACACAACAGAGACACACACCACACAGACCCCCCCACAGGGACACACACACATACACACCCTATAGGGACACATGCACTCACCCCACAGGGACACACACATACACACACCCCAGGGACACACACACCACACAGACAGACACAGATGTGCACAAATCACCTCACACAACTCGCCTCATACTTGTGCTATCTTTAATTTCCAAACATAAACATTTGATTAAAAACAGCCAATGTGCAACACATGTGCCATATGCCATATATTGAATTAAGGCAGATGTCAGTCACATGAGCTGTCTATTATGTGTATGTGTGAGGTAACATATACTGCCTGGCCAGGGGGGAAGGTTTACTGTTGGCTGGAGATTTATTAGGCTGCCTATAGCAATCAATCACAGCTCAGCGTCTATTTTCTTACAGGTCATTAATATGACATATTCAAATTCTATTTTGTTATAGCTAACATCAGTTATTTATTAACCCGGTCGTAGCCGGGTACTACAGCTAGTTTCTTATAAAGGACCCACTACCTCTTTTGACATGTCTATGGAATGCTTTCATTCCACATGTAATTACAATGTTCATCTTTTTTCAAATATGTGTTGTGTTTTTCATCTGTTACTTCTGAAAAGAAGAAATTATCTACCATAGGCTAGGGTCACACTTGGCAGTCAGTTTTTCTGCCTTTTGAAAGCCTGATTCCGTTTTTGGAGATTGCTATGTTTATAACCCAAAAATGCTATGCGTTAAATGCTATGCATTAACATATGGTACCTATATGTACCATGCGTTAACGGATGCATTTCCCATAGGGTCCCATGTTAAAAAAACACATAGCGTTTTTTAGCAGTGCATTTTGACACTGCGTTTTTTGCATTGGAGCCTATGGATCCGTTAAAACCATCCGTTTTTCTCAAATTCTAAGTTGGAAAACTGATGGTCTTAACGGATCCAGGGCTCAAGTGTGACCCTGTTTTTACAAACTCTCACACTGGCTAGACACACAAAATGTAACCAATAAATGACCTGGCTACTAAGGACAACACCTACACATTATAGTTTGCAATAATTATCTTGGACACTTCCGTTCCCAGTAGAACATGATTACAAGATCAAATAAGGAAGAGAAGACAATGAAGTCTCACTGAGGACCTTCTACTTCCAGCAAAAGGAGACCAAACTAAAAGTAGACCAAAATATATAACTTTTATCAAATTTAAATAATTTGGAAAACAAAAAAAATCCTCTCTGACTTGGTAATATGAAAGGAAAACTGAAGTCTCCTGGTCATGCTATTTAGACAGCTCCATTAGACTTTCTGCTGCTGATGAAACGGACAGTGTTAAGGATGGAAATTTAGAGAAGAGAATATATACTGTTTTACTGCTGTCTCCTACTTGGTGCTAAATGTTATTATAAAAAGGCAATATAAGATGGATTCCTATGAATCATGGACTAGGAGGCTGCTAACAACAACTACAGAAAATCCCGTCATAGCCTTTGGTGCATATCTGTTTGTGTAGAGTATGTAGTGAGAGATTCAGAATAACCTTTTACAAGCAGCTGATTCCTTTTACAGGTAACCAATACAAGCAGCTATGGCCTTGTTCACACATACCATCCGTTTTTGCTTTAAATCCGTTTTTGGAAACATTTTTGACAAATTATTTTTCAAAGTCCAAAAACGCATATGTTTTAACGCATATGCGTTTTTTAAAAATGCATGCGTTTTTTTAACATGGGGCCTTATGTTAAACGCATGCTTAATGCATGGCACATATAGGCACCTGCGTTAACGCATATGTGTTTGTAATGAAAGAATGACTTAGTCCCAAAACTTGCCAAAAACGTCAAGGACCTCAGGGGACACTTTTGGCACCCTTAAAAAAACTGATCCGTTTTTCTAAGGGCTTAAAAAACGCATTAGGATGTGTGAACAAGGCCTATGTCTGTAGATTAATTTTTTAGATGCAGCTATGTTTTTCTGTTGAGGGTTGAACTTTTATAAGCATCTGTGTCCTCCTCTTTTATCTGGGCTGAATAACACACCCAGGGGCATTTTACATGTCTGATAAATAACAATATTCTGTATTAGGTAAAATTCAGACTTAGGGCCGCTTTACACACACCAACTTCTGTGTCCAACATCTGAACAGATCTCTGGTTGCAGTGAAATAATGGACACATTGTTACATTTTGTGGCTGTGTACCAATGGAACAATGTGTCCATGATTTCACTGCAACCAGAGATCTGTTCAGAGGTTGGACACAGAACTTGGTGTGTGTAAAGCGGCCCTAAGGGTTGGAGGTAAAGTAAGGCACATTTTTGCTTGATGTTCATGTAGTTGATTCACTACGAATTCTCATGCATTGGTGAATTAATTTACCATACATGTGGGTTTTCTTTGGGTGAAGTTATGGGAAAAATTGGTAAAACAATTCCTCCATCTACAATCCACAGAGTCAACAAAATCGTTTAGGAATAAAATAAACTCCGATCCTTTGCAGTTGATATTTCCAGATTTTGCGCTACCTGTAAAATGCAACTAAACCTATGTTCCTGTGCTACTGAAGGAAAACATTTATTCACTGACATACTGTATATTTGAGAAAACTTCTCTTGTGATTTCTTAAGAATGAGTACTGGTAAATTTTTTAACTCCACAAACATACTGTAAAACTTACAATAACTAACGACTTTACATCTTATATCACATATCAATTTCTATGTTAAAATCTAAAAAGCTGAAGACTAAGGCTGGCTTCACACTTGCAGATGGATCTGCAGCGTTTTGCAGATGCATCTGCAAGTGTGAGCATGCTGACCGCGGCCCCTATGTTTATAATAGGGCGCACGCGGTGTGAAAGCTCTCATTCACTCCTATATGTGTACTGTCAGCAGGCGTATGCCTGCTGACAGATCACACACTCCCGTCCGCACTGTGGACGCGAGATGTAGCGTCCATGCTGCGGGCGGGAGTGTGTGATCTGTCAGCAGGCATACGCCTGCTGACAGTACACATACAGGAGTGAATGAGAGCTTTCACACCGCGTGCGCCCTATTATAAACATAGGGGCCGCGGTCAGCATGCTCACACTTGCAGATGCATCTGCAAAACGCTGCAGATCCATCTGCAAGTGTGAAGGCAGCCTTAGGGCTTGTGCAGTGCATATTTTCCATACCCATATGATCTAAAAATTTATTGGATCACACCCGAGGCACGTATCACTCAGTAACTAAGGGTATACAACGCCAGAAATGCATTGGGAAATGTATATCTGCCACTACAGATTTTTTAAATCTATAATTGTATGCAACAATAAACTTTTGAAATTTTAATGTATGGGGGACTCACCTAATTTTCTTCTTTGTGAACCTGTAATACTGTAAATTGTAAAACATAATTCTACAGTACATCTACTATTTCATTACCTCCCTATGTCCATATTATTAATTATGTGGTCTTTGAACTCATACACATGGAATTATTGCTCTGTAGAGCCTCTGAGATATACGGAGCTGTAATACCGCACTCAGCAGTCTACAGTCCCTCGCTCTGCCTCGTGCCATATGTAATTTTTTACTGCATATGGTTACAAAAGGGTCTGTGTGATGCATTATGGGCTAAAGGGCAAATAGCAGTGTCCCCTGCACTGGAGGGATTCTCATTAGATTATATTGATTCCTGTTGAGTTAAATGGGCACCACAGCTATTCTTTTAAATTGAAACCTCTACTGAGGCCATTATGTAATTTCTATTCCTTTGCCATTAGCTAACCTGGTATGGGCCATCAATATGAAATACGGTAACCACTATATGTTTGTGAAATGTCATTTCATTAAAGGGGTTGTCCACTACTAGGATAACCCCTTCTAATTCCGCTTGTTTCCCCAAGTTAAAATGTAAGAACCTTTAGAGACCTCCCATTCTGCTACCATTCCAGCATTGTAATGGCAATTCGGGGCTTACATGACATTGTGACATCACGCAAGTCCCACATCCAATCACTGCCGACTTCTGTCTCCCTGTTTTCTAACCAAATGAGCTATTAACAGGAAGTGAACAGCAGCCGCAGTGTCACTTCTGATTGATTGTCCATTAGGTTCGAAAGTGGGGAGAAGGAAGCTGGCTGTAATTGGATGTGGAGCTTTCGTGACATCACAGTGTCACATGAGCTCCAAACCATGATTACAAATAGCGCTGGAAAGGCACCAGCACAGGAGATTAATAAAGGGTCTTTTAGTTTAACTGGGAGAAAGAAATGAAATCAGAAGGAGTTGTCCTTTAAAGTGGTCAACCACTTTAAATTACTCTTTAAAAATTGTCACCCCCTTCAACTCTCTACTAAGACAACTTATAGTAAATCCATGTGCTATATCAGATTTTTACTTATATATTTTTATTTGTTCAACAGTGTCTCCAAAACAATAGCAAACAATGCCTTCATAGAGTCAGTTAACCCTCTTTTCTATTGTACCAGTTAAAGGGGTTATCCAGGTCTTTTTTTCTATAATGTGCCTAAACACTAATATGCAGGTAGTTACTGACTCTGATGGGCCAGAAAGGTCACAGATTGCTACTGCTTCAGCGGCTTCTGCTGATATCATATTATCATGCAACAGCTTCTTTTGTCCTCTGCTCTGTTGACAGGGCATCACTACTGATGTTACACTGACTGACAGCTCCCCGCTACCTAACTACAGGAAGCTGGCTATCATTCTTTATGATGCCAGCAGTCACACCACATTGACAGAGAAGCCCAGAATGGCTGCTCTGTTGACATGGTGCTGCTGATTCACCAGCAAGAGCAGTCACTGACTGGAATGAGCAGGCACCAGGTAAAACAGGCGTAGTTGCCTTTGTTAGCAACTATCTACCTGTTAGTTTTTAGGCACTTAGTAAAAAAAATTCCCAGACCACCCCTTTCAGCTGTTTCATATACTGTACATGTCAGAAATCAGATATCAGACAAGCCCTTGCAAGAGCTGAAATTTTCATACACTATAACTGATTTCCAGTGGTAGTCCTCAAAAGTAGACAATGACAGTTCCTATAAACAGACACCATGAGAAAGCATTCCCAACTAAATTTGTATTAACTAATACCTTCTAAATACATATATAGTGTAGTGTAAGTACATTAAAATACTCACTGATTCAATCTACTCTAGTATCCAACACAACTCTGAACCTCTTCTGTGCCACATCGTGGCATCTTTTAAGCTTTGTAGGCTTACACAGGGTCTACTATGTGGGGAGGTACTGCTTTCACAATCTACGAGAATTACATTGCGAAAGCTATTCTGGTTTCCGTGTACATCCCTGTGTGAGCTGGCTCATCTGATTTGGTGACGTGGTCGAGTAGAGGATCCGAGCAATGCTGAAAAGTAGAGAAGACAAAAAAATCAGTGAGTATTTTAATGCATTACACACTATTTAGAAAGGATGAGGAAATAAACATTTAGTGGAGAGTGCTACTTTAATAGATCAGAAGTCAGATAGTACTGTCTGTGGCTGATTCCTAAAGACACCAGCAAATTACTGAACTGAGGAAAATACAGTGACTTGATGTGAGCATTACAGACCTGTCATATCCTCGTACTTCCCACAAAGGGACATTTCATAGATCTGTTCTTCATAAATATGCTTATTCTGTCTCATAGGTGAATATGTTGATTGGCATAATTGTCTTCAACAAACTTATGTCTCGGGACGGTATATCAGACAAGTCCAAAAAGCAGAGAGCCGGGTGAGTGGATTTCTGTTTTCCAATAAAGCATCACAACCTGCATTTTGATCCTGCTCTGTATGTTCTGGCATATTCCTCTGTGTGTTACGTTTATGGGTCTATTCTGTAATGTGTGTGTTGATTAAGGGTATTATTCGTATCCTCCTACTGTTAGCGTCTGTCTATGTTGGTGTGTATCTGCACTGTTTGTTAAGGTCATACGTTACAGTTTAGATGAACTTTCAACTATGGCATGATGTCAGTAGTGGAAGCAGTGAGTGCTAAATGTGCACAATGAAAAGCCTTCCAAACTGTAGATCTGGGGCTACACCATTCCCCTGCCAACGCAGTTTTTTAGTCTGTAGGCAGAATAATATGCGGGGAATATTATAATACTCCCCACACATTATTCTGCCTACTGACTAAAAAACAATAATTATCTATTCATCTTTCTTTGACAGAATTGTTGAAAAATGTCCCTTAATAGTATAATACTTAAAGTAAGTGCACCACTACTTAAGCTAGCTCTAATAGTTCTGGTTATTTTTCGGTGTAGCATGTTCTAGCATGGCCCCATTGTACTTTCTGCCACTGTATTGTCTCCTACCATTCAGATATTTGACAGCTGCTTACTGGGTGCTGGTAGAATCAGTTTATTAAGGGCATTTCTTGATACACATGGTTGCAAGTTTACCCTTTAAGTGACAGATTCCCTAGGAAGTGAATATACTAAAATGTTATTGCTTTTCTTAGGTTTTTTTCTCTTTAGATTTAATTAATTTGAGGTGTTTTCTGAATCTGGCTCTATTCAATATTTGGTAGTTGCTTTAAGTGTAATGAGGCTACAGCTAATAGCATAACGCTTTATAAATCGGTTTTAATGCATGTTAATATATCTATTTTGTAAGCTATAAAAATAGTAATAAAAGGTATGGCTTCTTTTATATCAGGTCCCTTAAAACACTACTAATTACTCTAATTCTTATCACCTTCCAACTCCTTCCAGTAAATGGTGATAAAGTTATCTAAGTGAGAACCTTGGATGGTGTAGGAGTTGCTAATTGGATCACTGACTATTTCAGTACATTATCATATAGGAAATCTTCACCACATATCAGCACAATAATGTTCCCAAATCTATGGTGCATGTTACAGCAGGAGAATCTGGTGTGAATTGAGCTATTCACATTGCCTTTATCATAATTTCATGCAGTTTACGTCCACCACTGAAGAAATATGAAGGCCAACCAAGGCAGTATGTTCAACTGTTCCCTAACATTTTTGTCATCCTGACAAAGACCTGGTGGTATAAAGATAGTGGCTTCATTTTCAGTAGCTTAGGATGCTTTCACACTGGCTATTTTCAAATCCGTATGGTTACATAGCTTTCATGAATAGTCATGGAAAGGCAAAAGGATGCCAACGGATGTCCTAGGAACCTGTTTTAAACGGATCCATCATCAGTCACCAGAGATAGGGGTGGGAGGACCTGTACCTTGCTTCTGAGCATGCTCAGTACAGAAAAACAGATCTGTTTCACGGATCTGTTTTTTTCACGGATCCGTACGGATCCATCTTCCATAGAGCTCTGTGTTAGTTTCATACAGGCAGATACAGATCAATGTCTGTCCGTTAGTGTCCGTGATCCTCGAGAGAACCCAGAAATGGAACAGTTTTCGTTTCTAGATACATGAAAATTGTGGACGCCAACAGATCCATGACAAAACAGAGACACATGGATTGCCACTTTAGGACCAATCGGTGCCTATAGAATTACATGGAATAGTCATAATGGCTCCGTGGACATCTATTTCAAAGCAGGAACATGAATTTGAAAATATGCCAGTGTGAAAGCAGCCTTAGTCGTTCACCAAGCATACGTTTTCCAACCAAACTCCCTATACATACCGAAAAGAATTACATATGCACACTCCGGTTTTGTCCTGTTTTGGCAACCAGAACATGATAAAATGTAACAATGTCATAATACTTTGGCAAGGACATCCATAAACTAATTAATTAACTAATAATGCCCAAAAGACATAGATCAAAGCTGTAGGTTTGGACGGTCATGCTATTTGTTGGACTATTTAGCAATGCCCTCCCTTGTTATATACGTAATACATATTTTATTGGTAATAATGCATAGTCCATATCCCTACTTATCTATTAATTCCAGTAGTCATTAAAGGGTTTTTTTAGGCAAAATTCCTGCAGTCACTCTATGAGAATGCAGATTGATGAATCAGTGTGCAATGTTGCAAACTGTCAGAATTCCTGTCGTGTAATGCTCAAGCTGCCGGTTACATGGCATTATATTATATGATTTATAGATGCTTTGCATTTGTAGTTACATGCCAGCTAGCAACCTTTCTTCTCTCAGTAAGGCTGGGTCACAGTTGGCATGAGTTTTTTTAGTGATTTAACAAAAACTCATGCGTTATTTTCATGTCAGCATGAGTTTTTTAAGGTGTGTGATGGCTCCCTGCGTTTTTGGCTGCGTTTTGAAATCCACACCCAAAATAGTGCGTGTATTATTTTTTGGTGCGTTTTGAAAAACGCATGCGTTTGTTGTAGAAAAACGCATGCATTTTTATAACATGGGCCCCTATGGAAAACGCATGCAAAAACGCATGTACAATTAGTACCATTTAGTGTAGTGCCATTCAAAAACGATGCGTTTTCCATAGGAGCCCATGTTACAAAAACGCATGCATTTTTGAAAGGCACTACAACTAAATGGTACTAAATGTACATGCGTTTTTGCATGCGTTTCCCATAAGGCCCCATAAAATAAAAAAACGCATGCATTTTGGAAATGCACCAAAAACGCATGGTACACATGCTTTTTTGCTATTAGGGCATGCGTTTTTTCAATGGGAGCCTATGGGTGCGTTTTGTACATGCGTTTTTGAAAACGCAGGTCTCCAAAACGCTTGTGAAAAATGCAACTGTGACCTAGCCTTACTGATGGCAATTGAGTAAAGTTAGATAATTAAGACCTGTGAAAGGAAATTATGAAATTCCAACAAATATACCAAAAGGGTCCTTGGCTTCACTTGTGGTTTTGGTATATTTGTTTGCCTCTCTCAATGTTCTATTAAGAGAAGTGAATGAAAGCTATATCAGATATGGTTGCTGCTGCTGTGCAAAAACTAGCGATCACATGAGTAGACAAAAGGGGGAATCCTGACAGTATCCACATTGCACACTGTCAGGATTAAGCAATCTGCAGACACAAACAGTGACTGCAGAAATGTTGCTGAATTCTATAAAATCCATACATTATTATGATTAATTAAGATTATTATAATTTTAATTATTATTAAAACTTGCGGAGATGCTTAATGATATGAGGTGGACATGTTCCAGTGTGTCCATAGACTACACTGCTGCAGACAGAAATGTGCAGATTCACACTTGCAAAAACGTTTATATTGTGAATGTTAACTCTATGTCCTGTGTCAATGTTTGTGTGTGTAAATGTGTGTTGCTGTGTGTAGATGCAATGTACCATTCCCCCTGCAGTGAAATGCTAGTCATGGGTCACAGATCCCAGGTCATTTATACAGTTGCAATTGACACAAAGAGCATAATTCACTTGCGTATTAGAAAGTATATCAGTCTCTCTCCAGATACTGTTGGATGACGTGACTAGTTATATGGGGGGAACAGCATCTGGAGAGAGACACAGAAAAGACAAAATGCAAATTTCGGGGTAAAGGTGATGGAGGTTCCCCTTCCTTGTATCCATCTCATGCTAACCAGGTTCTGCCTTCCTGCCAGTTCAGAGCTGATCTAACACACTTCCTTTTATTTCTCTCTCCCATCTTCGCTCTATTATCTCTTTCTTGTGTGCCCTATACCCGCCCTGTGGCTTTTCCCCTCTGTCTCTGTATTCCTCATATCTGCTCCTTCCTGTCTCTCCCTACCAACCCGACCTCCTTCATCCCCCCATGTATTCTAATTCTGTATGATGGATTTTATATTGATGTGTCAACGTGTCTTCTTTTATGCATGCATAAAATTACATCTTTTTGCATGAAAACACAAAAAATATGTGTTATGTGCCTTTGTGTTTTTGACACCTTTTTAATTTTATTATATATAAAAAATTCTATTTATCTGCCAATCTATCTGCATTTGTGTTTTTGGACCCAACATTCTGCTATTCCTTACCTTGCTATAAAATATTTCTATTTTCCCTCTGGTTCTTTCGTTTTTGTTTTTTTCACTAAATCTTCACTATTCTGCATGGTCTTGGCTTGTTGTGATGTGGTGTTGCAGAATTGAGATATCCTGCAGGAACCTGCCGCTGATATGTTCCACATGTGGAGTGCTGCCCAGCGCAAATCTATCTGCAGCTACTGCCAACAATGCTGTGTTAGTTTTTTATCCTCTTCTTCTGCCTTATTTCAGCTGCACAAAAGATGCATTACATATAATACACACAAATAAAGACATACGGACACTCACATACATGCTTTTCCATATATGTGCACAGACATGCAATGTCAACTGTGGCACTGTAGTGTTAAAACATATAGAAATCAAGGTCTTCTGCCGCATTCAGGTTAAAAGATGAAGGCTTCTTTTTAGTATTCTCCTTTGAGAATGGAACATTTCCCATCGTATTGGTATGGGACTCACTGTATGTCATTTGTCACCTGCACAGCGTGATGTCTTTCCTGTACTGAAGTCCTGAATTAATGTGCCTGTCCCTAGTCTCTTGTTCTCCCACACGTACCCTCTTATCTGTAGATATAAAGTCCCTCTCCACCCTTTTATCTGCATGTCACCCATGGTGACAACTCCAGTAACTCTTCTCCCACCTCCCTACACTAAGCTGAGACAATAAGACTTATCCCATACAGCCATAGAAGCCTTCACAAGAGAAAATGATGAGGAGTGCATCTGCACACACCTAACCTGGGATTCTTGATCTTTTATCTCTCCTTACCCACACCACTTGCATTTCCCTTCATGCTACTGCGCATTTTATTGTGTTACTGACCACTTGCTCTTCATGGCTTTTCATTTTCTTTAACTCTGTCTCTCTTTTCTAACTCCTCTTACTTTTCATCTTTCATCACATCCATGCTTTTTACTTCTTGCATTATGTTGCACATTTTCTTTTTCACATTGCTTTTGGTTCTGGTTTATAACATACTTTTATTTCTAATTATCCCACTCATGTTGTTATTATCCCTTTTCAATCATTCATTTCTTTCCTCATACCTTTCTTTTCACCACTATCACTATCTTATTTCTATATCTCTCTTCCCTCTTCTTTCTTTACCCCTTCTTTCGCACCGTGTCTCCACTCCCTTAACACAGGGCATCTCTCTGGAGCTCCTGCGTGGTCCTTCCTCTGCTTGCCCTCACCTGGATGTCTGCAGTGCTAGCTATGACTGACCGACGATCCATCCTCTTCCAAGTCCTGTTTGCAGTATTCAATTCTGTTCAAGGTTGTGTGATCATTACTGTACACTGCTTCCTGCGCCGGGAGGTGAGAACTTTCCATTAATACGCTTTACTTTCTGCTTTCCCACAATGCCTTGAAAACAAATCACACTGTCGCTTCTTATAATTAGCACTTTATAGAACATCGGAATACTGTGCTAGTCTATAATTAAGTTCTGTCTATAAAGTGATCTAGGATGTTCGCAGAGATAAATACTCATGCTTAGTTGTACATTTTGTAGTATGTGTGCACTTCATTCTCAGTGCTAATTTAATATATTTTTTTTTATAATTAATCACCTCCTGTGGAAATAGGCACTGCATTTGCTGTAAACAATAAAACATTGACACACTTTATGTTTTATTGTCCCCCTTTCACAATTGGTGGTCAGATGTTGCCCTGGGATCATTCTTACCGCGGGCACTGTAACATTACCAAATAATGGAGTATGTAACCTCCTAAATGTTAGGGAGAGGTACAGAAAAAACAAGCTGCGTACCCTCTTATTTGTATAGTAGGAGGCTTCAATTTGTTTAGTAGGAGGCTTCAATTTGTGTAGTAGGAGGCTTCAATTTCTCAATTGGTTTAAGTAAGTCAATGCAGACCTTCTGAGAGCCTCACTATGTTATTCTGGGTGTAAGGTAAATACTGTACCTTTTAGTGGAGATCATCACCTGGCATAAGAAGCCATTTATACCATCAATTCAAATTTTCTCTCCATCAGGAGAAAGAAGGCTGTTTATCTAGGCCCACTTATAGAGGTGGTTATTCTATAAGTTAAAGATGTCCTACCAACTGGCAGGGACTGCAATTAATTTTTATAAGAAAAAGAGGACACCATCAACCTGGTGTGGCCCTAAATGTCACTAATGTCCACTTAAAGGATCAACATTTGCTAGAACTTTCAGGCTCTGGAATCATAGAATGCAGAGCATAATCCCAAATTGCTCCATGACCTTCATCAGAGTGAAAATGTGTGATTGCAAGATTTCGGTCTTTGCTCTAAGTTGGCATTACTGTGTTTTTTATTATTGCTACAAAAACGTAACCACTCTATTGATGTTACCTTTCAGTAGCAGCTAAATAAAGTACATGTAGCATTGGGTTTGTGCAAAAAGCTAGATTTCCCTCTTTCATAGCAAGGAAGACCATTGAGATTTGCTCTGTATGGGATCCCACAAGTTGAGACCTGACTTTTTCTAGAAAGTCTGGTCCTTTAAGAGGAAATTAGGGACACAAGGGCACTCTTTTCTAATACCGGTATGTGTTATTTAGAAACTTAATAAGTCTAAGGCTGCACACTATTTTTTTTTAAATAAAAAGGGCAGCCCCCAATCTAGCTAATGGTACTCCCTTAACAAGCCTTACAACATGACTAGGAATATAGATCCAAGAGGCAGCTATTTCATGGTTTTTGCTCCTGATGAGTCCAGAGTGAGGCATTAATTGGCTAAGATGGGAGGTCTTTGATGTGAGTCTAGGGTAGATAGTGTTTCCCATTGTGGAGACCAACAGCTGGTGTATGGATTCTTATATGCCTGGCAATGCTCCTTGGGAAACTTAGAATGTAAATTAGCTCTCCTACAGGAGAAAGAAAGCTGCCTATTCTGTACCACCTTTTGGAGGTTTAAGCTATCTTTCTCATGGAGGATAAGTAAATTGCATTATTTATTTTAAAATCGTTCAACTGAAAATAATTTGTTAACAATTTATTGACATAAATATTCATATAATGTACTGTGTAGCAACTGGGGCTAGGAAACAGCACACAATAAACAGAAACATCCATATGCTCCATTAACATCCTTGCATAATTTTAATAGAAACAAGTCAAACAATGAAGCATTACACATGTTATGAGCCATGAAAAGAGGAAAAAAAAGGGCAACAATGGGAAAACACAGGTAGAAAACTTGATTACAATGTAGACAGAAGGTTCTCGAGGCTGTCTCAGATGGCATATTCTCTGAGTAGGCTTTAGATTGACCTGTAGAAATCCAGGAAGGACATGCTGTCCATTTTCAAAATAAGGTGGTTTCTGATAAACTCCAGAACCTACTGAAAACAGTCCATAAGGAGCCAGAGCTCCTGGATTGCCCAAGTAGTGTGAACCCTAAGAAATAGTCCATAAACTTCTGAATAGTACAATAGGCTGCTTCTGGGTATAGTGCATTTGAGTTCATGTTCCCAAACATCCAACCGGCCATGTGTAAAAGGAATTTTGGGCACTATTGGCAGACTAGAGGCATACTCTCCAGAATAACTATCCATGACAAGTCCGTGTGTCTGTTGTTAGACTGCCAGAATTTAGTTTCTACAGTGGTACAATGAGACTTAGAATATACTCAACCAAGTTCTTTGCTCTGATGAGCTTGTGGATTCTCTTGAGTTTGCAGAGCTCAGGCTGAAGTTCCTCTATTTGATGCTCTATCAGAAAGCAGACAACATCTTCTTTGAACCATGGAAGTTACCCTTTATAATGGAAGGAGCTGTCCCTCTTCTCCCAGCTAGGCATCTGTCTTAAAGAAGAAACAAATCAATGAGACATGCAAAGGAAGCCTGCAGTAAATTGGATATGTCAAGCATGCATTTCCTACGCTCTAATAAGGGTCTCATTGTCCAATCTTAATTTTAGGGTCCATACAAAGTGAAACACTATCCTAGTAATGACGCTGCAAATAGAGGCGGTTATGCGTGAACAAAGTACTAATGCATAGCAAGAACTCAAATGTGTAGGCCTAGTGTCTCAGTAGTACTAGTAAACTGTCCAAAACTCCAAAGCCTAGTTCAAAACTTGGAGGCCATACCTTCATTACCACACTAGATTCCAGGAAGACTGGTTTGATGTCGAATAAGAAAGGCACAGTTAATGACAGTTACCATTTCTCACAGAGCATAGCTTCTGATTTCCCTTTTCCCCTCAATTAGTAGCTGTACGATTTAAAAAAATCACGTAAGTAGTTGTATAAATATACTGAATCATAGCTAGGCTACGATGGTTGAATCATGGGAAAATCTATTTCTACTTGATTTAGCATCCCTGTAGTTTTACTTTCTAAAGCATTAGCATGGAAGTGGTGAGATTTTGCAGTTTTCTTTCTCAGTGTAATTTCTCTACATTTATCCACAGGTCCAAGAAGTGGTCAAATGCCAAATGGGTGGGTGTCGCAGTGATGAAAATGAAGATTCTCCAAATTCCTGCAAAAATGGTCAACTCCAGATCATGGTAAGTCATCTGTCAAGACACTACAAAAAAGTATTTAAAGAAAATGGAAAAAATATATAAATGCAATGAATGTTTTCCAAAAGTTTTTCATAAGAATACGTTGATCCAGAATTGTACAAAACATTATACTGGAAAAATCGTTTTATTATTTTAAGTGCACCTGATTAAATCTCCATCAATTTATTACAAACTAGTCGTATAAAAAGCCCAGTTTTGGAATTGTTTGAGTAGCAAGCATGACCAAAAGTTCAGTATTATTAGAGAAGACCTGTCACCATCCAAAAAAGAGTCAATTACAATATTTCTAGTAAAGATATGAAGATTAATCCAGTTCGAGTCAAATTGCCTGAAATTCAAGTATTTTGAGATTAATTCACGGAAAACAAAAACTTACCCATCATAATTTTGCACACTGCTGAAGCCTCATAGAGCATGGTAATATTATTTTATATTGCCATCCAGGCTTCCCCATAATGCCCTGCAACTATGAGTATTATAACTTATACAGTGGTGGTCAGTATCTGGGCCATCACAGATCAACAGAGCACAGTTTGCATGGAAGAGTCCATTTCCAGAGTCACTTGGTAAATCTCTCTCTTCTGTAGTGAGTAATATTTTATGGTCAGCTTAGCGCTCTCTCTCTCTTTCTCTTGCCTGGAGAGTGTAACCTCTTGGGACAGCAGTAGTTCCTCTCTTTCTCTCTTGCTTGTAGAGTGTAAGCTCTTATGGTCAGTAGGGTCCTCTCTTTCTTTCACCTGTAGTGTGTAAGCTCTTACCGTCATCAGGGTACTATTTTTTTCTTACTTGCTCTCTCTCACTTGTAGAGTATAAGTTCTTATGGTCATCAGAGACCTCTCTATTGTCTATAAAGTGTAAGCTATTATTGTCTTTATGGTTTTCTCTGGTTGTGCTTTTCCCCATATGTATTTTCCTACCATTTACAAGCTTTCCAGTGCTGAGAATCGCATCAATATATTTAGAGCAAATTAACTTTTGGGGGGAAATTCAGAAAAAGTCATTGATTTCGAACTTCAAACGATTTGCTCAACTCCAATTTCTAAAGATAAGCTAAAAAGTTCAAACTACCCTTTTCTGGTATGTTGCTCCATGGCAGCTTGACTAGGGCAGTGTTAATTTTTGTATCAGAATTCTTCTGTCTGGTATCCTAAGCGTTTGTACCACTTACTTGTCCCCTTGTCACTAGATCACATGCGACATCATGACATGTGTCATGACATGTATTGGCCAACACCTGTGCGGGTTTAATGTATTTTTAGGCCTAGTGTAAGGACTTCAAAAATAGGCACAGTCACAGATGTTTCAGAGAATATATTTCACAGATCCCCCTCTTAGTGTGCCTGCTCCAGCCATGTCATTAATAAGTAGTAGCATTTAGAACATGTATATGCAAAATGGTCTTTTCACATTTTGGTCTATCATTATTAATCATGTTTCATCGGTTTTGGAGAGTTTCTATACCAAATATACAATGGCACCAATATACTGCTTTTCTTATAAATGCTTTTATTAGTACATCAAGAGTAAAATTGCAGATATAAAGTGCTCAATTCATATTAAAAATCTTAGAATTACATGGAAATGGATGAGAGGACATGGAGGGGTTAAAGTCCTACTCCAAACACAGTAAGGCAAGACATGGTAGTTTTTTCAAACACAGATTCTGTGATACAGAGACATGCATAATTAGATTTTAGGGCTTTCACCCATAGTATATAGAAGTTCCAGTTTTATAGTCCCTTCTCAATATACCAATTACTAATCCATGGCTCATCAAGCCATTATCTAGCAACATATCACATACTTCTTAGTTTCATGCTTACCCATGCCTAGTCCTTATGTGCCCGGATGACCTCTAGGGGACGCCCCAACGCGTTTCCCTGATTGCTTCCTCCCCTGAGGAAGCAATCAGGGAAACGCGTTGGGGCGTCCCCTAGAGGTCATCCGGGCACATAAGGACTAGGCATGGGTAAGCATGAAACTAAGAAGTATGTGATATGTTGCTAGATAATGGCTTGATGAGCCATGGATTAGTAATTGGTATATTGAGAAGGGACTATAAAACTGGAACTTCTATATACTATGGGTGAAAGCCCTAAAATCTAATTATGCATGTCTCTGTATCACAGAATCTGTGTTTGAAAAAACTACCATGTCTTGCCTTACTGTGTTTGGAGTAGGACTTTAACCCCTCCATGTCCTCTCATCCATTTCCATGTAATTCTAAGATTTTTAATATGAATTGAGCACTTTATATCTGCAATTTTACTCTTGATGTACTAATAAAAGCATTTATAAGAAAAGCAGTATATTGGTGCCATTGTATATTTGGTATAGAAACTCTCCAAAACCGATGAAACATGATTAATAATAGATATGGGAGAGCCCTAATATATTTTGATAATTATTCATGTGTGACCAAGCCTTATAAAACATATTGGTCTATCATTATGTACAGTGTATGTGGCAAGAAAGGTCATATACTTTGGTATTCAGCACTTGTCAAAAGTTTGCCCTTTTGGATTACGCTTGGTCAGTGTGTATCAACAGGAATATGAAAGTGTAGCCTGTTTTGCATTCTTAGTCTGAAAGCAGACTGCCAGATGACTCATGCGATGAACACATCAAAATGCCTGGACTGCCTGGCGACTCTCCTGGCCTGAGCATGCCAGGTTCATTTATTTATTTGCAGCTGACACACTTGGTTCAGGAGAGCAAACAGCTAGTCCAGCCAGTGTGATGTGTTCCTCGCATGTCTCACATGCTAGTGTGACTCCAGCCTTATGCAGAGAAACATATTGCAGAACTATCCCACTGCATGCACTAGCCCACTGTATACCAATACAGTTGAAACCAGACTTTTACATACACTGTATAAAAAGACACATATGCATGTTTTTCTCACTATCTGATATGAAATCAGAATAAACCTTTCAAGTTTTATTTCAATTAGGATTACCATAATTATTTATATTTGCCAAATGACAGAATAATGAGAGAAAGAGAGACTGTTTAAGGCATTTTTATTAATTTCTGCAAAGTCAATAATTTACATACATATCATTAGTATTTAATACCATTGCCCTTAAACTGTATATGACTTGGGTCAAACATTTTGGATATCCTTCCACAATCTTCTCACAATAGTTGGTATGAATTTGGATCCATTCCTCTTGACAGAACTGGTGTAACTGAACCATGTGTGTAGGTCACCTTGCTCGCACCTGCCTTTTCAGCTTTGTCCATACATTTTCAATAGTATTGAGATCAGTGTTTTGTGATGGCCACTCTAAAATATTGACTTTTTTATCCTTAAGCCATTTTGTAACCAATTTGTCAGTATGCTTTGAGTCATTGTTCATTTGGAAAACCCATTTCCGCCCAAGCTTTAACTTCCTGGCTGATTTCTTGAGATATTTCTGCAATATTGCCACATAATCTTCTTTCCTCATGATGCCATATATTGTGTGAGGCTCACCATTCCCTCCTACAGAAAAACAACCCACAACATGATGCTGCGACCCCCATATTTCACAGCTGGGTTCTTAGGCTTCCAAGCTTCTTCCTTTTATCTCTAAACGTAACAATGGTCATTATGGCCAAACAGTTTAATTTTAGTTTCATCAGACCACAGGACATGTATCCAAAAATGTAGGTATTTGTTCCTCTATGCATTTGCAAACATTAATCTGGCTTTTTTATGTTTCTTTTGGAGTAATGTACTTCTTCCTGGCAATCATCATCACAAGACCTTTTGCTTTTGTTCTTGGGTTGATATGCACATGTTGGACCAAAGTTAGTTCATCTCTGGGACACAGAACCTGTCTCCTTCCCGAGCATTATATGGCTGGACATTCCCATCTTGTTTGCACTTACATATAATTGAATGATGAATGAAGCACCATCAAGTATCTGGGAATTGCACCCAAGGATGAACCAGACTTGTGCAAGTCTACAATTCTCTTCCTGATATCTTGGCTGATTTCTTTAGACTTTCCCTTGATGAAACAACAAAACAAACAAAGAAATAGTGTGTTTCAGATGTGCATGAAAATACATCCGTATGTGTCTCTAAATAACTCAGATCAGAAGCTTCCAAACACATGACATCATCATATGGGCTGTCCCGAAGGCTTAGCAATTTTAGTGTATATAAACTTTTGGCTTTGCAAAATTTGGCAAATATAAATAATTATGGTAATCCTAATTGAACTAAAACAGGAAACATGTATTCTGATTCCATGTCAGATAGTGAGAGAAAAATATGCATATATGTGTCTTTTTATACAGTGTGTGTAAACGTCTGGTTTCAACTGTACATTGTAAGCTTTCGTCAGAGATGTACAACAGGGAGTAGTTAATAAAAGTAAACCTCTAACAGAATAAGGAATTATAAAAAGTCACATTTTGGCTGTGATGGCTGGCTGAGTCCCTGTCAACTCTGCCCCCGAACTGTGCCAATGATGCCGGAGTGTGTAATAACATGATTAATGAGATGACTAATCGGGAAAGCAATACTACTGCAACTTGTCACCTACTACGTAGCATATGCCCACCACAGTTATAAAATAGTTTTTGGCTTAAAATTAAATCAATAGGAAAATAAGTGGACTTGTTATGAAAGCCATTAAGTCTATAAATACATGGTGGGTGTTTGAATGCCTGGCAAGTAGTCAGATTGGGCACACCAGTCTTAACGATGGGTATGCAGGTCTAAGATGTACCCAATTCAATAAGAGATGCAAACCACTTAAAGTGTAAATGTCATTTCCATAAAACAAATACACAATACTCCACTGGTTGTTAATGATGGGTCACATAGCAGCTAAGATAATGCTTTTTGTGCCATATTACTAATTTTCTCACATGTTTCTGTGCTCTTTTAAAAGCTGCATTTTATGGCTTTGTGGGTGTGGCCAGCGTCTGCCAGCACTGTGAGTGTATTTCCACAGCTTCTGACAGCAGGCTGATAGGGAGCAGTGTGCCAGCAGAGAAAGGGTTAAATGGAACTTGTCACCCCCCTGGGCCTATTAAGCTAAAAGAGCCACTTTCAGCAGCGCTTATGCTGCATTTAGTGAAGGTGGCTCTTATTATCATAGCCACTAGAACACCAAAATAAACACTTTATACGATATTAGTTTAGGTCCGGGAGGTATACTCTCCTCCCAGGACCTAAATGCCTTGCTGCTGTAACCCCTCCTCCTCTGTCCAGGACCCTCTTCTCTCATCCTTCAGAGTTGCGTTGGTATGTTCTCTCAGCTCTTGTGCATCTCCGTGAGCTCTTGCCGAGAGCTGAGGTCACATGGTATTATGCAGCATCAGATCCCATCCTGTGTGGTCTTATGCTTTATGCAGGCTGTGGGGCCAGGAATCTGGTGAGGAGTTTCCCCTCGCCAGTTTCCCAGCCTCGCAGTCTGCATAAAGCATAAGACCAGACAGGGCGAGATCTGATGCTGCGTAATACCATGTGACCTTAGCTCCCGGGCAGAGCTCACGGAGATGCCCAAGAGCTGAGAGAACGCGCCGATGCCACTCCAAAGGATGAGAGAAGGAGGGTCACAGACAGCAGAGGAGAAAGGGTAACAGCGGCAAGGCGTTTAGGTCCTGGGAGGAGAGTATACCTAAACTAATATCTTACAAAGTGTTTATTTTGGTGTCCCGGTGGGTAGGATAGTAAGAGCCACCTTCATTAAATGCAGCATCGGCGCCGCCAGTGGCGTAACTTGAAGCTCATGGGCCCTTATGCGAAAGATCCAATGGGGCCCCCAATTATTACTAATCTTTAACAGCAATAGTCTTTTTCTATAGGCCAAAGGGACTTTTGGGGCCCCCTAGGCTCCATGGCCCGGGTGCGATTGCAACCCCTGCACCTGTTGTAGTTACGCACCTGGGCGCTGCTGAAGGTGGCTCTTTTATTCTAATAGGCCCTGGGGGAGTGGCAGGTTCCCTTTAACAGAGATTCTGACTGAGCTGTGTGGAGCCAGATGACAGATCAGAAGCTTGTACCAAGGAAAGATGAGATTGCAGTTATCCTGACATTCTGACATGACTTAGCAACTGTGCTGTAATCTGATACATTGTCACATCATTTGCTGCAGTCAGGAGCTTGCACACTGTGAAGGTCTTGCCCCCTCCCTTATATGGTTACATTTCCGTATTCAGTGTGAAGACGGATCTGACTGAGAATGAACATATGTTTGATTCACGCACAGTCTAGAAGGTACACCTTGTGGAGGGTTTATGAATGGTTTCTTTCCAGATTTCATTAATATTTACTAATATTACCCTTGAATAGTACCTGGGCAGCCCTTTTAAAAACAAGTAAAATAATTATTGTACATTTTGTAGTTTCCTTGCTGTAAGCATCTGTCGGGCCCACTGGGACGGGGGTACTCGGTACCGGACCGGTTCTGCTACTTGGGAAGTCACGGGTGGTCCTGGTCCGGACCGTGTCCCGGGCTCGGCAATAAAAAGGGTATATTTACAGGGGATTGTCAGTCGTGATGCCACCCACTATATGCGGCCAGTGATGGGGCCGCCGCTGCTGCAGAACCTCCGGGGATGATGTAATGTCGGCTTAGGTGGTATAGTTCCAGTGGGTAGAACTGTGTTCCCCGGGGCAGTAAGGGTTAAGTCTATTGTGGAATGTTCAGTACACTTACTGTGCAGACGCTGCAGGAATCTCTCCTCAATGCTGGTGCTGACAGGCTGCGCTGTGGCTCTGCAGGTGGAGGGCTTTCTGTAATCCTGTATGGAGAGAATCGCTTTCATGCAGAGACACAAGGGAGGCAATCTCAGGGTTTTCCGTGTTTACTCTCAGTTCTTCAGACAGTTCACAAGTCATTTACCGTTCAAGTACAGTTCTTACACGTCTCAGTTCTTAATACACGGGCACACTCTCCCTCTCCGGGTTCCCTTTACTCTGCAGCCAGGTCTCTCTCTCTCTCTGTGACCCCTCACACAGTCTCTGTGTCCTCTCTGGGCTGTTAACGTTCTCTGGTTTACTTCGTTGTGTGCGACACCGGACAGTATGGCGGTGACTCGGGCCCCTGTGGGTCCTCCAGTTTGTCACTGAGCTGCCTGTCCTTTGGGGTAGGGACCCTAACGTGTAGCTGTGGTCCCCCGTCGGTGTCTGGGAATGCCGAGTAAACTACGGTCCCCTTTAGAGCCGACACTCTACTCAGCCCAGCCTCCAGCTGTCCTCAAGTGTGAGGCTCTACCAGGCTCTTTCTCTCTGCGTCTCTCGGTATCGTAGGAGGGCTACTCCGCCTGCAGTCGGTAGCTTCGCTGTATGACTAGGGCCCGGGTACCACCGTCCCTCTCTCTCTCCTCACACTCCTGGTGGTACTGGCTTCGGACGTGTTTTCTCTCTCCTCCGGCTCGCACTGGCTCGGTACAGATTCTGCGCTCCTACACTGTACACTCTCAGGACATGTGAGTCTTTCTGTCTGCTCAGCTTTACTCAGCCTTCTGCTGTTCTCTGGCCTGTGCTCCTCAGCTTCTGGTCTTTGCTGTTCAGCTCACTATGGCCTACTCTTGGTCTTTACAGCTCGGCACCCTGGGCCTACTGAACTCCTTCCTCCTCCCCCTCACTATTTCTACTGTCAAGTCACCTGACTATGTGTGTGCCCAACCCACTCCTCTAAATCCACCACCCCTCAATTGCCTAGAGTCTTCCAATGTTACGGCTGGATGCTACCATCTACTGTACGTGGGTTGTGTGGGCTGTGAGGGTGTTGTTGTGCCACAAGTGTCCTACCTGCCTGGCTGCAGTTCCCTTTGTGGCCTCCTGGACGCAGGGGCACCACACATCTTCACACCTTGCAGGGAGCTGGTGCATTAGTCCTGTCCATTACTTTCACAGCAAATTAGTCCGGCTGTATAAGTGTTATTTAAATATCCATGCCTACCAAAGCTGGTGTTCTGTCCCTCCCCTCTGTGCTGGGAGGGGGGAGGTGTTCTGTCCTGTACAGTGTGCTACATGTAAGAGATTTCTATTATATGAATGTTGGTTTTCCTGCAGACATGTAATGTGTATATCTGCTGAGAAAATTATCAAATGTTCTTATAATCACATAGAAGTATCTCAGACTGCACACACTACACACATGCCTCGGATACACACAATGACATGAAGAGCTGCAGCTAAAAGGAAGATCATACACCTCCTCCCCCCTCCATTCTGCTCTGTCTGCAGACTGTGCAATGAATCCCACAGCATAACATATCACAGTAGGGTAGGACATTGTAACAGTGCATGAATATTCACTCCATGGGAAGTGGGCAGCAGAGAGCTCACTGTGATTGACAGATGGAATTAGTCTTTTATTTTGCAGTTTACAGAGAATTGGAGGGGAGCATAAATAATAGAAATACATGAATAGAGAAAGGAATTAGAAAATTATATCAGTTACATATGGATTTTTGACCTGACCGATTCCCTTTAATAAAGTATATTTGAAAGTTCATTATAATCACTTGCTCTGCATATCTACTTATATAATCGGGAGTTTGGAATTCGGGCGTTGTCGCCGAATCCCAGACTCCTTCGCGTGACTGCGAGCGATGATGCGTAGCGTCATCGCGAGCCGCAGCCGCACTGCCGTCCCCGCCACCCGCCGTCTTCGCCGCCCACCCGTCCGCCCCGCCTCCGCCCCGCCGCCGCCTCCCCGAGGTCACCGCTGCCCCTCGCTGCTCTAGCACCGCTTGGGCCTCGGTGATGCCATGCAGCTGGAGGAGCACTGTCCTTGCGGCGACATGTAATATCCAAGATGGCGACAAAATCTCGCGAGATTTTGCCGCCATCTTGGATATTACACGTCGCCCCAGAGACTCCGCTATCCCACCAACATAGCGCCGAGGTGACCGCCCAGCGCCCCTCGGGAGATCAGCCGCTCATGCGCATAAGCCGCTGATCTCCCGCCGCATATGCCGGTCAGTATCGCCGCTGCCGCCCGCTCTCCCCCGGCCGCTCCGCACTTACCCCTCCCCGCTCTGCTGACTGCACACAAACTTTCTTTTTCGAGCCGGTCATGTGACAGGCCCTTTGTGATGTCACATTAGCCCGCCCTGTCACATGACTGGCTTCAATGCCGCTCCAAGGAATACAGAGAGCAGAGGACAGGGGGACACAGGACATGGGCACACAACTGGGGCAGAGGACAAGGGGACACAGGACATTGGTAGAAGACAGGGGCACACAGGACAGAGGGACACAACAGGGGCCAAGGACAAGGGGACACAGAACAGGGGTAGAGGACAGGGACACACAGGACAGGAGGACACAACAGGGGCAAAGGACAAGGGGACACAGAACAGGGGTAGAGGACAGGGACACACAGGACAGGAGGACACAACAAGGGCAGAGGACAGGGGGACACAGAACAGGGGCACAGGACAGGGACACACAGGACAGGGGGACACAACAGGGCCAAAGGACAGGGGGACACAGAACAGGGGCAGAGGACAATGACACACAGGACAGGAGGACACAACAGGGGCAAAGGACAAGGGGACACATAACAGGGGCACAGGACAGGGACACACAGGACAGGGGGACACAACAAGGGCAGAGGACAAGGGGACACAGAACAGGGGTAGAGGACAGGGACACGCAGGACAGGAGGACACAACAAGGGCAGAGGACAGGGGGACACAGAACAGGGGCACAGGACAGGGACACACAGGACAGAGGGACACAACACGGGCAAAGGACAGGGGGACACAGAACAGGGGCACAGGACAGGGACACACAGGACAGGAGGACACAACAAGGGCAGAGGACAAGGGGACACAGAACAGGGGCAGAGGACAGGGACACACAGGACACGAGGACACAACAGGGCCAAAGGACAGGGGGACACAGAACAGGGGCAGAGGACAGGGACACACAGGACAGGAGGACACAACAGGGGCAAAGGACAAGGGGACACAGAACAGGGGTAGAGGACAGGGACACACAGGACAGGATGACACAACAGGGCCAAAGGACAGGGGGACACAGAACAGGGGCAGAGGACAGGGACACACAGGACAGGATGACAACAAGGGCAGAGGACAAGGGGACACAGAACAGGGGTAGAGGACACGGACACACAGGACAGGACGACACAACAGGGGCAGAGGACAAGGGGACACAGAACAGGGGTGGAGGACAGGGACACACAGGACAGGAGGACACAGAGGGACACAACAGGGGCAAAGGACAGGGGGACACAGGACAGAGGGACACAACAGGCCCAGAGGACAAGGGGACACCAAACAGGGGTAGACGACAGGGACACACACCACACAGCCACACCGGACAGGGGCACACCGGACAGGGGGACACCGGACAGGGGGACACCGGACAGGGGGACACAGGACAGGAGAACACAGAACAGGGCCACAGGACTCAGGCACACGGGCCAGAGGACAGGGGGAGATGACAGGGGGACACAGAACAGGGGCACACGGGGCACAGGACAGGAGGACACAGGGGCAGAGGACAGGGAGACACAGGGGCAGAGGACAGGGAGACACAGGGGCAGAGGACAGGAGGACACAGGAGCAGAGGACAGAGGAACATGGGCAGACGACAAGGGGACACAGGCACAGGACAGGGGGATACAGGGGCACAGGACAGCAGCACAAGACGGCGGGACACACTGGTAGAGGACAGGGCCAGAAAACAGGGGAAGACGCCGCACAGAACAGGTAAACACAGGGCAGAGAACAGGGGAAGATGGGCCAGAGAACGGGGGAAGACAACTAACCACTCAGCCACCATATACAGTGCTAACTACTGAGACATTGTATACACTCCTAACCACTGACCCACCATACAGTGCTAACCACTGACCCACCATATACTGTCCTAACCACTGAGCCATCATATACAGTGCTAACCACTAAGCCACCATATACAGTGCTAACCACTCTGCCACCATACAGTGCTAACCACTCAGCCACCATATAATGTCCTAACCACTGAGCCACCATATACAGTGCTAACCACTCAGCCACCATCCAGTGCTAACCACTGAGCCACCATATACAGTGCTAACCACTCAGCCACCATATAATGTGCTAACCACTGAGCCACCATTTACAGTGCTAACCACTGAGCCACCATATACAGTGCTAACCACTGAGCCACCATATACAGTGCTAACCACTGAGCCACCATATACAGTGCTAACCACTGAGCCACCATACAGTGCTAACCACTGAGCCACCATATACAGTGCTAACCACTAAGCCACCATATACAGTGCTAACCAGTAAGCCACCATATATTCTGCTAACCACTAAGCCACCATATACAATGCTAACCACTGAGCCACCATATACAGTGCTAACCACTGAGCCACCATATACAGTGCTAACCACTGAGCCACCATACAGTGCTAACCACTCAGCCACTATATAATGTGCTAACCACTGAGCCAGCATATACAGTGCTAACCACTAAGCCACCATATACAGTGCTAACCAGTAAGCCACCATATATTCTGCTAACCACTAAGCCACCGTATACAGTGCTAACCACTGAGCCACCATATAGTGTTAACCAGTGAGTCACCATATAAATCCTGCAACAACACCGTCGTTTCTGGAGAGAGGACTGTACTATTCAGCCGCTATTTCTACGGTACCTGTTCATTTCTACGCACTCCCGATGCAATAGCATCGGGCCTATTTTCTAGTTATTAAATAAAAACTTAAATGGCGGTTGTGCGTTAATGAATCAGGCTCATCTTACAATTGGCGTAGAACTTCATGTGGCAATATTTTGGTGCAACACTGTGTTAAGCAAGAATTTTGTGACATTTTTACAAACACCTTCATGAATCAGTCCTTATATTTTTGATAGTTTTATGCAACTTGGGAAAAGTCAGTCAGATTAAATATAATATGTAATGAAGATAATGATGATAACTGTGGGTTAGAATTCACTAGATAACATGGGTATTGCTGTATGTAGGGACATGAAAGATTCCACTAAAGAGCATGTGCCCCACAGTGTGTCTGTATAAGTCATACATTGGATTCCATCTAGTTCAATAACCAAATATGTAATGATAATATACTGTAATGAAAAATATAATTTAGAAACTATATAATGAATTATAGGAGGCAAACAGTTGTCATTCCTTTTGATTTCCATTATACCTTGAGTTAGGAAAACTCAACTTTACCAAAGTCAAATTTGCTAAACTGAGGTGGTACAATAGTTGATCCATGCTGTGACAAGTGAGGGACGTTACAGTTAGCATGAATAGTTAAGAGTTGGTGTCACGATTCCTCTGTTCTGTGTTCAGGGTGTGCTAGGTTGGATAATTGACTGCTTAGTCAACCTATCTGGAACTGGGATATGCTGGGCTGTTGGTGTTCTGATTGACAGCTCAGTAGCCCAATCTTTTACTGGAAAATGCTGGGTTTTTGCAGGTGTTCCTTATCGCCTGTGAATGCTCAATGTTTCAGCTCTGCTGTTTTTCCCAGAGCACTGTCAGTCTTAGTTTCTGCTCTAGGGTGCTAGGTTGGTCTCTGTGCTCTAGGAATTATTCTTTTGCTGCCTTACCTTGCCTGTGTTTGTCCATTCTTTTGTTTTGCTCCTCTGTTCTGATCTGCTACTCTCCAGGTAACTGACCATGGGCCATGACTGTACTAGAGAACAATCATTTCTATAAGACCTATTGGCAGGAATTGTGTGTTTTGTAATGTGTGTAATTCTGTATTGAATATGTGGGTAACTTGGTACAAATGGTAATTTATGTATTATAGTTGTTATATTGTTCATTATTGCTGACTTTATGTCCTAATGTTTTATTCTTACTTTTGTAGACGGATTTTGAAAAGGATGTGGACCTAGCTTGTCAGTCTGATGAGAAAGGATCATGGTACACAGCACATGGAGAAACTGGTGAGCAGCATATCTGTCTGCAGTCTGTCCATGTTAGTACCAAGTGACAGTGTGCGAAATGGAGGCAGTGTCAAATTCCTGTAAACTAAAAGACTAACCATAGGAACCTGTTTGGTCTTTAATAAGCTTTTAGTTATAACTCCTTGTTGTATATTCATTCCACTCTCTGTTTAACCCAATGAAGTTCAATGAACATCTATTCAAATTAATTGGATCTGACAATTATTTGGAAAATGTTATCTGTAGTGGAGACTTTTGGCAGTGATTCAAGGATAGAGCTGGAAAAAATGTGGCAGGAAAAAATGCTTAGGAACTGCTCAAACTGTATTGATCAAACTATGCTCAGCAATTCTTTCGCTATAGAAAACCCCAGCTGAAAAGTGATCAGTAGAAAACTGTCAGATGCTCAGATTCAATTTCCACCACAGAACATCTGGTGGTTTCACCAGGTAATCCTTTTGCAGTGATTATCTGCCTCCTTTAATTAAAAATGTAAATCATCCGTCCAAATATTACACTCTTCACTTAATTTTAGGGTGAAATTCACAACAATATAGATTATGGAATTTCAATGGATATTCATCAGTAGTGATTGACTTGGCAGTGAACCATTGGGCAATATTTAGATAACATCCCAATGGAATTCTTACAAATAGTCATCAGTCAATGATATTTTTCTCTATGTGTTTCAGTTCTCTTCAAAGAATTAAATACATGCCACCCTTCTAGTGTGACTGGAGCTCTATCCAGAATATCTTTAGATGATGAGGACGACTTAAAGCTGCACAAGGGTATTGATGGGCTCAGCTTCTCCCACCTTCCTGGAAACCTCTCCTCTCCTGGAGGTATTCTTCTGCAGGTGCCCAAAATCACCCACAATCAAGTGAATGAGCTTAATGAACCTCTTCCAAAAAAAGAGATTAATTTGGAACGTGGTCCACTTTATTTGTGCCCAGAGGGAAATTTGTGGCCTTTAGACTTTGGTGATGCTCCTCAGGAGCCTTCATTGGAAAGTGAGTATATGGTTCTCCCCAGACGGACTTTGAGTCTCAAACCATTTAATCGGGACCATGGAAAACTCAACATGAAGCTTTCCGAATTTGGAAAAGGGCGGCAGCAAAGTGACACGGATAGTTATCCTAATTTCCTGTCAGTGGACCACATAAACGTCAATCTTACCCCGCCCTATGTTCCAGCACAGCATCAATATGGATTGCCATTTAAACAACCACCATCTGTCCGGCAGATTCTGGCATCAGAGATGAATGAGCGGAGTCGTACAATGCCCCGCACAGTGCCTGGTGCATCTCTGAGTGCTGGGTCTCTTGAGGTGAGGGGTGGAAGGAATCTTAAAGGTTTTGTGTGCTTTTCTTGCGTGCCTTGTTTATGTCAATTCTGTCTCGAAAACACCCCCATTCCCATCATTGCCCCTGTTATCATATCATGTTTCATTGTCATTCCCCTATTGTTTTTTGTTAACAACCTTTTCCCTTTTTCTCTTGTTCCAAGTCAGGTCCTTCCATGTTGCACTTCTCAGTCTCAGTGTTTGTGTACACCTTTCTCCCTTCTCTCAATCCATCTTCCTCCCTTCCTCCCTTTTTCTTTTCCTCCTCATGTAGAAACCACACCAACCTGTCCCTGTGTTTCTCCCTCAGCGGAAGCGATTGAGATACTCAGATTTGGATTTTGAGGTGAGAACTTTTACCTGCACTCAATCCCATGTCTGTATGATAGCCCTGGGATCTGCATTGTATGATGACTTTCATTAAATATGTGCCACTTTGTTAACAAGAGCTATTAGGTTTGGGTGGCAATGTGCTAATGCTATAGTTGACTTTTTGCAGAAAGTGATGCACACAAGAAAGAGACACTCAGAGCTTTATCATGAACTGAACCGCAAGTTTCACACACTGGAAAGGTACCGGGATGCCAGTGCAAAGGTGTGCTAATAATCCGTTTGCATGTAACTTGAGCAATATTATTGGGCTTTTTAATTCCATTTCATTATGACTTCAGTGAAAAGTGATATAAATAGGTATATCGTCTCAGAGTTATGACATTTGCTGGAGATCAAAATCCCACCAATTACTTTATGGGGGGTCTGAACTCTGGAACCCTACCAACTCTGAGAATGAAGGAGTCACAGTGTTGACTTTCCTGAAAAATGGTGCTACCAGTCACTCTGCTGTATATCCTTTTCAAACTTCTACTTGAATGAGACTATGCTGTAGTTTCCTGGTTACTAAGTGGGCTGAGACTGCTTTATTCTCAGAATCACTGGGGGTCTAAGAGCTCCAAACACCACTGAAAAAGTGTTCTACCAAAATACCATATGTAATGCCCCTTCAAGGATTTTGTGGCACATGCTAATATATTAGCTTGTCCTTCTCCAGTATTCATTAGTTCAGCTGTAATGGTCACACAGGCAGAGATGATTAGTTGCAGCCCCTACCTCAAGTGAGTAGGATTCCTGGATGTGTGTATGATGACATCCGTTTCCCTGTTCTCACTTCCAGACCTTCTATCTAATAAATAAAGCTGAGTGTACATATGAATGTGTGTATGTGTTTTTGTATGTGTGTTGTGGTATAGCCCCATCCCCTCCACACAACCCCACTCCCCATAGACCACCCAACCCCTCACATAGGCCTTCCCTTCATGCCCCCCACATAAGCCACTTCCCCTTCCACTAGTCATTCCCCTTCCATAAAGCTACTGCCTCATACTATAGTCATTCCTTATATGTCTGCTCATATATATATATATATATGCAAATCCATGGAAATCCACAAGTAGGACTCAGGAAACTCAAATACTGCACAAATACAGTGACATAATTCAGTATGCTATGTGTTTCGGTTGAGAAAATGGCTGCTGATGGAGAAGCATGTGAACAAGCTAGTCCATTTTGTCATCCAATTGAAAGCGGCTTTCCTATACACTGTGCTTATTGTTTTGGAGGAGGCTGGTGTGATGGGAACCTTGTGAAGTCTGTGGGAAAGCTGAACTCACAAAATGATGTCCCAACACAATTGTTAAATACAGTAGTGTTCAAAATAATGGCAGTCCAATAAGGCTCCTTTCACATCAGCAGTTTACGCTGATGTGCGGCAGATCCGGCAGGTGGCGCCGCATCTGCTGGATCTGCCGCCTAATGGCCGACTTGCGGCCCGGATCCGGCAAGCCCCATGAATTGTCGATGAGGCTTGCGGTCCGATGCAGCAAGTGCGGTTCTGCCTGATGCGGCAGATCCGGCACTTGCGGCTGCAGAAAAAACCCGCTGCAAGATGCGGGTTTTTTTTCGCGTCCGCAAGTGCCGGATCTGCTGCAACCGGCAGAACCGCACTTGCCAGACCACAAGCCCCATAGACAATGCATGGGGCTTGCCAGATCTGGGCCCTAAGTCGGCCGTTAGGTGGCAGATGCGGCACCACCTGCTGGAACTGTCGCACATCAGCGTAAACTGCTGATGTGAAAGGGCCCTAAGACTAACCAGAATATTCCCTGTATTTGGTAATAATACTGTTGCATACGGAATGCTAGTAGTGTAGATTTCAGAGTACTTATCCCAGTATCTACTTCCTCTTATTCCTAACATTGACTCCCACCCTTCTTATGTGATACAGAGAGATAAACGTTGGAGTATATCCTCAGGAGGCGCAGTGGAAAGAACCTCAGCCAGCGTAAGTAATAATAGTGGTCATTGTAATATTGTAAAGGTGTATAATATTAGTGGCCATAAACTGTAAATTAAAGAAACATATTAGATTGAATTACCATGAATATCTCCCGTATTAAGGGCTTGTGAAGATCTTTATTCTACCTATGTAATGAGAATGTAGCACTTTAATGCAACTGCTGGTGACACAATATGGTAGATGATCAGTTTTACTTCTACAATAAAGGAAGACGCTCAATTACTAGAAGTTGTCATTGTGGTTGATTGATTTGAAAGTCAACTTGATACCTATGCTTGTGTTAATCTGCAAGTTGTTGGAACAGCTAAATCCAGTCCTATGGGAAACAAAGATCAATCATTCGAATTACACCAGCCAAACTGTATCTAATGTGGCATGGTAGCTCCTTAAGAAAAAGGCAGCCTTCAACACATTTTGTGTGTGCAAAACCTGAAGAATTATGGCTTTGTGCTCCAGCTGGTGGTTTAGTATAATTTCTGTCTCCTGAAGATAATAAAATATTAATGCAAATCAGCGATTACTTTAATTACAAAAAAGAGCAATTATAGAAGACCCACTATGAAATGATCTACTGCCCTCATATCCCACAAGGTATTTTGTATCTAAAATGTTCTTGCATGAAGTTTTAATGAAGACGTTACATATTAAAAAAAAATCAGTACAAATGTGAATAGGTTCTACATTAAAACTGTAAACATTTGAGGTTTTCTGTCGTTCTTTAGATCTGTGATATCCATCATATAACTTGCTTTTCTTCTTTTTTACGGCTTATTTAAATATTGGTTAAAATATTGTTATAGTTTTTCAAAATTATTCAAATATTTTGATGAAAGTTTTTATTTGTTTTATGCTAATGTAATGATATTATAGTAAAAGTCCTTCTATATCTGTATTTGAAGGTCTGTTCTATCCTTTCCAGCTTTCTGTTTTATTGATAGCTAAGTGATAGAAAGATTGTGTGGTTTTCTACATGTCTAATGGACACACTCTCATCACAGTGAGATACAACGTTCTATGAATTAGCTTCATCCATTGATGTCATTGGAGAATAATGCCACCATTAAGTTATTCAGGGTCAGATTGATCTGTCAATTTCCTAAGGTCAAATGCATTTATATTTGGAAAGTAGTTATATTCATTGATTTCCTTACTGAACTATTTATCATCAATTTAATCTATTGAGTCATCGATTAATCCTTTAGTGTCTGCACAGAAATATATTTATTGTATTAGGTGTTATCCATATTAATTACAGTACTTACCCATAGCTGGTGTACTACTTGTTCTTTCATGAGGATGCGTGTAAGATGATAATCTCTCTACAAATAATTTTCTCATTGGAACATTGCATTGATATGTGGTAGAATATCACGTATGATATATATATGAAGTCATTTTTATTTTGATCAATTAAAATAATAAATAGTATAAACTGAACTAATAAGGAATATGACACCCTCGTAAATATATATACAGTGCCTACAAGTAGTATTCAACCCCCTGCAGATTTAGGTGGTTTGATAAGATGCAAATAAGTTAGAGCCTTCAAACTGCAAACGAGAGTGGGATTTATTAACAGAAGCATAAATCTTACAAACCAAAAAGTTATGTTGCTCAGTTGAATTTTAATAAATTTTAAACATAAAAGTGTGGGTCAATTATTATTCAACCCCTATGTTTAATATTTTGTGGAATAACCCTTGTTTGCAATTACAGCTAATAATCGTCTTTTATAAGACCTGATCAGGCCGGCACATGTCTCTGGAGTTATCTTGGCCCACTCCTCCATGCAGATCTTCTCCAAGTTATCTAGGTTCTTTGGGTGTCTCATGTGGACTTTAATCTTGAGCTCCTTCCACAAGTTTTCAATTGGGTTAAGGTCAGGAGACTGACTAGGCCACTCCATCACCTTTATTTTTTCCCTCTTGAACCAGGCTTGGTTTTCTTGGCTGTGTGCTTTGGGTCGTTGTCTTGTTGGAAGATGAAATTACGACCCATCTTAAGATCCTTGATGGAGGAGCGGAGGTTCTTGGCCAAAATCTCCAAGTAGGCCGTGCTATCTATCTTCCCATGGATGCAGACCAGATGGCCAGGCCCCTTGGCTGAGAAACAGCCCCACAGCATGATGCTGCCACCACCATGCTTGACTGTAGGGATGATATTCTTGGGGTCATATGCAGTGCCATCCAGTCTCCAAACGTCACGTGTGTGGTTGGCACCAAAGATCTCGATCTTGGTCTCATCAGACCATAGAACCTTGAACCAGTCTGTCTCATAGTCCTCCAAGTGATCATGAGCAAACTGTAGACAAGCCTTGACATGACGCTTTGAAAGTAAAGGTACCTTACGGGCTCGTCTGGAACGGAGACCATTGCGGTGGAGTACGTTACTTATGGTATTGACTGAAACCAATGTCCCCACTGCCATGAGATCTTCCCAGAGCTCCTTCCTTGTTGTCCTTGGGTTAGCCTTGACTCTTCGGACAAGCCTGGCCTCGGCACGGGAGGAAACTTTCAAAGGCTGTCCAGGCCGTGGAAGGCTAACAGTTGTTCCATAAGCCTTCCACTTCCGGATGATGCTCCCAACAATGGAGACAGGTAGGCCCAACTCCTTGGAAAGGGTTTTGCACCCCTTGCCAGCCTTGTGACCCTCCACGATCTTGTCTCTGATGGCCTTGGAATGCTCCTTTGTCTTTTCCATGTTGACCATGTATGAGTGTTGTTCACAAGTTTGGGGAGGGTGTTAAATAGTCAGAAAAGGCTGGCAAAAGAGATAATTAATCCACACATGTGAAGCTCATTGTTATTTGTGCCTGAACTACTTCTTAATACTTTAGGGGGACCAAACAGAATGCTGGTGGTTTGAGGGGTTGAATAATAATTGACCCACACTTTTATGTTTAAAATTTATTAAAATTCAACTGAGCAACATAACTTTTTGGTTTGTAAGATTTATGCTTCTGTTAATAAATCCTACTCTCGTTTGCAGTTTGAAGGCTCTAACTTATTTGCATCTTATCAAACCACCTAAATCTGCAGGGGGTTGAATACTACTTGTAGGCACTGTATATGTTTATCTATCAACAAGGGTGTCATATTCCTTATTAGTTCTGTTTATACTATATATACCATATTTTTCGCTTTATAAGAAGCACCGGATTATAAGACGCACCCCCAAATTTGGTGAAGGAAATGAGAAAAAATACTTTTTAATATTATATGGGGTCCCTCTTATATTGCCAGTGTCCGTCTTACAATCAGTATATATGTTCCTCATCCTGGTACATAAACCCCCCAATCCTGGTATATATATCCCTCATCCTGGCATATATGTCTCTCATCCTCGTATACATGTCCCCATCCTGTATAAATGCCCCCATCCTGGTATGTATATTGCTCATCCTGGTATATATGCCCCCATCCTGGAACATATGCCCTCCATCATGGTATACAGTATGTCCCTCATCCTGGTATACATGTGCCCATCATGTATATATGGCCCCCATCCTGTATATGTACCAGCATCCTATATATATGTCCCCCATCCTGTATATGCCCTCATCCTGTATATATGCCCCCCATCCTGTATATATGCCCCCCATCCTGTATATATGCCCCCATCCTGTATATATGCCTCCCATCCTGTATATATGCCCCCCATCCTGTATATATGCCCCCCATCCTGTATATATGCCCCCCATCCTGTGTATATGCCTATATCCCCAACCCTTTGATTATGCTATATAGCCCCCATCTTCCCCCCAGACCCCTATGGCTCACCGAGGAGGGGTGCAGCTGCTCAGAGGGGGTGCTGGAGGCAGGTTCTCGTGGGTGGGGGACACAGCTGCAGGACCAGAGCAGCAGAGATGTACCGGCGGCAGTAAGCGGTGGGCCATGTTTTTTAACTGGCTGCATTCATTAACACTGCAGCCAGCGGTAGAGGCTTCAACAAAATGGCCGCGGACATAATGGAGACCCACGCCCATTTTTAAGCCTCTACCTCTACCGGCCGTCTGCCACAAAAAACATGGCGGCGCCCACCACTTGCTGCCACCGGTATATCTCCGCTGCTCCGGTCCTGCAGCGGTGCCCCCCACCCACTGGAACCTGCCTCCGGCACCCCCACTGGGCAGGTGCACCCCTCACCCCCCCTTATCTGGTAATATTTAATTTAATATTTATATTTAATGTTTTTTCTTTTTACATGCGCTTTCTAAGACACATCCCCCGTCAGTTTTGGGGGAACAAAAGTGCGTCTTAAAAAGCAAAAAATACGGTATATATATATATATATATATATATATATATATACATGTTTTGTCATACACATTTTCCTTTATGTGTCTCAGAATAAGGCTAGGTTTACACTTGCCCCCCATCCTGTGTATATGCCTATATCCCCAACCCTTTGATTATGCTATATAGCCCCCATCTTCCCCCCAGACCCCTATAGCTCACCGAGGAGGGGTGCAGCTGCTCAGAGGGGGTGCTGGAGGCAGGTTCTCGTGGGTGGGGGACACAGCTGCAGGACCAGAGCAGCAGAGATGTACCGGCGGCAGTAAGCGGTGGGCCATGTTTTTTAACTGGCTGCATTCATTAACACTGCAGCCAGCGGTAGAGGCTTCAACAAAATGGCCGCGGACATAATGGAGACCAACGCCCATTTTTAAGCCTCTACCTCTACCGGCCGTCTGCCACAAAAAACATGGCGGCGCCCACCACTTGCTGCCACCGGTATATCTCCGCTGCTCCGGTCCTGCAGCGGTGCCCCCCACCCACTGGAACCTGCCTCCGGCACCCCCACTGGGCAGGTGCACCCCTCACCCCCCCTTATCTGGTAATATTTAATTTAATATTTATATTTAATGTTTTTTCTTTTTACATGCGCTTTCTAAGACACATCCCCCGTCAGTTTTGGGGAACAAAAGTGCGTCTTAAAAAGCAAAATATACGGTATATATATATATATATATATATACATGTTTTGTCATACACATTTTCCTTTATGTGTCTCAGAATAAGGCTAGGTTTACACTTGCGTTGTGACCCTAGCCTAACGGAATCGCATTAAACTTAGAACTTTTCCCTACAGAGCATAGTGTTAACGCTATGTGCTGCCAGAGAACCCAGCCCCTAGTAACCCGATATGTACCTTGCCAACCAGCCACACACAAAACTGCAGGGAGTGCTCATTACAACAGTGCACAGGAAATACTGCAGACAGTGTTTCCTGTGCGCTCAGCTAAAGCGCACTTCGAGCAGCTTTGTGTGTGGCTGATTATCAAGGTACACATCGGGTTATTAGGGGCTGCGTTCTCTAGCAGCGCATACCGTTAATGCGCTGCGGGGAAAAATTCTAAGTTATATGCACATTCCGTTAGGCTAGGGTCACAACGCAAGTATAACCCTAGCCTAACATGAAAAAGAATGGATAAAAGGCAAATTGACATGGGTACACACAAAATGGGCTAGTTAAATGTGTTGCCACCATTCCAAGCGTACATGGCCAAATTTGTTTCAAGCATGTGATGCTCATTCAAACTCCCCTTAGCAAGTAACAGGTGTAAGAAATATGAAAATCACACCTTTAATATAATAACAAGGGAGACATTGACTCAATCTTTGCATTGTTCATCTGTGTGTGCCACACTAAGCAAGAAGAACAGAAATAGGAGAAGAGAACAGTCTGATATCTTGAGAACCAAAATGTTGAAAAATACCAACAATCTCAGGGTTACAAGTCCATCTCCAGAGATGGTCATGCTTCTTTTTACATGGTGTGCAACTAAATCACAATGTTTAGAACCCATGGCAATCTAGCTATTTTCCCTGAATGTGGACAGCAGAGAAAACTGGTGAAAGGTTGCAAGACAGGTTAGGCTGGGGTCACAGTAGCATTTTTCACATGCGTTTTTGGAGACCTGCGTTTTCAAAAACGCATGTAAAAAACGCACCCATAGGCCCCATGTTAAAAAATGTATGCCTAATAGCCAAAAAGCATGTGTGACTGTCCATGCGTTTTTGGAGCATATCCAAAAATGCATGCGTTTTTTAATAAGGGGCCTTATGGAAAACGCATGCAAAAAGCATGTACAATTAGTGCCATTCAAAACGCATGCATTTCCCATAGGAGCCCATGTTAAAAAAACGCATGCTTTTCCGGAAACGCATGCGTTTTTTTAACATGGGCTCCTATGGGAAACGCATGCGTTTTTGAATGGCACTAAAAGGTACTAATTGTACATGCGTTTTTGCATGCGTTTCCCATAGGAACCCATGTTATAAAACGCATGCGTTTTCTACAAAAACGCATGCGTTTTTCAAAACGCTCAAAAAAATACTACAAGCACTATTTTTATGTGCAGATTCAAAACGCAGCCAAAAACGCAGGGAGCCATCACACACCTTACAAAACTCATGCTGACATGAAAAAAAGCATGTGTTTTGTTAAATCACTAAAAAAAATGCATGGCAACTGTGATCACGCCTTAGTCTGGATACTGGACAAGCAGCCACAATCAAATTCCAAAGAAATTCAAGCTGTCTTGCAGGCTTAGAGTGCATCAGTGTCAGCATGAACTATCCATCGACATTTGAATGAAATGAAACCCTACAGCAAGAATCCCAGGAGAACCTTACTGTTGACACAGAGACATTAAACTGCTAGACTTCAGTTTGCCAAAATGTACGTGAGTAAGACAAAGTCCTTCTGGAAAAACATCTTGTGAACAGAATAGACCAAGATTGAACTTTTTGTTAAACAAAATCATTCTACAGTTTCCTGAATGAGACATAGAAAGAAAAGAACACAGTACCTACAGTCAAATGTGGTGGAGGTTCAGATATGTCAAAGGTGTTTTGGAGTTGTTTTGCTACCTCTGGGACTGGGTGCCTTGACTGTGTGCATTGAACATATGTGGAGAAATCTTAAATTTACTGTTTAGAGAAGGCAACTTTCAAATATTAGCAACTGGAGCAATTTGCAAAAGAAGAGTGGTCCGAAATCTCAGCTGAGAGGTGTAAGAAGCTTGTTGATGGCTATAGGAAGCAAATGATTACAGTTATTTTTTCGAAAGGATGTGCAACCAAATATTAAGTCAAGTGTGTCATCAATTTTGTATGGCCCATTTATGGGCTTTTGTGTGAAATTATGTCTACTTTGCCTTTTTTTCTCATTTTTTTGTGTTGTTCCAATAAACACAAAGGAAATAATCATGTGTATAACAAAGCATGTGTAATTGCAAACATTTTCTTGGAGATTCTAGTGCATCTCAATGAATTACAATATCACCAAAAAGATAATTTTTTTCAGTAATTCAATATACAAAGTGAAACGCATATATTATATAGTGTCATTGCAAACACTGTGATCAATTTCAAGTATCTATATCTGTTAATGTTGATGATTATGGCTTGCAGTCAATGAAAACCCAAAGGTCATTATTTTCAGAAATTTAAAGTAGGGAGGATGAAGGGTTAAAAACCGCGCTGCCATATTCCACGAGACATCAAAGGGTGAATATAATATTGATTTATTATTAATCAATGTGTTTCAGGGATCCCAGGAACACCCTGAAACATGGCAATATTACATTGATTTTTGCTGATATTCTAATTCATTGAGATGCACTAGTATGCTTCTTTTTCGGCAACAGTTTTAAGGGTGTCAACACTTTCAGCTATGACTGTATTTTAGTGTACATACTTGTGTATCTATCTTTACATATATATGTGCAATATATAATGATATCTCTCTTACTGTTTGGTATTTACTTCTTAGGAAAAGACAAGTCCGGCTGGCCCACATCAAAAGGTTTGGGATAGCTATAGAGCACGTTCTTCTCAAATCCATGACCGCCTAGGTCTGCGTTGTGTGGATTGGGATCAGCCGCCACGTATATCTATGGATATGTCAGATGGGGATTATCAGACTGAAGTATAAGGCATTTTCCCCTTTTATCTATTAATTTTATTAACCTCTTGGACTTCAGTTGACTATACTGACACACCAGAGAAACAATTACAAGGTGTGTTTGGTTTCAGCCCACAGAGGATTACACTTGGCTAATGGAGTACTCACTGGAAATGTACTTGAATACATGCCAAAAGAGACAACTAAGCAGTAATGATGTGAGCAAAAGAAGTAGTGATGGTCAACATATGGACTAAGCGGTAGATGCATCTGTCTTCAGGATTATACATCCAAGATCACTTTTACACTTTATTGTATGGAAGCCCCAGACAGCAAGATGCTGTTGATTGTCTTTCTAAAACACATATGTTGTTCTGTCACACAACCTCCTCTGTCCTGCTTACTGGACATTGCTTGTCAAGTGACCAATTTCTTCCAGTTTTATTGCCTCCCCCTCTCCTCTGCCTCCCGCCATATTCAGGCAGGGATGATGGGCATTACCTTGCTTGATGGACATCTCAAGAGGTCAGTCAGACTGGACTCTTCTGGCCTTTTTTACTCCTTGCTCAGATTACTGAACTGCAGGGCAGGGAGAAAAGGGGTCAGGCGGCACTGGGTTTTAAAAATGCCTAGAATTTGTTTAAAAAGGAGAAAAAAATAAAAAAAAATCTTTTGAAACGTGATATGAGGTAAGTTGTTTTTATTCCTTGACTTACAAATTTATCCATTACGTTATTTGTCTATTTTTCTTTCTGAGCAATAGAATTGCATCGAGAAAACTGCAGTCAAATTACATTACTGTAATATGAAGAAAGAAAAAGACCTAATACAAAGAAAATCAAGGAGTATTACGGCATCTATAAACAATGCAAGTTTGGAGGAAAAGGTGTACAAATTATTAATGCAACTGCGTCATATGTGTATGTAATGGTTTTGTAATAATTTGTGAAATTTTATTAACCTCTTCTTGACTTGGGAGATATGTACGTCACAAGTTGAGTGCTTTCTGTACGGAGCAAGCTCAGGAGCTGAGCCGACTCCACTCATGGTGGCTGTGTTATACAGCCGGCATGAGCTTCTAACAGCAACAACTGGAGCTGGCATTGATCACTTCTCTTTAACTCCTTTGATGTCATTATTAATCTCTGACATCGGCAGTCTTAAGGCCACTTTACACGTCCCAATATCGTTACGATATTGTATACAACGGCACGTTTTTGGCACTTGTCCAAAATCGCATAGGAGATGTTACACAGGGAGATATCGGCAGGCAACACAACTGCGATGTATACGCCCCCTCGTACGAGCGGCCCAGGAACGACCATTTAACATGGGAGTGAATAGGGCAAGTTGTGCTCCAAATCGTAGTTGCGCTGTCACACAGCACGATCCTGCCACATAGCCTAGCCAATATTGGACGGTTGGAGAGCATGCACAATTCAAAAACGATATCGTAGTTACATCGTTTTTGAGTTGCGTTGCCCATTTACACGACACAACGCTCGAACGATATCGGCGGCAACGCCCGAGCCACGTGACTTTTTATTGTAGTTGGGCAATGATATCGTGCCGCGTAAAGTGGCCTTTAGTATTCCTGTGAAGCTAAATCACAGGCTAGGCTTCATAGACCATACTATGGAATTGAAGAATACAGAACAAAAAGATTAAGTGAAATTTTAAAAGATGTTTTTTAAATATACAAAAAATATAAAAATTTAAATCACCCCTCCCCTTTTCCAGTTTAAAAATAAAGGAATTAGAAAATGAAACATTTAGATTTAATGGGATTAGCGCTCAGTGCCCTACCTTAAGCTGTACCACCTACAGACTATCACCCTTTAAAATGAATGATACATAAAAATAGAGGGTGGTGCACTAATAGGAAAAACACTACTAAGATTTGACAGTTTTTTTTTATACTTTGCTTCTTTATACTCTGAAACACTCTCACACAAAACGTTTACACACTAAAAAAATTACACTTATTAAAGTTGCTCCAAAGTGATTTTTCTAAAATGATTTTTGAGCACAAACTTATTAGAGAAATATATTTCCCATTAAAACTCTTTTTCCAGTTGGAATGTATAAGTAGTTTATAAGAATTTCTAAAAAAAAACTTAAATTTTTTTTTTTAAATAAAAAAATTTCAGTTTTTTTTTTCTTTTCTTTATCTTAACACTGATAATACTAAAATGTAATTAATTTCTATGGGAAAAGGTTATCCATTATATCTTTACTAGATGGTGGCCTGATTCTAACGCATTGGGTAGTCTAGAATATGTATGTAGGTTATTTATGAAGATTTAACAATAATGCAAGGAGTACACGATATCTATCTATCACCTACCTATGTGTCTATCGTCTATGTATTTTTTGGATGTTTTATCTTTATAAACTAAGGTTCTGGGTACACATATTGGTCAATACCTGTTTGCCCATCAACCAGCTTCAAGGTGAATTTTAGATCTGATGGGTCCCTATCCTACCTTGTCACTCTTTCCTTGGGCTCAGCTAAGCCTCCATTTTTACTATTTCTCAGTGGGAGGACTCACTTAAATCAGAAGAAACAATGAGACATCATATACAGTGCTGACCACTGACCCACTTTACACAGTGTAACCACTGAGCCACCATACAATGCTAACCACTGAGCCACCATATACAGTGCTAACCACTAAGCCACCTAAACAATGAGCCACCATATAGAGTGCTAACCACTGAGCCACCATATACAGTACTAATCCACTGAGCCACCATACAATGTTAACCACTGAGCCACCAATACATGCTAACCACTGAGCCACCATACAATGCTAAGAACCACTGAGCCACCATACAATGCTAACCACTGAGCCCAACATATACCAGTTCTAACCACTGAGCCACCATACAATGCTAACCACTGAGCCACCATATACAGTGCTAATCACTGAGCCACCTAAACATTGAGACATCAAATACAGCGCTAACCACTGAGCCACCATACAATGCTAACCACTGAGCCACCTAAACACTGAGTCATCATATACAGTGCTAACCACTGAGCCACCTAAACCCTGAGCCATCATATACAGTGCTAACCACTGAACCAACATATACAGTGCTAACCACTGAGCCACCTAAAAAATGAGACATCATATACAGTGCTAACACCACTGAGCCACCATGCAAATGCTAACCACTGAGCCACCATACAATTCTAAACCACTGAGCCACCTAAACACTGAGTCATCATACACAGTGCTAACCACTGAGCCACCATACAATGCTAACCACTGAGCCACCTAAACAATGAGCCACCATATACAGTGCTAACCACTGAGCCACCATATACAGTCCTATCCACTAAGCCACCTAAATAATGAGACATCATATACAGTGCTAACCACTGAGCCACCATATACAGTACTAACCACTGAGCCACCATACAATGCTAACCACTGAGCCACCATATACAGTGCTAATCACTGAGCCACCTAAACATTGAGACAACAAATACAGTGCTAACCACTGAGCCACCATACAATGCTAACCACTGAGCCACCTAAACACTGAGTCATCATATACAGTGCTAACCACTGAGCCACCTAAACCCTGATCCATCATATACAGTGCTAACCACTGAACCACCATATACAGTGATAACCACTGAGCCACCTAAAAAATTAGACATCATATACAGTACTAACCACTGAGCCACCATGCAATGCTAACCACTGAGCCACCATACAATTATAACCACTGAGCCACCATATTCAGTGCTAACCACTGAGCCACCATACAATGTTAACCTCTGAGCCACCATATACAGTGCTAACCACTGAGCCACCATACAATGCTAACCACTGAGCCACCATACAATGCTAACCACTGAGCCACCATATACAGTGCTAACCACTGAGCCACCATACAATGCTAACCACGAAGCCATCATACAATGCTAACCACTGAGTAACCATACAATGCTAACCACTGAGCCACCATACAATACTAACCACTGAGCCACCATATACAGTGCTAACCACTGAGCCACCATACAATGCTAACCACTGAGCTACCTAAACACTGAGCCATCATATACAGTGCTAACCACTGAGGCACCATACAGTGCTAACCACTGAGCCACCTAAACAATGATCCATCATATACAGTGCTAACCACTGAGCCACCTAAACATGAACATCATTACAGTGCTAAGCACTGAGCCACCTAAAAACTGAGCCATCATATACAGTGCTAACCACTGAACCACCATATACTGTGCTAACCACTGAGCCACCTAAACACTGAGACATCAAATACAGTGCTAAGCACTGAGCCACCATATACAGTGCTAATCACTGAGCCACCTAAACATTGAGACAACAAATACAGTGCTAACCACTGAGCCACCATACAATGCTAACCACTGAGCCACCTAAACACTGAGTCATCATATACAGTGCTAACCACTGAGCCACCTAAACCCTGAGCCATCATATACAGTGCTAACCACTGAACCACCATATACAGTGCTAACCACTGAGCCACCTAAAAAATTAGACATCATATACAGTACTAACCACTGAGCCACCATGCAATGCTAACCACTGAGCCACCATACATTATAACCACTGAGCCACCATATTCAGTGCTAACCACTGAGCCACCATACAATGTTAACCTCTGAGCCACCATATACAGTGCTAACCACTGAGCCACCATATACAGTGCTACACCACGTGAGCCACCATACAATGCTAACCACTGAGCCACCATACAATGCTAACCACGAAGCCATCATACAATGCTAACCACTGAGTAACCATACAATGCTAACCACTGAGCCACCATACAATACTAACCATTGAGCCACCATATACAGTGCTAACCACTGAGCCACATACAATGCTAACCACTGAGACCACCTAAACACTGAGCCATCATATACAGTGCTAACCACTGAGGCACCATATACAGTACTAACCACACTGAGCCACCTAAAACATGATCCATCATATACAGTGCTAACCACTGAGCCACCTAAACACTGAGACATCATATACAGTGCTAACCACTGAGCCACCTAAAAACTGAGCCATCATATACAGTGCTAACCACTGAACCACCATATACTGTGCTAACCACTGAGCCACCTAAACAATGAGCCACCATATACAGTGCTAACCACTGAGCCACCTAAACACTGAGACATCAAATACAGTGCTAAGCACTGAGCCACCATACAATGCTAACCACTGAGCCACCTAAACACTGAGCATTCATGCTATAAAACAGTTGCATCAGCCACACTGAGCCACCATACAATGCAAACCACTGAGCCACCATAAAGTGCTAACCACTGAGCCACCATACAGTGCTAACCACTGAGCCACCATACACAGTGCTAACCACACAGCCACCATACAATGCTAACCACTGAGCCACCATACAATGCTTACACAGTTTATTTGAAATATGGAGCCATGGCGCGCGCTGCTATTCTGATTGGTCGGCACTGAACGCGGCGACCAATGAGAGAAGCAGCGTGCGGTTTCAATGCCGCTCCTCTGATTGGTCGCCGCGTTCAGCGCCGACCAATTAGAATAGTGGCACGCGCCATGGAGCCATATTTCAAATTCAAATACACTGAGTACAGTGTATTTGAAATATGGCGCCATAGCACGCACCACTATTCTGATTGGTTGCCGCATTCAGCGCCGACCAATCAGGATAGCGTCGCGCGCCATATTTCAAATACACTGTACTCAGTGTATTTAAAATATGGCGCCATGGTGCACGCCGCTATTCTGACTGGACGCCGCGTTCAGCGCCGATCAATCAGGATAGCGGCGCTCGCCATGGCGCCATGTGTAAAAATCTACTGAAGACATCAGATTTTAAATATGGCGTCTTGTCGAGCGCCGCTATCCTGATTGGTCGCCGCGTTCAGCGTACAGTGTATTTGAAATATGGCGCGCGCCGCTATCCTGATCCGGGCTGGCTCGCCAGCCGGGAATAACAGGCTAAGCCGGTCATCCCCGACTGGCTCGTCGCGACCTCCGTGCCGCAGGTAGCCGCAGTGAGTACGGTTGCGGCTCGCCAGCCGGGAGACGACCGGCTAAAGCCGGTCGTATCCCTGCTGGCTTGCGCTGCGCTGCGTCCGCCGCTCTCGCCGGGCTGCAAATAGGCTCGAAATTCGAACTTTGAATTCTTGCGCCTATTTGGCATAGTCTTGGCGGCAACCAATGAGCTGCCTCTGTGTGGCACGCAATTTCGGGACAGACACGAAAAACCCATAGACAATTATATAATAGAATTGTCTTCTCATATGTATACAGTCCTTTTATGCCAAATGGATTTGTATAGCAGATACGTGCAGTATTTATAGCTTCCAGGGTGGATCCTTGCACTATTGCCTGCTTCAGCAATGCATGCTTACTGCGCAGGCTGTTTTTCTGCTAGTTAATTCCTGGGTCCAGGACTAGGATGGTTCTCTCAATCACGAACTCCCAGATTAAGATCAAGCCAGCTCAGTGTCTGCACCCATGCGTTCTGGGAGGGGATCTGCAATGTGACTGCAGCACCGCAAGCCCCTATCTTAATAATGTGATCGCACGGTGCATCCGCCTGCGCACAGATCACATATGGACAGTGAATGGGTGTGCACGGTCATGCGCAGTACCGTGCGCTCCCATTATAAAGATAGGGACTTGCGGTGCTGCTGTCACATTGCGGATCCCTCCGCAGAACGCTGCGGAGGGGAACGCAAATGTGAAGGTAGCCTTAGGCTGGGGTCACACTTGGCATGAGTTTTTTTAGTGACTTAAAAAAACTCATGCGTTTTTGCATGCATTTTTTCATGTCATCATGAGTTTTTTAAGGTGTCTCATGGCACCCTGCGTTTTTGCATGCATTTTTAAATCTGCACCAAAAAATAGTGCATGCACTATTTTTTGGTGCTGTTTTAAAAATGCATGCGTTTTTTAGAAAACGCATGCGTTTTTTTAACATGGGCCCCTATGGAAAACGCATGCAAAAACGCATGGTACATTAGTACCATTTAGTACCATCCAAAAACGCATGCGTTTTCCATAGGGGCCCATGTAAAAAGCATGGTTTCTAAAAAACGCATGCTTTTTTTACATGGTTCCTATGGAAAATCGCATGCGTTTTTTTAACATGGGTTCCTATGGAAAACGCATGCGTTTTTGGATGGTACTAAATGGTACTAATGTACCATGCGCTTTTGCATGCGTTTTTGATGTCAGCTAATCACATAATAGCAAAAAGGCCATGTTCACACACATGCATTTTTTTGCCCATCCCTGCGTTTTTGGGGTGTGAAAAAAAAAGGCAGGTGCGTTAACGCAGGGTACATATGAGTGTACATGCGTTTTTCAGGACCACTTGCGTTTTTTTCCCATACCCCAAAAAACGCTTGGGTGCTGGAAAAAAACGCAGGTGTGTTTCCCCAAAACCGCATGCGTTTTTTAACATGTGCCCCTATGGGAAACGCTGGGAAACGCAAACGGAAACGCATGGCACATGCAGACATGTGCGTTAACAGTAGCGTTTTTGTAAAGGTGTCATCAAAAATTAAAAAATTTTTTTTTCAATAGCACCTCCCCCCTATATAATAAAGAAAATACAAAAAAAAATGTTATGTTAGAACCCCCTCCCCCCCCCTAGTCGGCAGGAAAACGGAAAAAAAAATTCCTTCAGCTAAAACACCCATTTTTATGCCATGCGTTTTTTGTTATTTGGGTGTTTGGTGAAAAAATGACAAAGGCCAGGGTCACATTTCCGTTTTTTTTACAAAATCCTGATCCGGTTTTGAGCTTTCAAAAAGCTCAAAACCGGACCAGGAAACGCTCCCCATAGGAGCCAATGCAAAACACCGGATGGCTTCACAAGCCATCCGGTGGCCGGATCCGGCACTGCTGCCTGCGTTAAAAATCATGCAGGCAGCAGTTTTCGCAGCGTTTCCAGGGACCGCACTGCGGTCACCGGATGGCTCAGGATGTGTAATCCTGAGCCATCCGGTAACTGCAGAGTTTGCTGATCCCGGCTATTGCCGGGATCAGCAAACTTAATAAAGAGTTAAATAGCTGAGCTAAATGACTGGTTGAGGTCTGTAGGGGGGCTTAGACCCCCCTACAGACCGGCCGCCGACTTCTATAGCCTTCTTCTACAATTTCTCACTGTGCACGGGCTCCTCTGAGCCCGTGCATGTCACCCAAAGTTGCCCCCCCCCCCCCGTATCACTATAGAGGGGTGCATACACCCCTCTATTACAATTATGCTTTAACTATGTGATATATACAATGAATTATCCAAATCGCAAAGTAAGTATATATTTACATGTGTCCGGAGGCAGAGTGAAGGGATTTCCATGGGCGGGGCTGTGTGCAGCAGCCTCCGCCCGCTCCTTCTTGATGGCCGCCCCCTCTGGCCCTAATCCAGTCTTGTGAGGGCGGGCACGTCGTTAAAGGGGCGTGGCTAACTAAGTGCCGCGGTTAGCCACGCCCCTTTAACGTCTCCGGATGCGGTGAATGCAATTTATGTTTTCAATGTGACCCTACCCTAAGTGCAAAAACGTTTTCAAAGCTTTCACACACACAAGGCACATTTTTTGGCACTCTTAAAAAAACGCAAGTGCTTTTAGGAGTGCTAAAAAAAAAGCAAATTGTGTGTGAACATGGCCAAACATACACAAAAACGCATGGTACTGTCACACATGCGTTTTTGCTATTAGGGCATGCGTTTTTTAACATGGGAGCCTATGGATGCGTTTTTACATGTTTTTTTACAAAATGCAGGTCTCCAAAAACTCATGAAAAAAACGTAAGTGTGACCCCAGCCTTACACAGACTTCGCTGTATGATGCGCGGGGCAATCAAAGCAGTGCTGATTCTCCTCAGGTAAAACATGTATATCTCAGTTCATTAATGCTGACATTGACCTGGTGATGCAAAACTCTACGTACGTTTCAAAGGCTGATGGCCTCCTTTCTCAAGAGTAAACAGGTCCAGGGTAACAACCCTTATATGTCAGATCAATTAAATGCAAACAGTTCAATGTCAGTATTCAATCCATGGGGCTTGATGGAGGTTAAGTTAAATACCCATTCTGATTCCTTTCTAGACATTTTTTCAATAAAGCTTCCTCCACTCCAATCCTTAGTAATCCTTTGGATACCCCATACTTGGATACCCCTTTAAAAATAATCTGGGTGAAATGGTGGATGAGGATGAGGAAAAAGCCAATATGCTAAATGACTTTTTTTCAACAGTATTTACACAAGAAAATCCCATGACAGACAATATGATCAGTGATAACAAAAAGTCTCAATTAAATGTCACCTGCTTAACCCAAGAGGAAGTACGGCATCGTCTAAAAATCACTAAAATTGACAAATCACCGGGCCCGGATGGGATACACCCCAGAGTGCTGCAGGAATTAAGTACTGTCATAGATAGACCATTATTTTTAATATTTAAAGATTCCATAATAACAGGGTCTGTACCACAGGACTGGCATATAGCAAATGTGGTGCCAATATTCAAAAAGGGGACAAAAACTGAACTTGGAAATTATAGGCTAGTAAGCTTAACCTCTACTGTGGGTAAAATCCTAGAGGGTTTTCTAAGAGATGCTATACTGGAGTATCTGAACAAAAATAACCTCATGACCCATTATCAACATGGTTTTACGAGGGACCGTTCCTGTCAAACTAATCTGATAAGCTTCTATGAAGAAGTAAGTTCTGGACTGGACCAAGGAAATGCAGTGGATGTGGTGTATATGGACTTTTCAAAAGCTTTTGATACGGTGCCACACAAAAGGTTGATACATAAAATGAGGGCAATGGGGATAGGGGAAAATATGTGTAAGTGGGTTAAGAACTGGCTTAGTGATAGGAAACAAAGGGTGGTTATTAATGGAACACACTCAGAATGGGTCACAGTCAACAGTGGGGTATCACAGGGGTCAGTGTTGGGCCCGCTTCTAGTTAATATATTTATTAATGACCTTGTAGGGGGCATACAGAGTAGAATCTCAATATTTGCAGATGACACTAAACTCTGCAGGGTAATCAATACAGACGAGGACAATTTTATATTACAGGAGGATTTATGTAAACTAGAAGCTTGGGCTGCTAAATGGCAAATGCGCTTTAATGGGGATAAATGTAAAGTCATGCACTTGGGCAGAGGAAACAAAAGGTATAATTATGTGCTTAATTGTAAAACACTGGGCAAAACTGTCACTGAAAAAGACCTGGGTGTATGGGTAGATGACAAACTCACATTTAGTGGCCAGTGTCAGGCAGCTGCTGCAAAGGCAAATAAAATAATGGGATGCATTAAAAGAGGCATAGATGCTCATGAGGAGAACATAATTTTACCTCTATACAAGTCACTAGTGCGACCACACTTAGAATACTGTGTACAATTCTGGTCTCCGGTGTATAAGAAAGACATAGCTGAACTAGAGCGGGTCCAGAGAAGAGCGACAAAAGTCATTAGAGGACTAAGGGGTCTGCAATACCAAGACAGGTTATTAAACTTGGGGTTATTTAGCTTGGAAAAACGAAGGCTTAGGGGTGATCTTATAATAATGTATAAATATATGAGGGGGCAGTACAGAGGCCTTTCTAATGATCTCTTTACTCTTAGGCCTGAGACTGGGACAAGGGGGCATCCTCTACGTCTGGAGGAAAGAAGGTTTAATCATAATCACAGACGCGGATTCTTTACTGTAAGAGCAGTGAGACTATGGAACTCTCTGCCACATGCTGTTGTAATGAGTGACTCACTACTAACATTTAAGAAGGGCCTGGATGCCTTTCTTGAAAATTATAATATTACCAGTTATATATACTAGATTCTTTGATAGGGCGTTGATCCAGGGAATTAGTCTGATTGCCATATCTGGAGTCAGGAAGGAATTTTTTCCCCAATGTGGAGCTTAGTGTTGCCACATGGGTTTTTTTTTGCCTTCCTCTGGATCAACATGTTAGGCTATGGGTTGAACTAGATGGACTTAAAGTCTTCCTTCAACCTTAAAAACTATGTTACTATGTTAGGGTGCGTTCACACTACGATTTTTAGGGAGCCGATGCTGTCCGATATAAATCGGACAGCATCGGCTCCCTTCTGATGCCTGGAATCGGGTGCCAAATAGGCACCCGATTCCGGCATAAAATCGGCGCCGGAGGCTGAAAAAAAGAAAAAAAAAAAAAGTTTATTCTCACCTGCCCCCGAGCCCCCGCTGTCCCCCGCCGTCTTCCGCCATCTTCCTCTAGGTTCCCGGTGGCTTCCGCAGGCTGCCGGTGTCAGCAGAGGTGTACCTCTGCTGTACACAGGACCTGCGGTGATGTCACAGTCACGTGACCGCGGGTTCACCATGGTGAACTCGCGGTCACATGACTGTGACATCACCGCAGGTCCTGTACAGCAGAGGTACACCTCTGCTGACACCAGAGCCTGCGGCAGCCTGCGGGAGCCACCGGGAACCTAGAGGAAGATGGCGGAAGACGGCGGGGGACAGCGGGGGCTCGGGGGCAGGTGAGAATAAACTTTTTTTTTTTTTCTTTTTAACCCTTGTGCTCCCAGGAGCAGTTTTACTGTACTGAGCTTGCTCAGTACAGTAAAATGGGGTCCGAGGAGACATACATGTTTCCTCGGACCTTTCTCCATAGGGCCCCATGTTAGGGATCGGGTCAGATCGGATGTGCACTAAATGCCATCCGATTTGGTCCGATCCGACTCTGTCAGATTTTGTAATCGGATGAAAAAATCGTTGCAGGCAACGATTTTTTTCTCCTGAAAAAATCGGCCAAAATCGGGCAGAATCGGATCGGACCAAATCGGATGGCATTTAGTGCACATCCGATTCGGTCCGATCCCCATAGGGATCCATAGGATCCGAAAATCGGTCCGATGCTGTCCGATTTTTTTCGGACAGCATCGGAAATGCAAAAATCGTGGTGTGAAAGCACCCTAACTATGTTACTTGTCATCCTCTAAACATTCCTCCATGTTTAGTAGCATAGTGTCTTGAAAGAGGGTGTTTTTTGTTCTCATTTTTTATAATCCTCAGATGTTCACATATGCATTTGAACAGGGGTTTAATTGTACATCCAATATATTTCTTATTACACGGACAAGAAATACAATACATCACTCCTTCATTCCTGCAGGAAATTAAATCCATTATTTTATCTTTTCATCTCCATTTTGGAATTCCATTTTTCGCTTCACAAAATTATTTCTGCACAATTAGCATTTTCTACAGGGAAAAAACCCTTTTACTTTCAAAAAGGTTTTGGACCCATAGGTGTTATTTTTCACATTGTGCTGCAGAGTTGGAGCTACTAATTTTCCTATGTTTTGTGACTTCCTAAAAATAAAGCATGGTTTGTTTGGGATCAGATCCCCAATGATTTTATCATCTTTAAAGGGGTTGGCCGGGCTTTTTGCATAATTTCTATGTGTATCCAGGCTGCAAAATATTGGCAGTTTGTAGTATACAGTACATCCTGTCAATATTTTGCATAGTTACTCAGATATCACCTATTTACATCTGCCAGAGAACGACCGGGGGGCATGTTTGTGTTGGAGCCTACATGTAAATGCAGAACTGGATGTTACGGCCAGACTCCTCCAAACTTGCCTCCCACAGTCTCAGTATGCCCAGCCACCCCCAGTCTCCTACAGTAAACCAATTTTGGGCAATCAAACACTCATTTGCTTTGTTTTTTTTCCGATTTTACTGTTACTGAACAATTATTGGAACTGTTATTTTTGTGTTGGTGTGTTCTTTTAATGCTTTACTTTTTCTGTCCACATTTCCCAGTAGTTCCTGTCTGGTAACTAGTATAAAGTATAAAAAATTGTCAAATCTAAGTAGTGTTTTTCCTATTAGCCTATCACCCTCTATTCTTATTCTTATTAGTAGATCGTGGCCCGATTCTAATACATTGGGTATTCTTGAATAAGTATGTAGTTTATTTATGAAGGTTTAAGAATAATGCAATGAGCGATCAGTAAGGTACTGTCACACTTGGCGACGCTCCAGCGATCCCGACAACGATATGACCTGGTAGGGATTGCTGTAGCGTCACTACATGGTCGCTGGTGAGATGTCAAATAGTCAGATCTCACCAGCAATGCAGCAACGATATGGCAGTTGTTGGGACCCAGTCACTGTAGGGCATAGTATTAAGGTCGTTCGTCATTGTCCCGCGCGGCTTGGTGGGGCATTTGAATCCTGGATGCCATATCGGAATACCCATAACATGGGTGTTCCAATATGGCGGTCGGGGTACTTCCGCTGCAAGCAGCCGGGAGATGACCGGCTAGCGGCTGCGTCGCCCTGACCTCCGTGCAGCAGGAGATGACCGCGGCTACCGTCGGAGTCCCTACCAGGTCATATTGTTGTAGTGATCACTGGAGCATCGCCAAGTGTGACGGTACCCCCATTCTGACACAATATAATATTTATAATATTTATTAATTTATATAGCGCTATTAATTCCATAGCACTTTACACACATCATAGCACTTTACATACATCGATACATGACTTTACATACATCGATACATGATGATCAGCGATCTCACAGTGCCAGTCATCTCCCAGCTGCGTCGCCGCTGACCTCCGTGCGGCAGGAGATGACCCACGGCTAACATCACGAGATCAGCAGCTAGCATCGCTGATCTCTCGACAGTAGCGGTGGCGTGCGTGGTTCAAATTCCGCGCCAATTCACGGCCGGACTACGCCTGTCACTGATTGGTCGCGGCCGGCCGGGCGCGACCAATCAGGGATGCGAGATGTCCATTACAGACAGAATTAGACGATTATATAGTAGGATTTTTATGTAACAAAAATTAAACATTTGAAATCTCCACATCTTAAGGATTTCTCTATGCAAACATGAAAGTTTATAACTGATATAGCTAATGACAAAGATAAAAATAAAGGCCACACCTCCCAAACAATCCAATAAAAAGCGATCTAAGATCATATATACCTAATGTGGTCCCAATTAAACCATCAGATTGCTATGTAAGAATAGCCCTAATAAATAGAACAATTCAAACATTATTGACTTCAAAACAAACTTCTGAATTTTTTTCCATCATTGACCTAAAAAAAAATACAAAATTTGGTATCAATATAATTGTACTAATCTACAGAATTATATTGCCAGGTCATTTTTACAACACAACCAATGAACGCTATAAAGCCAAGACCCAAATTCAACTGGCAAAAAGATGCACTCAAACTGATATGTCAATGGAAAAATACAAGTATAGAAAAAACTGTGGCTCTTGGAAAAGGGGGAACTCGCAAAAAGGGAAAATTGATGGGGTTAAAAGATTATATTGATGAAAATTTCCACTTTGACACAAGCTCAAATCTCTAGTAATTATGAAATAAGTTGATTTACAGCATGTCTACATGCGATGACGAAGGACAGACTAAGCAGGCCCTGTTGTGGTTGGCCCTTGGAGGATGACAGATCTTCTGCATATACTTCTACCACAATTACACATCTGTCTTTTTATAATTAAGAAAACTTTAGTTTGGAATTTACAATGAAGAATCCAAGGGATTTCTATCTGTTTTAGCATATGGCATAAAAGTAATTAATAATATTGCCTGCATGTAATTTCACAGAAGAGGAAGACTGCTTCTGTAAGTCAGCCTGTTCTTTTCCCGCTGCGTCCTTTTAAATATGCTGCTCTAAAGTAGAGGGTTTTTTTTTTTTGTATAAGACATATTAAAGAGATTGGCTCATCACAACAAAACATTTACATTTGGAGCCACCATGGCAATCAGATAATTTTCTAATTAAAGTTACAAATGTAGCATTTCCTTGTGTGACATGTGACCTAATTGTTCATATGAACAATACATCTCTTCTTGATAGAACTCTTTTACTCAATAGAATTGTTAAAGAGTAACTTTTTTTTTTGTTTAATTATTCATAAAACATTGCAAAATTATCAATTTTTGCAATGGGCTTCAATGCCTTATTTTGCTTTCTCCACACCCAAGCACCAAGGTACAGTAGTGTTTTGACATGGCTTGTTCAATGTTAGGGTTTGCACTCACGATCAGTAAAAGCAGTAATTTGAACACAGCGTCTTGCTGCTGTGTACAAAATTCTGCATTGAACAGTAAAATAGAATCTGAGAGTCCTCAGTGGTTGATACCTTTTAATGGCTAACTGAAAAGATGGTAAGTGAAGCAAGCTTTCGGGACACTGTGGCCCCTTCGTCAGGCTGATAATGACACAAATTCTGAAGACACACACATATATACATATGCAGGGTAGGATGATGCAGTAAATATGACAGGTGACATAAAGCAGAAAATAGTAGTCAGTCTTTGGAGGGAGAGAGAGGAGCTGGGTGGGTAAAATCAAAGTTCTGAGATAAGAGGCACAGATTGAGTTATTGTTCTATGATTAGTGGTTGGTCGAGACCTGAAAATTCCTCAAAGAATGTAGAAAGACATAAATCCATGTGAGACATTCATTCCTGCTTTAAGTGTGTCAAAGGTCATCATCAGTTTATATTCCCACACTCTTCTGTCATGCTGTGATCTAAAGTTGCCTTTTAGAATTAGTATTTTCATATCCAATATTGTGTGATCATGCCTACAGAAATACATAGGCACAGGTAAATCTGTCCTTCTTTCCTTTATTGTATGGCGATGAGAGTTCATCCTAGTTCTGAGTGGTTGCCCCTTCTCACCTACATATAGAATCCCGCTCACACATTTAGTACATATAATTAAGTACACCACATTGCTTGTGGTGCAGCTGAAGTTACTTGGGATCTTGTAGTCCTGATCTGTGCTGGGAATCTTTATCTTGTTGGTTGTCATTATAGATGGACAGGGTTTGCACCTGTTCTGTTTGCAGGAAAGATTCCTGTTGCTGTTGGAGAGGACAGGGCACTTCTGACAATGATGTTTTTTTAGATTCGGAGGTTGTCTAAAACACAGAAGTGGGGAGTGTGGAAATATTTATTGTAGTCGGGCATCCTTTTGTAGTAGTGGTTATAGTTTCCATGCAGCACCTCTAGATTTGGATTGTAGGTGACTACAAGAGGGACCTGGTTGTTTTCTTCTTTAGATTCGTAATATAGAAGAAGACTCCTTGATATTCTGGTGGCTCTTGTAATCTGGTTTTCAATTGCTCTTGGATGGTAGCACTGATTCAGAAAGGTCTTTCTGAGGTCCTCGAGGTGATTGTCTCTATCTGTACGGTTGGAACATATGCGATAGTATCTGATGACCTGGCTGTACTCAATAGAGTTTTTTATGTGTTTTGGATGAAAACTGTCCCATCGAAGATATGTTGAACGGTAAATTGGTTTCCGGTACAGGAATGTCTCTATTTTATTGTTCCGTAGCTTAATGATGGCGTCCACAAAGCTGATTTCAGTGCAGGAGTAGCTGAGTGTTAAGTTAATGGTGGGGTGAAATTGATTAAAGTGTCCATGGAACATCTTCAGCTGTTGCTCAGACTCCGTCCAGATTATTAAAATGTCATCGATATAATAGTAATAGGCCAGAGGCCTGATAGGACAAGAGGATAAAAAGTCACCTTCAAGCTTGGCCATGAAAAGATTTGCATATTGTGGTGCCATTTTACTCCCCATTGTTGTGCCAGTCTCCTGTAAATATACGTTGTCGTCAAATGTAAAATAGTTGTGTGTGAGGATGAATTTTGTAAGCTTCACCAAAGCGTCAGCATCAATCCCTGTGTTTTCCAGGAAGGATTTGCAGGCATTTAATCTATCCTGGTGTGGGATATTGCTGTACAGAGATTCCACATCCATGGTGGTGAGGATGGTTACTTCTGGTAGAGGACCTATTGCTGATAGTTTATTCAATAGGTCACTTGTGTACTGAATGTAGCTGGGTGTCTCTTTTACCAGGGGTTTGAGAACACCCTCTACTCATCCAAAAATTTGTTTGATGAGGGTGCCTACACCTAAAATGATTGGTCTTCCTGAATTTCCTCATTTTTTAATTTTGAGAAGTATATAAAAAGTGCATGTTCTTGGACTTTCTGGTGTCAGATCATCGGCTCTTAAGAGTATGTCAGGTAGACCAGAGACCAGCTTGTTCAGGTAGTCAGATTTGTTCATCATGACTATTGCACTATCGTTGTCTGTCATTGTTGAAAAGCCAGGTGCGTAGTAGTACTGTCTCACAAGATTGTACATCTTCATTTTTGATTGATTGATGGGTGGGGCCATGGGCCCATCTGGCAATCATTGGGCAGAGGGCTCGTGGGGAGCATGGTTTTCCTTTCAGTAGTATCAGATGCTTCTCATCCTGCACAGCTCCATCTTGGATCCATTTTTCCTTTTCTTCAATGGATGCTTGCTTCTGCAGGGTTAGGGCCATGTTCTCCCAGGATTGTTCATCCGTCTTCTTCTTGTCCGAATCTTCTTCTTGTCCTAAGTCTTCTTCTTGTCCTGAGTCTGTCAAGAGATACAAGTTGGAGGGTTCTGTGATGAGTGGCTTCACTGCTGCTTCCTTAGCTGCCCTGCCAGCCAAGTCATTCCCTATGCAGGCAATGGAATAAAGCGATGTTTGGGTGAGTGCTGGGATATGAAGACAGCCACACTTCAACAAGTATTTTACCTGTAAGTTTATTGTTCAATTCACACTAGGTCCTCTCCCACAACATGTTTCGACGCTCAGGGCGTCTTCCTCAAGTGGACTCCACTTGAGGAAGACGCCCTGAGCGTCGAAACATGTTGTGGGAGAGGACCTAGTGTGAATTGAACAATAAACTTACAGGTAAAATACTTGTTGAAGTGTGGCTGTCTTTATATCCCAGCGCTCACCCAAACATCGCTTTATTCCATTGCCTGCATATCTATCTCCCTTCGGGGAGAGCGGTGGAGCAGCTCCGGAGGAGAAGACAAACCTAACAGCGGAGAGGAAAACACGTGAGCGATCACGTGTAATTGCACAGGCAGACACCGAGGAAAAAGGGAAAGAAATCCACACCGCATAGAGAGAGACCCCGTGCACTCACTACGTGAGCCCCCCTGTTGTGCGGACAGCACAACAGGAAAAGGTGAGTGTAACGGTGACTTAACGGAGGGTGGACATAGAACATAAAGCAGCGTGGCGCAACCAATTTCTATAAGTCATTCCCCATGGCTTCTCTTGAGGTCCCTCCAGTGTGTGCCTTTACCTTAAGCACCATGACTCTTTCTGGCATCAGCAAGGACTCTAGCAATTCCTTCACCGCTCTACGGTGGCGTATTGGAGTTCCATTGGCTGTGATGACGTCTCTCGTCCTACAATAAAGTATAGGAATAGAAGGTCTCTAAAAAGCGATACAACCTCAAAACAAGAATTAATCAAAAATTAACAATTTTATGTAATTTAATTTACAAAAAAGCCAAACATGGATAATCACACAAGAATAAAAACACTAAAAATAGCCCAATACAGCTATAACAGTTCATATGAAAAAGGTTATCTCATAGAACAACCTCAGCACCCATCACTTATCCTGGTTACAGTAATATATGTTCCAACATAGATTATATACAAAGAAGTTTATCTATAGAACCCCATTTACATGCAAATACATAAATAAGAGCAGATTATTTGCAAGGATTGGGACATGTAATATCAAAAATCATGAGATGCACATATAATGCCCCATTAGAGATACACGTATGCAAAAATCAAACATAGTTCTATAAACAAGGGGTCCCTATAAGGCGTTTGTTAGAAACAGGATTTTAGAGTTTTAAACATCCCTCTGTATATCACGGCTTTAGTATCACATCCTCACTAAAATAATATGCACATGTAATCATCCCTGATGACACTTGTTATGCAAGGCACTCTGGCCCAATGTTTGCAGTCTAATACAGAATCTAACGGCATAACATAATGTGATTAACAGCACCAAGTGTTAACCCTATAAGGAAATGTAAGACATAGGGTAAAATAAAGGAGGAGATAGGCCCGTAGTCATGACAGATGCCAAATCCATAACGGGAATCGGTATAAATGTTCGCTTTCTCCTGGGCTGCCATCTTGCAACCTGCGGTCACGCCCTGAAGAAAGAACTTTGAAACGTACGTCGGCTGTGGGATTGTGGCAGGAGCACAGTGGCAGCAGGGGTTCAAGGAGTGATTGCATCACGAGGATCTTTTTTGGCACCAGGTATTACACATACTCTAATATCTAATTTACATTTATTTAATGACATCTGGTCTGCAGGAAATTTTTCTAGATATCAGAGAGGGATTGAGAACATTACAAGTGTGATGGTGCTATAAGTATTTTTCCTGTTCCCCTATAAATAATTGGTGCTATTTGTGTATTTTTGTGCCTACCCTTTGATATTGTGCATGATTGGGACTGTTGGCCCGTTTTATACATGTTATGTACAGTCAATATTTTAATATAAAATAATTTTAATCAATAAAGTGATAATTTTTTTGCCATAAATATTTGATGTGCTTATTCACGGGAAAATATCAATATAGATCTTGCATCTATGGCGAAATTTTGTAAGGTATAATACGTTAAGGTGAAGCACTTTTAGTTGAGGGGGACCCTTTTATGTGTAACCTTCGGTCAATGCAGCCAATTCTGCTTCCTGTGCTGACATGGACGCGGGTAGTGGTTTGGCCATCAACACAGTATCTTCTGTGACCACCGCCATACCCGTGTGAAACCATCCTTCTTGGTCCGCATATCTTGATCTATCCACGAAGAGAGTCAAATCTGGGTCTTCCAGCGGCGTATCTGCGACTATGTGAAATCCGGAGGTTTCTTGTCTCATAAGTGCCAGACAGTCGTGCTGAGCCATTTCAAGGTCGGCTTCCTCTCCCACCGAAGTGTCAGAGACGTCACATTCCCCCCTTGTAAGAGGGAGGAGAGTTTCAGGGTTCAAGACATCAAACCTGGAGATTGTCACATTGTCTGGGAGTAGAAGGAATTGGTGTGATATACAGTGTCCCAAGAACACAATTTTGTCCAAGCAGAATTGTAGCTTTTCTCTGGGTGCTTTACACCCGTTGTAGGCTAGGAACTGTAGGAGGGAAATGGATTCTTCTTGTGCTTCCTTGTTGGGCACAATCGGAGTATCCAAGACTGTGGCTTCATTCACTGCCCATAGATCTTGCACCATGTGAAACTTGGGAGGTTGTCCCTTTGGTGTTTTCTTCTTGACGAAACAGTGGAGTGTTGCATGGTGACTTGGTTGTGATGACTGCTCCATTCTTGATGTAGGGCATCAGTTGTTGTGTGATAGCATCCAATTGGGCAATGGAGAGAGGGTACTGGGGCTTACGGGGTAAGCGGGCTCCTGGTTTAAGTTTGACTTCCACTGGCTGGACTGGGAGCCTTCCAATGTCTTCAGGGCCTTGGGCCCACAAGATGTCTGGTATCTGTGAAAGCCAGGCTGCTTCCGTCAGTTGTATTGTCTCAGCAAAGTGAAAGAGGCCGAAAACCGTGAAACTTCTTCCTGGTCCAGAGCAGTAGTAAGTGTGACTGTACCATTTTCCTGGAAGGAGATGTTGGCGTGTAACTTCGTCAGTAAGTCAGTTCTCAGTAGATTCACTGGACCGGTGTTGGACACCACTAATCGAGATAACATGCTCTGTGTGGGTTGCAGGCTGACATGCAATGGGCGGGTCACAGGGGTATACTTGATGACTCATCAACACCCACACATGGGATGGTTTCTTCTGTGAGGCAGTGTGAGTCAGGAAAGTCAGCAAATCTTATTACGCTTCTGGCTGCACCGATATCCACTAAGATGGGGATGGACCTTCCTTCTACCTCCATACATACAGTAGGAGTTTGGGCCGCAAGTTTGTCTGTTGGCTTTCCAGAGCATATTGTAAGTTGGTGGATCCGGCTTGCCTATGTCCTATAGCTGGGTGGAGGGGGCGGGTGGTGGTGGTGGAGGGAAATCCTGCAGTAGCTGTTCTTGCAACGGTGCTCTGGACTTAGCTGTCAAACTGCGATGTTGAGAAGATCTGCAGTTCCTCCTTATGTGGCCTATCTTCCCACAATTGTAACAGGTGACTCCACTTCTTGGTCCTCCCCTGTTTCCTGGGTTCTGCGACACCATAACATTACAGTTCCAGGGGAAGTTTTGAAGGTCTGTTCAGTTCTATGCCCCTTGCCACCTGAAATATAATATCTGGGTCCAATTGTCTGTATTCAGGTCTAGTTGTCTGGACCTGTTTCTGTATGGGTTGAAGAAGACCTTGGATGAAGGCTTGTATCCATATCTGTCAATGGTACTTCTCATGGTGATCAAATCCCAGATCTGTAAACATCTGATTCAGCCGGTAGTAAAACTTCTCTACACTTTCTCCTTTTTCTTGCATTATGTCTTGGACAGTGGTTGCTTGGACGGTCCTTAGCCCAGGCATACAGCTTGAGTAAAAAAGGTTCACCAGACTCGAATGTTCTCCGATATTCCTGAGTACCTGGTGCAGGCTCCAGAGCTGGGCGCATCACTGGCCAGAAGGAGTCTCCTGCTTTGATTTCAGCCAATCCCATAAGGTCTTCCCAAGAGGCAGCGTGAGTCTTCTGAATCTGGCTCATCTTCCGATGAAAGGGCATATGTTGATTGTCAGGGTCCGGTAAGGTGTTCACCAATGTGGCAGCTTCCTGAGGCTTCCAGGAGACATATCTGCCTTTCCTAGGACAGGAAACATGCTGTGGAGGGTCTTCATACTGTGCCAGTCGGGGGGTTGATCCGAGCCATGCGTAGAGCTGCCTGTTGTGGCCTGCATACCCCCGTACATTGATAAGGTCTGTCTCTCACCTCCCCTATTCTGGGGAGTGTGCTGTTCCGGGGAAGTAGACTGTAGCCGGTGATGTGTCTGTTCGTCTCCACCTGCTGCTCCCATTTGTGACAGTTATGTCTTCATTAAAGGCATGCCTCCATGATTTCCTAGTGATGAGATGGGATCCACTGAGGCTGGGGAGGGATACTGTGGAATTTTTGGCCTAGCTCCAGACCCAACTGAGAAATCCTCCTGTCCCCATGCCATCTGGTATTCGGCAGCCTCCTTCTCTCCATCTCCATGATTTCCTAGTGATGAGAGGGGATCCACTGAGGCTGGGGATGGATACTGTGGAATTTTTGGCCTAGCTCCAGGCCCAACTGAGAAATCCTCCTGTCCCCATGCCATCTGGTATTCGGCAGCCTCCTTCTCTCCATCTCTTGTTTCATCCCTGTTCATGTATATTCCGGATACTGCTGCAGAGTGGGATCTGGCCTGTGCTAAGACGGCAGCTTGAGAGGAAGTGGGTGCACCTTGGTTTGCTGGCATGTAAGGTGTGACATCCATATTGAGAACTGAACACAGAGTGGTGGGTCTGTGTAGATATCTGGAATGTGTCAGCATAGGCACGGGTGCAGCAGCTTCTTCCAGTGTCATCTTGTCAGGTGGTGGAGTATACGTGTATTCACCAGTAGCAGGGTCACGATGTTCAATCCACAATAACTTCCTCATATCCCGAGCAGTCTTATACCATGCTTCGGCATCTTCCAAAACCTTGGCGTCCTTCAAAAGCCATCTCTTACTTGTTATCACTTCCTTCCACTCCTTCTCATCTAAGAGTCCTCCATGGGTTGTGGATCCCACTAGTTTTAAGAGGACCTTCATATTTTTCACATACTTCTTCCCTTCTTCACATACTTCTTCCCTTTCCTCTCTGCCACCAGCTATTTTGGGGTAACTTGCTGAGGCTTTGATTGATTAACACCCATGTTGTAGCTTAAACCCAAGTCTCTGTACTTCTATCTTGGCTATGGCTGCCCACCCCTCTAGGTCACCACTGTCTGCTGGGCACCGTAGGGGAATATCTGCAGGGTTGTATAAAGGGGAGTCAACTGGGATATCTTCAGTGAGCTGGGCATGAATGTTTATCCTGAACACTCTAAATCTTGGGGGGGGAAGAGAGGTGAAATTGGTCTCTAACCAAGAAACCAGAAATAGCAAGCTTCACACCTTGCTTACACTGTGGGCACGTTATGGAAACTAGTCAGTGGTGTTAGGAAGGCAGTTAGTCAGAGGACTGGAACTGGTTGCGTCACTGGAGTCAGTCAGTCAGAGTCAGTCTGAGGACTGGGACTGGAATGGTTGTCACCAAACAGATAAAACAGATAAAACATCAAACTGTGTCGGCCCCCTCTACACCTCAGTGGGGCAACAACTAGGTCATATAACTTTCTTGCATATACTTCTTACAACAAAACCCCTTGCGGATTGACTATAGTTAGATGGGCATGTATATTTTGTCTGAACACCTTGAGTACTGGAGAAGTGCCAGGGATTGCTATATAACCAGTTTCCTCATGTGCATATGGCACGTCAGTAACACGATTTATTATCCAGCCAGTGGGCGTATTTGCTAGCTCTATGTCTGCACAAGGGGCACATTATTGGAGAGATGGAACAATATCATCACTACAATCATTTGTGTAAATTACGTACCCGTCCACCACCACAGCCAGGACTACTAACACTACACTCCGTCCTTAGCTTGTGCACGCGGGGTGGGAAAACCATCAGCCGTATCAGAGGCTGGAACCAGTAGTGAAATAAACAATCAACCCTTTTTAGGGGGCGGAAAACCATTAACCCTATTAGGGGTCGGAATCCAGGGAACCAGAATCTCTCTACTCAGCCCATCTCTCCGAGCCTTTCTCTGTACTGAAACTGCAGCAATGATAGCACTGACATAAACACAGATAAACTCAGGACCGGATTGCAAGAGCACAAATAAGGCAGACAATTAAGGAATTCTCAGGACCGGGTTGAAAGGGCTAGGACTTCTCAGATCCGGTCATCTATGTCCGAGTCTGACAGCCAGCTGCCTCCATCCCTGCACGATGACACAGGAGGGTCTTAGGTAAGATAAATCATTTTCTTACCTCTTTGTAGCCTGCATGTCTACCCCTCGTGTATGGTCTGTCCTGGGAATGGAGGATAAGGTGTGGCTGTCATCCCCTGGACGTCTCGTCCTAGCCCCACGCTAGTGCGCCAACTGTAATGGATGCCCTCCACGCCTTTCGGGTGGGCTATCGTCTTAAGTGTCTGCCGCCAAATTGGATGCTTTGTCTAAGTGTTTGCACGCCACCGTAAGAACCACGCTGACAACCATGTCAAAGTAGAGCTTAATGACAAAGACCTTTATTAAGGGAGGGGTAGACAGTTTTAGTACTTATCATTCAAGGAGCATTACTTAGGGGTGTTACTAGGGGTGATTGCATCATATTATGCTGAATCTACATTTTATTCTGAAGAGAACATTCATTCATATTGTGTGTGTTAGTTAGCATTTTAGCCTTGGTTAGTACATTCAGTCCGGAGACATTCTGATAAGAACTGCTAAGTCTAAATCAAAACAATATACATAATAGCTTCTAAGACAGAAGAATTTCCATAGGAGGGGAGGATGAGGGAGAAGAATTAACTAGAGGAAAAGAACAAGGCCTTTTTCTACAAACAGGGGAAAAAGGGGGGTGATATGAACTTTTGTGGGGTTTTTTATACTTTTAAAAACGTTATTTTTTTCAGTACTTTAACCACTAGAGGGCCTCATCACTCCACTGTCTGATCACTTCTCTTATGTTCAAATGGACTATAGCCTATCTGAAAACAGGGGAAGTGATCACTCCCTGCTTGTGAAGTCACTGGCAGGAAGTGAATCAGGACAGCTTCTGGGGTCATCACTAGAGCCCGGGGGCTGTCCAGGTAATAGGATGCAGGTCCTGTGATCACAACATGGAACCTGCGATCCTGGTGAGGAATGGCGCAATCCCTGCCGGGTGCTTTGGATCGTGCTTTCAGTGAATGACAGTGCGATCCAAAGGGTTAACAGCGCCGATTGGATCGGCGATCTGATCGATGCTGTTGGATACACATCCCAGCCGATGAGATCAGCTGAGATGTGCAGGGGTTGATGCAAGCTCACAGCGTGAGCTTGCATCAAAGGGTGGGAGGCAGCCTATGATGTGTATGTACGTCATAGGTCATGAAGAGGTTAAAAGGGAGGATAAAAGAGGAAGAACCAGGAGTTAGTTTAAAAGAGAAAATAATAGAGAAAAATCCAGGAGCTGGGACTCTGTCAGCACTTAATGACTAATCAAACTCTGCACACCAACAGCACACCTTCCCACCTACTCATTTTCCATCAATTGTACATTGTACAGTAGCAGCATAGTGGATGGGATTTGTAGAAATACCATGCCCACTATGCTTCACCCGACCACAGCGTTGTTTCAGCTGCACTGTTGGTTTCTGGTGTTCCGCATCCCCTCAACATGTTAATTTCATGCTTCGCAGTCAGAAGAGAGCTCCATCTGGTGAAAGCAGAGAGAAACCGCCCTGCCCCAAATGCAGAGCATGAGTACAGAGTGGTTGCAGTCTCTCTATGTACACCCATGGGTTCTCTCAGATCCAGAGGCACTACGTCCAAGACGAAGTGCCTCGGGATCATGAGCACATACCCTTAGAAGCTGCTATCATCTACTGCTCAGCAAAAATCGGTACACCATTTGCAAACAATAAGAATAAGGTAATGCCCATGTCTGACCTCTTTGCTCTCCAGTCCCTTACTCAGAGAAGGAAATGTTTGTAAGTAGTGTATTGGCTGAACAGCAGTTCAAAGCAGCTTCAAAGGAGCCTGAACTAGCCATATAAAACAGAACTTCATCATGGTGTTTGGCAGAGAAGGAAGAAAAATAAGGCAATGATGTATATTCCAAAATGTTATAACTTTCATTCCTGAAGGTAACTAAATAAAAGCAAAAGTATTGTTACTCATTAAATATTCCAGAGAGTAAATCATCTATTCTGTACTGCATTGGATGCCTCATTTGGTCTTCTGGCATTATAGACTGCATCATGGTTAAGACACAGTAACACTTTATTAGTTCTCTTGCCAATTTGCATGCCAACTTGCTTTGTGCAATTATTTAGCAATGCAGACTGCAGTATTTATGCCTGAAAGCCTGGCAGAAGAATTAAAGCCGACTACTAAATCAGTTGTAGGGAGAAGCACCCATTGGTATCTTTTACACAATTTAAGAGCGCATAATTGGTATATTAAATCTTGGCATTCTTTGTCTAGACATCTTTTTAAGGCATTAAGGTAATCTAAGAGAATTAAGATACCAATATCAAGATGTTGCAATCAAAGCTATTAAATTGTCATTCCTTCTAAGAAATACATAGGAAGAAAAGAAAAATGCACAACGCATCCTCTTCTTTAATATTTCCTATAGAAATCTTAGTATTGTCTGCAGAAATAATGTATTAAAAGAAGAGAGCCTAATATTGGTTGTAGCGGAATAATAACTCATCTTCAGTGTGGATATGTCCCACAAATCCGCGTGGCATTTGTGTGCATGGCTTTGTGTAATGCTGTAAAATGCTCTATGGAGCTAGTCTATTCCAATGGGCTCTGCATATAAGACATCAAATGAAAGGTGCCACAATCCATTTTTTTAGATTTGTACAGAATACATTTTTTTTTTATCAAAGTAGCATTCTTTGCAAAAATCAATGCTTCTGGGAGAGAATACTGTGCTTTCTGGTGGCACTTACACTGCAATATGGCTCAGTACTACACACTTACAGTGCATTTAAATCAATGAGTGTATGAGGACTAAAGCAGAATATTTTTAGAACACATCTTAATTCTAAAGGGAATATGTCAATAGGATTGACTTTCCTAAGCTGTAGGTGTAGCTGGGCATGTAGGTCACAAATTTGAACAAGTCATACCATTATATATCCAATGTCTTTTCTCAGAGAAAACCAAATTTTTCTAAAATGTAAATTAGCTGTTAAGATTTTGGGCCTGACACAGATTATAATGAGAAACTGTCTCAAGAGTTTATTGTACATGAAAGGGGGAAGTTACCAGTGTGAAATTTGTAACAACCAGGGCTAGCATCAGCACATCCGGTGCACCCGAGGAAGTTTCAAGTCCCTGTACAGGTGAGGGGGCCCACTCACTGTTTGTGAGTGGAAGCAAAGAGAAGACCCACTCACAGACAGCTGCTCTCTTTCTCCTGCTTTGCACTGATCTTTGTGATCCATTCAAAGCATAAGAGAAAGCTTACTGGGAGCTAAACATGGCTGCAGGAGTCGTGTAGGTGAAGGACATTCCAGACATGTGACTGATGATATGACTGAAATGAAGGTCCTGGAAGATCCTACAGCTGTTCCACTTCTCAAACTTCTGTGCAACTCCCAGTGGCTTCTCTTTACTGTTCTGCACTGATTAAGAACAGCTAGATGTGGTAATATATAGTATGTGTGTGTGTGTGTGTAAATGCAGAGCTGTGTGCATCTATGTCCATGTAGTGTCCATGTAGCAAAGCTATTTGTGTTTGTATGTGCCTGTATTGTGCATGTAGAAGAGTTGTGTGTGTTTGTGCATGTATTGTGCATGTTGCAGTACTGTGTGTGTTCTGTATGTGCATGTATTGTGTATGTAACAGAGCTGTGTTTGTTTCTGTATGTGCATGATGTGTGCATGTAGCCGAGCTGTAGTGTGGTGTGCATGTGGCAGAGCTGTGTGTGTGTCTATATGTTCATGTAGCAGAGCTGTGTGTGTCTAATATACAGCCATATGAAAAAGTTTGGGCACCCCTCTTAATCTTACTCTTTTTTTTTTGTTTAAAATTGTTTTTTTTCCAACAGCTATTTCAGTGTGATATATGTAATAACTGATGAACACAGTAATATTTCAGGTTTGAAATGAGGTTTATTGTACTAACCAAAAATGTGAAATGTGCATTATTTCAAAATTTGACAGGTGCCAAAGTATGGGCACCCTTCTGATATTCATGATTTGGATACTCTTAACTACTTTTTACTGACTTACTGAAGCACTAAATTGGTTTGGTAACCTCATTGAGCTTTGTACTTCATAGTCCGCTGTATCCAATCATGAGAAAAGCTCTTTCAGGTGTCCACTTGCAAGTTGTTCTCCTAGTTGCATCTTCTCTGAGGAGTGGCATCATGGGTTCCTCAAAACAGCTCTCAAATGATCTGAAAAAAAGATTGTTCAACATAGTTGTTCAGGGGAAGGATACCAAAAGTTGTCTCAGACATTTAACCTGTCAGTTTCCGCTCAGTATCCACAGATTCTTGAGAATAATGTTCAAGAATCAGTGTCAAAGTTGAAGTTACGCCGGGGATGGATCTTTCAGCAAGAAAATGATCCAAAACACTGCTCTAAATCTACTCAGGCATTCATGCAAAGGAACAATTACAATGTTCTGGAATGGCCATCCCAGTCCCCAGACCTGAATATTATTGAACATCTGTGGGATGTTTTGAAGCAGGCTGTCCATGCTCGGCGACCATCAAACTTAACTGAACTGGAATTGTTTTGTAAAGAGGAATGGTCAAAAATACCTTCATCCAGGATCCAGGAACTCATTAACAGCTACAGGAAGCGACTAGAGGCTGTTATTTTTGCAAAGGGTGGATCTACTAAATATTAATGTCACTTTTCTGTTGAGGTGCCCATACTTTTGCACCTGTCAATTTTTGAAATAATGCATATTTCACATTTTTGGTTAGTACAATAAACCTCATTTCAATCCTGAAATATTACTGGGTTCATCCGTTATTACATATATCACACTGAAATAGCTGTTGCAAAAAACAATAAAAAAAAAAAAAAAGAGTAAGATTAAGAGGGGTGCCCAAACATTTTCATTTGACTGTATAATTTGTAAAAAGACTCAATAGATTTATTGCCTCCATACTCTAACCTAGTACATTAAAATTAGTGCTAGTGACACCTCCTTTTTTACTGCCAAGGAAGCTTTAAATAATAAGAAGAATGTTTTTCCAATTTTCAGCTGTCTAAACCTGGGGTACAGCTTAAGATGCAGACATTCAGCAGCAGGGAAGGATGGAGACAGAGTGTTAAAGAGGACCTGTCACCCCCAAGGCACATGGCAAACTAAATGCAGCACTGAATGCAGCATGTCTGGTGCATTCAGGGAAGGGAGGCCTCATGCCTCTAGCCCCCCTGCAAGCTTTAAAAAAGACTTTACAAACTTTACAGATAAAAGGTCCTCCGGATGGGATTTGAATAAGAGGTCCTGGCTGCTGGCACAGTCCTCCCTGCCTCCTCCTTGTATATTCCATTGTGTGGTACATAGCCCCCATCCTGGTTACGGCTCCCATGATGGTACATAGCCCCATCCTGGTTATGGCCCCCATGGTGGATGTGGCCCCTTCCTTATTATGGCCCCCATCCTGGATATGGCCCCCATCTTGGTTATAGAAATGAGCATATGCATCTCTCTCCATCGCTCTCTGCAACCTGCACCATCCCTCCGTTCGTCTGCTTGTGCTGGCATCCAGTCTTGTGAGTAGCATTCGAGGTGATGATGTCACTGTGCTGTGCTGCTCAAATGACCGGATGTCGGCATAGACAGCGGGGATGGTGCCAGCAGCAGGGAATGATGGAAAGGTGAGTATGATCCTCCATCACCAGGATAGTCACTGCTTTCCATGCAATTAAAGCGTGGGATGCAGTGACTATCCAAACAGGATCTCATGTGGCTGCAGCTGTAGCCGCTGATCCTTTGAGCCCGCTCATTAGGCTCATGTCATATGCGCCACTCCCTCCACCCACCTCTCAGTACTGAGAGGTGATGGACAGGGGGATGCAGTGCATATTACATGAACCTAATGAGTGGGCCCATGTGACCACAGGCTGCAGCTGCAACCTCCCCTAGCCTCCTACAGCCCCTGGACAATGCTCCAGAGCCGCCCGCCTCCCCAACAGAACAGCAGATTGTAGATCATAGATACAGTAGTAAATTTAGATTATAAGATGCATCCCCCACTTTCCCAAAAATTTGGGGAACAAAAGTGCTTCTTATAATCTGAAAAAATATGGTATTCTATCAGTTTGTAATAATTAATTGTGTATTCTTTTACCAACCAGTTTACGCATTCCCTTTCCCCTAACCATTCCACCCCTACCCACAATACCTCACATTTTATGTTCCCCCTACCCACCATACTTCCATCCGTATCTCCTTTGTTGATGAAATTTAATTGAAGATTATTAGAAAGAGAATTAACACAAAGTACAATAGACCTAACAAAGTATAGCAAATCTAACACAGTACAGCAGAAGTGAAGTTTGCCTCTTTCTAAAAACAGCAGAGCTCTGTGTTATTCAGAGAGCCAAGTGTCAGTCATTACGTGTCTCACACGTGTACAGGGGCGGGCTGGCCCAGGTGGCAGGGGGGCAAGTGCCCCCTGGGCTGGTGGTATAGTCCACCATTAGGGCCGCCCCCTGCAGAAACGGGCCGGCCGCGGGCGTCGCTTTGCGGCCGGCGCGACGGTTTGCGGCAGGCGGGCTCGCTTTGCGGCTGGAGGAGGTGAGGACCTGACAGCACCCCCCCCCCGCTTCTCAAGGCTGCCGGACCGGACCCGATAGCACCCCCCCCCCCCCCCCCCCCCGCTTCTCAAGGCTGCCGGACCCGATAGCAAACCCCCCCCCCCCCGCCGGGGATACCTAACTGCCACCCAGGGAAAGAGGCTCCAGCCAGCCCCTGCACGTGTAACACCCCTTTTATTTGCAAAAAGATTCTCGTGCAGATCTATTTATCGGGCCCATAGATCTTAACAGCTCATTCATATGTAGAAAAATGTGGAGTTCTCTGGAATAAGACATCAGCTCCAGATATCAATATATCATTTTATGTGTTACATGTCCATATAGATGGATTAGGAGGGTTGATCCTATTTACAGATTCCCTTTAGAAGGTTAAAAGGGAACTGTATTTTCAGCAAACTTGGCATAAATCAGGTGACTACAAGAAATGCTGCAATGTACTATTGCATCTCAATGAATTAGAATATCATCGAAAATCAATGTAATGTTGCCATGTTTCAGTGCATTTCTGGGAGCCCTGAAACACATTGACTAATAAATCAATATTATATTCACCCTTTGATGTCTCGTGAATACGAAAACGCGGTTTTTAACCCTTCATCCTACCTGCTTTAATTTTCTTAAATAATGACCTTTGGATTTTCATTAGATCTGCAAGTCAGGGGTTATACCAATGGGATATGGCAAACACAAACCATTTCAGCAAAATTTACACTACAATATTGTGCTTCTTCCCTTTTGAGTTTTTCACTGTAGCTGAACAATAGTTTCTATACATATGGGGTATTGGGGTACTGAAGAGAAATTATGTAACAAATTGTGTTGTCCACTATCTTTTATAAGTCCTTTTGAAAATATAACAATTGGGGCTAAAACTAAATTTTTGTGTAAAATTTTAAATTTTTCATTTCCACCGCCTAGTGTTACTTACACCCTTAGATGTATTTCTCAAGAGGTGTAGTTTCCAAAATGGTGTCCCTGATGAGCCTTTTTGGCTGTTATGTAAACTTAAGAAGTCAAACAGCACTCCTTCTCTTCCAAGTCCTACTATATGTTCAAACAGTAGTCCCCCCCCATATGGGGTATGGGCGTACTCAAGAGAAATTGTGCAACAAACTAAGTGGTCAATTTTCTCCTTTTACCTTTGTGAAATTTAAAAAAAGTGAGGTTAAAGCAACATTTTTGGGGAATAAAATATAATTATTTTTTTTCCGTGTTTTAAAATTCTGTAAAGCAACTGTGGTCCATTTTGCCCTATTACCCTTGTCAAAATGTACAATTTGGGGCTAAAGCTACAAGCAACAATATAGTGAAAAATGTGTTATGCTTCAATATTTTCTTCTACTTTGAAGCACTCATTAATGCCGTTTTGAATACTGTGAAACAAGCCTTTTCTATAATGGCATCTTGTTTGGGAGTCTTCTTACACATTGGACCCTCAAAGTCACTTCAAAGGTAAAATGGTCCTAAAAAAAATGTTTTTAAACTTGTAACCCCTCTAACTTCCTAATTAAATAAATATTTTTTTTTTAAATAATGCTGACACAAAGTAGACATGATGTAAATGCTATTTATCAATTATTTTGTGCAGCATGACTATTTTGAGGGCATAAAAATTCAAAGTTAAAGAATTGCAAATTTTTCAAAAATTTTTGTCAAATTTCCACTTCCTATATTTCCATGAATAAATGTAAATCATATTGATCAAAGTTATTAATATCATCAAGTATAATGTGTCACAAAAAAAAAACCAGCCTCAGAACTACTGGAACATATTGAAGCATTCCAGAATTATTACTGCATAAAGTGATGCTGGACAGAATAAAAAAAAAATGGCAAAATGCATCAGGTAGCAAAAACAGGCTTCTACGGGGAGCGGTTAAATGCATGGTTAATAGAAGGTAAGACATCTAAATAGTTAGACAGAGTGAGGGGCACTCCATCAGCATACTGATGAATTTTTATGGCAGTCAGGGACCTAATTAAGACCCCATTGTCTGCAATCATAGCAGTTCTGTTGTATATTACTATTAAATATACAGTATATACTCGCGTATAAGCCGAGTTTTTCAGCCCAAAAATTGGGTCACTCGGTATACTGTGGGGGGGAACTGTGACCGGGGGCTGGAGGAGGCAGGAGGGGGCCCGCAGTGACCACGGGCGGTCACGTGGGGCCGCCTCATTAGTGTAATGAATATGCACGGCATCCCCCCGTCCATCAGCGGCGGGGGGATGCCGTGCATATTGCACTACACTGGCCCCCAGCAGTAATACACAGCCCACCCTCCTTAGTATGTCCCCCCCAGGCTGCGGCACCTGTCAAAATAACAAACACTTTATACATCACCTTCCGGCGCAGCTCCTCCGATCCTCCGGTCCCGGCTTCTTCCTTCTTGTGCCTGTGTCATGTGACCGGGCGCAGGAGATGACGTCATTTCCTGCGCGCGGTCACAGCACTAGAAGCCGGCACAAGAAGGAAGAAGCCGGGACCGGAGGATCGGAGGAGCTGCGCCGGAAGGTGATGTATAAAGTGTTTGTTATTTTGACAGGTGCCGCAGCCACTACCACTGGGGGGGCCTGTATACTACCACTGGGGGGCCTGTATACTACCACTGGGGAGGCTGCCTGTATACTACCACTGGGGGGGCCTGTATACTACCACTGGGGGGGCTGCCTGTATACACCACTGGGGAGTCTGCCTGTATACTACCACTGGGGAGGCTGCCTGTATACTCCCACTGGGGAGTCTGCCTGTATACTCCCACTGGGGAGTCTGCCTGTATACTACCACTGGGGAGTCTGCCTGTATACTACCACTGGGGAGGCTGCCTGTATACTACCACTGGGGAGGCTGCCTGTATACTACCACTGGGGAGGCTGCCTGTATACTACCACTGGGGAGGCTGCCTGTATACTACCACTGGGGAGGCTGCTGTATACTACCACTGGGGAGACTGCTGTATATACCACTGGGGAGGCTGCTGTATACCACTGGGGAGGCTGCTATATACTACCACTGGGGAGGCTGCTTTATACTACCACTGGGGAGGCTGCTGTATACCACACTGCTGGGGGCTGTATACCTGTGCTGGGGTCCACCCTCGGCTTATACACGAGTCAATAGGTTTTCCCAGGTTTTGGGGGCAAAAGTAGGGGGGTCGGCTTATACACGGGTCGGCTTATACACGAGTATATACGGTACCTTAAATAGTTAATACTGATGAAGAAATACAATTCAATACTGATGTGTTCAAGTTTCCTCTATTTCTTTTTTCCAATTTAATGCACAGTCACAGGTCATCCAATATCTTGTGACAAACTAATATTGCTTTTGCAGCTTAGACGCTTACAGTGCACCACATCATAGTGGAGATTTCTGTTGAATGACCGGTGATTTCACATAACATTGTAAAGGCGTCTTCTGAGCTGAACATAAATTTCTACTTGCACTGTATTTGACTGCAGATTGCCAAATCCTGACATTGTGTAATGTGCCCACTATTAGCATTGCCCTGTTTTGCCAGATCGAGTGGTTGTCATAGCATGATCATATGTGTGCAGTTTGAATTGTTGTGGTCATGCAACTAGAAACATTTCCTGCTTTTCTGAATTTACTCTTGACAGAAGCAGATGAAAAGTTAGTCCACCCATGACTACAAATTATACAAGCTGTATTCTTTTAGTTACTTGATGAAAGCTCTATTGGGAATAGATGGGAATCCTGACAGTGTGCAATTTGCATGTAGAGTGTTGTCAAATTTATTTTCATCCCAGAAAATTCCTTTCAAGAAGGAATGGACAGGATCCCACGTCACGAACTATATTAAACTGATGAAAATCCCAAGAACTCAAGGTCCATTTACAGTGCAAGATTATCATGAATAAGTATTCCAAGGAATGCTTATTTCTTGCTAATCTTACAACCTAAACAGGCTGACAATCACTTGATGAGTAAGTAAAAAACCTGTTTGATGAATGAAATTATCTTTTGTGCTGAATACTAAAAACATCATCGCTCTCGGCAACACATCATTTTCTGTAAACATCATCTTCTGAAGTCGAGTGTAAGGATTCTGTTGTCTTTCTACAGACTGGCCATTAGAGGCTGCTATTATTCACTTTGCTAAATTGTGCTGCAATTCTACTCCTTACCACTGAGGGCTGCTTTTGTGTTTTGTCAAATTGCACTTCAGTAAGATGGATGCTGCTGAACATGTGAAAGCCATCTTGTTTCCTGTTTGGACCTATTTATTGACGTGAACTTCAGTCAGTGCTTGAGTATTGTGTCTACTTTAGTCTAGCTTCAGTCTCCAGCTCAGAGCCGTTTTTGCCCAGATTGCTTTCACCTTATCCAGATTGTTTCTCCAGACGTCCACTCCTGCATTCTAGGACAGCTACTACTGTCTGCTGTTCCCTGCTTGTGTCCTTTAGCCATTGGATTCCAGCAAGTGTTCCACCAGTATCGTAACACCGGGGTAGCCTGTATAAACAGCCTATAAAACAACCCCAAATAATGAAGCAGGTGATCAGCAGTATTTTAGTGCTCCAGATCAGCACCATAGTCAGGCGTTTGACACATTCTTAAGTGCATATGCATTTATAGGCTTTCTAATCAATAATGATGAGAAATGAATGAAACATTGAAGAATGAAGAAACATTGTGAGAATATCAAATTGTCAATATGCAATCAATAAATTTAAAACAACAGTAATGTACTTAGTGGAGCAACTATGATAGGTGTTGGGTTTGCTGTCACACCCAGGGACTGGAACTTAAGAGACCCAAACAATCAATTGACTTATCATATGACCAATCAATACTATTATAGACATGATAGTGGGGTCCTGTTGGAGATTTTGCAGTGTGGTCCACTTAGTTTCAAGTTATGCTACTGAATGATGTATTGTATATATTTTTGGTAATTTATTCTTAGATTTTTAACTTTTTTATCTCTGAATTGTTTTTCCATACTGCCACCTTACAGCAGCCATTACAGCTATTCTTCCTTTAGATTTTACTTTCCATTCTAACCTAATCACTTCCCTTCAAGTCCAAATAACATTGTAAAAACTTAATCTATCAGCTTCTTATCTATTGAGGTTAAATTAATGGAAGTAAAAGCTTGTGCAACATGGATCCCTGGGCAGCCAGCAGCTGGTAGCAGTCAAAGGCTGAATATCCCTCTGGCTGCGCAGCACATACAAAGTAATATTAGATAGAGGGAGAAGGGAGCATACAGAGTCTAATGGAGGCTCCCATCTGTTTGTATTAGTTCCGGGTCAATTCTTGTAGTGGTATCAAAAGATGAGTGAGATTGCATTTGACGTCTGTGCAGGACATTTGTTTTATTTCTGGAAGTGTGTTTTTTTTATATAAATTATATATATATCTAAGACGTGAGAAGGTATTGAATGAGGTACCCTGGGGCAAGATGAATGTGAGCATTAAGTAAGGAGTTAGAAAGTCTGAGAGCTCTGGGATTAAGGGAGTAAATTAAGAATGGTAACTGAGTTGAAAATTAACTGTAAAAGCAGGATAGTTTGAATTTACCAGGGTGGTTTGAATATTTTGCTTATATGTGACATGCATATCAGATATGAGCAAATAGATTCATACCACCCACTTCCACCATCCAGTTTGGTCCCCTGTGTTCTTTTTGCATTAGCAATTGTCTGCACAACATCCTGGGCACCTGTGCCACCTGCTATTAAAATGAAAACTGGCCAAGATTAAAAATAATTTGCTGGTCAGGTTGTGCTTCAAACCTACAATCCATTATAGTTCTAAAGTAGGCTACTCTCTTCAACAGCATACTCTATCTACAGTAGGTGTAGATTTATGGAGTTGCACCACCAATCATCAAAGGATGACCTGGGGCCACTTGGTGTTTCTCCAACTCTCAGGCCAATGGCTTTTTCTAATATCACATTGAGATAAGCGAATCAGGCAACTTTAGAATTCGTCTGTTCATTTGGATACTTAGGCCGAATTCACACTGCGGCGTGATCCGGTCCGGTCTGTCCGGGATGACCCAGACAGCCGCGGACCGTTCAGCACACAGGACTAGGGGGCTAATATGCCCTCTGATCCGGTGTGCAGCGCACGCAGTTCCCACTGCTAATAAGTCAGGACCACAGGCGCCGCGGTCCTGACCTGTCAGCGGCTGCAGCTGCATGCGCTGCACACCGGACCGGAGGGCATATTAGCCCCCCAGTCCTGTGTGCTGATCTGGTCTGCGGCTGTCTGGGTCATCCTGGACAGCCCGGACCGGATCACGCCGCAGTGTGAAGCGGCCCTTACTCACCTTTCCGGTCACCTCTCCAGCCCTCTTCTCCTCACCATCATCTGTCTGGTCATCTTCTTATCAACCCCTTGAACACTTTGGATGGAGTCAATTTAAAATGTTAATATATTATTTTTATTATCATAGAACTATACATGGATCAGGTGAGGCAACTTGATGAGACACAGACTTTTGGTAACATCTTGAGCTTTATAATACTTTTTTAAAATGTGCAACACATCTTTAAAGAAAGAAGCATTTGCAGTACAAAGTACTCTTTATCAAAGCATGTATAAAATACAAAAATACCCAATTATATACTGCACAAGACACACAAATGAGTGAACCATTTAAAACCTGGGGAACTTGATCACTCTGCACAAGAGCAAATATACAGGTGTATTAAGAAACCATGTGAAACAAAGAATCTGCAGGTAAACATTTGCAGCACGATGGCACATATAAAAATAAGTACAAAAATACAAATAAGATACAAAAAATACATCTCCTATTCCAAAACACATTTGTGAGGAAATATTCATGTTGCCACATATACTTTACAAATTGCTAAAGAATACAGTCCATATAGTGTATAATACAAATATCCGTAGCTGCTCTGCTGCAAAAGAGAGATTTACATATATGTGTGTATATATCTATATATTCTTGAGAAAGGACCTCCGGTCCGAAACGTCGCCACGCGATTGGCAATAAAGGTTCACTTGACATCTATTTGGTGCTGCTCTTTCCTTTTTTAGATTGTTTACATGGACACTTGACCGGTGTTGAGAAAGCGCTGCACAAGTCTGGTAATATCTGGTGCTGTTCCGTTTTTTTCATATATCTATGTATGTATACATACTGAATATATATATATATATAATTATATATATATATATATATATATACATATCAGTCCAACAGATGGTTAATGGAGAATGCATTTATCTACATATGCTCGATTGCATAGATCTCATATCAGCGCAAAAAAAAATATAAATAAAATTATATATTAATACCGTATATACTCGTGTATAAGCCGACCCGTGTATAAGCCGACCCCCCTACTTTTGCCCCAAAACCTGGGAAAACCTATTGACTCGTGTATAAGCCGAGGGCGGACCCCAGCACAGGTATACTGCCCCCTGCAGTGTGGTATACAGCAGCCCCAGAGGTATATACAGCATCCCCAGTGGTAGTATACAGCAGCAGCCCAGTGGTATATACAGCAGCAGCCCCAGTAGTTAGTATACAGCAGCCCCAGAGGTATATACAGCAGCCCCAGTGGTAGTATACAGCATCTCCAGAGGTAGTATACAGCAGCCCCAGAGGTAGTATACAGCAGCCGCAAAGGTATGTACAGCAGCCCCAGTGGTAGTATACAGCAGCCCCAGAGGTAGTATACAGCAGCCCCAGAGGTATATACAGCCCCAGTGGTAGTATACAGCAGCCCCAGAGGTATATACAGCCCCAGTGGTAGTATACAGCAGCCCCAGAGGTATATACAGCCCCAGTGGTAGTATACAGCAGCCCCAGACACGTCCGACTTAGTCGCATGTCACACGGACAGTGCAATTCCAGACTAAAAGAACATGTGTTGCAACTGGAGGAAGGGTGTATACAGTATAGGAGCAGGTACACATTTTAGAAAGCAATTTAGGACCGTAAACATTAATGTGCACTTCCTATAATATTATAACTAAAATAAAAACAGAAGTAGCGAGGCTAATATAAAAATATAAAATAAAATAAATAAAAAAATCTGATTTTCTTAATGAATACTTATAATTGCATCTAAAGATTTATAAAAATGAGATACGAGACATAAAATATCCAGGTACAAGTCTATCAAGACTATGTAATTGCTAAATAACAACAGGGTGCCACATGAAAGTAATCCTTTGATAATTACACCAAATTAGCAAGAAAAAATATGCACCCACATCGGAATGAAAATAATATTAATATACCGTGGTCATATAATAAGAAAAGTCAGTAATCCAAATATCCATGAGATACATGTAGTTGCATTTTTAATTTTTTTTCTTTTTTGCACTTCCAAAAATCATGAAAAAGACGCACCCCAATACAAGAAATGGTTAATAGAGGATGCATTTATTTAAATGTGCTCGATTGTATAGCTCTTGTCTCGGCGCCAAAAAAAAAGAATTTTTCATATTTTTTTGCACTTAAGTTTGTGAAAAAGACACACCTCAATTCAACAAATGGTCAATAGAGGCTGTGTTTATCTAAATATACTCGATTGTATAGATCTCACGTCAGTGCACAAAAAAAACGCACCTCTACTTACTGTTGAATTTTCATTACCAAGAACAGTAAAAAGATTGAATGCAATGAAGATAAATATCATGGGCTATATTACTAGATGTATAACAAATCATTTTTTAAATTCATACCTGATAGTAATCTGGTCTCCAATTTTAGTATCCAAAACGCTTCATGCAAATGTACCGCTTTATGCCAATTGCCGCCTCTCAAAGGATGTGCTACTTTCTCAACGACATATAAGGTAAAACCTCTTAAATCTGCATCATGAGACGTGACAAAATACCGAACAGCGCCCAAATATGTGCTGTTTTTCGACTTAATATTAGCAATATTATCTGCCATACTTTTTTTACAGTACGATTAGTACAACCAATATATTTTTTGGTGCAAATTGTGCAATCAATTGCATAAATGACATGAAGAGGTACACAGTTTGCAGAATGGTTGATTTTGTATACAGTACCATTAGATGAGCAAAAATATTTTTTCTTGTTTGCCGGTTATTCACATACATTGCATCTAGAACCAACACATTGGTGAAAACCTCTGACACTCAGCCACTTCTCAGAATTAGATTTAGAACGAAACAAGCTTGGAGAAAGGAAAGATTTGCCCCGTTTTACCACAACTTTGCTAAACTTGTTAAAACTATCACGTTACTCCTGACAATAAGTAGCCACTGGTTGCTTTGCCACCCTCAAGTCTCTGTTGCTTTGTGTTGATCTTCTGTCTCCAGGATCGTACTTCACTTATTCTTTACTCTTCGCACATAGTAGTCTAATTCCACTTTGCCATATGTTCCAGTGATTTCCCAGCCTTTCTCTCTCACTGCTCACTGGATGACCAGGCTCAGATCACAAAAGATCTCATTGTCCTTTATGCAATCACTGTAAACAAACTGTGTGGGTCTCACTCTATTTTTGATTGCCAGCCAAGGTAACATCCATGCAGCTTGTTGATGGTATTCTCAGCTTGGTGAGGCCCATACTTATTGAGCTCCTCAAGGCTACAAAATAGCAGCCCACAGCCGCCCCAGAAATTGGGGCATTAAATAGAAGCACCAATTCCTGGTGTTTTACCTGTCTCTTCCCGATGCCCTGATGCGATGGCAGTGCATAGAAGGAGTTAATGACTGCTGAGTATTGACAGCTTATCATCAAGCCCAGATTAATAATGTTCAGGCTTCTATGAGATCTGCCCATTATTAATCATGTGAGTAAATAGTTAAAAACACAACACAGAGAAAAATCTTTTATTTGAAATACATACACAGACAACCCTCATTTTTCCATTTGTTAACCCCAAACAAACCCTCCGACGGTAATCCATAATGATATCCCATGAAGCACACGATCTCCTGGCTCTGCTTCATCCAGAGACTGCAATGATGTAACAAGCGTCCTCTCGCTGCAGTCTCTGGGATCACACTGACTGCCATGAGGAGGGGTGACGACATTTACTGAGTAACTGAGGGCTCCCCACTGCAGTGAACTCAGGTAAACCTGCTACAGGATTGCGGACATGGCGACACAACTAGATTCCCATGCCGTGAACTCAGTTGAAAATGCTTTTCCCTGTGTTGTGTTTTGTAATTATTTGTTAACAGATTGATAACGGGTGAGTTACATAAAGACTTGGCATTATCAATATGGGCTTAATGAAAAGCTGTCAATACTCAGTTGTTATTAACCCCTTCTATCACCCCAATGCCACAGCATCAGGGCATCAGGAAGAGCTGGGTAAAGTGACAGGAATTAACGCTTCTAATGATGTGCCAATTTCGGGAGCAGCTGTGGGCTTCTACTCTGTAGTCTGGATGGCCCAATAACTTTGAGCCTCACCACGCTAAGAATTGCAGCCCCAACTGCTTGGTTTTTATACCTTGGCTGGCAATCAATAAGAGGGCGAAGCCCACACATTTTTTTTTATATTAATTTAAATAATGGAAAAAAATAATGTGCCCCCCTGTATATTTGATTGCCAGCCAAGGCAATGCCAGGCAGCTGGCTGTGGTAACCCGTAACTATCCGCTTTATCTGCACTGAGAATCAGAAATGTGGCAAAGCCCTACGTCAAGTTTTTTTAATTGTTTATTTTTTGTTTATTTTTACAACCCTATGATGGTAGATTCGTTGCCAGTGGCAACCAATTACAGATGCCGTCTCAATGGCTGAGGGGCGCAATAGCCAATCAGAGATGCTTTCACAGAGAGTGGGCATCTGTGATTGGCTGTTGGAGCAAGTGCAGTGAATAACCAGGAAGTTAATGAGCGGTCCAGAAGTATAAACACACGGTCCTCGGTAAGTATAATGCTAATTTTTAATGACTGTTTTGCCTATTTTTACAGCCAGCCATAACCGAACCTGAACAGTAACATGGACTTTGAGCCACCCTGCCACGTCACGGCAATCTCAAATAGGCAGTCCTACTCAATGTATTCAAGAGGCCGTAATTGCACAAGATATATATAAATCGTAGAGTAAGACGGCCCTATTTGAGATTGCCGTGGTATGGCAGAGTGGCTCAAACAATAGATCTATTGTTTGCAAAATATCTCACTTTTAAAGTACATTTAGAGATTAATATGTGCATTGCACTTTTTGTACTGCATGCTGACTATGGGCAGTGATGGCTTCTTGACTTTTTTTATAGGAACTAGGATGCACTCATGAGTCAAAATGTAAAATAGTTGGCCATAACAGAAGGAATTATTATCTCAATGGTCCACCAAACTGTTACCGTATCTCACCTTTACATTGCATATCACTTCAAAACCACCCAGAATTCCCTCTAACGGGCTCTTAGATGAATGATGAGTACAATTATCTTTTAAATAAGTGATCACTTTATTAGTTTAAGTCATATAACAATTCATAAAAATATTAAAAAAACTACATGAAGGTACCCTAGTGATTACCAATAATTTATAACCAGGTCTAGGACTGAGACCAATTATATTAACATTATACAGTATACATTATATAGTACCAATTATACCAGGTTCATAAGGACATATTGCTTAAATTTGTTTAGCACTATAAGTGGCTGCACTATCTATTATATTAATCATGGGGCTCTGATATACATAATGTGCACCTATGTACTAACAGGTAAACCTTTCTCTGACCTAGGTTACAAGTGTATGGTGCTGCCACAGTGCTCCAATTATAATTGTCCCTGCTTAGTTCACATACCTGGTGTATAGTAACGCTGTACTGCTTGTGGTCTCAGTTCTAGTACCCCATGAAGGGTGGGCCCCTGACCCCAGTCAGGTCCTATCAGCGGCCCTGTTCCTGAGAAAGGAGCAAGTAAACGCTCTGAAATGCGTACAATAAAGCACAATTTTCATCTGATCCGTTGTGATCCACTTCATTGCACAGTTTGCGCAGATTGAAAAAACACTGTCTATTTGGATATATTGGTTATGAAAGGGAACCTGTCATGTCCCTTATGCCCTCCAAACACGCAGCATTCATGTTTGCACATAAAAGTTTTTTTCCTAACTAACCCTGTATAACATCATACTCTCAAATCAATGTGTAAAAAGGGCATTTATTACCTCTGATTTACATATGCAAATTAGGCCTTTGACTAGTCAAAGGAGCGTTGTTTCCCGAAACTAGTCAGTCCTCTTTCCATGTTATCGGGCCAGTTTCATGTCCATCTCCTGGATATCTTCTGCATATGCACTGCTCAGTTCAGCAACGTCAGTGAATAAACTGTTCTCAAATAATGCACAGTGCGCTTCTCTGAAGCCGGGACATGTACACCCCGTCTTCAGAGGTGCACTGAAGCTGCAGAAATTATAAACATGCATGTGCAAGATTTCCAGAAGCTGGCTCATGAAAATGATGTTATGACACACACAGGGGCATGATAACATAGAAAGAGGATTGACTAGTCTAAGGAAACCTCTTTGACTAGTCAAAGGCCTAATTTGCATAAGAAAACCTGAGGTAATAAATGCTTAACACATTGCTTTTAGAGAATGATGCAATACAAGGCTAGTTAGGATGGGGAATTTTGGCGAGCAAATGTGAATGCTGCTGGCTTGAATGGCATAAGGAGCCTAAAAAGTTCCCATTAACAACTATCTTCAGTGTAAAGACAAAAAAAGAATCTTGGAAGTGATGATATGGCCCCAATCGAACCTTGATCTTAGCATCATTGATTCTGTATGAGAATATTAAAATGGACAGAAAAATTTGCCTATGGCCAGATTCACAGAAGATACCTCAAAAATTCTGCAAGTGTACCTTAAAGAATTTTTATAGGTTTGAAAGCTATGGGTAGTCATGCCATATTGATTTGATTTCAAATTATCTTTTAGGGTACCTTTACACGCCGCGACGGCAGGCTGGATACATCGCGCTACAAGCTACAATTGTAGCTTGTAGCGTCCATATCGCCTGTAGTAGCGGCGTCTGAAGAGGCGACGCTACAGCCGGCGACAGATACATCTGTTTATGGGCTCTGCTCATAAACTTAAGGCAACATCGCCGATTGTAGCGAGCTGTATCGGCGTGTAAAGAAGCAACGGAAGGCAACTCTGGACACCCGGCGATGTGGCTGCCATGTATCTAAGGCGTGACACAGTCGCCATGTTACCGCGCCCCATCTGCGATCATTGGAGGTCGCTCCTGCTTTATGATTGGTAGTCGCAGCATAGGGCGGGATATTTAAGGAGCTGACCAGTCACACTACACAATTACTCGAGCGTGCTCTATTAACCAGCCTCCTGCGATGCCTGGCCAATCCTGATGATATTGCGCTGTCCTATCATCATACGGACGGCTCGTAATCCAAGATTGTTGCACGCCTATGTGCTATCCCTGCTGCACCGGGTCCGCCCATAGTAGCTTGTTGGAGCGGTGTGTAAACATGGTACGCTACGCTACAGCTGGCTACTTGAGACACCCGGCGATGTAGCTAGCTATAGATGTAGCGTGGCGTAGCGCACCTTGTCGCGGCGTGTAAAGAGGGTGCGTTGACCGTTTGTAGCCGTTTGAGCGTGCTCGTGCACGCGAAGTAGCGCGATGTATCCAGCCTGCCGTCGCGGCGTGTAAAGGTACCCTTAGGGCCTTTTCACATCTGCATTTTGGCTGTGTTTGCATTTGTATGTGTTGTTACCACTAAAAATGCATCCAAACACATGCGTTAACGCACCCATAGCTTGCAATGCAAAACGCATTGCAAACGCATGCAATTTTGCAAACACAGACAAAAACGTGGGCTGCTGCGCCTAGGGCTGCGTTTGCAAAAACTCATGCGTTTTGCGTTTTTGCAAAATGACATATGTTTTTGCATGTGTTTGAAATGCATTTTGCATTGCAGCCCATGGGTGTGTTACCGTATGCGTTTGAATGCGTCTTTAGCGGTAAAAAGGCATGCAAACGCAGCCCAGTCTTAGATGTGAACTGGGCCTTATTGATTTACTTTGCATTTTTTTTAATTGAGAAAAATAAATTATTAACACTTCTAGTTTTGAAAGCATTCTTACTATGCTGTATTCTAGTTATATACAATAATTTGTATCATGTTGGCTATTAAAGCCAGTAAAAAAAGCCACAGGCCCAGTTCACACCTGCGCATTTGCATTTGGCAGCATTGCGCCAACGCAGGTGGTAGCACAGTGCAAGTGCTACCTAATGCACTGAAGCACAAATGAAGCGCTGTGCGTTGCCTCCTCCATTACCTGGTATGAGCGATCGCAGCCAAATGGAACCCGGAAGCGCAAGTGTGAAGAGGGGTTGCTGCTGAGCGCATGCGCTAGTCCAGATGCACCGGAAACATCACATGATGCGTTTCCTGTGCATTCAGACTAGCGCATGCGCTCAGCAACAACCCCTCTTCACACTTGTGCTTCCGGGTTCCATTTGGCTGCGATCGCCCATACCAGGTAATGGCATCGTTAGCGCATATTGCTTCATATGCGCTCAGCTGCGTTACACTGCGCTTGCACTGTGATACCACCTGCGTTGACACAATGCTGCATAACACACCCGAGCGCAGGTGTGAAAGCACCCATACTGTTGGTACAATATAGCTCTAAATATCTCGGCTGGGAGTTGACTTTTTTGTAAGTTAGTTTAAAAACAAAATGCTACATAAAAAAATGTATTTTTGATTCTAGCCGTATAGTTCTCTCCTATTTCACTATCAGTTCTTCCGGAAATAGAAACTATTTATTGAATTCAGGTTCTGCCAATTGACAAATTGATTGGTTCAAAACCATTGATCAAGAGAGAATACAGTTCTATTGATTATATTTCACCCTTGTGTTGTTAAAATGAGTTAAACACATTGATTATTACATTTTACTGTAGTAGGCTCAAGACATAGGGCAAACCATGGTGGTAAACAAGAAAAGCCACTTAAGATGAAAAAACACATCAGGTGAAAGTCATGGTAAGGCTGACAATGGCAGATTGGAAATGATGCTTCATTTTCCTATGTTAGTTTTTTTTATATAATTTATATGCTATTTAATAAAGAACAGTAGTGTTAAAACAAAGAAATAGTACTCTCCCTGCTTTCTAGCAATGCCACCACTGCCACCCCCAAGTCTATCATTTACATTGCTGCAAATGTCACAACCCTGGGGCTTCATTCATTCTTGTGCAAGAAAAAAAAAAATCTCTATTCTTGTCCTATTTAACAGGGCCATGAAAATTGGGCATTGACATCTGAGTACTGTGATCTTTTCATGACCCATAGACTGGCAATGCCAGTTCTTTAGGCCAACTCTTGGATCAATATTGGACATGTCTCCATAATTTTGCACTGTAAAGCAGTTGGTACTCTTTCATACTGGTATCATGAATCAGTTCTGTCACGTTTCCTTTGTTCCTAAGCAAAGAAAAAAATGGAAACCTGGTGTGATAGCTGTGTTGCCCATCCAGCCTCTGTGTCTAGCAGCAGTGCTATTAACCCTTACTGACTATAACTTTCCAATGCATTTAGGTTTTTGTTTCTTTTCTAATTTTTACATTTTTTTCTCATCACCTAAATAAAAAATTATGCAAGTTTGATATTTCTGAAATTCTTCTTACCTAAAGAATCATTTTGCCTAGTGATTCTTGTTGCACAATAGTCAGTGTAAGAGCAAAAATCAATAAAGCTTTGGCAGAATTGCATTTTTTATCCAATTTCACTCCACTTGGAATTTTTTTTATGAATAAAAATGTCCGCTCAGGGTGCTAAAAAACAAGCCTTAGATTAGGATCAGATTAGCATCACTAATTTAGCTGACAAATCCATTTAAAACTTAGAGTTCTGCAGCCTTAGCGCATAGCGTTGATGCTGTACTCAGGCTACCTATACATCACTATGGTTCCCAGTGTTTCAGTGCAGCCGGATTGTCACAGAAGGACCGGATATGAGCTATTCCTGAGCGCACAGGAACATTCTGCAAACCGTGTTTCCTGTGCGTTCAGGAATAGCGCATATCCGGTCCTTCTGTGTGAAGCTGCCGGCTGCGCTGGAGGAGCAGTAACCATAGAGAACTATAGGCAGCCTGAGTACAGCATCAACGCTATGCGCTAAGGCTGCAGCATTATAAGTTTTAAATGGATTTGTCAGCTAAAATGCTGACGCTAATCTGCCCTTAGCCTTACACTATCTTGAAAATTTAAAATGTTATGAGTCTCAGAAAATGGAGACACAGTGAAAATGTATTTATTTATTTTTTTTCATTTCTGATTTTTTTCCACCACTCAAATAAAAAATTAATGTTCAGTATCTGTATAATCATACTGACCTGGAGAGTCATACTGTCAGGTTAGTTTTACTGTATAATCAACATGGAAAATAAAATATACCAAAAACAATTGTTGAATCACACTTTTTTTCAATTTAACTGCATTTGGATTTTTTTCCCCTGTTTAAATGAATAGTGTCATTTAAAAGTACAAAATGTCCCGCTAAAAACAAGCCCTCATATGCTTATGTGGTCAGAGGAAAAAAAAAGTTATGGCTCTTGGAAGAAGCAAAGGAAAAAGTGAAGACTGAAAAAAAAAAAAAAAGATAATAGCCTGTTCATGAAGGGGTTAACTACGGTAATATCGAAGAAAGGTCCCAGGTGTTTTCTTTGTCCAGTCAGAGTTGACTCCCCTCCCCACTTTTCTTTTTTCGCTTACACTTATCATGGAAAATCAGGCTATAAGGGTTTGAGGCCAACACAAAGTTAAACTTGACCATTGTAGCTAGCCAATTAAAGGGGTTGTGTACCACTTAAGGCATTTTCCGGAAGCTGCAGTTAATGTACACACTATTGGGTTCCATTAATCTCAGCTGCTTCTGTGATGACTGCTGGAACCAAAGAGTAGAATGGTATGTACTATTTAGTTAGGACAATGGAACCCTGGAGCCCGCCTTTCCAGTCCCCGGATGGAGACTGCATGTAAGTTTATAAAGCATTTTTCTGAAGCTTTATAGGAAACTTTAAGGTCAGACATGGTTAGGGATCAGCTCACAAGGTGCAGGGACAGGTAGTGGTAGCATATGGGGGTAGACCGAGCTGACAGGTTCCTTTTAAACATTGCCCTACGCTGAGCGCTTACATCAGCAGTTACATGGAAATACCTGAAACACATGATTCAGACAAAATTCCCAATGGAAAATTCACTGTAATGAGGAAGAAGGAGTCACTCTGAACTCCCAGATAACCTGTGTTCCTGCAATGTCCATCTTTTTACGCACAGTTTTGTGCACCTTTAAAAACAATGACACTATTAAACAGAGGGCAAACAGAAGTCCGGAGTAACATTGCTGACTCATTAGTGAATACATCTGTTGTAGGTTTCACATGAATCACATATTTTGGACATGTAGATCAGCATGGAGTACAGAGCATATAGCACAGGGTAAATGTGGACTGATACAAAATGTTCTGTAACCAAATCAAACCCAAATAGTTTTCAACTTAACCTACAAAAACACAAGTCCCCACTCAGGTCTATCATCTGTAAATGGAAATATTATATTGGTCTTCCACATTACTTGTAGCACAAAAGCTTTGTAGTGAGGTGAGCCCACTTAATTTAGGGGATGCACTACAATTTGCTGGTTCATGACAAAGACTTTTCTGTAATTTTTTATTCTTGAAAGTTCACAACTTTTGACACCATGGGTGTGTTTTCCAGAGACTAAATTGCCAATATACCTGTAGCTGAATTATCAGAGGGTTCTACTATCCAACATGTGGTCAGTTGAAGGTATAGCTGCTGTTCTGGCACTTTGGGGTTCTGCAAATAGAGTATGCAAAGTATTCTAAGAAAATCTGAGCTCCAAAAATCAAATAGCACTCCTTCCCTCCTGAGACCTGCAGTGCGGCTAAACAGTACTTTACAGTCAAATGTGGGGTGTTGCCATGTTTAGGAGAAATTGTATAACCCATTGTGGGGCCTTTTTTAAAAGCCCCTTGTGAAAATTGGAAATCTAGGGTCAAAACAACATTTCAGTAGTAACAATGTACTTATTTTTTGTTCACCACCATATAGAATAAAATTTTGTGACAAAGCTGTAGTGTCAATATGCTCACTGCAACCCTGGATGAATTCACTGAGGAGTGCAGTTTTGATAATGGGGTCACTTGTGGGGATTTTCTACTGTTATGGCACCTCAGGGGCTTTGTCAATGTAACAGGGCATCTCCATATCATTTCAATTAAATCTGAACTCAATATGGCACGGCTTCTCGGCTTCACTTTCTACTGTGCTTCAAAAGTAGTTTTCAGTCACATATTGGGGGATTGGCATACTCAGGAAAAATTGCTCAACAAATTTAATGGTCTATTATGATCCATTATTTCCTGCATTTTCTCCTGTTACCCTAGTGAAAATGAAATATTTAGGGTTAAAGTAATATTTTTATAGTAAAAATCAATTTTTGTATTTTCATAGCTCATTGCTGTAAAATTCTTTGAAGCACCTGAGGGTTCAAAGTGCTCACCAAACATCTAGATAAATTCCTTGGGGTATAGTTTTCAAAATTGTGTCACTTTTGTGTGGGGTCTCCACTGTTCAGTCACATCGAAGGCTCTCTGCATGCAATATGAAGCCCGCTAACAATTCCAGCTAATTTTCTGTTAAAAAGTCAAATAACGCTCTTTCCCACCCGAGCACTGTCATTTGTGCAAATAGTGATTTTCTGCCACATACAGAGCATCAGGAGTAAAATAAAATTGCTTTTTCGATTTCACGATTCAAGGTTAGAAAACTCTGTGAAGCACCTTGGTGTTCAAGGTGCTTACCACACATCTAGCTAAATTCTTTGGGGGGTCTACTTACAAAAATGGGGTCATTTGTGGGGGTTTCTACTGTTTATGCACATCAGTGGCTCTCTAAACGTGACATGGAGTCTGCTATTGATTCTAACCAATTTTCCCTTTGAAAAGTCACGCTTTACTTCTTCGCATTCAAGCACTGCCGTGCGTCCAAATAGTGTTTTTTCACCACACATGGGTATCAGTGTGCTCAAGAGAAATAGCTCAACAGACGGTATGCTAAAATGTTTACTGTTACCCTTGTGAAAATGGAACATTTGAGGCTAATTTTACATTTTTGTTGGATGAGGTAAATTTTTTAATTTTTTTCCTTCCACATTGCTTTAGTTCTTGTAAAACACCTAAAGGGTTAATAAACTTGCTCAATGTGGTTTTGTGTGGTGCAGCTATGGTGCAGTTTTTAGAATGGTGTCACTTTTGGGTGTTTTCTTTCATGTAGGCCCCTCAAAGTCACTTCAAATGTCCCTAAAAAAATGGTTTTGTCATGTTTTGTAGGAAAAATGAGAAATAGCTGATAAACTTTCAACCCTTTTAACTTCCTAACAAAAAAGAAATGCAAAAAAAAGACCAATCCTGAAAGGGTTAAGATTTATCCATAATCAACAATAACTAATGCTATGCAATTGTAGTCCTTTTGCCATATACTCTAAATCCTATTACCCCCATCTTTTCCTCCTTAATATTACACTCACTGTGATGTCTCTAGCACCACATCACCACAGAGGAACATACACGCAGAGCCACCCAGCGCCACACAGTGATAAAGGTCAGGGAACATTGCCTAGCGACAATCTGTAAGGTAAACAGCGGGCCACGGTCTAACATGCATGCGCGAAAGACTGCATCCCATGTCCGCAGGGATTGCCTACAAATAAGCCATCACTACAGAACGGCGGTCACTCCATCCACAGCATGGGATGTGCAGGCACTGCGGCGGTGACAAGGCAAGCAATCAAGGACCTGACAGGATCCTCTAAACCTTAAATAGGTAAGTGTCAATAACTAGTCTGTGCTTCACTCTCCACAGACACTGCAAACCACCATAAGCAAACTTTAAACAGTTCACTTGTTGTGGATGCTTCTAAGAATTCCCTAAAAAAAACTTGATGTATTACTGGGTCCTATAAAAGCCTTCAAAGTGCACAATGTACTAAATAAGATTAATCCCAGGACATTTTATTCCAGGTCACCTAGGAAAACATTATGTAGACAGTGTTATAAGATTGTATACGCCTCCAAACACTGCAGATATACACTCAGTTGGGTGTGACATGCCCACCACAAGGACCGTGGGTATCCGAAACCGGGCCGAACAGTTCTTTTTGGGGAATCAGTGAAGATCCAGTGTCGTTGCTTCAAAGTGCTTTATTGTGACATGTACATTAAAATCATCACATACCCCATAGGGTCACGCTTAGGGATGGGCGAATCTACTCGCTAGGACTCGTTACTAGGCGAGTAGTAAGGGACTCGCAGGACTCAGTACTCTGCAAGTTTCCCAGCGTTTACTCGCACGAGTCCAATGCAAATCAATGGCAATCCTAGTTTTGTCAGAGACGCTGACAAAACTAGGATTGCCATTGTCTTGCATTAGACTCGGCTACTGTGCCAGTGATAGCAGGGAAACTCGCAGAGTAAGAGCTGTCTGCTCTGTGCAGCTCCAGGGTCCTAGAGCCCGCCTGCTGCCTGATGTAGCAGAGCTGAGATTGTTCTCAGTCTGCTCATTCCCTGTGCATAGACATCTATATCTATGCACAGGGGATGTAGCAGAGAGGACATCGCGTTTTGGACTACGTCGGACAGAAGAGGATTTTTTAATTAAAGATGGAGTCCCTAATGGCTTTTTTTTTATTTCTAATAAAAATTTTTCTCTGTGTTGTGTTTTTTTTAACCCTTTATTGGAGATTCTTAGTGGCCAGGTCAAACCTGGCCTGACATTAAGAATCCCGGGCTTAATACCAGCTTGTATAACAAAGGTGGTATTAACCCCTTTATTACCCAGCGTGCCACAGCCACCAGGGCCGCTGGAAGAGTAAGGTTCAGCGCCAGAGGATGGCGCTTCAATGAACGCGCCATCTTCTGGGGCGGCTGTGGGCTGCAATGTGCAGCGGGGGGTGCCCAGAAAGCTTGGGCCTCCCTGCGCTGCGGATTCCAGCCCCCAGCTGCTTAGCTGTACCTGGCTAGACATAGATATTGCGCGGAGCCCCACGCATTTTTTTTTAATTATTTTATGAAATAATAAAAAAAAGGGCTCCCATATATTCTTGTGTCTGGCCAGGTACAAATAGGCACCTGGGGGTTGGGGGCAGCCCGTCGCTGCCTGCTGGATCCGGCTGGTTCCAGAAATACGGCGAAGCCCACGTCAAATTTTTTTCTGACAAATCCATAAAACAATGTAAATAAAAGGGACTGCATCTTTATTAAGGGGCTGGAATCCGCAGCGCAGGGAGGCCCAAGCTTTCTGGGCACCCCCCGCTGCAAATTGCAGCCCGCAGCTGCCCCAGAAGATGGCGCGTTCATTGAAGCGCCATCCTCTGGTGCTGAACCCCGCTCTTCCAGCGGCCCTGGTGGCGGTGGCACGCTGGGTAATAAAGGGGTTAATACTAGCTTTGTTATACAAGCTGGTATTAAGCCCGAGATTCTTAATGTCAGGCCAGGTTTGACCCGGTCACTAAGAATCTCCAATAAAGGGTTAAAAAAAACACAACACAGAGAAACTTTTTTATTAGAAATAAAAAAAAAAGCCATTAGGGACTCCATCTTTAATTAAAAAAATCCTCTTCCGTCCGACGTAGTCCAAAACGCGATGTCCTCTCTGCTACATCCCCTGTGCATAGATATAGATGTCTATGCACAGGGAATGAGCAGACTGAGAACAATCTCAGCTCTGCTACATCAGGCAGCAGGCGGGCTCTAGGACCCTGGAGCTGCACAGAGCAGACAGCTCTTACTCTGCGAGTTTCCCTGCTATCACTGGCACAGTAGCCGAGTCTAATGCAAGACAATAGCAATCCTAGTTTTGTCAGCGTCTCTGACAAAACTAGGATTGCCATTGATTTGCATTGGACTCGTGCGAGTAAACACTGGGAAACTCGCAGAGTACCGAGTCCTAGCAGATAGAGCCTGAAGCTTCCGAGACACATCTGCAATTTTTAAATCGCACATTACTCGCTATTACTCGCTTCCCCATTCATTAACACTGGACTCGCTAGACTCGCAACGAGTAGCGAGTCCCGGGCTCGGACTCGCTAGAGTCAAGCGATTCCAAGTAATTTAGGACTCGCCCATCACTAGTCACGCTATAAGCGTTTCAGGGATGCTTCCCCTTAGTCGTTAGCATGATAATACACATTAACACACAGTTTAAATAAATATCACAGACACTACACAGATGTGAACAATTAGCAATTGCAATAAAACACACTTAACCCTCTTATACCCACATAATAGTAAATGGTGGACTTTGGTCACTCACTTCTACCATCTCTCAAATATACCTTCAAATGGATACATATTTATTTATGACAGGAGAATACATACCATATAAACTAGATTCGTTAAATAAAAATATATAATAACAGTATGTATTAAACAAATTTCAAAAAAGTAATCGAAAGCATATGGAGCGCTGGATAAGGATCGTCTCACCCACACATCTCACATTGATCATCATGGGAATAGTTTGTCTGAAATTTTGCAACAGTCGACAACTGTCAAGTAAGGTGGAAAATCACCATACTGAACAATTTAGGTTTGTTACCGTCACTGTTACGCTATCATAAGTGTTGTAGAATGTAACTGTAGTAGGGGGAATTGATATCCCCATTAATATACAACTACATGAAAATTACAGATATATCACCTTGAGAAAATTATTTTATAATATTGCAACAAGTCGTGCATTATGTAGCCATCACTACTGAGCCGCTATTTAGCATCTTGGAAAGTAATAGCATGTCATTATAATGCTGCAATCCAGTGTGTGTTATATTGCCATCACCACTGAACCACTGCTTAGAATATTTAAATGTAATACTATGTATTGAAATGTTGCATCACGTCTGAACCACTGCTTAATATCTTTAATTGAAATGTTATGTATTAAAATGTTATAATGAAGAAAGTATTACATTGCCATCTCAGCAGAGCTGCTGCTTATCATCTCAAAATAAGGCTGAATGCACACTGTCGTGCATCAAACACGGAGCGTGTTTGGTGCACGACAGTGATGCGAGTGATATGCGTGTTTTTGAGTGTGTGTGGTGCGCGTGTGGTGCGTGCAGTGAGTGTGCCTGCCTGTATTCATGTGAGTGTGCTGCGAGTGTGAGGTGTGAGTGCATGTTTGCTGCGTGTGATTGTGATGCTGTCCGTTTTCCTGAAGGACAGTGGATAGCATTTGCGGTGAATATAAACTGGCTGGCTGTCAAAGCTGGCGAGATTGAATTTACCGCTTTGCCAGTACAGTAATCAATAAGGTTCCAGCGCTGAAACATTGTTTTTTTAAAAACTCAGTTAAAAAACTAAATAATAAAGTGCTGTGTGTTAATAATCATTTTAACCCCTTCTGCAGGCTCTGTGCTACATGTCGGCATAGATCCTGCAGATGCTGCTAATAAATGCCAATGTTAGAAGGGTTAAGATGCAGTTAGTGTGCTGCCATCATGTTTACACAGAGTGTGTACACTCTGTGTAGACATAGTGACAACACACCCTGGCAGTGCAGGGGTTAATACCTATATTTTACTAATCCCGGCAATTGTCGGGTCATTTTACATTACTGTGAAGCCGCTCAGTTCCTGCACTGAGCTAAGCACTGAGCTACGCTATTTGCGCTCAGGAATAGGGACAGCTCAGCATTTCTTCAGCACTGTCCCTGGTCCAGAAAGTCTTTACGTAGTCTCTCACAGACCACTCCATAAGTGCAGGAGCAGAGCGGCTTCCCAGGAAAATAAAATAAGCCGACAAATGCCAGGAGATGTAAAATAAAGGTTTAACCCCTGCACTGCCATGGTGTGTTGTCACCATGTATACACAGGGTCTATATACTCTGTGTATACATGACAGCACACCCACAGCAATTTAACCTTTCTGACATAGGCTTGTAATAACCGCATCTGCAGGCTCTGTGCTGACATGTAACGCAGAGCCTTTTAGAGGGGGTTAAAATGATAATTAACACAAAGACCTTTTTAATTTGCATTGCGGCTGACTTTTATATACAATGTTTCAGCACTGCTGTGACACCGCTGGAACATTATTGATTACTGTACAGGGAAAGTGGTAAATTCAAACTCGCCGGCTTTGACAGCTGGCGAGTTTGAAGCAATTTTAACAGCACACTAGTGCAAATATCGCACAGTGTGCTGTATGGGGGTGAGATTTTCTCGCCCCCATAGACTTTCTTTGCCCTCTTGCACGTTAGAATCACAACATGCGACTGCACTCGCTTCTAAATCACAAAGTGAGTTAAGTGCGGGGAACTCGCACCAGTCTGCCCTGCCTGATAGGGCAACACTGGTCCGAGTGCAATGCAAGTTTCCTTCGCATTGCACTCGCGTGAGTCTCTCGCACAGTATGCCCTCAGCCTAAGATGTATAGTGTGTATTGTATTGTTATCACCACTGAATCACTGCACTGCTAAACCGCTACTTAGAATCTTGAATTATAATACTGTGTTATTAGAGTGTTGCCACAAAGTATATATTATATTGCCATCAGAGCTGAACTGCTGTGATGTGTTGTAGTGAGCTATATGGCGAATAATTTATTATGCTGATCACGATATTCAGTGTACAGTTTGTGCAGTTTTATGATCGCCAGAAAAATTCTGCTCCCAATGCAACATACAATGTGAATGGAAAGTTCCCTGAACCCAGAATAAAATAATGACCAACTAAATTCATGTCATATAGCATAGATGTGTATTGAGACCTGCAATAGCTAAACATTCCACTATAGCTCCAACTATTCTGTAGATGTAAACCATGAAATTATAGCCATATGAAAAGTTGGAACTTAATTGATGGAATAATGTGTGGGAGAAGCAGACCAAAGCCAGCGCTCCAGAATATCCATCAAAATAGACAAATATTCATATAAACATAATTTGCGCTCCACAAAATCCAGCAAAATAAACAATCATATATGTTTAACTATAACATCTCTCTTCAAATTACACTATGAGGTCATTTACAATAAGATAGTGAGTAAATTTTCTGCAGCATATTAATAAAAATATCATAGATCACTACAGAGATTCAGCCCTTTGGGACTACGTGAACCCAGCTCCAGAATCCAGTATGACTCCCTATTATGGACCACCCTCTCCCAATACCTGCCTCTATAGGGACGGAACACCCTTCAATACCTTTCACTGACAGGGATGTCAGCAGTGGGTGATTAAATACAGAAGTGGAGCACTTGTTTCAATTAGACTTTTCCTCTGATTGTTGCACTCCTGGTTTTGGCTACAAAAACTGCAACATCACTCGCGTAAAAACATGCAGCAAATATGCAGCGCATGAACGCACCCTAAATAAATCTGAGGACACAATAGGGTGCAGTCTTCAAACTTTATTCACAGTTCTCAGAGTTCTCCAGGTTACAACAACCAGCCGGGTGCTGTGTCAGGGTTCCAGCCAACTGTCAGGTAACTTGAGTTCACTTTACCAAGACCCCCTTGTGGTGTAGCTTTCCGGGTTGTCTCACTGTCCTGCCTCTCGCCCTCCTGTCCTGTGCCTCACACACAGTGTCCCAAGCTGGCAGCCTCGGGTCCTGTTGGGCGATGTCTTCCTTGTCCCCTTGACCCTATGTGGCCGCCTTTTTAGCAAATGTGTATGGATGTGGCTACTGCACATAAAGATACCACAGCCTCCAGTTTGCTAGTTGAGTCTTATAGTCTCTCCACTAGTCTGGGGTGGCCGGTCACCTCGGCGACCTAGTCCCTCACCCGACTACGGTCAGCATGGATTTGGGCGCCACAAGTGGATCCCTCACTTCCCATGCCCCCAGGACTCCTCTGTATTTGGAGCCCCTCACCAGCTCCTGCATCTCTCCTCTCACTTTCTTTTTCCTGGGACCAGCTTCTCTCTGCTCCAGTCCCCAGGACGTCTCTCTCCAACTAACTCCAACTCACTTACTGACTAACTGATTAACTGATGTTTTCCTCACATTCACTCTATTTCCTCTACTTCCGGGTGTCCTACCCTTATCTATTTGCTCCATCCAACCCATCTACCTGTTTTCCCCTCCAGCCTGAGATGGGGCCCTCCCTCAATAGGGTCTGCCCAGATCCCCTGGCCTAGAGTGGTGAGGCGTTGGGCGCAGGTGTGTGGGTACTGGGTAGTGCCCCTTCCTTACCCAAGAGTTGGATACCACACCTTTGGCTTAGGTGCAGTACCTCTGTGGCGACTGGACTTTCAGGGGAGCCACAGGTGTATATCCACACCTATCTAAAGGAAATCCTCTCCAATAAAGATACCCATACAACTGGAATATGATGCAATGAAAGTAATATGTCACTATAAGTCTTACCTCCTCTATACATTTTCCTACAGCTGCACCAAGGACAATTGCCTCCAGTCCTCCAACTCCTCAAGTGAATTTGTTAGGCTACACTACAAACTTAGGTATTACTCTCTTTCTTTTTCTATATTACTCATATTCATTCTAAATGACCGTTGCCAATACTTCCATCCCTTGATCTTGTGTCTTGTTAGTTTTGTAAATTCATATATTCTATGCATCTTTTTGAGACTATGCTTCCATATAGGGTATTTTCACCACTCTTTGATGATCTTATGATGATTGTAAATTGCGTAAGTTTGTATAAATGGATAGCACTTTACTGATATGTTTCTTTCATAGTTTGATTCCAGCGACTCTGTGATGAAGGCCACAACGTAGTGGCTACAACGTCTTTTAGTCGCATATTGCCATTTGTGAACAAATAAAGGAGAAGCTTTTCACCTTGCAAACTATACCTGAGTGTGCAGTGTTTATCTCTCAGACTACATAAAGTAGTCAAGAGGACTCATTAGCATACGAAAATGTAAATGAGAAACTCTTTTTTCACATCCATTATAGGGCAGTTTTAGCTCAGACAGGGATGTATAGGGATGTACTAGCAAGATGCAGGGACAGGTAGTCATATGTTTGGGGGCGAAAAACAAGCTGATAAGTTCCCTTTAATAAGGCCAGGCATGCTGCAGGATGCTGACTCTGACTTGTGGTGGTCCCAGCTTGCATACAGAACAGCTAACCTTGTGACTCTGAGCTGCATTCCGTGGGACCTCTTCAGGCATGCGGGAATACCACTGGATTCTGACCTTGTGCATATGAGGCCCAATGCGGGGAGCGCAGTCATACTCCAGCTTACATATTTCAATGTAGACATCTCCTCTGCGAGCTGCTCTGTTCTGGAGAAGCACCCTTGATTTCTGGTGTGGTGAGGAAGATCACATCCTCCAAAGAATGCATCTCCAAACTGCAGACTCCAGACGCCTGGTAGCAAAGTGTTATAATGTACAGCACTTTTTGCCTAGGGACACGCCTCTTACAGCGCCAGGACCCAATTGCCTACAGGATTTAATTGTTTGCCCAATCTTGTTGCCTAGCTCCTCATTAAGCCCTTATGGTACCTTTACACGCCGCGACGGCAGGCTGGATACAGCCCGCTACAGGCTACAAATGTAGCTTGTAGCGTCAATGTAGCCCGTCGTAGCGGCGTCTGAAGACGCGACGCTACAGCCGGCGACAGATACATCTGTTTATGGGCTCTGCTCGAAAACTGATGGCTACATCGCCGATGGTAGCGAGCTGTATCGGCGTGTAAAGAAGCAACGGAAGGGAACTCCGGACACCCGGGGCTGTAGCTGCAATGTAGCTAAGGCGTGTCCCAGGCTCCGGGTTACCACGCCCCATCACCGATCATTGGAGGAAGCTCCTGCATGACGATTGGTAGTCGCTGCCTAGGGCGGCATATTTAAGGAGCTGACCAGTCACACTACACAATCGCTCGAGCGTGCTGTATTTCTCAGCCTCCTGCAATGCCTGGCCAATCCTGATGATATTGCGCTGTCCTATCAGCGTACGGACGGCTCGTAATCCACGATTGTGGCACGCCTATGTGCTGTCCCTGCTGTACCAGGTCCGCCCATAGTAGCTTATTGTAGCGCTGTGTAAACGTGGTACGCTAAGCTACAGCTGGCTACTTGACACACCCGGCGATGTAGCTAGCTACAGATGTAGCGTGGCGTAGCGCACCTTATGGCGGCGTGTAAAGAGGGTGCGTTGACCGTTTGTAGCCGTTTGAGCGTGCTCGTGCACGTGAAGTAGCGCGATGTATCCAGCCTGCCGTCGCGGCGTGTAAAGGTACCATTAATGGGATGGACTGCACTAGGTACTTGATTTACAAGTGATTTAGATGCTAATTTATTCAGGCTTCGGATCACCCTTTTAGCATTGATGGTACCTTTACACGCCACTACTGGATGGTGGCAACAACCGGGTACATGAGAGAAATGTATCTTGCACCGCCAATTCAACCCGAGGTAGCGGCGTGTAAAGACGGTTGTAGCCACCCGCCAGTGACGGCACCTGTTTTAGAGCACTGCCCTAAAACAGGAGGTTACCCAGCCGATGGTAGCGACCTGTAGCGGCATGTAAAGAAGGAACAGAAGGGTTGTTTCTACACCATGCTATGTACCTGGTATGTACCTGGGGCGTGACACAGCCTCCGGGAAACCACCCCCCTTCAGCGATCATTGGAGGAAGCTCCTGTGTTACGATTGGTTGTTGGTGCATAGGGCGGCATATTTAAGGAGCTGACCAGTCACACTACACAATTGCTCGAGCGTCATGTATTAATCAGCCTCCTGCGCTGGCTGGCCAATCATGATGCTATTGCTTTGTCCTATCAGCGTACGGACTTCTCGTAATCCACAATTGTGGCACGCCTATGTGTTGTCCCTGCTGCACCAGGTCCGCCCATATTAGCTTGTTGTAGCGGTGTGTAAATGAGGTAAGGTGCTCTGCAGAAGGTAACTTGAGACACCCGGCGGTGTATCCAGAGATAGATGTAGCCTACCGTAGCGCACCTTGTTGCGGCATGTAAAGGTGGTGCGATTACCGTTTGCAACCATTTGTGCGTGCTCGTGCACGTGAAGTAGCCGGTTGTTGCCACCATCCAGTAGCGGCGTGTAAAGGTACCATTATGGATATTAGTATTATCCTATTATTAGAAGTCATATTCCTGTATGTATGCCTCTTTTGGTGTATCTAAGTACGGTACATTTTGTGTACATGATGTGTATATATAATTTATTTATTGGATTCAGTATATGCAACTATAAAGTAAGGCAGAAATTAGTATTATGGTGCACAAGAGACAAGGGTCATATGACGATTAGTAGTTTTGCTGCATTGACAGTAGTTTTAAAACTGAGATTATACTGAGAACTACATAAAAAAATCAGTAACATAAAGATGTCTGTTAGATCCACTAAGTAGGCCTGTGAAGACAATATGGTGCCAAATTTTTCTACCTCATGTTTCTGTTTGGTGTTCTGTACTGGTGCCAAATGAGTTCCAATGAATTTTTCACTTTAAACTAGACAGTCTTGATGGTAGGTTATGTGAAAAAATCAGTAGTGAATTTCTAAATATAAATGGTATTTTAAGTACAGATTCAATATTTAGTATCCATTTACTTCAGTGAAAGAAAACATGGCATCAGATGGAACAAAGGACAATCTTTTGATATGGAGTTACACGAAGAGAGACCTTTACACCTTCTTACAAAGAAGTAATCACATTGGAGAAGAGACACCTTCTCGGGATAACATTGGCACTGTAATATGGCTCCTGATTTTGCTTGGAGCCATAATCCTGCCGTGAGCATGAAGCCTAATGCATTATATATATATTCACAGACTTTCCATTACAAATGTGTCATGAATATAGTTCTCATTATTAACATTGATGTAATTATGCAGTGTTTCTATATGAAACAAATCTTAGGCTATGTTGAGATTGGAGGTGGCATCAGATTATAGGGAACCTGTCACCTCGTTTTATCCCCCTCTGCTATCACTACCTGCCCCTGCACCTTGCTAAATCATCCCCAACAATCCTTCTCTGAGCTAAACGTGCCCTCTAAAGCTTGGGAAAAATGATTTTATAACTTACATGTGGCCTGCAGTGTAGACTTGAAAGGCGGGCTCTGGGGATCCTTTCCCCCCCCCGCTGGGCGTCATCATGCTCTTCGCTGGTCCTCTTTTTGAAACTCCCACCTCCCCTGTAGCATGATGCGGTAGCCATAACAGGTCCGGTGCATTGTGGGGGCTTATGACGTGTATGGCTCTACTTCAATATGCGCAGAGTGCAGGCATCGAAGCCAGGCCGTACACGTGATTAGCCCCCACAATGCACCGGACAAGATATGATGCTCTGGCTGATCACGTGTATGGCCTTGAATGAGCGCAGTGCGCATATTCAAGCCGAGCCATACACGTCATAAGCCCCCATAATGTAGATATGACGTTACGGCCACCGCATCATACTACGAGGGAGGTGGAAATTTCTTTTCTTTTCTTTTCAAAATTCTTTTATTGTTTTTGCAAGAGTAATACAGCGGTACAATGTAAATAATATATAAACACTGTGAATAGTGAAAACAGAACTAAACTGAGTAACGAGATAAAGAAAGAGACAAAAAAGAAAGAGCGACGTTCTTAATAATATCAACGCCTAATCAAGTCTGGTATATATCATAGAATCTGTTACACCGAGATATGTCATGTTAGGTGTCATAGAAGTATTGTATTTCAAGCAAGAGAGCCTTCATGTGCTCTCGTCGGTGTTCCTTAAGATACCAAAGCTCTTAGGCTCTTTCTGTCATGATAGTTCCATTTGCATTAGAGTCTGAGATCGAATAATGATATGTCTCTGTATGAGTAAATCAATCAGGTAGTAAGGAGAGATATAGTCAGAAAAAAGATAGAAAGAAATTAGCGGGAAGGAGGGTAGGGAGGGGAAGGGGAGGTATCAGGCATTATTGATCCATATGGGAATGGGTCATATGGTGAGGTCTCTATCTCTGTTTATAGTAATAGGCTTTCCACGGTTGCCAAATTTTAAGATGTTTGGAGGTGGTGTTGTTCACTGAGGCCACTATTTCGGCCACACGGTATAGAGAGTGGATTTTCTCTTTCAATTGTGACAGTGTAGGTGTCTCATGGGATTTCCAGTGCAGCGGTATCAATAGCTTTGCTGCACTCAAAATGTGTTGTGCTAGTATAGAGTGTAGTTTGTGTTCGGGCCAAATTGGGAAATGAAGTAAAGCTTCTTCCGGGCCCAGTTGGAGTGACGTATTCGTGATTGTTGCTATAGTTTTCTCCACTTTTTTCCAAAACAAGGTTAGCGTTGGGCAGTTCCACCACATATGTAGATAAGTGGCATCTGCAGCTCCGCATCTCCAACATTTGGAGGGATGGTTAATGTCCCATAGTCGGATTTGGTCCGGGGTGTAATACCATCTTGTAACGACTTTGTATGAGGATTCCTGAGCTCTTACGCACTGTGTCGGACCGTGGGAATGAGAATAAATATACCGCATCTGTGTTGGTGTAAATTTATATCCCAAGTCCTTTTCCCAGTGCGCTATGAATGCTCTCTTGGGATTAATATCTACGGATAATAATATATGGTAAATTTTTGAGAATATCTGTTTCGGTTTTGTCACTGTCGCACAGAGCTTCTCAAACTCAGTTAATCCTCTATCAAGGTCTGATTTTTTCAGAAGTGGGTGGAGAATTTGTCGTATTGCGTTATATTGGATAAAGTTTAAATTAGAGAGGCCAGGCATAGTTCGTATGTCTTTAAAGGATATAATGGCTCCGTCATGTTGTAACTGGTCTACAGGGTGTTTATATTGCTCTTGATATCGCGTTGTTTCTGAGTGGGCGAGCACATCATTGAGATTAGCTAATGGAGTAAGTGGCGGCATTAGGTGTTTCATTTCTCTTTGCCAAATCTTTAGGGTAGATCTGGTGAAAGGGTTTGGTGGGGATATAGTTTGTTTCATGTTGAAGTGAATTAAGAAGAGTGATCTAAGATTATAAGGTGCCAGAGCATCTTCTATTTGTATCCATTGTTTATCTTTGGTGTTCCTAATTATGTCCACTATTCTAGAGATTTGTGCTGCCCTATAGTATAATTTAATGTCTGGAGCTCCCATGCCACCCAGGTGTTTGGGAAGCGACAATGTGTGCTGTGATATGCGGGGTTTCCTGCTCTTCCATATATATCTGATAAAGAGTGAGTTCACTTTAGTAAGGAAGCTAGTCGGGATAGAAATAGGTAGCATCTGAAAAAGATAATTGAATTTGGGCAGGATTAAGCTTTTCAGTATGTTTTTTCTCCCCATCCACGAGAGATACGTGTCTCTCCAATTTTGAATGAGGGCAACCGTGGATGTAAGAAGGGGAAGAACGTTTAGTTTAAATAAATCACGGTGGTTTCCACTTATCTTTACTCCCAGATAGGTAATATGTTGTTTAGGCCAGGATAAAGGATATAAAGCTTTCAATTTTTGAAGGATGTTTGGTTTTATTTGTATCCCTAGAGCTTCGGATTTTGAAACGTTTATCTTGAAGTTGGATAGTCTTCCGTATTGGTCTATCAAGTTCATGAGGGTATGGAGTCCTCTCATGGGATTCGTCAGAAATACCAAGAGGTCATCTGCGAATGCTGCCGTTTTAAATTGTTTTCCATCTATCGTAATGCCCTCTATGTTATGGTTATTCTGAATCGCCATCAGTAGAGGTTCCATTGTCATCACGAATAGCAGCGGAGACAACGGGCAGCCCTGTCTGGTACCATTACCAATAGGGAATGTCTGAGTTACAGAATCGTTAATCTTAATCCGAGCCGTGGGTTGATGGTACATCGCCATAATAGAAGAGATTAAAGCCGTGGGCAAGTTAAATCTCGAGAGAACTTCTTTAAGGAAGGTCCAATCCACTCTGTCAAACGCTTTCTCTGCGTCTGTGCCCAAAAGGACTAGGGGGATATTGTGTGTTTTAGCGTGTTGTATTAGATGTAAGACTTTGTGAGCGTTGTCCTTCCCCTCTCTGCCCCTTACAAATCCTGTTTGATTCGTTGAAATCAAGTGGGGCAAAAGTGTCGCCAATCTGTGAGCAATCATTCCGGCCATCAGTTTCAAGTCTACATTCAGTAAAGATATAGGCCTGTAACTGCTACACAAAGTTGGGTCTTTACCCTCCTTGTGTATCAACGAAATCTTAGCTTCAAGCATTTGGCCAGGTAATGGTTGGCCCGTTAGTGTAGAATTACATAATTTTAGAAGGTGTGGTAGGAGCAGAGAGGAGAAAGTCTTGTAATATAAGGCGGTGAATCCATCAGGACCAGGTGCCTTCCCCCTTGGGCAGCGTGACAGAGTGGATTGAAGTTCCTGAAGTGTAAAGGGTTTTAGAAGTGATTGCTGATCTATGTCAGATAGGGTCGGAAGCTGTAGGTTCTTTAGGAAGATCCCCGCCTCACGTCTCCTCTGATGGACATCTTCTATGGAGTCATTAGAACGCAAGTTGTATAAGTGGGTATAATAATTAAGAAAAGCTTGTTCTATATGAGTTTGATCTTGTGAGTCAACCCCTCTGTCATTTTTGATTGAATATATCTGTGTGCGTGATTGTTGTTTACGCAGATAAGAAAGCATAAATTTTGAGGCTTTATCGCCGTGGACGAACATTTTAGTTTTCCATATTCTGTAGTGTTTCGCTGAAGATGTGTTAATTAAGTCTTTTAATCGTGTTCGCTTAGATGTTAATAAGTTAAGTATATCAGGGTCTTGATGTTTTTTATGATGTAGCTCTAGCTCTGAAATTTCATTATAGAGTTGTTGGGTTTCTGAATGTCGTTGTTTATTCAAGTAGGAAGCCATTGATATCAATTCCCCCCTTATCACAGATTTATGCGCCTCCCACAGGGATTGATCTGAGCAATCGGGTGTCTGATTGTCCCTAAAATATTGGTGGAGTCTCTCTAAAAGTCGTTTTTTCATATCAGGGTGTTCTAATATTGTTTCGTTTAATTGCCATGATCTGTATGTCGAGTGGCATTTAGTGGTAGAGATTGATGTCAGCACCGCCGAATGATCTGAGAAGATACTGGGTTTTATCTCGGACGTTTGTATATTCGGTAAAGCTCTTCTAGACATGAAGATATAGTCCAATCTGTGGTAAGACTTGTGGGGATTGGAGTAGTATGTGTAGTCCCGAGATGTCGGGTTCATATACCTCCACGTATCTATCAATTGCATGGATTGTAAGCATGCACGAATCCTAGTCAAGTCTCTACCCGAGATTGAGCTCTTCTGTTTGGTAGTATCTAATAACGGCTCTATCGCAATGTTGAAGTCGCCCCCTAAAACTACTAGTCCTTCTCTAAATCTTTCTACTTTTTTCAATGTAGCCAATATCCATTTCATCGTTTTCTTGTTTGGGGCATAGAGGCTGCCAAGAGTTACCAGTGTGCCTTTGAGCAGGCCTTTAATTAGGATATATCTGCCTTGCGGGTCCACTAGGGATTCCCGGAGTTGGAATTGTGTATTTTTCTTAAGTGCTATTGATACGCCTCTAGCTCCAGTTTGGGTGGATGTGGCGTGGAACCATCTATCAAACACTGATTTCTCAAAATTAGGGAGCCTGTTTGGTTTGAAATGGGTTTCCTGAACAAATAAAATATCGGTCCCTTGTTTTTTAAGAGTGTGCAGTGTTGGATTCCTGGTGCCTGGGGAGTTAAAGCCATGAGCATTAAGAGATGTATAAGTTAATACGTTACCACCTGCCATTGACTCTCATGTTGTTTGTTTGTTGATTGAGCTTTGGATACGAGGATCGTTCGTGCCTGATAGGGTGGGGGGGAGTAGGATTTGGGTGGGGGGGGGAAGGGGGGAAAAGCAGAGAGGGGGGTGGGAGTGTGGTGAAAGTAGAGAGAGAAGGAAAAATAAAGACAAGCATTAAAGTACCAATATAGAATTCACTTTTAGGGTTAACATTTCCCATCAATGTGTATTATTGAGTCGTCGCTTTCCAGCTTGGGGAGGACCACTCCTCCATTATCATCTTGGTTTCAATACCAATTAGAAAACATATACTAACTTAATATGTCTAAATATTTAAATTTTTCCAGAGCATTTTCTCTTAAATTTACTGTTTAGACCTAGCAAGTACACAAGTTTCGGCTTCTATGGGTAGATTGAACAATTCAGACTAGGGTAGGATATATCAGGCGTATGATGGCGGTTGGGGGTGTAGGGAGCGGGAGTGGTAAATTAGGATTGGTGGGTGGTAGTGTGGGGGGGGGAAGGGGTAGGCGGGTTTGGAAAGGGTGGGATTGGCGTGGGTTAGGTTGTTAGGGATGTTAGGGTGCGAGGTAAATAGGACAGGTAAGGGTCTTTTCATGAAAAGATCTCAAAAATCTAGCCGAAATGGTAGGTCAACAGTGGTCTCTAAGATCATTTAGAATAATATTGCTCTGTAAAAACATTCAATGAACGAACAAGAACCATTAATAATAAATGTGAGGTAAAACATTAGATCTAGTGACCTAGATAGAAATAAAGATCTCCTAAAAATTAATTGCAGTTTGTATCTATTTCTGTACAAAAGGGGTGCAATTTAGGAGAAAAAGTACACCTGTCCAGAGGGGTCAAGTTGCGTGGACATGTGTGTAAGATCTTAAAAGATATTTAGAAGAATAAATCTCCTCAGGTGACTTCTTCTGGGCCTTTTGATGATGGGGATTTCGCCGTTCTTTTCTTGGTGCGCTGGGATTTCGGAGTCATTGCTTGTTGCCAGGGTTGCGGAGTCGGTAGTGCTCCAAGCTTTGATGTTGAATGGAAAGACTCCAAGTCCGGGTAGGTGTCCAGAACGATATCCAGAGAGGTACAGGCCGCCTTAATGTCCATTGAGGTTCTGGCAGTTATAGATTTTTCACCAGCTGTGATGTGAATGCCAAAGGGGAAAAGCCAGCGAAATTTATGTCCTTTGCTTAGTACCGCTCCTGTGAAAGGTTTTAAAAGGCGTCTCTTTCTCAAAGTTATGGCCGATAGGTCTTGGAAAAGCAGGATTTTGGAGTCTGCATAGGTAAGGTCATCTGTTTCTCTAGCTCTACGCAGCACCAAGTCTTTTAAGCGGTAGTCCAAGAACCTACACAGCACATCTCGGGGTGTGTCGCCAGGTGTTGGTTTAGGGCGGAGTGTGCGATGTACTCGGACCAGTTCGATGTTGTGCGGGTCTTCCGCTCTTAATACTGATCCAAATATTTCTAGTGCTGCTTTACCTAGTGCTTCAAATGCTATTGACTCAGGGAGGCCTTTGATTCGGATGTTGTTGCGGCGTTCCCTGTTTTCATGATCTTCCAGGGTATTATGGATTTGGTGGAGTTGTTGTTCGTGGGTCTCTAGGCATTCTAGTAAGGCATTGGATTGATGAGTTAACTGACTCTGTGCATTTTCTAGTGATTCAAGTCTATAGCCTTGGAGGGTAAGATCCTGTTTTATATCTGCTATATCACGTCCTATGGGTTCTAGAGTTTTGGCTAGTATCCGTTTCAGGAATGATCTCGAGAACAGAGTGTCTTTTGTTTTGGTGCTAGTATCGGAATCACATTCCATATCTGAATCTGAGTCGTCAGCGCAGGAGAGAGCGGTTTGTTTGCTTGGCTTCTGGACCCCTGTGGACTCTTTTTGATTTCGTAGAAAGTGGTCGACGTCTGCTTGTGTTATTGACTTGGTCACCTTAGATATAGTCTTAGGAGTTTTTACAGATGTTTTCCCCATGTTATAATGGAATTGTGCGTATAAGAGTAGGCCTTGTTTTAGGAGGATTTTTCCTCCCCGCTGGATTTTCAACGCATCAACATATCATCTTGTATAGTAGGAAACTTAGATTCAACCCAAAGTGAGAGTCTTTGTAGATCCTACTGGGGCTTAGATGGGTAGCTCCAGGAGTTAGGAGAGGGAGATCGGAGTAGAATTATGCCCAGAGTGAGAGGCTTATAGATTTTTGTGTATTGCAAAGCTATATTCTCCTTGTTTTGGGTGTTGTTAATGTACAGGAGAGCTCCCTATATGTCACAATGTGTCTCTATGCGCCACAACAGGTTTCCAGGCAGCCTCTAAGTGAGTCAAGAGCGTCTCAGTTGTATCTTCACTTAGGTTTAGGATGGTGTGAGGGTGGTGTGAGTATGTTCACTCTGATACCTTTTTCACCCTCTCTCTCAGTCCATTTAATACAGCAGTCTTCTTATTGTCACTCTAATAGGAGATCAATTGTATCTCCACTCCGGGGGGTTATATGAGTGGGTCAGCCAGGACTGGGTGATTACTAGTGCTGCTCAACCTGGTGATGTTGTGGTGTGTATCTGTCTTGCTTCCCCTGTGACTGCCGTGAGCACCGCGGCTCTCCACTGCTGCGCTTCCCCTCCACCACGCAGCTCACCTCTGCCCCAGGCACAAGGACAATCCACCTCGTTCTCCTCCAAGGCCCTCTGAATCGCCGGTCGCCCGTCTGCCGTAGGCGTTCACAGATGGATCTCTCCAGCCGGTTCGCACCCCACCTCGCGCCCCCGTCTCCCGTCCTCTACCTCTCCACGGCGTCCGGGTGGCCTCGCTCGGGTGCCCGCCTCTCTCTCCTGCCGGCGGAGGGATCCGCTCGCGTGCAGGGAGTTCGCCTCAGGGATGGAGAGGCAGACAGTGAACCGGCCCTCCACGCAGGCCCTAGGGTCTCAGGCGGCGAGGGGGCTCAGAAAAGATGGCCGCGCTCCCACCTTAGTATGAACCGGGGCCCGCTTGTTATTCGCGGGGTCCACGAGTCTCTGGGGGCCTCCGGCCGACTCACCGCTGCTCTCCTTTCCCGGCCTGCGTCTCGTCGTGCACCTCCGGTCGTCTTCCGTTCGTACCGGGCTGGATGTTCTTCTGGTGTGGTGCCGGTGGGGCCTCGCGTGTGCCTCGAGGTGGGCCTCGTTTGTCCTCTTCTTAGGGACCGGATTACTTGTAGCTCTTATACAGTCCTAGATGGGTGTTATAGGCGATCTGGGTCACTCCGATCGCTTTTTGTATCCTCTCCTGGTGCTGGATGGCCTGGATGGTGATGGATTCCTGTGGGAGCTATTTAACACAGCCTCCTCCATCCGCGGCCATCTTGGATCTTCGGGAGGTGGAAATTTCAAAAAGAGGATGATCGGTGAAAGGAATGATGACACCCAGCGGGGCATGCTGAAAGCCAGCGAGGTGTGGAGAATGGAGCCCCAGAGCCCGCCTTTGCAGTCTATGCTGCAGTCTACATGTAAGTTTTAAAATAATTTTTCCCAAGCTTTATAGGGCCCTTTTAGCTCAGACAGGGATTGTTAGAGATCAGCTAGCAAGGTGCAGGGACAGGTAGTGATAGCAGAGGGGGGTAAAACAAGTGACAGGTTCCCTATAAGTTTTGAAGGTTTAGAAAAGCGCCACATGCAGTCCTAGTATTCCAATCAAAACAACAGACATTGAGTGTAAATCAATGGACAGAGAAACTTAAAGGACCTATTATAATTTGGTGGTGTCCGTCAGTCTTTGGACTGTGGCTTTTGGTTATGAATCCTTGACAGTGATGTGAACAGAGCCATAGATTTAATTCCCAGCTCAATGCTTATTTCTCGTTCTTGTTTCCCGAGCAGGCATGGATGTCAATGAGTTAATTTTGTGAGTGCTATTCAGCAGACAGATGAACATCGACTCTGTGGGATTGTGCAGGTCTCTAGGGTATTAATTATATGCACTGTAGAATTGTGTAGTCAGAATATGTAGCTGCGATATTAATACACACTAATCAGGTTTGCTTTTCCAGTAAGATTGATAAATTGAAGTGGTGATTAATGTATTCCTGTCTTTCATTCTTAGGAGTTCTTTGAAAATCATGTAATTGTATTATCCAAGGGTTATGCTTTGTTTTCTATAATTAGATCAGCCCAAAACATGTCTATCTCTCCAGGAAAAGGTCCTGTTCATGCATTGATCATTACATACAGTGGTGCAAAATTATTTACGGAAAAGTCTCCAATTAAGGAACGCTCTGATTTTCCCATGTTTTTCCTCCCGGGAATAGGATTCCCTCTCCCCATACAGAAACGACTGAAAACAAATGCATTCTTTTCTGTAGGGACCCCAAACAGGGTGATATAATATGGCTATTATGGTATATTTGTTCAGTATTTTTCTAGGAACATGTACATTTATCATTGCAAAGTTCAGTCTCATTATTTCCTATTAGGCTTCTTGACATTTTTATTCAGCTTCCTATTATAAGAATAATGACAATTTAACTTGTAACACCCCCTCTCTCCAATGATGAATTTGACTTGACTTCCAAACAGTTCAAGGTTGGACCTAGCATTGTTTTCTGCCACTTACAAGATGGAAAGTGGACAAAATGTTTTTAAATTAATCATGTGCAAATACATTGATCAATATGGATCTAGCGCACCCCATCATAAAACAAATTCAATGTCCATACTAAACAGATTAATCAGATCCACCTGTGGAGACAAATACAGATGCCAGCTGTCATTTCTTTGAAATAGAAAACTCTATTTTCATTAGTAGTGTGGGAACTATGATAAATGTTGTGGATGTTTACATGTTTACATGTGGAGTTTGGCAAGTTTTTTTTAGGGTAGGGACACACTTCAGTTCTTGATCAGTTTTCCTGATCAGTTTTCCTGATCAGTGTTCATCACTTTGTGTGCCAAAACCAGGAGTGACTCCAAAACTCACCACAGGTGTCAATCTTTCAATTATACTTTTTCTCTGCAAGGTTCACTCCTGGTTTTGGCACACAAACTGATGAACACTAATCAGGAAAACTGATCAGGAAAACTGATCAGCAACTGAAGTGTGTCCCTACCCTTAGATGTACTTACTGAGTCTTTTCAACAGTAGTTAAAAGCATGGGCTGTGAAGATAAATAAGGCCATGTATACACGTTAAATATTTGTTGTTCAGTATTTGTAAGCTAAAATCAGAAGTGGACCAACCAGAGGTAAAGTATAATAGGAACACATGCACCACCTCTGTATTTTTCACTCTCTCCTCTCTTTGGCTGGGGTCACATTTGAAACTTGAATTGCATTCACCGCATCCAGATCCGGATGCGGTGAACGCAATACCGGTCACACACATTTTTGTACAAAAATGTGTGCAGAATACCGCACTGCAGTAACCGAATGGCTCAGGATGTGTAATCCTGAGCCATCCGGCAACTGCATAGTTTGCTGATCCCGGCTATTGCCGAGATGAGCAGACTGTACTATCTATAGTAAAGAGTTAAATTTAATAAATAAAGGAATGGTTGAGGTCTCTAGGGGGGGCTTAGACCCCCCTAGAGACCGGACGCCCACTCCGGTGGGCTTCTCCTACAATGCCCCCATGCCACGGGCTCCTCCGAGCTCCGTGCATGTCCCCCAAACTCCCACCCCCCCGTATCACTATAGAGGGGTGCCTGCACCCCTATTGTATAGTTATTATTGTATGTGGCAAAAACAAAGTATTACAGTATAGATTTTAACTCATAGTTACGTGTTTACGTAGATAGTGTCCTTTGCAATCCATGGGCGGGGCTGTGTGCTTCAGCCTCCGCCTGCTCATTATTATGGCTGCCCCCTCTGGGCTTCATCCAGTGTTGTGAGGGCGGCCGCGTCATGAAAGGGGTGGGGCTATCGGTATGACGCGACCTTAACCCCGCCCCTTTCATGACGCGGCCACCCTGAAAACACAGGGTGAAGGCCAGAGGGGGCGGGCATCATGATTTCGTGGGCAGGAGGCAGAAGGACACTGCCCCGCCCATGGAGAGATATAGCGAGTTCATGAAGATGCACGTAACTATACAACTATTATTTGTACTGTAACCACTGTGTTTATGCCACATTTAGGGATACTTCTAACAGAGGGGTGCAGGCACCCCTCTATACAGATACGGGGGGGAGGTGGGGGAACATGCACGGAGCTCGGAGGAGCCCGTGGCATGGGGGCATTGTAGGTGTAGCCCACCTGAGTGGGTGTCCGGTCTCTAGGGGGGACTAAGCCCCCCCTAGAGACCTCAACCATTCTTTTATTTATTAAATTACCATTTTTACAAGACAAAGAACAGTTTGCTAATGCCGGCAATAGCCGGGATCAGCAAACTATGCAGTTGCCGGATGGCTCAGGATTACACATCCTGAGCCATCCGGTTACTGCACAGCGGATCATAGAACCGCTCCGAAAACTGCAGCCTGCATGATTTTTAACGCAGGCTGCAGTGCCGGAGACGGACACCGGATGGCTTGTGAAGCCATCCGGTGTTTAACATTGGCTCCTATGAGGAGCGTTTCCTGGTCCGGTTTTGAGCTTTTTGAAAGCTCAATACCGGATCAGGATTCTAAAAAAAAACGTAGATGTGACCCTGGCCTTAACAAGCTCAACAAATGCTCAACATGTGTAGGACATCTATAAGGGCCACGTCACACACAGATATCTGTGCAGATATTGTTTGCAGATCTCTGGTTGCAGTGAATTCATGGACACATTGTTCCATTTGTACACGGCCACAAAATGGAACAATGTGTCCATGATTTCACTGCAACCAGATATCTGTGTGTGTGACATGGCCCTAAGGGTATGTGCTCACGATCCAGAGGTGCTGTGTCTTGGACACAGTGCTTCCGAATCTGCAGGAAGCTGCAGGTGCACGCAGAAGACCAAAGCTGCCCTGTACTCAACATGTTCGGTGGGTGCACGGTGGCTTCTCCCTACATTTACGCGATAGTTACCGCTTCGGAGATGCGGAAGTCTGGAAACCTGCATCACAGCTGAAACAACGCTGCGGTCAGGAGAAGCATAGAGAGGATGAGCTTCCTTGAAATCCCATTCACTTTACTGGTACTGTGCTACGCAGCTTTTTGAACGCAGGAGCAATATGCTGTGTCCAAAATGCTGCAAACTCTGACAGTGAGCACATAGCCTTAAGATCAGATTCCTCAACATTCATTCCCTGCCTTTATTGTTTTACAATTTTTTGCTTGTAAAATTGGATGTTAAGTTTCTGTCTGACAATGAATCAACTTGAAATAATGCCAGGAAGCTTTGTTTTCCTACAGGTATTGTCATGGTCCAAAAAATATGACAACTCTTCTAGATGATCTCCCCTATTTCCATGAGCCTCCTGAATGTTCCGAAAAAGTCAATAAATATTGAATGATTTTGAATCAGTATTTGTAAATAAAAAAAACTAGGTTTCTTTCATGTTTCGGACACAGTCCTGTTTTTCGCTTTCAAATACTGCTCAAAATATTGGAAATGTCCTTCGTAAGGATTTTATGGATTAAGCAGAGCGTGTATCGCAGAAAATATATAACACCAGGAAATAAGTATTTACAATACAACCTTTGCTCTTGACAACTCAGCTGCATGTACAAACTATCTGCAGGCAGGGAAGTAATTGAATAAAAACACAACATGTCAAAGCAAATAGTGACAGGCATTGGAGTGACAGCCTGACTGATGCTTATGTCACTGTACATCACAGTCACAATTTCTCTTATGTGATACAAAGAAAAATCTCAATACTTACCTACTAAAGTAATACTAAATATTACAGAACTGTACAGCTTGATGGTGCCACTGGGAAGGATAATCTTGGCCTTTTATAAAATATGTAGTAAACTGGTTTCTTAATGTGTTAACTGCATGAGCTAAAGCTAAATAATCAATGAGCATTTTTCCCATTCCGTGGAATCTGTGAAGTAAGAAATAAAACCAATGGACCAATCATGTATTAGTACAATGTGCTCAGAACACTTTATATCTCAAACACAAAGGTTTATTGCCTGAAAAGAATAATTGTTAATCTATTTGTTTATATTTCTAAGTTACCGAACAAGGAAGAAGGTTCAAGAAGGACAAGCGATCCATAGTTCCAAGAGACTAAGGCCACGTGTACACTGAGTTTTTGGTGAAATTTTTACCTCAGTATTTGTAAGTCAAATCCAATATGAGGTTAAAACTCACATGTACACATGGCCCAAGGCTATGCTCCCATGATGAGCTTTTGGTGAGTTTTTTACCTTAGTATTTGTAAGCCAAATCCAATACTGAGGTAAAGACTCACCGTGTACACATGGCCCAAGACTATGCTCCCATGATGAGCTTTTGGTGAGCTTTTTTACCTCCATATTTGTAATCCAAATACAATACTGAGGTAAAGGCTCACTGTGTACACATGGCCCATGGCTATGCTCCCATGATGAGCTTTTGGTGAGTTTTTACCTTAGTATTTGTAAGTCAAATCCAATACTGAGGTAAAGACTCACCGTGTACACATGGCCCAAGGCTATGCTCCCAATGAGCTTTTGGTGAGTTTTTTCCCTTTAGTATTTGTAAGTCAAATCCAATACTGAGTAAAGATCACGTGTACACATGCCAAGACTACTCCCATGATAGCTTTGGTGATTTTTTTCTCATATTGCAATCCAAATACAATATGAGGTAAAGTCACTGGTACCATGGCCCATGGCTATGTCCATGGTGAGCTTTTGGTAAGATTTTTACCTAGTATTTGTAAGCTAAATCCAATACTGAGGTAAAAACTCACCATGTACACATGACCCAAGGGTATGCTCCCACATTGAGCTTTTGTAAAATGTTTACCTCAGTATTTGTAAGCCAAATCCAACATGAGGTAAAAACTCACCATGTACACATGACCCAAGGGTATGCTCCTACAGTGAGCTTTTGGTGAGATTTTTACCTCAGTATTTGTAAGCCAAATCAAATAATGAGGTAAAAACTCACCGTATACACGTGATCCAAGGGTTTGATCCTGCAGTGAGCTTTTGTAAGTTTTTAATGCTGCAAAATTTCTGCACCATTTATGACCTATTATGTAAATTGGGTTACTTGCATTTTTATGTGCTTTTTTGTGTGCATTTTCTTACATGCATTATTATTGCATTTTTGATATAGCGTTTTTTGTTTCTATTTGATATGCCATGTTTTAAACAAAGCTGCTTTGTTTTTGATTCTTCTTGATTTTTAGCTTTGGAAAAAATTGATTTACTTACTTGCAGATTACATGCATTTTTGATGCATTTTAGGAGTGGAAACACACTAAAAAGTGTGTGCATTTTGTTACTGGCCGAACTTCCACATCTAATGCAAGTCTAACAGGAAAATCTGCATATGAAATTTAGCATACCTGCAATAGAAATTGATTTGCTGTGGATTGAAACACGCACCACAGTACAGGTTATGCTGAATGAAAAAGAAGCACAGGGGCATAAGATTTCTATAAATCCCATCCAACTTTGCTAGATATTGGATACACGCCGCGGGAACGCACTTTTTCTGCCCAGAATTTCAAGATTGCATAGGAGATGTTACACAGCACGAAATCGGCAGGCAACGCCACTGCGATGTCTAAGCCCCCCTTTTACGGCCGACCCAGGAACGACCATTTAACATGGGAGTGAATAGGGGAAGTTGTACTTCACATCGTTGTTGGGCTTTTACACAGCACGATCCGGCCACATCGTCCATCCAATTCGGGCCGTTGGAGAGCACGCTCATTCGATCCCCGATATCATTTTGGCATTGTTTGTGCATCGTATTGGAGATTTATACCATACAACGCACGAATGATATCGGGGCCAACGCATGAACCACGTGACTTTTTGTCGGAGTTGGACGCCGATATCGGGACATGTAAAGTGGCATGAGGCTGGCTTCACACCATGGTAAGGTCCGGTCCGGGGCTGTCCGATGTAAGACAGACAGCCCCGGACCGGATCAGCACACAGAACCGGAGGGCCAAATGTGCCCTCCGGTCCTGTGTGCAGCCAGATGGCTGTAATTGCAGTCGCAGCTGCTGTTTTTTCAAGAGCCCGGCTGGCATGGAGCTAGCCGCGGTCCTGAAACAACAGTGGCGTGCGGCCGCCGGTATCTGGTTCCCGGGGATCCTGGGAGAATCTGGAACAATCCAGGAAAATCCGGAATCCGGCTTTTTGGGGTGATTTTTCTCCCCGGACACAAAAACATTGCAAGCAACATTTTTGTGTCCGGCGAGAATAATCCAAATTCTCCCGGAAATCATCTGGAGAGATAGAAACCGGCTCCATCAGGCCCCATTAGGCTACTATGGGGCCAAAAACCGGTCCGGGGCTGTCTGGTTTACACCGGACAGCCCCGGACCGGACCTTGCCGTGGTGTTAAGCCTGCCTAAGCCAGCCATTTAAAAATATAGAGGATAATTTTAATGAATTGAATAAATATAAAAAATAGAACCTTTAACAATACAAAGAATTATACATAAGGGGGCAGCATATAAGAGGAGAAGAAATACACTGTAAGTGGTCAGTAACAGGAGTATATAAGCTGCAGGGCTACACTTATAACATATAGTAAGCCTATTAGAAGTGTGTAGGTAATGGTAACATATGCAAGTTATACAATCAGATGCAACATGCAGATAATGTCTAGTAGTGACCTATAGATATCTCCTCCTGATGGAATGGTGCCAGGTCAAGACACACGTTTCATCATCAGCCTATATACAGACATGCTGTTGTCACTCTGCAGCTGTGCAAGCATTCTATGCATGGTGCGCCAGATTGTATAACTTGTATATGCTACTGTGGCGCCCCACCAGTCTGGTTGCCACAAGGGGGTACTACACCCACTCCACGGGTGTGGAATCTCAGTCCTTGAGGAAATGGGATGGTGAATCTAGGCCCCCACCAAAACAGCCAACACACCATAGGACCCAGGGGACCATGAGTGGACCCGGCGGTGGGCCCAGTCAAGGGGACAGGGGAAAGAACTGTGGAGGAAGAGGAGTAAGGGGAAGGAGTAAGGAGTGGGTGAGAGAAGGAAGGTGTTATGTGGATTACAGAGAAAACCTCAGTGGCACAGGTGGAGTGAAAATGACCTGTGCGCCTGAATCCGGGACTGTAACATAGTCAGGCGGAGGGGTTGGTCAAGAACCAGGGACCGGCCCTGAAAATGGCGCGGAAGCTGTAGATCTGAACCACTGAACTGGAGGCCACAAGGTCTAGAGGAGCTGTGGCCGACTCCTGACACAACCGCCGAGAAGGTAGCTGGACTAGGGTCAAGGTACAGGTACTAGTCACCCGCCAGGACTCGTGGCTGCTGGATAGGGGCTCTGCGTGTAGAGGCACTGACAGGAGAGATGAATAAGTAGCGCTGGGAGAGTGAGACCAGAGAAAGGAAAGGCACACGAAGGGTGTTGGACGAATAATCCCGGTAACTTGGGGAGTGACTGGACTGAAACTTGACAGAGAGAAGCACCCAGCTTGTTGCAGCTGTCGTGAGTAAACCGGCTACAGAATTCCAACGCTGTTTGAGACTGTTCATTCTTCTGCCAGTGGAGACACAGACTACACCAGCAGAAGAGATACAGAGGCCCAGCTTGGACACGGTCTTGCACATCCATCGCAATTGGACACATCTGCCCCGAGGTACTTCTCTACCTACAGGGAGCTATGACATCAGGCTGCAATTCCAACAACCCAGGAGGTCTGACCCGCACCTTCGGTCCCTCTTGACCGAGAACCGTAGGTGGCGTCACAAACTATTAATTCTACAAACTTCGCCCCCATTAAAAACCCAATTCCCGAGAATTGACTACCCCGGGGTCACGGAAGCCGGGTGTCGACCCCTGTGACTCCCCTGCAGTAACCAGAGCCCAGTTCCAAGTGCCCCACGGCCCCGGGGTGGGTGAGTCACTACCTTTACCTAGGCACTTGCTAATAGGCTTACCATATGTTATAAGTTTACACCTGCAGTTTATATACTCCTATAACCATTTACAGTTTACTTATCCTCCTGTTGTTATGTGCTGCCCCTTTATGTATAATTCTTTAAATTGTCAAATACCCTATTTTTATATTTATTCAATTAATAAAAATGATCCTTTATCTTTCTTCAAGAGAACCTGTCACCGGGATCTATCCCCCGACCTATTACTAGCTGTCCCTACTCCTTCCTAGCTGCTCCCTAAACATCCCTCTCTGCTGTAAATTCACCCTATAAAGATTAAGAAAAATGACTTACTGGAGGTCGTTCTGTCAGGAGACTGGAATGGTGGCTCTAGGCTCCATTCTCCCCTCCTCACTGCTTTACTGCATGCCCCGCTGGGCGTCATTAATCTTTCTTGATTTCTGCCTGCACTTGGAATCCCCCGCCCTCTTCTCCACCTATGATGCACCGACCAGTACGTCACATCCGGCCCGCTGCATTATGGGCCTGTTCACGTGATTGGCCCGACTTCAATATGTGCATTGCGTATGCGCGGAATGGGCCGATCACATGATCAAGCCCATAATGCCCTGGGCCGGTCACATGATCAGGCCCATAATGCACAAGGCTGATCACGTGTTCAGGCCCATAATGCAACTGGCCAATCACGTGATCGGGCCATAACACACCGAGTTAATACGTGATCAGGCCCATAATGCACGGCGATACGTGATCAGGCCCATAATGCATCAGCCTTGACACCCCAACAGATTAATGGTCCAGCTGGAGGTTTTGTTACGCCTCCACTTGCCCCTTGGGGCCTTGGGCTCCCTCCACCCGTTGCTCTATTACCCTTCCTTTGGGTGTCGGACACTGTTTGTACCCCCTAATATGTAGCTGGCAAGTCCCGTGGCTTCCCCAGGGTACTCTCCACCACCTGGTACCTCTCCACCAGTCCCACCAGGTCATCGGCATTCTGGGGGTCACCCTGAGCAACCCATGTTTACACTGTATTTGGGAGGGCGTGGACAAATCCATCCATTACCACTCGCTCCACCATTTGCGCTGGTGTGGAGGATTCCGCCTGCAGCCATTTTTGCACGAGATGTAGCAAGTCAAACATCTAGGAGCGGGGGGCTTTGTGGCCATGATAGGCCAATTGATGAACCCGCTGAGCTCTAACAGTCATAGTCACACCCAGGCGGGCTAAAATCTTAGTCTTTAGCTTCCCATACTCCCGAGTGACCTGTAAAGCCAGGTCAAGCAAGCTTTTTGGGGCTATACCCCGTTAAAAATGGTGCCAACACCACCACCCACTCCCTCTCAAAAATCGTCAAAAAGGCTTCAACATCATCCCCCGGGGGTCATCTTTTGGAGTGCCCCTCTTACCGCCTTCCTGACGCCGGAATCCTCATCTGGACCTGGGATGGGCCAGCTGCCCTTGCACGGAGTACCTCAGTCAGGAGTTCCTATTGCTGCTACTGCTGCATCAAGAGTTGATTTGTTTCCTGTTGCGTACGCTGTTGTTGGTGTTGCTGCTGCCGCTGCTGTTGGATCTGCACCAAGTGCTTAATCAGGCCCTCCATGCCGTCTTACTGTGTTTGTAGGCTTGTGGCTGCCTTTACCCAGGACATACAGGTCGTTTGTAGTAAATACGGGCACTTCCTGGAGGTCTATGCCCGCATTCTCCACCAAGTGTGATAGAGCCACTCACAGCTGCCAATTCCAGGTAGACACAGGAAGCCTTGCTGGGTAAACGTTTGGTTTATTGCTGTCATAAACCATATGAAAACAACCAAACTGAGGATCAGCTCAGAGCTGCACACTGTGCTCTGCACTCCAAAACTCACACCAAAGAAAAAAAAAAACAGAGGTGAACATTTAACTTCTCTGACCACAACTCAGGGAGGGAGGGACGTGCTGAATCAGCCCCAGTTCACATAACAGAGTTCATCAACCTGGCTGACACATATCTCCCATCACTTATGGTACCAGTAATCGTATTACACATCTTATACTATAAATTCAGTTTTTCGTTATAAATAAGGTCCATCTCACACCCAAAACCAAGCACCTCTGGAGCACCCAGCGCTGATTACAGCATCCACAAAACTAAAATTGATAAGAGAGCTGTCAGGGAATTTCATTCAACATCTATAGCAGCAGATCATGCAATGGGAAGGGATACAGTGCTAGGAATTTGGTCCAAAGTAATCGCTTTAATATTAGCGATCCCTAGACTAATTTACTCTCTATGCTGCAGCTCACATAATTTAACGAGGAGCCGTAATTCAGTGCTGTGGTGTGTTTGTGATGATTGGATTTGCGACACAGTAATGAGAGGGACGTGAGATGATAAGGAAAAAACTGTGACCAAGTCTGCAAGCCTCTGCCCATTGAGCACGCTCCTATTTAGTGCCGCAGACTGTTAGGTAGCAAGGATTAATCTTTCAGGAAAAAGAACAGTTAAAAGGAGAGCTGTCACAGTCTGGGGGATATTGCCTTTTTAACACAGCCATTTCCAGAGTGCGCAGCTAAGAGGAAACAGTATCTGGGGCTTTTGACCCTTTATTCTTTAAGCCACATGCCATCAGTCTGCCGTTCGCCCATTAACTTCCGTTGTGTCTTGGACACCTGTCACTGCAATACTCCGACTCACATTGTCTGGCTTTTGCTTAGACGTGGTTGCAGGAGTGGGTGTGCAGAGGTTTGCGCCTATTATACCATGTATGACTCACAGTAATTCGCCATCTGTGTTTCTATTTTGGCAGTTCCTTTCTAACTTTCTAAATGCATGCAGTCGAAGAAGCATCATACACTCTGGGCTAGAAAGGGTCAAAGCTTTCATTTGGCTGCGTTCAGTCAGGGAGGGACACTTTGTACTCGTTGAAATGCCATTTTACCCAATGCTGTGCGGATTAGAATATTTGAATTACAATGTAAATCTGTGCCTCTTGAAGAGGAAGACTTTGCTGTGAATAATGATACTCGCTACTGTGAAGCTGGAGTCACAAGTGAAAGAAGACGCAGAAACCTAAATGGATTTTTTTTTTTCTTTATTTTTAATCTACTACCCCATTTCATTTGATGGAATATGTTAAACCATCAATCACACGGTGCTTGAAAGGTTCGTGCCAGTAAATAAAAGACAGTTGAAAGTAACATGTCTGCACATTTTAAGGTCATGTCCAAAAAATGTGGTATTTCTACTGGAATTTAAAAAAAATGTAAAAATGTGGAACATCCCAGTAACTGTCGCCTTCCGTTCCACCATGATAAGCATATGGCTTCTTCTCTTGATTTCTTATGATTTACAGATTTCTACAAAATATGCATCATTTTTATAGGGGAAAAGGTACCTACACAGTTCTACCAATATTTCTATGATAAAGAACCATACTGACTGGTATCCTTTTGTATATTTTATTCTAAGTGCATGATACGTCAAAGTATTTAAACTGAAAGCTGGCGTAATATAGTGGGTGGAGCAGGGGCAGGACGCAGTGGGCTACATCCAATCTGTCTTAGAAAGTGTAGGCATTTCTTACAACCCATAGGAATGACACACAGAAAGGATGAGATTGACACAGATGCAGAAGGAGAGATGGAGGTGAGTTGTAGACAGGTATGCTACACAGTTTATTACTTTAGTGTGTGCGGCAGCAGGGAAGCATATCCAGTGATGGGGGGCTGAAAAATCCCAGGATGTTGGGCATATACAGTGATGGGGGGGGTCAGTACATGTCATATACACTCCCTCCAGCCACCAATCAGTGCTAGCTTCAGCACTGCGAGATGGACAGCGGGATGCAGTGAATATTACAGTAGACTAATGAGCGGGGACAGGTGATCAGGGGCTGCCTCCTCAGCCTGCTTCTGCCTCCTCCAGCCCGCCCCAGACTTGCCAACCCCCAGCACAATACAGCCAAGTCCCACAACAAGCACATAGTCTATATATTCGGACCATAAGACGCACCCCCGACTTTCCCCCACAATCTGAGGGAAATAAGTAAGTCTTATGGTCCGAAAAATGCGGTACTTTGTTCTTTGTGAAGGTGAGCATTTGTAGACATTTATACACAATTCTTACTTCATGCTTTTGCCCCAAATCCAACAATATTTTATAACTGAAATGCTCAGTCCTGCATTTTCCTACGATAAACTATACCTATTGATACATATCAGATCAGCATTGGCCCCTATAAAGGAGTCTTGTCATATAATTAGGGAGCATTACATTATAAACTTGTCTGGCTTAGTCCACGTACACACATTGAGTATTTGGGGAGCTTTTTTTACCTCAGTATTTGTAAGCCAAAACCAGGAATGGAGTAATCAGAGTAAAAGTAGAAACACTGCACCACTTCTGTATTTTCTCCCTTTCCTGAGGTTGGCTACAAATACTGAGGTAAAAAAAGCCTCACCAAATACTCAAAGTGTGTACATGGCCTAACAAGGGTCATCTTTGTGAAACTCAAAGTAAGATTTGCTATGTGTATATATCCTTAGGAGATATGTGTTTGCTTTTACAGTTTTATGCTTCTGCACAATATGGCTTGTAAAGGCAATGGAAAAAAAGACCCAGTAAAAGTGTTAAATTGAAGCTTGATTCCATGTGTACATGGAGGCTGATTCAATCTAACAACAGTTTATTCTTAGACAAATAAGACAGCCGCATGCTGCTGAATATGGTGGCGTTTAGTACTTGCACAGCGACTGAATATTTTAATTTTGCAGGCACACATTGCCACCCAGTGGTCAGGTTTGGTAGTGTCCATATTCGGCACATGACAGTTATGTTGAGGGTAAAATGCAGTAATAACAATGTTATCATTATGTCCTTTGTCTTTTACTATTCTCTTACAATTTTCTTAGAATTTTCTTTGGCCATTGTTATAACATTTTGCTCTTAAAACATGAGTGTTTTGCTATAACTTACAGTGATGGTTGCATCCAAATATACAGACATGTGAATGAGGCCTAAAGCTTATTTGTAAATGTTCATGACACACATCTGCAATACGAGCTCATCAGTAGTACAGCGTATTGAGGTGAATTTCTCATGTCACCATCCAATTCCAGAAATATCTTATGTTGAACGTTGATTCCATTTATCTCATTGGGTGTTTCAGATGAATCGGGCAATTGTAGCATTTTTTTTAGGTGGAAAAGAAGCTGTGTTCTACAGCACCGGCAAAAGCAGTGAAATTCCAGAAATTTCATACACATGTAGATTTTCCTCCAGACTGAATCTGAGCTCGCTAGCGTTTCTGAAAATAAGCGGCATGTCAATTCTTTCAGCATTTGGGCATCTCTTTTTACTCAGTGAAAGTAATGAGAAACTGCAAAACGCAGCATAACATTTGTGCAGTATAGTTGAAGCGTTTTTGGTGAAAAAAAATTACTTTATTAACATATGCTGTGGTAAAATCACACCTGCAATCCGCCTTACAAATGCAGCAAAAAAAATGCATTATGAAAAAACGCTGCAAATAGATGTGATTAGTGATTAGTGAACCTGCTGATGTTTGGGTTTTTTAGATTTCGGCTTGGGGATCAAACTTGACCTGATCTTGAGTCCAAACCCCGAACCTGGACTTTAAAGTTATGAAATGGTGGCAAGATTACTGCGCTGGCTCCAAAAGCCCATCACAGATGCCCACTCTCTGTGACAGCGCCTTTTCTCCCCCAGGCTAAAGAATAGCAGCCCAAGAAATTAGCGTATTCGTTGGAAGTGCCAATTCCGAGTGCTTCAACCGGCTCTTACGGATGCACTGGTGCGGTGGCGTAGGGGTAATAGAAGGAGTTAATGACAGCTGAGTGTTGACGGCTTGTCATTAAGCCCAGATTGAAAACATTCCTGCGAGGAAACAGTTAAAAAAACACAACATAGGGAACAATCCTTTATTTGAAACACCGTATATACTCAAGTATAAGCCGAGTTTTGCAGCACAAATATTGTGCTAAAAAGTTCCCTCCTTGGCTTATACTCAAGTCATACAGTTTGCTGTGGGGTGGGGGGCGGTGACCGGGGCTGGAGGGAGTGGGGGGACCCTGCAGAGTGAGCAGGTCGGTCACATGGGGCCATTCATTAGTGTAATGAATATGCACTGCATCCTCCTGTCCATCAGAGGCAGGGGAAGCGGTGCATATTGCACTACACTAAATATATTCCCCCCCCATCATAGTATCTGGCCCCCATGCTGCATCACACATTAAAACAACAAACCATTTATACCTCACCTTTCAGGCGAATCACTGCAGGCACCGCTGCGTCCTTCTGTCTTTCTGCTTATGTCAGCATCATGTGACCGGCGTAGTGATGACGTCACTTCTGCATTGGTCACATGGTGCCGGCATAAGCAGAAAGACCGGAGGACGGGGCGGTGTCTGGGGGGATTCACTGGAAAGGTGATGTATAAATGGTTTGTTGTCTTAATGTGTGCCGCAGCATGGGGGCCAGATACCATGATGGGGGGCTATATACAATGTTGGGGGCTATGAGCCAGCATGGGGGGGCTATATATATTGAAAGGGGGCATGTGCCAGCACGGGGGTTATACCCAAAGGTGGTTGGCATGTGCCAGCATGGGGGGGCTATTTACATTGAAGGGGAGTGATGAGCCCAGGGCTAGGGGTGCTCGGACACCGGGCCTGAATTGATGGTGTTTAACTCAGGAAATCACGGGTGGTCGGGTTCCCGGTTCCGTGCCCTGGTTATCATTTGTTAGATGGTGGGGAGAGAATATTTACAAGGGAACGTGATGCCACCCGTAGTTCCTGGTAATATAGGTACCGGCGCTGCAAGCCGGCCGCTGAGGTGATGATGGGTGCAGTACAGTGTGGTACAGCTCCCCACAGGTGGAGTTTTTACCTCAGGGCAGCGGTGATGGAGGATGATGAGGGGGATGAGTTGTTGTAGTTCTTACCCCTCTGATGCGATGCTGCTGATGGTGTTGGAGCCCTCCGGGCACCGGCGAGAAGAATAACAGAGACCAATTCAACTCTAACTCCACTTTACTGTGTCGTATGTTAAATGATACACGGTACAGTCTGGTTTACCGGGTGTCTGTTGCCGGTTCAGGGTCCCCCTTATGGAGTCTCTAGGTGTCCTCTCTTTGTCTTTCAGGCTTAACTTCTCTCTTCAAGTCTCTACCACCCTCGCAGAGCTCTCCCTCCAGTCCCACAGTCTGTAGCTAGTAGGCAAAGTTGGTTCCTTACCGGTATGGACGGGAGCAGCTAGAACGCACTATCTCTCCCGCAACCGGAATTCGGCCCATTACCTCTAGTGTCCTGAACCGGTTTTAATCCTGAGGTGAGAGATGCCTTTGTGGTGTAACCGCAACCGATTACTATGGGCCCCAGCTCGTCGGTTTGCAGCCAGAGGTAAACTACTAATATGCAAACAGAGTCTGTGGAGCCTCGGTTAGGAGTCTCAAACACAGGACTAGCCAGATATCCTTCCAGGGAAGGACCCAGCCAAGGGGTGGCTCCTTGCGGAGAACACCATACCACCATGTTAAGTGGCCCTTTTAGTCAATATCAGCTCTTTTACAAGCTTAGAGATATGACAAGGGAAACTACTGACCGCTTCGGCTTCCCATGCTGCCGTGTGTTCCCCAAACGTGACCAGCCAGCTCCAACCAGTCCTGGTCCATTCCTTTCTGTCCTGGCCCCCCCCCTTAACCCTTTCACCCCCGGGCCTATTTTGACCCTAATGACCAGGCCATTTTTGTCAATTCTGACCAGTGTCCCTTTATGAGGTAATATCTCTGGAACGCTTCAATGGATCCTAGCGATTCTAAGATTGTTTTTTCGTGACATATTGGGCTTCATGTTAGTATTAAATTTAGGTCGATAATTTTTGCGATTATTTGTGAAAAAATCAAAAATATGGCAAAACATTTTGAAAATTTAGCAATTTTCAAATTATGAATTTTTATTCTGCTAAACCAGAGAGGTATGTGACACAAAATAGTTAATAAATAACATTTCCCACATGTCTACTTTACATCAGCACAATTTTGTAAAAAAAAAAATTTTTGTTCGGAAGTTATAAGGGTTCAAAGTTCATCAACAATTTGTCATTTTTCCAGCAAAATTTACAAAACCATTTTTTTTGTGACCACATCACATTCGAAGTCCCTTTGAGGGGTTTACATGACAGAAAACACCCAAAAGTGACACCATTCCAAAAACTGCACCCCTCAAGCTACTCAAAACACATTCAAGAAGATTATTAACCCTTCAGGTGCTTCACGGGAACTAAAGCAAAGTGGAAGGAAAAAATGGTATTTTAATTTTTCCAACATAAATGTTCTTTTAGCCTCAATTCTTTCATTTTCACATGGGCAACAGGATAAAATGGATCCTAAAAATTGTTGGGCAATTTCTCCTGAGTACATCGATATCTCATATGTGGTCATAACCTACTGTTTGGGCGCACGGCAGGGCTCAAAGGGAAGGAGCGCAATTTGAGTTTTGGAGCTAACTTTCCATTCAAAAAGTCAAATGGCACTCCTTCCCTTCTGAGCCTTGCTGTGTGCCCAAACAGTGGTTTATGACCACATATGAGGTATCGGTGTACTCAGAGAAATTGCCCAACAATTTTTAGGATCCATTTTACCCTGTTCCCCATGTGAAAATGAAAAAATTTAGGCTAAAAGAAAATTTGTGTGAGAAAAAAAAGTACTTTTTCATTTTTACGGATGAATTTGTGAAGCACGTGTGGGGTTCAAAAAGCTCACCACCCATCTAGATATGTTCCCTGGGGGTGTCTAGTTTCCAAAATGGGGTCACTTGTGGGGAAGCTCCAATGTGTAGGCACACAGGGGCTCTCCAAACGCGACATGGTGTCCGCTAACAATTTGAGCTGATTTTTTAGTCAAATTGTTAGCGGACACCATGTTGCGTTTGGAGAGCCCCTGTGTGCCTAAACATTGGAGCTCCCCACAAGTGACCCAATTTTGGAAATTGGACCCCCAGGGAACTTATCTAGATGGGTGTGAGCATTTCTGAACGTCCCGGTGCTTCACAAATAATCTGTAAAAATGAAAAAAGAAATTTTTTTGGAAAAAAAGTACTTTTTCAATGTTACGAATGAATTTTGTGAAGCACCTGGGGGTTCAAAATGTTCACAACACATCTAGAAAGTTCCCTGGGGGCTCTAGTTTCCAAAATGGGGTCACTTGTGGAGAGCTCCAATGTTTAGGCACACAGGGGCTCTACATACCCAACATGGTGTCCGCTAACAATTGGAAATATTAGCGGACACCATGTCGCAAATGGAGAGCCCATGTGTGCCTAAACATTGGAGCTCCCCCACAAGTGACCTCATTTTGGAAACTAGACCCCCCAAGGAATGCATCTAGATGCATAGTGAGCACTTTGAACCACCAGGTGCTTCACAAATTGATCGTAAGAAGGAAAAAGTACTTTTCTTTTCACACAAATTTCTTTTTTCATTTTTACGGATCAATTTGTGAAGCACCTGGGGGTTCAAAGTGCTCATATGCATTTAGATATGTTCCATTGGGGGTCTAGTTTCCAAAATGGGGTCACATGTGGGGAAGCTCCAAGTTTAGGCACACAGGGGCTCTCCATACACGACATGGTGTCCGCTAACAATTGGAATTATTAGCGGACTCCATGTGCACATGGAGAGCCCATGTGTGCCTAAAATTGGAGCTCCCCCACAAGTGACCTCATTTTGGAAACTAGACCCCTAAGGAATGCATCTAGATGCATAGTGAGCACTTTCAAACCCCAGGTGCTTCACAAATTGATCCGTAATAAGGAAAAAGTACTTTTTTTTTTTCACACAAATTTTCTTTTTTCATTTTTACGGATCAATTTGTGAAGCACCTGGGGTTCAAAGTGTTCACTATGCATCTAAATATAGCGAAGCCCATTTTTATTTTTTTTCTAGGACTAATTCTAGAAAAAAAATGGCTGAGCTTCGCCATTTTGGTCCAGCCCGGTACAACTTGGCATACGGATGCAGCAACCCCCACTGCCTCATTGTACTGCTGAATCAGCGAAGCCCATTATTTTTTTTCTAGGATATCTAGAAAAAAATGGCGTGGCTCGCACATTTTTGTCCAGCCAGTACCACTTGGCAGCTACGATGCCACCAACCCAGCTGCCTGTGTACCTGGCTGGCCAAATACAGCAAAGCCTTTTTTAGAACATCTGAAAAAATTATGGGGCTTGCCTATTTTTGGCCAGCAGGTACAACTAGGCAGCTGGGGGCCGGAATCCGCAGCATGGAGTGGCCCAAGCGTTCTGGGCCCCCCATGCTGCGAATTGCAGCCCACAGCCGCTCCAGAAAATGGCGCATTCATTGAAGCGCTATTTTCTGGCGCTGTACCCAGACTCTTCCAGTTACCTGGTGCCGGTGGCAAACTGGGTAATAAAGGGGTTAATGCCAGCTTTTTATTGGCAGCTGGCACTAAGCCCGAGATTCATAATATAGGGCCAATGTTAGACCCGCCATTAGGAATCTCTGGTAAATAGTCAGAAAATACACACAGAGAAAAATCTTTTTATTTGAAAAAAAACCACAATCAAAATTCGGACTCCATCTTTATTATAAAGATCCACATAGTCCACAACGAAGGTCCCACGACGCTCGATCGCCTCTGCTCAATCCAGAGACTGCAGCAAGGGATCAAGTGTCCTCTTCCTACAGCCTCTGTGGTCACTGTTATGGTGCACTATATGACAATGATCTGTCATACAGTGCACCATGACTATGATCCCAGAGACTACAACAAGAAGACACTTGATCCCTTGTTGCACCCATCCATCCACCTATGCACCCATCATCCACGCACGCATGCACACAACCACGCACGCACATCCACATCCACGCACGCATATCCACATCCACGCACACATCCACGCATCACGCAGACATCCACGCACGCACATCCACATCCACGCACGCACACGCACATCCACACACATCCACACGCACACATCCACGCACGCACATCCATGCACGCACACATCCACGCACGCTGACATCCACGCACGCTGACATCCAGGCACGCTGACATCCATGACTCACACGCATGCTGACATCCACGCACGCACGCTGACATCCACGCACACTCGCTGACATCCATGCATGCACACATACACCACGCCCCTTCACGCACGCAAGCTGACATGCACGCACACTGACATCCACGCACGCATACATCCACGCACACTGACATCACGCACGCACGCTGACATCCGCACACTGACATCCACGCACGCACGCTGACATCATGCACGCACGCTGACATCCACACATGTACACATCACGCAATATATTCATGCACGCACATCCACACCACAATCCACGCATGCTGACATCCACGCATCGCTGACATCCACGCACGCACGCTGACATTCATGCACGCACACATCACGACGCACGCTGACATTCACGCACGCTGACATCCACGCATGCACGTGACATTCACGTATGCACACATCCCCGCACCTGACATTCACCACGCTGACATCCACACACGCACGCTGACATCCACGCACGCAAGCTGCATGCACACATTCACGCACATATCCACGCACGCACATCCATGCACTCTGACATCCACACATGCTGACATCCACGCACGCTGACATCCATGCACGCTGACATTCACGCACGCTGACATCCACGCACGCACGCTGACATCCACGCACGCATGCTGACATCCGCACCACGCACCGCTGACATCCACGCATGCACACATCCACGCACGCACGCTGACATTCACACATGCTGACATCCACGCACGCATGCTGACATCCACGCATGCACGCTGACATCCACGCATGCACACATCCACACACGCACGCTGACATCCACGCACACACATCCACGACATCCCGCACACATCCATCTATACACACATCCACGCACGCACACATCTATGCACGTACACGTCTACGCACGCACACGTCTACGCACGCACACGTCCACCACACACACGTCCACGCACGCTCATGTACGCTCACGTCCACACACGCACACATCCACGCATGCACCCCCCATCCATCTATCCATTCACATCCATCCATCATCATCCATCCATCCATCATTCATACATACATAAATACATACATACATAGATACATAATACATACATACTTACCTCCCTCTCGATAGACCGATGAGCAGGAGGTGGCCGGGAGAGGAGGCGGGGCCACCGACCGGCCGAGGAGCCACACAGCCGGACACAGGGCGGGCGCAGGGTGGGTGCACCGATGTGTGCAGCCCGCCGCAGGAGGTGAGGGGGGGCTTCCAGGGGGGGCTGCCTGGGGGGGCTGCCTGAGGGGGGCCGTAGGAGGGACCAGGCACTGTGGTCGGCGGGCGCACCCGCTGGTGCAGCCCGCCAGCATATGCATATCAATAGAGGGAGGCGGGCAGTTGGGGGGACAGGGGGGGGCTCTGTTAAGTCCTGCTGCTGGAGGGGGCTGTGGAGAGGTGGGCACTTGTCGATCCACCCCTCAAGATCTGATTGGAGAGCTCCAATCAGATCTGGAGGGGTGAATCCCTATGATTCCCTCCGATCGGCAGTTTCACTTTTAAACTGCCACTCAGAGGTAACCTGGGGATGGAGGGTTTATCCACCCCCTGTGGGGTCATCTACAGGTTGTCACAGAGCAGCAGCATCTGTGACACCTGAGTGACCCCACTCACAGGAGCTGCAGCAGCTCAAATCTGCCAGGACGTTGTACAACGTCCTGTGTCGGTAACAGGCAGAAACACAGGACGTTGTACAACGTCCTATGTCGGGAAGGGGTTAAAGATGGAGATTTTCCTGTCAGCTGTGCTGTCAGGCCTGTCCTTCCTGACTGCCTTCCCAGCACTGTCTGAAGTAAAACTCTCCTCACTTCCTGGTTTTCTCACTCTAGCCTAGGCTCCACCCCCTTTTAGGACCTACTAAATAACCAGTCCCCCCTATACTAGGGGGCCTAGTCCTGTGTGTGTGTGTAACTTGAGACCCCACAGGTTAAACCCTAAGCTGACAACTTACAGAGAAATCACATACATTTTACAAGGTGTAATACCTCTCTGTGGCGCCTAGCCAGAGGGGCGCCACAGGAGCATGTGCCAGCATGGGAGGGGCTATACATAATGATGGGGGCAAGTGACTGCACGGGGGGTTATACCCAAAGGTGGAGGGTATGTGCCAGCATTGGGGCCTATATATAATGATGGGGGGCATGTGCCAGCATGGGGGGAGCTATATACATTGAAGGGAGGCATGTTCCTGCATGGGGGGCTATATATAATGTTGGGGGGCATGTGCCAGCATGAATGGGGGCTATATACATTGAAGGAGGGCATGTGCCTGCATTGGGCGTATATATACTAATGGGAGGCATGTGCCATCATGGGGGGTTATACCCAAAGGTGGGGGGCATGTTCCAGGATGAGGGACTATATACAATGATGGGGGCTGATGAACATGTCATGAGGGGTTATATACTATGATGGGGAACATATACAGGGATGAGGGGCTATATATCAGGATGGGATAGGCTATATACAGTGACTATATAACAGAATGGGGGCTATATACTGTGATGGGGGGCTATTTACTAGGATGGGGACAGATATACCAGGATTGGGGCCTGCAGTATTTCCCACCCTAGGCTTATAATCGAGTCAATATGTTTTCTCAGTTTTTAAGGGTAAAACTAGGGGCCTCAGCTTATATTCAGGTCGGCTTATACTAGAGTATATACGGTAAATCACAGAGAAAAATCCTTTATTTGAAATCACTCAGTCAAACAACCCTCATTTTCCCTTTTTTTAACCCTACACATACCATCTGACGATAATCCACAAAGATAGTACCACGAAGCACACGATCCTTGCTCTGCTTCATAAAGAGGCTGCAGTGAGGGAACAAGCATCCTCCCACTGCATCTGACGCGCCCTAGGACTCGGGTACTCAGCTCTCAGGCAGTTGCAGTCTGTCTGGGGATGTCACAGGTGGCTTGACCGAGGCCGTGGCCCTGATGGTCAACTCAATGAAGGGCGATTTAATAATGGGAATAAGTTTTTGTCTTCATGGCGCCACCTGCTAAGTCTCATGATGCCCACCAGCGCCGCCAAAGTCCTCCGGTGGTTGGTGGTCTTGTGGCTGAGATGGATAAGTCCCCGCAGGCGGGACTGAACCACTGGGACAGTGATGCTGTAATAAAGCTGTTTATAAATGAAAGGATGCAGCAGAGTCGGGACTTCACTTCACCGGGTAACTTTACTGACAACGTCTCCAAAGTTATACAGTTCAGCAGTTCAACAGATGTTATAACGGCAAATGCTTTGGATGCTGCAATATGGATGTCTGGCTGTGAATGGATCCCTCCTTATGTTCCTTTCTTTCTCTTTCTGTCCTTTGCCTCCCAGTGGCGGTGAAGTCTGACTTCCTAAAGACAATCTGACCTGCTGCGTTTCTTCTTCTTTCTCTCCCTCCTTTGCAGTCTCCGGGACAACCTTCTCTTAAGCTAAGCAGTGGCCTCTGCTCCTAGCTTTTGGCTCCCTTTTAGCTTTGACTCACTCAGGAGACTGGGACTGTATTTATAATATCCCCATTCTTCGGATTCTCTGTGAGCCGTGTAGAATCTCACAGTTATGGGCTCCGGTACCCGTTTCCTATCCTTGAACTAGCTCGCCGCTGAGCTTCAGTTCCTTCCCTCTGTTTCTGGGATCTGTTCTGGGCCCCTCAGCCGAGGAGACCCTCCTTGCTCCAGCTCTACCAACCGACTCTCCTCTCTCTACTCCTCTCTCTACTTACTGAGCTCACTGGTTCCCCCTAGAGGATACTATTCCCTTTTGTGGCACCTACATAGTGGGGCGCCACACATCCTCTGCTATCACACTGACTGCTGAGGGTAATGTCACTCACTGAGTCACTAAGTCCCCACGGCAGTAAACTCAGGTGATTCTGCTGCCGGCAGGGGGTCATCTGAGCTCACCACTTCTCATGCAGAGAGAAGACACTTGTTGATGTTTAATCACTGCTTTGTTTATTTTTACAGCTGAGCCTGAACTATAACATGGACTTCTCAGGGAAGTCAGGGATCACTAGGTGTTCGGTAAGGACCTCAAACTTTACAGCTCAGTTACTCCTATCACTAGATGTGATTAATACTTACTGTAGCTTTTTTACTGCCAAGAGTGAAGGTTTTAACTACAGCAAAAAATAACTGCAAAAATGCCACACATGAGTACACCCTAAGGCCACTTCACACGAGTTTATTTTAAAACGGACAGCAAATGGTATTTAATTGTGATGTATAGAATATTATTTTGTTCACATGGGCCAAATCTCTCTATGATTCGGATGGGACTTGGCTATTCAATCCTATGGGACCCCAGAAATAAACACATCCCATATTGATCAACCAAATAGAATCCAATTTTTACAGTCAAATTGCAATTCATAACATAGGAAACTATTTTTGGTCTTGTAAATCTTATTCACGGCTAATTTATAAATGCTATAGAGATATAGAGATGCCATAAAGATTACTGATGGCTGAGACTGAACTGTAAAGTTTAGTGACTGTACCGAGCACCTAGTGTCTGTGCATGGACCCCAAACATGCACTGCTCAGGAGAGTATGTGTTACTGTTTGGGTTTGGCTGCCTGAATAAAGTGCTAGGGGGCTGCAAAAAGAAGCAAAAAAAAAGCAAGATTTTACTGTATTTTTTGCTCTATAAGACACACAGGATTGTAAAAGGCACCTCAAATTTAGAGAAAGAATTTAGGGAAAAAAATGATTTAAAATAGGGAGTCTGTGCTACAATCTGGTGCATCTCATATGCAGTCTAGCTTACCCAGGTGGTGGTGAAGCAGCAGGGTAACAGCAGACAAGGCTACGGCAGGCAGGGTCACAGCAGACATGATCGTGGTGGCATGATGGGGCAATGGTGCGGGCAGGAGGTAGGGTCATCAATGGAAGCATAAGTGGGGCAACGCTTGTGGGCATGAAGCTAGGGATGTTGTGGCAGTATGTAGCTGTGCTGAGTGGTATCATTGATACTTCTAGCTTCCGGAAAATGGCAGAGGAGGCAGAGCAGTCGCAGATGAAGATCTCGGACAGCTGAAATCTCCATCTGCCCAAGCATCACCTCCACAGTCATTATTTTGAAGACCATGTGGTCGAGGCACCACGGGTACAGATCTAGCTCTTGGTTCTCTGAAATTTTCAATCTATGCCTGCATCACCTATGCAGCCATTTGCCTGACAGAGTCTGGAAGTATCAATGACGCTCCGCATACAGCCGCAACACCCTCATCTCCAGGCCCACAAGCATTGCCCCTCTTCCGACATCTCCATCGGCTAAACAAGATTCGGAGTTTGGGGGAAAAAGTGTGTTTTATAATATGAAAAATACAGTACTTACCTTGTTTCCATGCCACTGTCACCCTGCTTCCGGGTGCAATCATTAAATCTTATGAATATTCCCCTGCAGTCAGACTGCGCCCCACCCTTTATGCCGCCATCTGCGATTGGTTGCCCTACACACACTAGTGTAAAATTAAATCATTGGAAAAAATGTCATGTGGTCCCAAATATTTTTATCCTCAGCATACAGCTGCAGCCTGCAGGGAGCAATTGGGTGTCTTATCTTGACAGTGTATCTAAGCATGGGGGACCCCACATCGTTTTTTTAAAATATTGATATAAATTATTTAAAAAAAAAGCTGTGAAGTCCCCTTAATTTTGATATCCAGTCAAGGTAAAGCACACAACTTGGGGCTGGTGTTCTTAGACTGGGGAGACCCATGGTTATTGAGCCTTTCCTAAGCAGCCTGCAGCTGGTCCGTTATCAGCGCATCCATTAGATGCATTAATCCTGCGCTTTACCCAGCTAATTCCAATTGCCCTGTTGGGGTGTTAATTGGGGTAATATAAGGGGTTAATGGCAGCTGTGCTTGGTCAAAAATCCCAGCTGCCATTAAATCATAGGTTAGAAATGAGTAGTGACCTATGAGACAACCCCATTATTAACCTGTAAGTACAAAATAATACAAACACCAAAAAAATCCTTTTTTTGAAATGAAAAATACACACTCTCTTTCAGCCTTTTATTGCTTCCCGAAACACCCCTGCAGGTGCATAGTAATCCACAATCTGACATTGTGTGACATAGTGGCACAGCAGTCCAGCAATGGGTTCAATTGAATACACTCCATGGGGAACCTACTGCTGTGAACTGAGAATACCAGCCCCGAGTGGGGTACTTAATCTCGGCTATGTATCAAAATTGGGGGGACCCCATGCCATTTTAGTAAATGATGTATTTAAATGATAAAAAATAGGCATGGGGTTCCATGTATTTTGCTGCTCAGTCAAGATAAATCACACAGCTGCGGCTACAGACAGCAGCTCTTTGCGTTATCTGTGATGGGATCAAAGTATTCAGGACCCCACAACATTTTTACCAATTATTTATTTATTTTTACACTAGTATGTGTAGGGCAATCAATCATAGATGCCAACACAAACGGTGGAAACCTAGTCTGACTACAACCAATTACAGGGAGGCAGGGGAATATTCATAAGGTTTAATGAGCAGACCCGGAAGCAGAATGACAGTGGCATGGAAGATCAGTAAGTATAATTGTGTTGCTGTAATCCCCATTTTGCTTCTTTTTGCACCCTCCTCTCCTTTACTACCACCATTTTATAGGACAGACTTTCGGATCTCAATAGACATATATGAACTTTGGGGTTTGAGCTCAAGTTTGGGTCAAACCTAGTTCCGAAACCGGACATTTTTTTTAAGTTCGTCCCGATCTGGCAAACTCAAACATCTGTGGTTCGGACATAAGGATATCAAAGGCTTTTTTATTACCCCATGAAAATTCAGTGTTTTTTTTTTTATTATTCAATTGTATGAACCTAGCCATGCGAACACATTGAGTATTTGGTGAGTTTTTTTACCTCAGTATTTGTAACGAAAAACTAGGAATGGAGCAAACGAAAGTATAATAGTAACATGTTGACCCAAAACACTGGAACACACATTCAGTAAATTTCATGCATTTTGCTGCTGAAGCAGACACCGATTCCGGTATTCACTTCTACAGAACGGTGACCCATAGGAACCCATTCTGTACCTGGACAGCGGCCGCACACAGTCTATTTTGGTGGCCGCTTTTCAGGGGTGCACAGGAAACGTTGCAGGAAACATTTCCTGTGCACCCCTGAAAAGCGGCCGCCTAAACGGACTGTGTGCGGCCACTGTGCAGGTACAGAATGGGTTCCTATGGTCACCGTTCTGCTGAATTGAATAGCAGTATTGGTGTCCGCTTCAGCAGAAAATCTCTACGTTTTTAGCAGTTCTGCTAAAAACGGTGAGTGTGACCCTTGCCTTAGCCATGACTTCTTTTTTTAAAAATTTGTAATAGTATCAAGTGAAGTGCAAAAAAGTCAAACAGTTATCATAGAGGGAATTTTTTAAGTCAATTTTGCAGTTCTGTCTGCCCAAATTACTTGGCAACAGTAGTGTAAAATTGCAAAAAGTCGCAATTATTTGCAGAAATTTGGTATTAAAAATACCTTGATTCATGGCCATCATTATATCTACAACTCTTCATGGGATTGTCTGAAAACTGGACATCCTCTTTTGAATGACACTAGTGTACTTATTAAAATAAGAAAGAATTATACCTATACTCTAGACTGGCACAGCTCCAAGTGCTGTGTTCCTGTCACAAGTGTGTAATGTCCTACCAAGACCTCTAGAGTATCTGGGATCTGAAAGTCACAATGTTTGGCTAATCACAGGTCTTCTTTAGAGCCCACTTGGTGATTATCATGAACTAGATGTTGGACTCAAGCTATCGCATTGGGAGGATAGTTATATCATGGGGGTAGTTGTGCAGTGACTGTTTTCCCCCAGTTCACTCCCTCTCTCCCCATGTGCTGTCTTCTCTCTGTGCTCTCTTCTTTGACCTGTCTCGTCCATGTGCTCTCCCCCTGTGTGCTGTCATTTCCCCCATGTGCTGTCTTCTCCCCTCATGTGCTGTGTACACCCCTATGTACTCTCCCACCTTTATGTGGTCTTTCTTCCCTTTATGTTGTTTTCTCCCCTCTGTGCTCTCTCATGTGTATGCAGTTTCTCTCCCAGCTGTGATGTTTTCTCACATCTGTACTCTCTCTTTTAGGCTGTCTCCCCCTGTGCACTCTCTCTCCCTGTGCGCTCTCTCTGCCCCCCTTCCCGTGGGCCCTCTCTGCCCAATGTTTATTTTCTCTGCTCCCCTGTGCACTCACCCCCCCTGTACATTGTCTCTTCCCCTTGTTCTCTTTCCCTCCTGTGATGTCCAAAGATGGCTGTGGCATGAGTAAGTGTGCATGCACACACCGGGTAGCTCCACCATCATCTTTGTATAATCAGATGTCCAAACATGGTGGCCGCTTGAGTAAGTGTGCATGAATGCTGGGTATATGCATGCGCACTTACTCAGACAGTGTTGTGCCAGTGATGGCAGCTGTGGGTGGCGGTTTTGGGTGGCAGTGGTTTCAGATTGCAGCACTGTTGGCGGTACTGCGCAATATGCCAGTACCGCCAGTGGGTGCCATATTTTCACAGCCATCACTCTCTGCCTCCCAAGTGCTTTCTCTGTCCCCTTTTGTGTGCTTTCTCTGTACCACTCTGTATTCTCTGTACTCCCTTTGCACCTCAGTGCCTTCATTGAAAGCATCCATTGTTGAGCTACAGCAGGGGTCCCCAACCACCGGGCCGCGGCCCAGTACCGGGCCGCGGGGTCTGGGTACCGGTCCGCACCGCCGCAGACCAGCACTACACATTGTGTGCTCTGCGGTGGCTCCCAGAGTGATGTCACCGCCTCCTGCATCATTCATTATATTCCCTCTCTTCTATTCACATAGCTGAGGAAAAGAACTACAGGAGAAGCCATCAGCCAATCACGGTGCAGCAGCCGGGCCCTGATTGGCTAGTGGCTTTTGCACTGTGATTGGCTGATGGCTTCTCTGAGGAAAAGAAGAGAGAGGCCGAGATCCAGCAGGTGCTGGGGGAGGGGGGGGGGCCGGTGAACGAAGTGTGTCTGTGTGTGTGTGACATTGTGGCTGGAAGGGGAGACTGGGGGGTTAAAGAGGAGAGACTGGGGGTTAAAGAGGAGACTGGGGGGTTAAAGAGGAGAGACTGGGGGTTAAAGAGGAGACTGGGGGGTTAAAGAGGAGGCTGAGGGGTTAAAGAGGAGAGACTGGGGGTTAAAGAGGAGACTGGGGATTAAAGAGGAGACTGGGGGTTAAAGAGGAGACTGGGGGGATAAAGAGGAAACTGGGGGGGTTAAAGAGGAGGCTGGGGGATGGAAAAGCATGTTATGGCTGGAAGAGGAGGCTGAGGGGTTAAAGAGGAGGCTGGAGGCTGAGAGAGGAGGCTGGGGGATGGAAAAGCAGGTTATGGCTGGAAGAGGAGGCTGGGGGCTGAAAGTGGAGGATGGAGGCTGAAAAAGGAGACTGCGGGCTGAAAAAGCAGGTTGTGGCTGGAAGAGGAGGCTGGGGTCTGGAAGAGGAGGCTGGGGGCCTGTCACACATAACATCAGTGTAGAACTCTGGCTCAACAAATGCAGTTTTGACATAGTTTATTGTGGTGGATTTAGGTGCCTAGAGGCTATACTGAAAATCTGATATGAAGTTGAAATTTCTGAGGAAAGCCTTTACCAAAATAGATCAACATCACAAAGCATTTACTGATCTCAGGGAGACCAGTCAAGGAAAACACTGCGGGCAGCCGGCTAAAGCGCTCAAACACAGTGAAATCCATGATGCATTGCCCCCTGGGAATTTGAATATGCAAATGGAGTCTGTGGAGCCTCAATTAAAAGTCTCAAACACGGGACTAGCCAGATATCTCTCCAGGGAAGAACCTAGCCCTGGGGTGGAATCCTTGCAGAGACCACAATAACCACCATATTAAGTAGCCCTTTTAGTCAATATTCCACTCAGTTACGAGTTAAGGATATGACAAGGGAATTAACAGAGCCAGGTATCCATTCACAGACAGCTGTTTTGGGGTATTGCTCCTCATCAGTGTGGAGTAGGATTCTGGCTAGGTGGGAGAAATGCCTGGTAGACCAGTCAAGGAAAACACTGCGGGCAGCCGGCTAAAGCGCTCAAACACAGAGAAATCCATGATGCATTGCCCTCTGGGAATTTGAATATGCAAATGGAGTCCGTGGAGCCTCCATTAAGAGTCTCAAACACGGGACTAGCCAGATATCTCTCCCATATATCTGACCAGACCAGATATCTGGTCTCCCATGAGATCAGTGAATGCTTTGTGATGTTGGTCTACCAGGCATTGCTCCCACCTAGCCAGAATCCTACTCCACACACAAGGAATCCACCCCAGGGCTAGGTCCTTCCCTGGAGAGATATCTGGCTAGTCCCATGTTTGAGACTCTTAATCGAGGCTCCACGGACTCCATTTGCATTTACCAAAGTAGAGGCATCATCACAATCAGGAGTATAAAGATCTCAGTATATGAAATATAAAAAAAGAAATCAAGCTAGCAAAATTAGCTAGTGAAACACAAATCGCCAGCAACATTAACAAAATCATCAATGCCAAAAATGAAGCAAAGCATGGTATTGGTCCCTTAAAAGATAATAACAGGATAATTATAGAGGATAAAGAAAAGGTTGAGATATTAATCAAGCACTTTTCATGTGTATTCAACAAGGAACTGGCTGTTCCAGAGATCATTCAACAAAGCAAAAATCAAAGTTCGACACTTGTTCACATATTTTTTACTTTATAAAATGCATCGGATTATAAATTTGGTGAAGGTAAAGAGAAAAATAATAATTTTAAATGTTAAATGGGGTTCATCTTCTAATTCCAGTGTCCGTCTTACAATCAATATATTCGGCTCCCATCCTGGTTTATATGTCCCCCGTCCTGGTATACACTGGGGATCAAAATTAGAGAACAACACACAATTTCTTTAATTGTGTTGTCCTATGTTAAACAATCCTAACATGAGTAACATAGCAGTGTTTTAACCTTCTTTCATATATTGAATATATTCTCAAGCAAAGAATAAAAATATAAATTAGATAAATGCTAATGAACACTGATCAAAATGAGAGAACACTTTCAGATATCTGCAAATTACTGGTGTTAATCTGCGACCTGATGCTAATTTCCTTAATTATCTGACAAACCCTATTTAACTGGCAGCCTAACTTTCCAGTTTGCACTCACTTCGAGTGCAAAGGATCTCTGTGCCTACTCTGCATCTACATATATGCTGCTCTCAGATGAGGTTTCAAAAACCTGGTGGTTCATCTTTTCAATGTAATTAAATACCGTATATACTCGTGTATAAGCCGAGTTTTTCAGCCCAAAAATTGGGCTGAAAAGTCTCCCCCTCGGCTTATACACGGGTCAATACGGTACATGGTGTGGTGGCTGTGGTGGGGGCTGTGTCCGAGGCTGGAGGAGGCGGGGGGGGCTGCTGTATGAGCGGCCCCGTCACGTGGGGCCGCTCATTATATATGCACTGCTTCCCCCTGTCAATCAGCGGCAGGGGGAAGCAGTGCATATCTGGCCCCCAAAATGCTGCACTCGCCCCCCCTGTGTAAGGGCCCCCCTCCCCGCTGTGTAAGGCCCCCCCCCCCCGCTGCTGATCTTACCATCCGGTCTTCTGATCAGCGGCGGTCCTCGGTGCTCCGTCCTGCTACATCCGGGATCTCCGGCCGTCGCAGGCATATGACGTCATCGTGCGACGGCCGGGGATCCCGGATGCAGCGAGGACGGAGCACAGAAGATCGGCGCTGATCAGAAGACCGGATGGTAAGATAAGCAGCAGGGGGGGTGAGTGCCAGCATTTGGGGGCTGCTGTTTACCCCTGGGGGCTGCTGTTTACCCCTGGGGGCAGCTGATACCCCTGGGGGCCCTGCTGAATACCCCTGGGGGCCCTGCTGATACCCCTGGGGGCCCTGCTGAATACCCCTGGGGGCCCTGCTGATACCCCTGGGGGCCCTGCTGATACCCCTGGGGGCTGCTGATACCCCTGGGGGCCCTGCTGAATATCCCTGGGGGCCCTGCTGATACCCCTGGGGGCTGCTGATACCCCTGGGGGCTGCTGATACCCCTGGGGGCCTGCTGATACCCCTGGGGCTGCTGTTTACCCCTGGGGGCAGCTGATACCCCGGGGGCCCTGCTGAATACCCCTGGGGGCCCTGCTGATACCCCTGGGGGCTGCTGATACCCCTGGGGGCTGCTGATACCCCTGGGGGCCTGCTGATACCCCTGGGGGCTGCTGTTTACCCCTGGGGGCAGCTGATACCCCTGGGGGCCCTGCTGAATACCCCTGGGGGCCCTGCTGATACCCCTGGGGGCTGCTGATACCCCTGGGGGCCCTGCTGAATACCCCTGGGGGCCCTGCTGATACCCCTGGGGGCTGCTGATACCCCTGGGGGCTGCTGATACCCCTGGGGGCCTGCTGTATACCCCTGGGGCTGCTGATACCCCTGGGGGCCTGCTGTATACCCCTGGGGGCCTGCTGATACCCCTGGGGGCCTGCTGATACCCCTGGGGGCCTTCTGATACCCCTGGGGCCTGCTGATACCCCTGGGGGCCTGCTGATACCCCTGGGGGGCTGATGTGTACCCCTGGGGGCTGCTGTTTACCCCTGGGGGCTGCTGTTTACCCCTGGGGGCTGCTGTGTACCCCTGGGGCCTGCTGTATACCCCTGGGGGCCTGCTGTATACCCCTGGGGGCCTGCTGATACCCCTGGGGCCTGCTGAATACCCCTGGGGGCCTGCTGTATACCATACTGCTGGGGCCTATATTCCACTGGGGGGGCCTGTATATCTCACTGCTGGGGGCTGTATACCTGTCCTGGTGGCTGTATACCATACTACTGGGGCCTGTATACCACACTGCTGGGGGCTGTATACCTGTGCTGGAGTCCACCCTCGGCTTATACGCGAGTCAATAAATTTTCCCAGTTTTTGGGGGCAAAAGTAGGGGGTCGGCTTATACACGGGTCGGCTTATACACGAGTATATACGGTATATGAAAGAAAATGTTACTGATTGTATTTAGAATTCATCCACATAATCTGTGTTCAGTGATGCATTGCACAATAATACAGTCAATGAGATGTAGGACCCTGCATATTGTTCTTGTGGTTACAAAGATCATCTCTTGTTCCGCAGGACTTGTCCTGCATTACACAGACAGCCGATTGATATGAATGGTCACTGTTTTATGCTTTATTTTCCCGGTAGCAGTGCTTCAGGGGTTATGGACACTTACTGCCCAGTTTTCCTACATATTACAGCTGATTGCTGGGGGCAAAGCTCGTCAGCCACACTAAATATAAATAATATATTACAAAAACCTTGTTTACTGTGTTCTCTGTATTTACTCAGTATTCTATAAAACCTACACTTTTCTAATACTGAAAAAGATAAATAGATATAAAGGGAATATCCAAGCATTTAACAATGCCAAGCTTCGAAGAACTATCTGAAACCAAGAACATTTTACGTGTGTTTCCACCTCGTAGAACATTTCATAAAATCGATAAACTATATGTAGTTTGGGTATTGCAGTGAAAATAGAATAATTCTAGTGAAGGGTTTTATATCAGTAAAAGAACGCTCTTGTTAGGAATCAATCTTTTTAAACTCTATTTTCACCTCTATGATTTCATAAAGGTGCTGTGCAACTGATTGGAAGTCAACCAAGAAAGGAAGATAGACTTTTGTCCCAAAACCAAAGATAATGGCAGTAACAAAAAGACTTTTTACTAACATCCTCAATTTAGAAGTGCCAGGATGCTGTTATTAAATGTTAAATTATATTACAGGATATTTTTTTAAATTCATAGAAAAGCTAGGAAAAGAGAACGATCCTGCTAGAATATGTGGTAAGGGTAAGTCAACATTGATGAAACAATACAGAGAGAAAAAGGAGAGAGCCTCCGGCCAGACATTAGGAGGGGATAGCATGACTTTACTGACACCACAATTTAAAAATCTTCTTCTGAGGAAGGACGAACAAAGGGAAGATGAAAATCATAACAAAAGGAATTTTATGATGTGTTGATCATTGAACAGATTTATTAGTTTAAGTCTGGCTCCATATTCTCCAAAAAAACATACATACCTTGCATCACAGTTATTATGTGTCTTATGCGCTTTTTGTGCTTTTGGCTTGGCGGGTAAGCGGTATAACTTAAAATGCATCAGCTGATCATTTAAAAATGCTGGCCGGCTTTTTACCGCAGGCTTTTAAACAATCATGCATCCATTTCAGCATTTCCTCAGGCCCCCAGACCACTTTGTGGGTCCAGCAGAATAGTACTCGCATTTTACATTGACTTGCATTGTACTCACTACTCGTAACAATTAAACTCGCCGAGTAACGAGTATCCTGAATACCATACTATTCTGCTAGTAGCTCATCCCTATTTGTAATACATTTGGCACATTTGAAGACTATGTAGGCTACATTTACTGACTAGTTAATTTGCGCCATCTTTCATAATATTTTCATGACAGACTCCCTCCTGACAAGCAAGAAGAAAGAACCACATGCCAATGCAGTATGGATATCCCATTTGAGATTTGTTATACTAGTTATATTCAAACTGTGATATGGTGATTTTATGCTATGTTATGAATAACTGGTATGTATTGCACAGGCGGAGGTCTGTTGCAATATACAAATGAATGTTTCACTGGGACATGCAGCATTACACTGAAGGGTTAATGCAAGCAGGTCTGTGTGTGTCTGATGGAACACACTTCTCCACCTGCTAGTGTGTCAGGTGGGCTATCTGGTTGACTAGTTCTGGGTCACATAGCCAGTCTTACATGATCCTGCAAGAGTACAAGAGATGCTGAGCTGGACTGTGAGACTCAGCCTCTGCGAGGAGACTGGGAGCAGCTGAATGGAGTTCAGTATGTGAACATTGCCCAGGCCTCCTGAGAAGAGTCCACAGGTGTTTGGAGCTTGTCTGTAACATGGAGACTGCTTTGTAGTCTGTATGAATTACTCGGCAGTGGTTTAAATTATTTCCTTTTGCTTACTAAGTGTTAACGTCGTTGGTTCTGCAGGTGCATGTGAGCTGCTGCTGCATTTACCAACAGCTGGGGTCTCTGATAGAGTTGTATCTCTGAAAGACCATGAGCTGTGCTGATGCCGCGTGCTGTCCTGCTGGAATTTCCTTGCTGTGTAGCTTTGTGGAAATTGCCTTATTCTGTGAGTTGCTGTTTTTAGCCAGGTCCCTGGATGAACCAGGGGTTATAGCTTAGGGCTGGCCAGGGTGGCGGCACAGAGATCCTCACCTTTAAAGGTTCTTCTGGGAACAACAGGGTAAGCCAGGGACCCCCAGTCTAAGGGTCAGACTAGTTCCCCTGATCTCTTTTTACCCATCTCTGCTATCCTTCTACCTATCCCCTTGTTCATTACTACCACCCGTGATATTGCCCAGAGCTCTGCACAAGAAGAAGGACCTGAAATCGCTGTGAAAGACTGAGTCTCTGTGAGGTTACTGGGAGTAGCTGAAAAAACTCAGTCTGTGAACGCTGCCCAAATCTCCTTTGAGGAAATATTTGAAAACCATCTGCCTTTTGCGTATGGACATTGTGTAATTGAATAGTCAAAGCAAGGCTGATTCTGTGTTGCATGTCTGGTTTATGAATGACGAAATAAACCTTTTGGACTTTGAAATGGAGAGTGTCATTCCTATGGCTAACTCGTTGACCGGCAAAGCAAGTGAGTACCCCATTATAGACTGAGCTATCACATATACAGTGAATGTAAACAGAGTGCTATGTCACAAAGCCTATAATCCATTATTACGAGCACAATTCATGTCATATTCAGCAGTATTATTCTGCATCTTATACATCTCAATGGTGTTCCACAATTTCCATGTAGATCTGTAATGACACTGTAAGAAATAATGCACCATGGAAATAAGCAGCTAGAATTCTGCATTGAAAAGACCGGGATTACCCCCTTTTAATGACAAAGAGGTAAAATTTTTCCCAATAACTATCATAAGGAAACTCTATTTTTGGGATGCTTTGGAAGGAATTTATTTTTTAAGGAGGGGTTGGGGGGGCTGAATGGGTGAGGTCGTAGGAAAAGAGAATGCAAAAAAAGCACAACTGGGGGGCAAACCTTTTGGAAAACCTGATTTTACAAAAAAATGAAAATTATGGTTATTATAAAAATAATGAAAATTTGCCATTCATTTTGGTCATATTTTTTCACTTCAAAATCCCTGTGAGAAAAAGGGGAAAAACCATGCTTTAAAATTTTTGATTTCCCCGGCTCCTGCTTACCATCCCTAGAAAAAAAAAGGATTTAAAAAAATATCATTTATTAAGAAAAATATATATGCAAAGATAAAAAATAACAAAATTCTAATAAAGCCCTAAAAAAAATGAAGCTCAGAAAAAGAGTTTACAGGATATTAACAGCAAATGAGCAATAAAGTTTTGATAAAAAATAATAAAAATTAAATTGTCAACCAAAATAAAAATGCATCACCATCATAGTAACAGCATCGTTTTTAATATAAATGCCATTGCAGAATTAATATAACATTACAGTGGTGCAATTAAAATTGGGAAAAGGCAAGTTTTTTTTTTCATCATTAGTTTCTATTTCGATAAGTGTTTTTTCAGTCTTGGTTTTTTTCCTTTTTTTCCACTTTTCCCTTTTTTTTTTTGGAAAAACGATCCAGTTTCATTGTGTGTGAAAATTTTGAAAAGTTTTCCAATCCCCAAAGGTGGGGTCCTTCCACTTGGATTTTCTGGGGTTTTCCGACTTCAAGTTTGCTAACCGCCCCCTAGTTTTTGGGCCCCCGGGGAAAATTCTTTTTCTAATGGGCCGTAAAGGCTATGCCTGTGACAATCCCCCTCCCGCCCGCCCTTGGACGAACCTTGCGTCCATATGGGGGGGGAGTGTGATTGTGCAGGAACCCGCTTAGGCCAAATTTTGGGAAAATTTGGGCTTAAACCACGGCCCCGGCTGCATCTGATCTTGGTGCCCAAAAAACTGCAGTCTCTGCAGTTGAAGAGCCGAAGCGATTTCTTTACGTTGCGTAGTTTTTAAAAGTAAAATTCGATCTCTTCCATGGAGTGGCCCTTTCCCCCGCCACCCCGAAATAAAACCCCGGACTGGGGTTTGTCCTGTTGTTTAATTTTTCAAAAATGGCGGCGTTTGGGGCCCCCGGGGGGCCTCATTACAGATCCCCGGCTGGCCGTGCTCCCAAAAAAGAAACCCCTTCTCCCCTCTGCAAATCCTCCACTGGTAACCAGGTATAATTCAAATTCTAACATCACGGGCCCACTCGCCCCCATATACTCTGAACAATCTTCCTTTTAATCCCCCTCTTAACCCGATCCCCAAAGGGGTTCCTTTCCTCCCCCTTTCTTTTCAAACCCCTTCAAAGTTTGCCCAGCATCCCCCTCCTCTGGAATTTGCACCATAAAATTCTCGCCTTCCCTGGAAACTTTCAACGGGGAGCGAAAAAATCCCTTTAAACCTTTAGCTCAAGCCACAGGCCACCCCAACCCTGGACCCAGACTCCACCACCCAAGCCCCCGGCGCTCCATCCACCACGGCCCCTCCCCCACCACCCGAGAAAATATCTGTTGTTTCCCCTTCCCTTGCCCTAAAAAATTAAAAAAAGGTGGGCCCCCATGAGGCATAAAAGGGGGTACTGCACCAAAAAGGGGTGAAAATGCTCCCTCCCAGGGGCCCCGGGAGGTGGGTGGGCCCATTCCCAGATCCCACATTTTAGGGTGGGGGAGGGGGGAAAAACCCTCTAGGGGGTTCAGGGAAATCTTGGCTGTAGGTACTCGGTCCCAGGGAATTAGGAAAGAGAAGGGGTTTTAAATAGCTGTAAAACGATCAAAAGGTCACCCCGGGTCGGTTACCGCCGGGACCGGAGGAAAGAAGAAGGGGCCGAGGAGGTTTAAAAACCCCAACAAAAGTTTTAAGGTAGAAAAAAACCCCCAGATAGGCCCATACTCCAGGGGATAAAGTAACCGGGGGAACCCCCCTAACTAAAGGTCCATTGCAGCGGAATCGGTTTTCTTAATAGCCGCACCCTACCATCGGGGGTTTCTTTTAAAAGGGGGGGGACCCGATATAACCCAGGTCTGGGTATAGACCCATCCAAAGGGGTAAAGAACCCCCTTAGTTAATGAGGTCCCCGGGTTTACATCCCCCCTGGGATCCCCACTTGAGACCCCTTAAGTTCCGTCTTGTAAATTAGTGGAACTTTACTCCGGTGCTCAAAAACGTAAAGTCGGGGAAAAGGATTTTCCTCCCCCTTTTCCTTTTTTTTCTTGTTTTTGGAAGCTCCCAAAGAGGTCCAGCCCACCTGAGGGGGTTTTTTCCCAAAACTGGCCCTTTTAAACCTTTCCCCCCAAACAGCCTGTGGGGGGCCTGGTGATTTTACCGAAAAAAGGTGGGTTTTTTTGAAAACTTTTAAAACCCCCCTGTAAATTATAACCCCCTTTTTTTGAATCCCCGGGTAATCAGGGCGGACCCCCCCCGTGAAAAGAAAACCTATGTGAACCCCTGATCCCCCAACCCCAAACCCTGGGTTACATAAGCCGCAAGCACACCTTCCCCCTCGCCCCGTTTCCCCTTTGTGTTTGTTCATTATATTCTTTTTGTTTGTATCCCTTTCCAAATGTAAGCCCCCTGTCAAGGCGCTCTTAAAAAAATAAAAATAATATTGGAGTGGTTTTTACCGGGGTAAAGCAGAAAAGGGAACGGCAAAATAAAAAATTTAGGTCCCCAAAAAGCACTCCCCGCAAGCGGAGAAAAACAAAGACAGAAAAGAAAAAAATCAAGGTCGGGGCCCTAATTATCCCAAATTTTGGGCCCACATTTTTAAGTGCCCTTTTTGGGGGGGAAGGAGAGGGAAAGAAAACCACTTTCTACTCGGGGGTCTAGGGAACCAAAAGCTTTTACATCACTTCCCGGGTTTTTTCCATGCCTACTTGACATTTGAAATACAACTAGGTACAGAAATTTCTTGAGGGCCCGTGGTCCAACAGTCATTAGAGCTGCATGTGCAAGGAAATTCCTTTAAAGCTGGGCGGGGGGGGGTTTTTTCATAAGCCCCTAAATCCAAAAGTTTCAAAAATTCAGGTACTTAATTAATTTTTTTTTAAAGGATCCTATGTTCAGGGGATGGAAAAATATTAGACCCTTTACATTTTTCACTTTTGTTTAATTGGCCATTTTTAAATTCAAAAGTTTTTTTTCTCTTTAATGAAAACCCTGATGATTTAAAATTTTTGAATTTTTTTAAATTTCCGGATTACCGTGTTAAAAGGGTTTTCCCCCAAAAGGGTTTTAAAATCCCCCCCTCGGTTTTAAAGGGGGTTTTCAATAGGATTTGGGTCCCGGGTGCTTGGAGGGGCTGGGGGGGGGAACTGCTAAATTGGGGCCCTCAGGGGGGGCCCGTAAATTAGATATGCCCGGTCCCCCGCCATCACAGTGGCAGGGGAGGGGTGCTCACCCCCCCGTTTACAACGACCCCCCTGGTTGCCCCAATAAGAAAGGGAAACCCCCCGCTTTCGAGGTTTCAGACCCCCCGCTTGCAACCCCCCCGTTTCAATTTTTTTTTAATCTTCCTGGGTCTTCTTCAGGGGTCCCAAGTCACATTGGGCTTTTTGTTCCATGAGCGCGGGGATCATTCAAATTTTTTCGACCCCGGGGTACAAAACCAAACAAAAACCCAAGGACCAACCCCTGAAACCCGGAGGGGTAAATTTCCCCCCCCAAAGGGGGGGGTCTGAAAAAATTTGGGGGGCTTTTTTAATGGGGGGGCTAGTGCCCCGGGGGGGTCTTCTGTTTTATACTGGGGGGCGTTTTGTTTACCCTGGGGTGCTCTGTGACTTCCTGCTGTGCAGTGTGACTCATTCTGCCGGGTGATCACAGAGGGTGTGCTCGTGACCCTGGCGTAGCTGATGCGTGTCCCGGGCCATGAGGCCCCGTGCCCAACCCTGTGACGGGCTGAAAGGGCGGGCTTTACTAAAGGAGGGGGGAGGAGGCGCGGGCGTAAACCCGGCGGGGGGAAAGCTGGTAACCCCGTCGGCGATTTTTTAAACTTTATGCTTATCTTAGTTTCTACTAAACTGTTTTTTGCAAAAACGTTCCCCCAAATGGTTTGGCGGGGTGTAGGGGACACTAAAACATTACCCCTTTAAAAAAAACTTATTAGAATCTGTTTCTCAGTAAATGAATGTTCAGGTAAATGATGCCCCAAAGGTAAAAATGCCGTATTGCTTCCCTTTTGGGGAAAATCTGATCTCCGGGATTGGCGGATTCTTTTCATATGAAAAGTTAAAAACCCTTTCAAATTTAAAAAAAGCCAAAAAAAGGACCAAACAAAAAAGGAAAGGAAAAAAAAAAATGATTCCTACAAGTAGTATGTTATAGGTAACCCTGTAAGAGCCCAAGAAAAGACGGGTTTCTCTAAGTTTTTTTCTAACAAGGTATGTAGTATGTGGCCTCATACCGTGATTATTCCCAGGGTTGCGGCCACTTAGCATAGCTCAAGGCAGGGCAGCAAAAGTACACAAAAGGGGAAAAAAGAGAGTACTAAAAAGTAAATAAAAATAACCAAAGCAGGTGGGGGCTAAAAAAGAATGACATCCGTACCAAAAGATTCTTTACCTTACCGTGTTGTAAATGGGGAAAACTGCGTAAGGTCATTGAGTTCCCTTATGTGCTACTTTTTCATTGTGTGTGGCAGTACGTGGGGCGTTTGGGGTTTTTTAATGCCAAAAAGGGTGTAGGGGGGAAACCAGGTCGGGTGGGAACCCCGGCCCGCGCATCCCAAATTCGTTTATGGTGTTTACCGCCGCGCATGCATGCCTTCTGGTGAGGTTTAGGGGAAAAAATTCCTTTTTTAAAGTTGTTCTTAAGTGCACGTTTTGCGTTTTAGAAAGTAAACAGATCCCCATTGACATGAAGACAGGGGTGGGTGGCCCACTATAAAGGTGGTACAGTGCTTTCTATAGGCAGGTTTTTAAAAGAAGAAAAGGTCTGGGGGAAGGGAAAAATACTTTTAGTCTTTGGTGGAAAATGCAATTTAAAGATCCATTCTCCTTTTGGACGGGGGCCCAAAACAAATTATTTTTAAAAACATCATTTGTACTAAATACTATGTCACCATATTAAAGCATATATGGGTATGGAGAAGGACTACAGAATCGGATCATATGCATCTCATACCCCGGGGTTAAGTCCAAAAGGTTCAGTGTTTTTAAAAGGTAATATCCAGAACGTTTCGCGTTCTTTTAATTTTTTTCTGTCACTCCTCTTTACCTAAGGGAAAAAGCTCAAACTTAAAACCCTCAGTTTGGATGTTGTGGTTAGCGACAAAGTGATTTTTTATGGGTAACATGTTGCTTACATCTTTTTGTGGTTTTGTGTTCAAATGCGGTCTTGGAATGTTGGGTTTTTTTCCCCCCCCAAAATTCGAGACCCTGGCCCCTTGATCGTAACCCAAAAGGTTCGCAAGTAAAACCCCTTGTTTGGGGAAAACTGTTTACCTGTCTTGGATGTGAGAATGTGTTCTTTAGTAAAAAATTTTTTCATGTCGACACCCGGGCGGGGAAATTGCCCTCCCGTGGTGGGTATAAGACTCACTTTCAAAAAATATTTTTTTCTGATGTTTGAGAAAAACAAAGTTTTATTCCAAAAAAAAAAGGGCTTAAAAAATCTTTTTTTCCGAACTTTTTAATTAAAGTGTACACGGGACAGAATGCGAGTCGTCGAAAGAGTCTCGGTGATTAACTTGGTTGGGCCCTCCCCCTGTCAGGACGGGAGTGGGGAGCTGCTTAAAAACCAAGCAGCTGAACCCCATCCAGAGAAGGGAGGCCATTCCAATTTAAATCACAGAGACTCGTCCGATGACTCGCATCTCTGTGGGAAGCGTGTCCCTGCCAACCCGGAACCAACGCGGGTTTAGGGCTATAAAGTGAACCCAAGTGGTCTTCAGGTACTGCGATACGATTATCATGTTGATTATAACCCATGTGGCTTCACTTATGCCCTAAAGCCTCCTGGTGGTTACATTTGGCCTTTGGAGACATCTATCAAGATTCTTAAATTCCACCCCGTATAATGTCAACCCCGATCTCTGGTATGAGGTTGCTTCTGTGGTTTTTTTTTAAAATTCTATGCATAGACTTAAGAAACATTCCTCCCCACTTTTCCCGCTGCACCCATATTACAGAAATTTTTTCCTCATCCTCACTGTTAGTTGTCTATATGAAAACCCCTCTAAAAGCAACTTGGGCACAAGTAGCAAAATTATCCCTGCGTAGAACCCCACTAAAACTGGTTTTTGGGCCATGGGCAGGGGAAACATAGCAGTTTTTTAAAAAGGAAAGCTTACCAGAACAGGCCCCAAGGCCCAAAAAGGTTCCTAAATCATGGTGTGTGGCTCCTAACCAGGATTTTTTCTGTTGTACAAAAAGAAAAAAAATCCCCATTGATGTCTTTCTCCGGCATACTTTATAGCAAAGTCGCGGTTGCCATTTCCCAATAGATTCATGATGTTTTAAGGCTTCCGTTTCAGCCAAATACGTCACTCTTAACCGAATAAAGATTGATCTGATGCTGCACATTATCATTATTTTTATATACTTTTTTATTGCTGCAAAAAAGTGAAGTTTTTAAAATTTTTCTCTGCGTGTGCCTTTTTCCCATCGCTGGGAATCTTGCTTTCAGATATTTCAAAGGTTCTAGGCATCTCCTGTTAATTGGTACGGAGACACACATTTTTTAAGATTTAAGTAAAGTCAATGTTTTTTAAAAATCAAAATTTGCTTCCCACTCATCGTTGTTTTCCAAAAAATAATTCTGGTCTAATTTGCTCCTTTTGGAACAATTTTCCCCCCCTCGCCTTTGCTTGAGCAGGCTTTTAAAAACGGGGTCTTTTTAATCTCTGTTTAAGGAGGACTGTGCTAAAATCTTTTTTTTTTGAACAGACCCCCTTCATCCAAAAAAATGATGGGGTGGGGATAGCTGGTTTGTTGAAGATTTATGCCTGGAGAAAACAAAAAAGAGGGGTTAACTTTTAATTTCCCTATGTATTTTGGTCTGTATAAATGGGGTTGTCATCTGGGGCAAAACATCCGGGGGGGTGCGACTGTGACGGGGTTTGGACCTGTAAGGGGCCCGTGCCACCAGTCCCCCTTCCCCGGCCCCCGTGCCGCTTCCATTGGATGTGCATCTCCGAGGCGCACTTCCATGTGATCTGTGGCAACCACGTGTTTGGGGGCCCTGTGTCAGGGGAGGTTGGGGGGGGGAGACTCCTGCTTCCAATCCCCAGCCCCGTCCTCCCCTTTGTTTCCCTCTTACCACGCAGTGTGACCGTGTTCCACTGTGGAACGATTTTGTGGGTTTACCCCCTTCTCCACCTTTGGAGTGGCGCACTTCCGCTTTATATTTTCCACAGTGGAAACAAGCTGAACTGCTCCTCCCCCTGAGTTTTCGTTTTTCCCCAAAGAAGCCGGGCAGCGGGGGGCGGGAAGAAGAAAGTACGATTTTTTTATTTTGAGTACACGGGGGCCCCGGGTTTGGGGGGAGAGGGGGTATTATGAAGAAAGAAGAGTTTGAAAATGATTTGAGGCACCAAATGGCGGATTTAGGCTGGACTATATGGAGAGATATGGGCTGCCTATTGGAGAGTATGAGGGGGCACCTTTGAAGCTGCCAAATGGAGAGATTTGAGGCTGCCATAAGAAGGATAAAGGGGCTCCCTTAAAAATTATGGGGGTTTTGAGATTGCTTTTTTCTGTAAGAGGACTGGGTAAAATTATACTGTATGGGCCATGAGGCTGCTTTATTTTTTGGGGGTTGGGCGCATTTACTTTGAGGGTGTGAGGCTGCATTATTCTTTATGGGGGTTGTGGGCTGTATTATCTTTTGGGGAGGAATATGAGGGGGGGGGGGGGGCTGCTTTAGCGCTGAAGGGCTTGAGGCTGCTTATTATTGGAGAAAATGGGGGTGCTGATAATAATTGGAAACTAGGGGGGGTCCTTTATTAATGGGGACAAGGGGTATAAAAAAGAGACTAGGGGGCATGAAATATATGGAGGAATAGGGGGTGCATTTTTTTGGGGGCTTTTGGGGGGGGAGGAGGAAGCTATTATCCGGATGGGGGACATAATACCACGAAAAGGGCTTTTTCGGGTTTGGGGACAAAACAAAATGAAGGAGGGGGGGGGCCCAATTTGTGAGTCTTTATGGATTTAAAATTTTAAACGGGGCCCCAAAAAAAATGCCCCGTGCTGGGGGGGCCAAGCCCAAATTTTGAAATGGGGCCCCCGGACTCTATTACCCTAAATTTAAAAACCCAAACATCAAGGAAGGCGATATTTTTTTTAAATAAATTTTTTTAAAATAAAAATTTTAATTTTGGGGAATTTTTTTTAACCCCAAAAAATTTTTTTCAATTTTTAAAAAGAACCCTTTCATTTAAAAATTTTGATTTAAAAAGCGGGCCCAAAAGGGGGGTGCCCTTGGCCCAATTTCAAAAAATTAAACCCATTTTTTTAAAAAATTTTAAATGGTAAAAGTAAAAACCAAAACCCCCCCAAAAAAAAAAAAAACCCCCCAAACCCCATTAGGCCAAAACAAAGGGCCTTTTCCAAAAACCCCTTGAAAAACCCCCCCCAAAAAAAAATTTTGTTTCCACCTCCCCCCTGCCCCCGTACCGTTTTTTTTTTGGGCCAAAATGATACACCTTGTGATAAGCCAATGTTCCTTAAATATTTTCGTGATGTCCATTTCTTGGTCTTGAAGGGATGGACAGACTTCTTTTTTTTCCCCAATGTCTTTACACTTCAATTGCCAGTGTTCCCAAATTTTTTGGACCCCTGGGAGCCGGGTCGGATTTCGTTGACATTTTGCAATTTACCTACAGCCCACAATCAAAGGTTTGTGATACAGTTTCTTTTTTTTAAATTTTCAGAAAGCTTTTTCTGGCTGTTCCTTAATTACAAATTTTTGAATATGATGAAAATAATTATATTTCTTTTAGAAAAACAAAGCTTTTGCTTTATGCAGATACTACCTTTTTTCCAGTGCAATTTTCTAAAATTAATTTTTAGTGAGAAAAACCCATTTTGATCTTTTGTTTTAGCTGCCTTTATCCTTACCTAAACCAACAAAAATTTAATGATAAAAGACTATATGTAAATCACAAGAAAGTTCCATTGTTTTATGTTTCCAGAATCATCATGGGTTATTTGGCTTGTGCTCACATTCCAAAAAGGGTTTTTACCAAGTATAAAATTTCCCTTTCATAAGTAGGGTCATACTGTGAAAAAGTCCAAAGCCCCCGGATGCGGACCCCAACTGAATGAACTGGTAAAAATTTACTCAATTGCTGTCACTCAGGGCTGTGTAGAAAAAAAGGAAAATCCTTTTATCTTTTAAAATACAAAAAAGTCTATACACATATTAAATCAATAACTACCTAAAATTTTCCAAATTTCGTGGGGGGAAAAAAAATTGGGGTCCCCCTTCCCGAAGTAAAGGCTAAATGAAATTTGGGGAAAATCAGTTTAAACCAAAGATTTTTTGGGGCGTCTAAAAAATTATTTTCTCTATAAAAAATTTAACAAAAGATATAGACTAATCCAAATTTGGTTTGATTTTTAAAGGGGTCATCCATAAAGACCAGAAATTGATGCAGGATAGAAAATTGCAAAAGGACCGGGTATACACCGTGTGGCTTTGTTTCCCATTAAAGCCAGGTAAAACTTAATAGGAATTAGCCTCAAATGATTGCCCCCCTTTTTTCGCTGATCCCTACAACCCCTTTAAAATAAGTAGGGTTCTTTACTGTTTTTTCCACAGAATTAAACAACCAAAACCTCGTAAAAAAGAGAAAAGCTACTTTAAGCTAAAACTCCATATTAATGCTACGTTGGGTCCAAAAATTTTGGGAAAATGACACTATTTTCGGAAATTATTTGGCTTTCGATATAGTTTTAAAAGAAAGTACTAAATGAGATCTCAGCTTTAATTTGGGGTATTCACATCCTAATTGGAACCAAAGTTAATTGCATTTTCTCAAAAGCTTTTAAGGGCTGCAGGGTATTCCGTTGTTAATCCATTATCAACAAAGAGGTAAAAGGTCTGGACTAAATCCAGTGTAACATTTGCTTTGGAATTTTGCTGAAAACCTACAACATGGTTAAAAGGGAGTCTCATGGGGACGAGCCATCAGCTAAAAAAAAAGGGAAACAAAGAGGATAGCAAAATGTAGGAGAGGCCCAAAATGGTTTGGGTTTTCTTAAAAAAAAAGAGCTCATGGTGAGCTTAGGCAAAAAAATCCGGGCATCCCAAAAGATAAGAATGGTGGATGTTTGAGAATCCTTTCCAGGTGGAAAAATCCCTTCCCAAATTCCACCTGGGGAAAAACACTCTCCAGAAATACGTGCTCATTCAGGTTTATAGTAGGTGGGAAGGTAAATTTGGGGGCTGAAACGCCCGGTTTGGAAGCCACCCCCACCCTCTAAAACGTGGTGGAGCTGTTGGGGCAGGCATCAGGGTTTCAAAGGCAAGGGGTTTTTTTGGTGTTTATTGAGTTGCTGAAGCATAAAAATTAAATTCTGTTTTGTCGGGGCTTACTTTCCCCAAAATTAAAAAAAATCGCAAGGCTGAAAGAAGCCTTCACACTACTGATGGCAATGTAAATGCTACCGGAACAACCCGGGTTTTTAAGTCAAAGAAGTAGAATATTCTGAAAGGGCCAAGTAAATCAAAAGATCTCACCCCATCAAGCTGCATTTTCATGTTAACCAAACTTGGCAAAAGGCCCAAAAAAAAGCAATAGAAAGCCCAGGCAAAGCATCACAGAGTTGAAACTGAGTTTTTGGTGATGTCCAAAACTTCCAGATTTCGGGAATCTTTGCCCTCCCAAAGATTTCTACAAAGTACCGTTATACTGGTTAAGCGGGTTTTCAGCCAAAAATTTGGGCTGAAAAGTCCCCCCCCGGGTTTTAAACGAGTCTAAGGCCGCCCCCCCCCTCGGTTTTTGGCCCCCCCCATGGGTTACGGGCCCCCCCCTTCTGCCGCAAACCTGTAAAGTATGTCATTATCTTATCCCTGTCCCGTGCCGCCGCCATCGCGTCCCCCCGGCTTCCCCGGCCCCCTTTCTTCCGGCCCCCCCTCCGGGGGGCGCACGGCGGGGGAGGGGTATTTTGAGGGGCCCCCGGGGGGGGTTTAAGGGGCCGGAAAACCCCAGGGGCGGGGAAACCCGGGCGCGGTTTACGGGGGTTTATATAAGGGGGTCTTTCCCCCTTTCGGTTTTTTGGGGCCCCAATAGGGGGGGCCGTTCCCAGGGGTGTGGGGGGCCCTGTAACCACTGGGGTGCTGAGTTTTAACACTGGCTGCTGCGTATATCCCGGGGGCTGCTGCTGATATACCAGGGGTGCTTGTTTAACCACTGGGGCGGCTGTGTAAAACCCAGGGGGGCTGTGCTTTTTAAACCCAGGGGGCTCTGTGTATACCCCACGGGGGCTGTGCTTTTTAATAACCCAAACCACTGGGGCTGCTGCTGTATTCCCACTGACAGTCAGGCCAAAAGATTGACACCCCGCAATTCGTAGAAAATACTAGTTTTTTCCCTTTTTTAAAAGTTGGCAATCACAATTCTTTGGTATTATTTCTTTTTAATTTGTTTTCAAAAAAAAAAACCAAAAAAATTTTTGTCCTAAAGCCTTGGTGTAATTCCCCACCCCCAAACATAAAAAGGGGGTGGACAAAATATTGGCACCCTTGAAAAATCTGTGTGCTTCTCAAATTTGTGAAAATTAACGCCCTGTAACTTCCTGTGGCACCTCGGTGTTGGCATCCCAAAATCCCTTGCAGCCGTTAATGGATTAAATTTGATAACCTCTGTCCGTGCCCCTTGTGTGTCCTAAATTGGGATGGGAAAAGAAAGAAGACCAAAGAACTGTCTGGGCTGGAGAAACAAATTGGAGGACCCGTGGCATCTAAGGCTAAAAAAATCCATCTCCAAAGACCTGAATGTTCCTGGTTTTCCCCGTGGCAGTGTCTCAAAGAATTTTTAAAGCCCGGCACTGTGGCTCATCCCTGATGTGGCGGAAAAGAAAAAATTGACGGGATTTTCACGAAAGGGTTGTGGGAGGTGGATAAAGAACCCGGCAAACATCCAACAATTTAAAGTTTGCCGCAGTTGAGGTCAACAGGTCAACCCTACTATCGCAGCATCAAATAAAAAGGGGATGTATAGAGGAGACCCGGGAAAGACCCCACTTTTTACCCGAGCTAAAAAACCCCGGGCGGAGTTTCCCCGCTTCCCCCGGGGCCCTAAAAGTTTTGGGAATGTTCTCTGGTCAGTGAGACAAAAGTAGAGCTTTTTTGGGCAAAGGCATACATAGGTTTTCCCGGAAAAAAAAGAGGCTCAAAAAAAAGAACACGGTCCCTTGTCAAACAGGCGGGGGTTTCCCCTGATGTTTTGGGTTTGCTTTGCTGCCTCTGGCTGGTGTTTGCCCCTGTCAGGGGCTTTATGAAGTCTGAGCTCCCCAAAAAATTTTGCAGCATTTTGGGGCCCCAGTGGAGAAAGTAAATCTCCCTCGGGGTCATGGGTTTTCCCCGGGGGAAATGCCCAAACACCTTAAAAAAGCACTGAAAAGGTTTGGAAAAAAGCACTGGAGATTAAAGGTGGCCGCGGGGCCCCCCGACCTGAACCCAAGAAACCCTGTGGGGAGATCTAAAATGGCGTTTGGGGGGGCCCCTTCTTCGGGCCTGGGCGTTTGCCGAAGGGGTCTAAAATTCCCCAGCAGAGCATTGTAAGAAATCATTGGGGTTTAACCGGAAGCGGTTTGGCGAGTTATTTTGGCAAAAAAGTTGGAAACCAAGTATTAGGCTGAGGGTGCCTATTTTGTCGGCCCATTTTTGGAGTTTTGTGTAAAAAGAAAATGTTTTTTTTTTTGCTTCATTCTCTTTTGTTTTTTTTTATTGCAGAAAATTAAAAAAAAGTTTCCAAAAAATTTGTGTTTGCAATCTTTTTTCGGAAGAAAATTTTTAAACGCGTTTGCAGGGGTCATATTTTGGCCACACGTAGTGCTGTGTTTTAACCCAGGGGGGCTCTGTAACACTGTGGGGCCTTATATCCCATGGGGGGTGCTTTTAAACCACACTGCTGGGGGCTGTATCCGGGCGGGCCCCCCCGGGGTTACAAGTAAAAGGTTTTTTCCCGGTTTTGGGGGCAAAAGTAGGGGGTCGGCTTTAAACGGGTGGCTTAAAAAGAGTATATACGGTACTAAAAATTCACTCTTTTTGTAAAAAAATTTTTCCCAAATTCCCTTAAACCCCCTGTAAATGGGAGGTTTTGAAAAAATGGTTTTAAATTCCTTAATGTTTCCGGATATTTTTGTTCAACCCCTTTTAATTAAAACCCTGAAAGTGTCCCTTTTTAATCTCATCTTGTTTTTTCATTTTAAAAAAAAAAGGGTTTTGCAAAGCCAAATCACAAATCTAGTCTTGTTCAAAATTTTTCAACTGTATTTAGCTTGGGTCTGCCCAAAAGGCTATGTTAAATGGGGTCCTTGTCCCTTTGAATCCTGGGGTCCCCCCAAGCGTGTTGGTCAAAGGGGATTCAGAGTTTCCGGCTATCCTTCATTTTGGTGCTTAAAAAGGGTTGTGCCTAAATTGTGGGTCTAGTATCTTTAAAGAAAATATGAACACAGCAGGGAGTGAGGGACATCTTCCCCACAATTTTATCGATTTTCTATCAATGGTATTTACTGCAAGATGAGACATTTCTATCAGAGAAAAAATGAAATGTTGTGCCCCCTTCAAAACCCCAATGGAAAGAAATGGATTACCTGAAGGGTGGGGTATTGAAACTGAAAAATAAATCTCTGCAGTCCAGAACTGGTTTAGAACCCAATATGTGGACTGGGTTTTTTTGTATCCATCAAGTATGCTCTTTACTGGGCGCAGAAATTTCGAATATAACCCTTTGGGGTATATTTCCACTGTCCCATCCTCTTGATTGACAATCCATCTGTTTCATCGTATTTTTTTCCCAAAATCTTGTTTCTTGTTAATTCTCTTTCCGCACCCTCCTGCCAATCCTTGTGATGAGGGTCATACATCTTTAAATGAACCCCCCATTATCCCTTGTCTGACCAACAAAACAAGCACATTTCTCCCTGCTTGTGTGGCAGCCCTGGGGGGGTTCCCACAGGATTCCTGCGCAAGGGGGGAATTCACCTTGGTTGCCGCGAAACACCACCTTCCCCCCCGATTGAGGGGGAGCTTTGGCTGCATAAGCATTTTCCCTTTTTTAAAAGACCCGGGCCGGGGGGAGGATCAGTTAGTCCCGGTTTTAGTTAAAGTTAGTCTGAGGAAGGCTGGGTGGGAGGGCCTGGAAGGTCTGGCCCCCCGGACCGGGGCCCTCCCCGCTGTGTTGCCCCAGGGGGGGGTGGAGGCCATGGAGAGCAGGGAATCAGGGGGAACCCCATTTGGGGTCTCCCTAAAAACACCCGGACCCGGAGTCCGAGCTGCCAGCATTCAGTCCCATGGAAAACCCGGGAACCCGGGAAAAAATTAACCCTGAAGCAAGAAAAGAAAGGACCTAAAACTGACCAAGTACAGGCCCAGGGGCTATGGGAAAAACAGGGAACCGCAGAAGGCCTATGTCAGTTGAGAGCAAACCCTGAGAGGGAAAGGAGCAGGAGTTCAGGCCAGGCGGATCCCCCCAAACCAAAGAGCACGGGGACAGAGGAGGCCTCAAAATTTTTTAAAGGGGTGGAAGTCCCAATTTGCCCCCGGGGACGGGTTTTTATTATCTGGCTGTACCGTTCCCTGTCACCGTAAAAGGCCCCAAAAAAACAATCATTGGGGGGGTGCCCCGTTTAAAACCCCCGAATTCACTGCCTTGTCGGCAGAGACGGATACAACCCCCCTATCCCCCCCTCTCTGAGGAAAAAGCCCCACTTGTGGGGTTGCCCCACATTGGCACCCCCCCCTCCCCTCGGGGCCCCGCTGCAGCGCTGTTCCCTTCCCTTCCATAGGTGCGTCACGTTCCCAAATCCCCTTATTCCCCCCCCTTCCCCGCCATTGGCGTCCTAGGGACGGGACCGGGGCCCGACCAGCCTGATTCCCCCCCAAGCTCCCATCACCCCCCGGTCCCGAGTCCCCCATTCCCCTGCGAGTTTCATATTTCCCCCTTTTTCTTTAAGATTTAAGTTAAACAGGGCCCAAACTCCTCCAGAAAACTGGGAACTTTTTGTTTATTTTTTGTTTTTTTGCTTGTTCAGTCCCTGCTTAAAATTGTAAATGCTCCCCAAATTTTTGTGCAAATGAAAAAAAATTTTTAAATTTTTATTTTTATATTCACTTCAAATTTGGGGAAATTTCATTTATCAGATGTTCTTAAAATCTAAAAATTAGTCCCCAACTTTGCATAAAATTGTGGAAACCTTTTAGGTACAAAATGCTTGTCAGTGTTTTTTTTTTTAAATAAAAGTTGTACTTTTTAAAATTAAAAACATTTGCCCAAAGGAGTGTGGGGAAAAATTTTTTCTCAATATTCCATTGTGTAACCGTAAAACAATTTTGTTTAGTCAGTAGTTTTAAACCATGAAGATCTAGGTTGTTGGAAATTGCAAAAAAGTATCCCCCAGCAAGGACACATTTCCATTTTTTTTTTCAAAAAATTAGGCACCCCTGGAAAATTTCCAAATTTCTACAAAGATGGAAAGTATTTTACTGTTGAACAAACTTATTCACTCGCGGGTTTCGCCCCATTTGGGTGATGTTTTTCACATATATGCTTGGTTAAGTTGTAAAGTGCAGTAGCAATTACTTTGGAAAACAAAATAAAACAAACTCCCCGCTGGGTCATGCATTGCGGGCTAATTGCTTTTCGGGGCCTGAAAGTGAAATTTTTCGACTGAATACGGAATTTGGGGGGAAAATGAAACGGGGACCGCTGTGGAAACGTCTAAAAAATAAAATGGTGGTGAACGTTACACTTCAAAAAAAAAACTTACAGGCCCCTTTCACATAAGCATTTCGCTGATGTTTGCGGGGGTCGAAGGTGACTCCGCTCTGCCGGCCTAACAAAACCGCTTGCGCCTCAAAACGGCAGCCCCTGATTGCTATGGGGGTTGCGGTTTGTGCGGCAAGTGTGGTTTTTGCTGGTGCGGCAATGCAGCCTTGTGGCCGCGAAAAAAAAAAAAAACACTGGTTTCATTTTTTTTTTGCGGCCACAAGTGTCTGCGGCCCTCCCCGTAAAACCCCCTTGCCGCACCCAAAACCCAAAGCCCCTTAAAAAAATGAGGGTTGCCGATCGTGGGCCCAAGGCTGCGTTTAAGCGGCAGATCGGCGTGCGGAAAACTGCTGGACTGCTACACTCAGCAAAAAAGTGAGTGAAAGGCCCTAAATAGAGGTTCAAAAGTCAGTGGTTTAGGGTTTAGGTTGGTTAGGTTTGGGGGAGCTGGGTTTAAAAAGTAAGTTTTAGAACCCGTTGGCAGGGTTTACCCGCCCCTGTGTCTAACTCTGGTAAACGTGAATATCAAAACCTACGCAAGCGGTAGTAATGATATTCCAGATTAGAGATTCTGTCCCACCAAACTGCTGCTTTTAAAAAAGGTGGCAAAAAAAAGGGGGTTCGTTCCTCTAAAAGACCAAATATTAACCCTCTAAAAAATTAAAAAAAAAAAAACGAAAAAAAAAGCACCCTTCTTTAGGGGGGCAAAACCCCCCTCCCCCCACTCTGGCTTAGTAAAAGATGAAAAGGACCAAAAACCCCTAACTTGAAATGGGGAATGCTGCCTTTCTTTTTCTCTTCATCTAAAAACTAGTTAGCGAAACATTTTAGTAACAAAAGTTATGGCTTTTAAAGAAAAGGGAAATAGTAAAGTAAGCTTCCCCTGCCTGGGATCGACAGCTGTGGGGATTTGGCTCTGAGTGGTACAGTATTAAGGGGCATTTATACAGCTTGAAAATACAGGAAATTTGGATTGCTGTGTTTTTTCATTCTGAAGTGTAACACTGAATAAAGAAAATTGGATTTTTTTTTATGGAACATCAAGTGGAAGGTGGAGATAGATGCAGAAAAAAGGTATGGGTAAAAACATTAAGTTCTGTGACCTCCCCTCCGGGCGGGGGAAAGACTCAGTCGGGCAGTTCTGTTTTTTCACAAATTCCTTCTTGGTTCTTTTCACAGGGGCGCGGGGGGGAACCCCGGTCCCTGCCCCGGCGGTGTTTTTGTTTGGGGTATGTTTTTGGGGAAAATTGGGGGATAAAGGTATTTTACGCCACCTGCGGTATGTGGCCGGCGCTGCTTGCGCAAAAATCTGGGGGTGTGACCCGGGGCTTTGATGTCCTGCTCCCCACGGGGAGTGCTTCCCGGGGTGGAGGGTTTCCCCCGCTCTACTTTGTCAAATGCTTACTCGTCATTAGTACCCCGATGGTCAGGTGGCCTCCGGGCGAGGTCGCCCTTAATAAAGACTCACCACACAATGCAGTTCCAAACTTTTTTTTCTGGGGTTAAATTTTGGCTGCAGGTGCTCTCTGACAGTTTTGTATTTTTCTTTCTCCGAGCCGGTTTGGGAAGTCAAGTCAGGAGGTCCCCTTTTTCCTACTTTTCTCGGGTACGGTCTCTGGGGGAAATGTCCTCGGGTTATAAGGGGTGTTAAATTGAGGTAGCGGGGCCGTTTTGTCCCCCGCTTAAAAGCCCTTGCTCACAAATCAAATATCAGTACCATGGGGGTCTTGTGTCCTTGCCATTAGGTCCTCCCCGGCCCTGCTCCCTGTTGGCCCCTTCTTCCAAAAGGGTTTGTCGGTGTTTAAGCTTGCACCGTCTGCCGGGCGGGCCCCTTTTCCTCCACCAAACCCCCCTTTTCCCTTTTTAGATTCGGTGTCGGGGGCGAGTAGTCCCCCCTTGGGCTTTCTCTCGCATAGGTACTTCCTCCCCCCGTGGGGGAGCAGGGTGGTATAGTTTTTAAACCCAAAAAAAAGGGGTGGCACCACACCGTTCTACATCCCCCACTACCACTCCCGTCATTTGATTTATCCTCCCTTCCCCACTCGAAAATATGTGTCTAAAAACCCCGTCCCGTCCCCCTTTTGTGGTTGGGACCTCCCCCCGTGTCCCCCATTGTCCCCGGGACTTTTTACTGTGTGGTGTTGTGTGTTGTTCAGCTGCCCATCCCAAAACCCCGGAAAAGAGGGATAAAACCTATTAACCCCAGAAGGCGTATTGGTGGCGGGTTTTTTGGAGGGGGCCCCGTTCTCCCCCTATTTTTTTATATGCTGTATTTGGACCAAAATTGAATCAAGTTTCATCTGTAAATAAGGTATTACAAGCAACTATTCATCCCCTAATGTTTACTTTTAGAAGCAGCCTGCCCGCTATGTGAGATTTAAACCCGAAAACCTTTTTTATTCTTTTTATCTGGCTGCATAAAACCTGAAAAATTTTTACATGGGTTAATATTCTGTATGAAAGTTTAAAAGTATCAAAGGCATGTGGATGCTTTCCTCAATAAACTTTTTTTATTTGTTACAGCAATGTAAGGTGAGCGAGTCCTTTTTTTCGGCTCGTTTTACCTTGCGGTATGGGTACGAATGTTTTGCGTGTTCTTGATACGAAAAGTTTATTTGTTTATCCGACTCTTACCAAATCCGGCAAACACTATTAATTTTAAAAGTTTTTGGACCCTTTCTGTCCACACAGTTGGTACCATAGAGAGAAGAAACGCATGAATTTTGATGTCCCCTTGGTAAGCTAAAGTAAAGTCTGTTTGAAAGTTAAAGCCCTCATAATGGGGGCTTTTGGTTCCTGCTATCCAAACCCCCCCCCCAGCTCCACGCCGAAATGACCCAGACACCCGGTTGGGGGATAAAGACCGCCCCTCCCGGCATTGGATTCAGAACTGGGCCGTTTGAGGTTCATCACGGGGTCACAGGGGGCCGATACCTGGCCTGTGTCCTTGGGGGTGTCAGTTCATGTCGGTGTTTTTCCCAGGGATAGGATCTGGGAGGATGGTTCTTCTTACAGGGGTGATGGGCCCGGGGATACACGTTAATTTACATGACCCCCCGAGGGTTTTGGTTAGCTCCGCCCCCTGCTCGGCTCTTCCCGGGGCCGAGGTTGGGAGGCAGCAATTTCTTAAACCCTTATGGGAGGGCTTACCCCTGGTGGCCAAAGGGACCTGGGAGTTGGTAATGGGGGTATCTGGTGCTTTAGGTTCACCGACATAGGGGTGTCGTCTTATTCTTTTCCTCACATCTTTGTGTAACACCCTTGAGCACTGGTTTTTTGACAGGTATCCAGTGGGACTGTGTAGGTGGAGTAACCACACCCCCTTTTTGTCCTTTCCCGGTTGTCTCACCACAGCCTTGCCCTTGCCGTCCTGCCTTTTCGCCCCGCCACCGAGTCTGAGTCGTAACTTTTGGGCCCCCTTGGGGTTCCCTGCGTTCTCCCTTTCCCTTTGGTTGCCCCTTTTCAGCAATGTGCGCGGTTTTTTCATTGTGTCCCCTTTGGAAAAATGCCACGCCTCCCGGGTTGTAGCTGAGCCCGGTCTTCCCCTGTCTTTTTGGGGTTCCCAGTGCCCCCTTTCGGCCTAGTCCCTCAACTTGCCCGCCCCAGACAAAGGTACCCCCCGTGCCCGGGGCCCCTTTCCCCCTGAAACCACTTGGGGGTGTTCTGCACTGGGGTTCGGCTTCGCAAGCCCCATTGTTCGTCCTTGGACCTTTCAGGATAGTTCTCTAGGCTTTTAAATCCCCTTGTGTTAAATGGCCCTTTTCCCCAGCTGTTTCCCCCTTCCTCAACTGGTCACTTCTCTGTTAACTGTCTTTTTCTACTGTGTCTCCTGTGTTCTGGGTGTTTTTTTTTTAACCCTCTGGATGTCCCAGTTTATCACGTGTGTTCTTCCCGACCTCCTTCCAAGTGCTCCTCTAACTCGCCTTCACCACCCCTTTCCCCTACAATCTTCCTTGTATCGGGGTCCTGGTTGGTTTTGTACCCCCCCTTACCCCGTGGTGGTATACTCACCCTGAGGTGGTCTGCAAGGGCCACCCTTCCTTCTTTAAAACCCGCCCATCCCCGGGCTGCGAAACCGAAAACAATGGATCAAAAACATGCAAAATTTTTAAAATGTTTAATAACCCAAAAAAGAACAATAAGAAGGCTTTTCATCCTTAAAGGGAGGTCGGTTCTTTAACGTTTTCAAATAAAATGGAAAAATACCAAATTTTTTATGCAAATTGGTTTTAAGGTTGGGGGTTTTTTTTTTTTTCCCCTGCCCTTTATGGTTTGTGTCTCAGAGTTCTTTGGATCACTGAAAACATCTGAAAACCTGTGTAATTTTGTTTGTCGGGGGGCCCAATAAAAAGGAAAAAAGGGGGGTTCCCCAATTTTATTTAGGCCCTTTTTCGTAACATGGGGAAAGAAAAAGGTCTCTCTTGCCGGAAAAAGGGAAAATAGTGCAATGCCCTTTGGGCAAGGGTGAAAACTTTATATTCCGAAAACTAAGTGTGTCTCGTCTTTGAAGAGTTTGTGGTTTTGAGACAAATGTTCGTGCGATAAAGGCAGAAGAGGAAGGTTTCTGCCCGGCGTTCATCGGATTTAAAAAGGCCTGCTAAAAAGGCCTTCAAAACCCGTAAACAGATATTTGAAACGCTGGTGCCCCTGAATCGTCAAACCCCGGTGTTTGGATCCTTGAAAGACTTTCTGGGTCTAAAAACCCCATTTGACCTAAACATTGCTCACAACGAAACTGTTGAGTGGGCCGACTACATGAGCTAATTTTTAAAACAGTCTTGTTTTCTGTGGGGCCGAGCCCCTGGTGGTCCAGATGGAGGGGTAGTGGGGGTTGTGGATGGCAACCCCCGTCCAAAAAGGCTGCAAAAATCAGCAAGGGGTGGAAAAGGGTTTTGTTTGGGCCAGAATTTGGGGAAAAACTGGTTGGGTCCGTAAAGGTTCCTGAAAGGTGAAAAAGACCTCTGCAAAGTTTTTCGAATTTTTCCCTGGGACGAAAGCAAAAACGTCCTTCGGAGCAAAATGATCTTCATGCAGACAAAAGCCCCTCTCATGCTGCAAAGAATACCCCTGTGTCTTTGGTGCATGGCATGGGATAAAACTCTGGTGTGGCCCCATCTTTCCCCCGACTTAACCCTAAGGAACATTTGGGGTTAAACAAGCAAAAGTCTTAAAGGGTGGGGGCAGTTTCACTTCAACAGAGTTTGGGGGCTATTTGACATATGCAAAGAAAAAACCCCCCAAAACTTCCCAGAAAATCAAAAAGTTCAAGGATGCAAAATGCTGTTCTTTTCGGGAAAGGTGACTGGACGGGGGTATTGTAATTCCCGTGATGCCACCTGGGTTGCGGGTAATGGCCCCCAATGCCCGCAGTTCCCCTGTTTTTGGGTTTTCCTCCTTTTTTTAACCTTCCTTTCCTGTCCCCGTCATTAGTTTGGGGTTCCTGACCCCCACTTCCTCCCCAAGTTTCTCCCCCAAAACTACCCTTTCCTTCACCACCAACCCCTACAATTTTTCTACTGGATCTGGGGTCCCGCGGGTCGTCCCCCCCCCGGAAGGGGTCTTACTTAACCGGGGTGCATACTCTATCTACCCCCGGGGGCCCAAAAAAAAACTGTTTCTCGGGGGGAAAATATCATGAAGTACATTTTTAAAAATTTAACGTGGGTAATCACCGCGATACGTTCGGGGTTGTTCTGCTGGGAATTGAGGTTTGGGGGCTTTAAAAAACATTTTTTTGAAAAAGTATTTGTAGGTGTTTTTAAAAAAGGGGGGTTTATCTTTTAGTGTCTTAAAGCAAAAAAGTAGAATATGTAAGGGTTTTTGCAGCCTGGGAAACTTGTATAAATTCACAGCTTGTCAGTCCTACAGGAAAAAAATTTGAAACAAATAATAACAATCATGGTGGGCGGGGCCCTCAAAAACCCTTTAAAAAACCCCCGGCAAAAATTTTTTTTTTACAAACAGTTTGCCAACAAGGAGAAGCACGGGTTAATCCGACAGGAGCAACCCGGGAAAAAGTCTTTAGCCCTCTTGGCTGTAGGAGTAGGAAAGATAACACTTAGGCCTGGGTAAGTCTTGTGGTGAGGGGAAGGATGAACTTTCCCGGCTTGGGCCTGGAAAATGGTGGGAGACCCCCCCTAAGGTCGGGGTTTTTTGACACTTTTGACCAGCTGGGGGAAAAACCCAGTCCCTTTTAGACAATCTGGGTACTCCTCCATTTAACACTCAATTCCATGTCCAATCTTGAAGTGAAATCGCAAAAAAAAAAAGCAAAATTCACGTTTTTTTGGGTTTTTTTTTTTTCACCGTTCACATATGATAAAGCTGACTGATGATATAAAGCCTTTGGGCGTTACAAAAACGCAAAAATCCAAAATGTTCTTTACTGTTAGAAGAGGTGAAAAAATTCAAAATTAAAAAAAAGAAAGAAAAAAAAAAAGAATTCACTTTTTTGCACCCCTGTTCCCCACCATATCTTTCATTTTTTTTTGGGTTGGGGTGTGTGATGGGTTATTTTTTTTCATCTTGGTGACTTTCTAATGGTTTTTGGGGGGTACGCGTTTGTCCCTGTTATTGCATTTTTTTCAATATAGCTGCGACTGTTTTGGGGGCCTTTTTTCCCTTTTCCCGGGCCGCAAAGTACCTTTCTCTGGAGTATTTATATGGGGGAAAGGGGGATTTCCTAAAATTTGGGTTTCCCCAAGGAGGTTGGAACCTTCACCGGAAACCCGTTTTTTATTTTTTTTCATTTGGACCCCTTTTCTTTTTATAATCCCAAATCCCCGATAAGATCCCCGGCTATTCGGTCCCACCGGGGACCGGCCCCCCGTTTTCTTGGGTTGTTTCGGTTCGTTTTTCCCCTTTGAAGATTTAAACCCCGGTGTCGACTGGAGTTCCGTTGCTCTTCCTGGGAACTCTTTCGGGGGGTGTCAGGGGCACCCCTTTTTTCTGGCCGGAAAATTTTTTTTAAAAAATGGGGCCCTTTTGGTTTTTTTTTTAATTTCATTTTTTCTTTTTGGTTTGGGTTTTTTTTTAAAAAAAATTTTGAAATTCATGGCTCAGTTAAAAAAAATTTCTGAAAAATAAATTTTGGGCTAGGGAAGCTGAAAACCAAAGGGCCCCCCCTCTTTTTCCCAGGGATGCACCCCCGCTAAAAGGGGGGGTTCGCGCCAGGGATCCCCAAAGGCCCTTTTTGGGGGCGGCGCGGGGGCAATTTAGGGGGGGCCCAGAAAGCCTTGGGCACCCTCGCCGGGATTGAGGTGCTTGCTGTATCTGGTAAACATAAATTCGCGGGGGGCCCCAATTTTTTTTAATTTTATGAAATTTAATTCTTGTTGCCAAATTGGACAGAAACTTCCTTTGAAATTCTGAATTAAAAAAAAATGGTGGGGGGTCCGCCCCAAACTATTCTGCCCAACAGTAAACTGGGGGGCTGGAAAACCCACCAGGGGGATGCCCAAGCTTTCCTCCCCCGCTCAAAGCCCGCCCGCAGCGCCCCGAAAAACCTTCTTGAAGGCCATCCTTGGGGTGAAACCCCTCTTTGCGGGTTCTAACCCCGGGGTTAAAGGGTAAACCCCTTTTTTTCAAGTGGATTAAAGCCCAGATTTTAATGTCGGCCGTTTTTACCCTCCCCTAGCTAAAATAAAGGGTTTTTAAAAAAAAAAAAAAGAAAAAAAATTTTTTTGAAATAAAAAACCTTAGGGATCATCTTTTTAAATTAAAAAATTCTTTGTTGCCTGTCACAACGCTGTCTCTCCAATCCCCCCTTTTTTAAAATGTCTTGCCAGGGAATAAGGCACAACTCCCCTGCAAATCATGTCTGGAGCGGGGGTCTAGGATGGAGCTGGAAAGCCTGCCACCAAAAACCTGGGCTTTGGCTGAAAGTAACACATTCTTTCATTTTCCCTGTTTATTCCCTCCTTTTGCCTGGCACCTTTTGTCCGGGTTTCTGCACTTGGCTTTAAAATTGTTTCATTAACCTCTATTTGGGAAACCCGCGGGTTCCAAAATTTTCCCGGTCCCAAAGGGTAACTGTTCCCAAAACCCCACCCTACCCCCGACCAAAAGATTTTGGCTTTTCCTTTTTTTTTTAAAATTTACCGTTTATTAATTAAATTTTATCCATAAAAATCATTTCCTCAAAAAAAAAGGAGGGCAGGAAACCCCCCCGGGCCGGTGAAAAAATGGGCGTTGTTCGAAACCCAAAAAAGTCGGACCCTTGGGGAAAAATTTTTGGGCAAAAAAATTTGGCCAGTTTTTTCATTTGTTAAAGATGGATTCAACGTTTAATTTTTTAAGGTACAAAAACCCCGGGCCGGACTGTTGTGGGGCCCGTGGCTCTAATGCCAATTTTTGGGGGGGTGGGGGAAACCGGGGCCCCGCAGCCCCTTTTTAAACAACCCAAAGGATAAAAACCTTTTTTTGGGCAGGTGACGGCACCCGGAAAAAAACCTTACTTTTAAAAACCCTTTGGGAACCGATTTTAATATTTCAAAACTTTTTAAACTGGATTAAAGTTTTTGGAAAAAAACATTCCCTTCTTCACAGGAACAGTAGCCACCAAACCCTCCTAATTTTAAAATTTCCCCTTTGGGAAATGTACCATGGGGCCCCCAACCAGCGAGGGCAGGCTGTCCCAACCCTCCTTTTAAAAGTGGCCAAAAACCAATATTCCTTTCAGTTCGCCTAAGCCAAGGAAAGGAGGGGCACAAACTGATCCCCCCCTTTTAAAATCATTGGGGGTGTCCAAAATATTAAAATTGGGGTATACCCCATTTTTCGGACTTTAACGCCCTAAAAAACCTAAAGATTTTCCCCTTCAAAGGGCGCCCTTTGGCGGCCCCCTTTTGGTTTTTAATTGGTTAAAAAAAGTTTCCCAAGGGGGGCCCCTTTTCCGAAAATTTGGCCCCCCCCGAAATAACTACCTTTTTGGGCCCCCTTCCTTTTTTTCCGCCTCCCCTTTGTCCCCCTCCCACCTTCAGGGGACATGCCCCTGTTTCCCCCCCATCCATTGGGGGCGGGCCCCCTCTATACTGGCGGGGACGGATTCACCACCGCCCGTCCCCGCCCTCCCCGGTTTCCTACCCGTGGGGGGGCCGTCACCAGGGCCCCGCTGTTGGTATTTGCCGCCCAACACCGTGCCTCCCCCCCCGGAGCCCTCAGCCAAAAAGTGCCCCCCCTTTTGGGCCAAAAAAAGGGCCGCTTGACCGCCATGCCTCTATTGGCGAGGGTCCCGCTTTGTTGGGGTATTTTGCCCAGCCTGTATTGGTGTGGGTCCCGCTTGATTCTGTGGGTTACCTTTTATTTCTGGGGGTCCAGCCTAGGTGCCTTGGCCACCTACGTAAGCGTAAATATAAAAATAAAATCATTTTTGTTGGGTTGTTGGGTCGGTGGGGTGTTATGGTGGGTCGGGGGGGGGGTGTGTGTGTGGTGTGGTGTGTGTGCTGACGTGGGGAGTGGGGTGTGGGGGCTTTAAAGGGGGTGGGGGGTGGGGGAGGCTCAAAGGGAAATGGATGATGGGGAAAGGGGATGCTGGGGGTTGGGGGAGGTACAAAAAGGGGATTGGGGGTGTTTGGGGGCTAAGAGGGTTGGATGATGGGGGGCTCAAAGGGATGCTGGGGGTGGTGGGGGTACTGGGAACTGGGGGGTGATGGGAGGCACAGGGGATGCTGGAGGGTTGGGGGGGGGTACAGGGATATGGGGGGGATGGGGGCAAGGGGATGCTGGGGGGGTGGGAGGCCCATGGGGATACGGAGGGGGATGGGGGGTCCCGAGGGTGCTGTGGGGATGGGGGGGCACGAGGGATGTGGAGGGTGGTGGGGGCACTAGGGACTGGATGAAAAAGGTCAGGGGTTTTGGATTATGGGGGCTACAGAGGGATACGGAGGGTGATGGGAGGGGACGGGGATGCTGGAGGGGGTGGGAGTAAAGGATGTGGAGGGTGGGGGGGGCTTTCCCTGGGATTGGAGGGTAGGGGGCAAGAGGAAGGGGGGGAGGGGGCCGGGGAACTGGAGGGTTGGGGGCAGAGGGGCTGGAGGGGGTGGGGGCTACGGGGATGCTGGGGGGGGTGGGGGGGGCCCCCGGGTACTAGGGGTTTGGGGGCCCGAGGGGGTGTGGGGGTATGGGAACGAGGACTGGATATGGGGGTCAAAAAAGGATGGTGGGGCTAAGGGGAGTGGGGGGGTGGTGGGAGGTACCAGGGTTACTGGGGGTTGGGGAGGCTAAACCCCGGGTGTGGGGGGATGGGAGGCTACCGGGTATTGGGGTGGGAGGGGGGCTACAGGGTATGTCCATCAAGGTTTTTGTGCTTTTTACCCCGAAAAACCTAACTAAAAACCCCCCGAGTTTGTGCACTTAACAAACTCTCCTTTGACTCCCGCCCTACAGAAAACCCGGTCCCCGGACCTTGCGGTGTCCCAACCGCCTTTTCCACAGGAGCCCGGGAATTCCCGGGTTTTTTCAAAAATAACCCCAAAAACCCCTGTTAAAAAGGACATGCTTAGATCAGATTTTTAAGTTAAACGTAGTCATGCGAAGATTGGAAAAGGAGCGGAAGGGTTTCATTTTTGAACATGGTGGTAAAAGGGAGGAAACAAGAAGAGCCCCGCCGGAAAGAAGACCAACGAGTTTGAGGAAAAAACAAAGGGCCCAAAAGGCCAGTTTGGAGGGGGAAAAATAGGGGGAGTTTTAAAAAACGAGAAACCAGCTGCCCCCTGTTTATTACCAAAACAAAAGCGTTGCCCGACTGGGACACCGACTTTAAGGAGGGTCCCTTAAGGTCTTTTTTTTTTGAAAAAGAGTAAATTCCTTTATCCCCCAAAACTGCGCCCGAAGCCAAGGAATAAAGAAACTGGCCCTTTTCCCCACCACTGAAAAACCAAAAAAAAAGAAAAGAATCAAAGAAATCACAAAGGGGAGGCCCCAGTGTGAGCCAGAAAGAGAGAAAGCCTATCCAGAGCCGGATCCCCAGGAGTGCGAGAGAGCAGAGAGGGAGGGTGTAACCCGGGCCCTAGAAACACAGCTAAAGCAACCTACCGCAGGCGGAGTAGCCCTCCTATTATCCCGAGAGACGCAGAAGGAAAGGAGCCTGGTAGAGCCTCAGACTTGAGGACTTCTGGAGGTTTGGCCTGAAGTAAAGTGTCGGCTCTAGAGGGGACCGTAGTTTACCCGGGCATCCCCAGACAACACGACGGGGTCTCAATTCCAGATTGGGACCCCTTTACCCTAAAGGACAGGCAGTTTCAGTGACAAACTAAGGACCCACAGGGGCCCCAGTCACCGCCATAACTGTCCAGCGTTTCGCACACACCCTGGAGACGGAGACCGTAATAGCCCAGAAAGGACACTGCAGATTGTGTGAGGGGTCACAGAGAGAGAGGAGCCTGGCTGCAGAGCAAAGGGAACCCGTAAGGGAGAATGTGCCCGTGTACTGAGAACTGTACTTGAACTTTTGTAAGAACTGCAAATGACTTGTGAACTGTCTGAACAACCTAGAGTAAACTGGAAAACCCTGGAACAGCTTTCCCTTGTGTTTCTGCATGAAAGTGATTCTCTCCTAACAGGATTGCATCAAAAGACCTCCCCCTGCAAGCCACAGCACAGCACAGCCTGTCAGCACCAACGCTGAGGGAGAGATCCCTGCAGCGTCAGCAAAGTAAGTGTGCACACACTCCATAATAGACTTAACCCTTATTGCCCCGGGAACACAGTTCTACCCACTGGAACTACACCATCTCCGCTGCCATTACATCATCCCCGGAGGTTCTGCAGCAGCGGCGGGCCCCCATCACTGCCGCATCAAGTGGGTGCGTCACGACTGACAACCCCTGTAAATATCCCCTTTTATTGCCAGGGCCCGGACACGGGCCGGACCAGGACCACCCATGACTTCCCAGTAAACACCCGTCCGGCACTGAGTACCCTCGTCCCAGTGAGCTCGACACCCTGCCCCTCACGGTCACACTCTGCCCTGCACTCACGTCACACTCTGCCCTGTACTCACGTCACACTTAGCCCTACACTCACATCACACTCACCTTTCACTCACCTCACACTTAGCCCTGCACTCACCTTGCACTCACGCACACTGTCTCTAACGCAAAACCTGCGTCGCTTGATTGTTCACGGCTGGCTGGGGCGCGACCAATCAGCGACGCAAGATTTCAGTTTCAGCAAAACAGGCACGTCTGCCTCGTCTCCTGGCCCCCCTCCGCTCGTCTCCTGCCCCTGCTCACCCGCTCCCTGCCCCCCTCCTGGCCCGCCGCTCCATGCTCCATCTGCCCGCCGCTCACCCCGCCATTGTTCTTCTTCTTTTTGTGGCATAGACTCAGAAATTCAAAGGGCCCCTGGGGGGGGGGTGGAGCTACCAAAGGGGATGTCATAATGGGCCCTGAACAAGGCAACGCCCACCACATCAGGGCTATGCGCTTGGGCATGCCTACCCCTGTTAACTCCGCCACCGAGGCCTTGGAATTGTTGGGCGTCTATGCTGGAGGAAGAAGAAGACATGCTAATGGTTGAGAGTCCCGGCTGGGCAAAGCCTGGAGCGGTGTAGAACTGAGGGTGTCACCGCTGCACACTCGCACAACTGCACCGCCGTTCACCCACACTGCCGTACACCCGCACCGCCGCACACCCACATATTCTAGAATACCCGATGCAGTAGAATCGGGCCACCATCTAGTTGTATTATAATTGGTTTTGAAAAGGGCTTTATTTCCTAACCATTGCATGCACTTTAACCGGCATTGGGGCCCTTTGAATCTGTGGGGTTCTGTTTGCATATTATTGCACTGTATGCATTTTAATTCTAGTTTGCTGTGTTGGGTCATAATAAAAAATTCCTAATTTTTGAACTGATTTTGGGTGATCCCGTGTTCTTATACACACCACTTTTCCCTCTCGCTCTTATAATAATTTTTTGGTGTGGTATGGAGATCCCCCAAGCAAGGACTGTGGTGCCCCCTACAGTTACTATCACAGATTGGGCATTTCTGAACACGGTGATACCAAATGTTTTTAAATACATTATTTTGAATGGGGCAAAAGAGGGGTTATTCGACCTTTTGCGTTTTTTTTTCCATATTTTTAAAAACTTTAGTTTTTAATTAATTCTTCATTTTACACTGCCCCATAGGGTGCCACAGTGATGCACAGTCTGATCGCTTGTGCCATGTCCCAATGAGCTGCAGCACTTCAGGACATGGCACAATGATCACTGTGTGTGGTTAGCAGTGCTTGCCAACCACTCACAGGAAGTGAACTCATAGCATCTAGGGTCACTGCAGGACCCTGACTATAAGGTGATGGCCGAAGATCCCACGATCTTATCGCGGGATCTCCGATCTTGTCAGGGATCATCATCATCATCACAAGAGCTTTACAGTTATAAAGCTTGGACTACTGTCATTGCTGTTCCACTGCCATTGCACAATGTGCAGACATAGTGTCTCCAAAAAGTAGCCCAAGGGGCTGTATCATGGTTGGTGAAGGAAGCAGGCCTCAAGGGCCAAACAATTATGAAGCTAGGACTACTAAAACAAACTAGCATAGTTCTTGCAGTGCCCAGTGTCCAGTGTCCATAGTGTCTCCAAAAATTAGCCCAAGAGGCTGTATTATGGTTGATGAAGGAAGGAGGGTCTCATAACAAGTGCCTCCGATGGGAAATATTAATTAATGGAACATTGTTTTTAGCTTATTGACAATGAGGTACATGTGGCAGAAGCAGGAGTTGAAAATATGTGTAGTAAGAATAAAAGGGGTTTTTATGGGAAGGGATGGACGTGATCACCAGTCGCCTTAAATCACAGTTTGGGTGACTTTAGGTTGGGATGCTGTCATTAGGACGGCTTAAATACTCTTGTGAAATCCAATCCTTGTTAAGTTTGATCAGAGTCAGCCTGTCTGCATTGTCTGTAGTCAGCCTTGTGTGTGTATTTGTGATGATTGCCCCAGCGGCACTAAAAACACGCTCAGACATCACACTAGCAGCAGGGCAGGCCAGCACCCCCAAGGCATAAAAGGTGTCTGAGGCTGATGTTGCCATCAAATGATCAACAACAGCCCTCTTGAAGGATTCAATTTGTGAAACTCCTTGGTGACTGCAACAGTAGCGAGAGAAATTTGTCCTTTTAACCATGGGTCTAGAAAGATGGCCAACCAGTATAAGTTGCTGTTAAAAATGTGGATCACGTGAGGGTCTTGACACAGACAGTTAGATATGAAGTGTGCCATGTGCGTCCATCTGCAAAGAGGCAAATGTTCTGTGATGCCAGAAGGAGGAACAATACCCATGCTCTCCTCACACTGACTCTCCTCCTCCACCTCCTCCTCTCCAGCCCACCCATGCTGGACAGACATAAAGCTGGGGTTGTGAGTCCCCTCTGTAGCATGAGGGGTATTATCTTAATCATCATCTTCATCCCCCCAGTCTTGCTTTAAGAGATTGGCCGGGCTGATAGGATCATGCATTGTGAAATCTGGTTCCATACCCAGCTGCTGGGCACTCAAAGATTCCATTTTTAGATTATGCAGCGATTCTTTCTACAGACATAGGTTCCGGGCCGGGGTACTGCTGGGGATATCATGACGGTCTTGGTCCAGACCATGTCCCGGGTTTTGCAAGTAAATGGGGGAATATTTACAGGGGAGTTTGTCGTGACCCTCCCATGGATTGTGGTCAGGGTGACCATCACTGCTGCAGAACCTCCGGGGATGATGTTTGGCAGCTGGAGATGTAACGGCTCTCCGCAGATAGAGCCTGGATCCCCGGGGCAGTGATAGTTAAAGTCTATGATGGAGACTATAGATGTTGCCGGACAGGGATAATAGTGGAGACGGTGGCAGCTTGTGAGGTGAATTAGGGCTCGCGAGAGAAGGATCACACACATTCACGGTTTTGAAGTTTTCCAAGTCTTTACTGCAGATGTTCTTTAACAGAGAACTGTCCACGGAGTCTATAACTGGGGCCGCGTTGCTCCCACCCTGACCGGGTCCTCAGCTTCCCACTGCTGCGCTGTGTGTGTGGCCCTGCTGCTACTTTAGCTGAGCTGCTGGCACTGTCTCTCCTCACAGGTACCCCCTTTGCTAGGCGATTTGAGTCTTTCCGGTGTCTTCTGACCCCGCCGTATTGCTTTGCTGAGGTACAGTGTTGATCTACAACCTCCACTTTCCCGTGTTTACTGTGCTGTGTGTGTCGGTCACAGTTTCGGATCCGGTATTCGGTCTGTGCGCTCCTCCAGGGCGAGTTGTGAAGTCACTCAGTCTCCCGGATTTGTTCCCCTGTTTCTTGTACTCCTTCCCTCAGAGTCTGGCTAGCCTGGAATCGAGGAGTAGACTGTAGAGACGCCTGAGGCAGCCTCTTTACACTACAGTCTCTCTCTCAGTTCTCCCAGGAACTGAACTGAACTACTTCCTCTTGACCCAGAATACATAAGGGAGCTGCTTTAGCTCCCCCTTCTGGCCTAGAGGTGCTAGTGCAGTGTCAGGTGTTGCGTAGGGAGTGAACCCGTGTTGATGTTACTGTATGCACATTAACCCCTGGGGTGCCACAATAGCATAGGATGGTTATGCTGATAATAGCCTGATCATCGCTGACAAGCTTGGTGAAGTACTCAAAGTTGTCAAGCACCTCACAAATGTCAGCGATCCACACCCACTCGACAGTTGTTACATGTCTTGGCTGAAGTCTCAGTCTGACAGGCATATTTAAGCTGGTATTCAGCAAGTGCCCTCTGCTGCTCACTTATCCTTGCCAACATATGATATGTTGAGTTCCACCGTGTTGGCAGGTCGGTGGTTTGGCAAATTAAATTGCTTTTGATGAGCTTCAGCAGAGCGTGTTGCCGCTTTACCGATGCGCTGCTGCACAGCTCACAACTTGGGAGTGATGTGGAGGGTAATTCAGCATAGGATGACAAGGCGGAGTAGGAGGAGGAAGAGGGGAGACAGGACGTATATGATGCAGCAGAGACCCTGATTGAGGTTGGGCCTGCTATTCGTGGTGTGGGTAGGATATGTGATGCTCCGGTTTGAGACTTTGTCCCACCCTCCACCAGGTTGAGCAAGTGTGCCATGACAGAGATGTATCGTCTCTGCCCACAAGTACTTGTCCACGAGTCTGTTGTAAGGTGGACCTTCCCAGTTACGACGTTGGTGAGAGCACGCTTTAGATTGTTTAAGATGTGCTGGTGTAATGCGGGGACGGCACACCGGGAAAAATAGTGTCGGCTGGAAACTGAGTACCATGGGGAAGCCACAGCCTGCATATCACAAAAATACTGTGTCCCCTCAAGCCTAAACAGCAACATTTCCACGCCTAGCAACTTGGCGCTCTGCGTATTCAGTATTTGTGCTTATGGGTGCATGGCTTGATATTTACGCCTCCTTTCATAAATCTGGGGCAACGGACAATTAGATACTTGGCTGGGACAAACAAGTGACTGAGCTTGTTGTGTCCTGCGTCTGTGCAACCACAGCTAGTGAGCAAGAGTTATGATCACCTGTTTCCTGCCCCAGCAGATTGGGAAGGATGGATCACAGGCAACATGACAGTGGTTTGACCCACAGACAACCGATTTGGTACCTTGTTGTTCCGCCCACAGACTAGGGCGCTTGGCTGATATGTGTTTCCGCATACTGGTGGTGCTTTGGTTGTCTTTACCCTGGCGTCTGCTCAGCTTCATATGGCAGATACTACAGATCACATTTGGTTCAAAAGGACTATCTGGAAAAACTGTCTAGACAGCGGCTGAACACACCCTTGCCTTGACTCGGGGCATAGAGGAATAGCTCTTGGCAACAGTTGACACACTTCGCACTCTGCTCAAACCAGTAGCCCTTGGTGCCTTTGTTGGTGCTTCTTCCTCTGTGCTACTGTGTTGGCTATGTGTGCCAGCAGTCCAGGTCAGATTGGTGGTCTCATCATCGCCCACCTCATTGTCCATGTCATCCTCCTTCCGTTTGATATTGTCAGCTGGCCAGATGGCAACTGTGTGTCCATCACCATCAGCCTCCACCTCTTCACCCTGTTTATCACGTGGATAAAAGTGGCTTTCTTCTGGCTGTGGGTTTTCAAATATTTGGCCATGAACAGATGATAACCTCCTCACATTCCTCTTCAATGTCGCGCGGTGAGAGGCCAGAGGCAATGAGAGTATATGGACCAAACAGATCCTTGGAGTGGCCAAGCTTGGGGACAACTATTTCCTGTGACTCCTGACGGGGTGATGAACTAGGAACAGGTTAAGAATAGGATGACCCAGCGTTCTCTGTATGGAAAGGAGACTGTGTGGTCTTGGACGATTGGGTGCTGCTAGAAAATTTTGTGGAGACCTTATCAGCCATCCAAGACAGTATCTGCTCTTGCTCTTCTGGCTTCCAGACCCGTTTACGTTTCAAAGCAGGAAATTTCCCCAGGAACATAAATGCGTCAAACTTCTCCTGTTTCCCAGACTCTGTGCCTTGATGGGCACCATTGACAACCCCATGCCCACGTCAATGTCCTTGTCCCTTCACAACAGCCTTTTTAGAAATTTGTTTTTTTTCTGACATAGCTGCAGATCTTCAGATGCAAATATTGGTAAATAAGGAGCAGTTAGTGCTTTGTGGAAGGTTGCACTACAGCCTAGTACTGCTTTGTGTTTTACACACAGCACTGCAATGGCACCAAAAATATTGCCCTGAGGTTTAAGGCGATGTATTACGCGCGCCAGTCACCACACAAAACAGCGGTGCTGGCTGCGTGTCAGTTGTGCAGTACCGTGCATGCTATTCAGTATGAACACAGCACCGCAACGGCACAAAAAAATTGCTCTGAGGTTTCAGGCGATATATTATGCGCTCCAGTCACCGCACAAGACAGCAATGCTGGCTGTGTGTCAGTTGCGCAGTACCGTGTGTGCTATTCGGAATGAAAACTGCACCACAACGGCACAAAAAAATTGCCCTGAGGTTAAAGGCGATATATTACACGCGCCAGTCACCACACAAGGCAGCTGTGCTCGCTGCGTGTCAGTTGTGCAGTACAGTGTCTGCTATTCGATGTGAACAACAGCACCAAAAAAATTGCCCTGAGGTTTAAGGCAATATATTACCCGTGCCAGTCACCACACAAGACAGCTGTGCTGACTGCGTGTCAGTTGTGCAGTACCGTGCGTGCAATTTGGTATGAGCACAGCACCGCAGCAGCACAAAAAAATTGTACTGAGGTTTAAGGCGATATACTGTATTACGCACCATTCACCACACAACACAGCAGTGCTGGCTACGTAATCAATTGCCCCATTACTCACCGAGTACCGAGTACTTGCGATTATACTCGTTCTTCCCTATTTACTCCTTCTTGTTAGCACCACCCTCTTCATAATGCGCAAGATGCATATGGCTCTGCTTAGCAGGACACCGCCCTCAACCCCCAGTATACCGCAGGAGGCCACAAACAGCCCCCAATATACAGCAGGAGGCCGCACACAGCCCCCATTATACAGCAGGAGGCTGCACAAAGCCTCCAGTATACAGCAGGATGCCACACAAAGAACAAGTATACAGCAAGAGACAACAAGCAACCCCGAGTATATAGCAGGAGGCCCCACACAGCCCCCAGTATACAGCAAGTAGCCGCACACTGCCCCAGTATACAGCAGGAGCAGCACGCAGCACCCAGTATATAGCAGGAAGCAGCACACTGTTCGCAGTATACAGAAGGAGCTTTTTACTTTGTGACTTTTATGTACAAAATAATTCTTTGTTAAACCATTCTATTTTTTTTATAGCTAAGAACCATCCCGGGCACCTAATTTGTCTCAGGGAATATTCTAGACTATGTTTTAAGGGGG